>BSBM01000871.1:1580000-2780000 GCA_027924585.1 Larix kaempferi | reverse complement strand
TTCCAAAAGGAGGGCCATTTGATCTATAGTCTTCTTCATACATGAACTTTCGGGATGAAAGCCACGGTTACAATAAGTACATTTAGATTTTTGGTTACCTTCTTTGCCCTTTTGCTTGGATTTCGAACTGGATGGTGCATCCGTTTGCTTGCCTTTGTCTTTTTGCTTGTGAGGCTCGAATTTGGGCTTCTCCTTCTTTAGCTTTCCTTTACCATTCGAGATCTTGGGTCCTTGAACAAATAGGGCTGAATCTTTGGAGCTTATGGACCCCATTTGAATCAACTTGTCATGCTCTTTCGTAACGGACTCAATGAAGGCATTCAAGGTAGGCATCTTCCAATTCGGGGTAGTTAGCCGACCGGAATTGAAAGTGGAGACAAATACCGAATAATCTTTCCCAAGCTTGCTTAGAATGGAGAGGATCAACTGTTTATCCTCTTTGATAACACCACTGTTCTTCAATTGCAAGTTCAAGTTCTTGAATTTTGTGAAGAATTCATTGATGGTCTCAAAATTCTCAGGATTAAGGCCAATCAATTCATTCTCTAATTGAAAAGCCCTAAGCTCATCCTGCTTGCCGAATAGTGTTTCAAGTTGCTCCCATATGGCTTTTGGAGTCTTCAATCCACTGAGATGGAAGTGAAGATCCTTGGAGATGGAGAGACAAAGAAGACCGTAAGCTTCATCAAGCTTGTTGTAGTGTTTAGTTCTTTCTGCCACATTGTTTGGCTCCAATTCAAGACCAAGAGTGACTCGGTAGTAACCTTTTGAACGTAATATGATCTCCATATCATCTTTCCAATCAAAATAATTGAATGGGGTGAGGATAGGATTTGAAGAAGAGTATTCCATTGCAAGGATTGAGTCAACTGATGAAGAGGAAGCTTGCATGCAGACTATAGCGAATGCAATTGCTGTAGGGAAGCTTGCATGCAGAAGGTAGCGAGTGCAATTGGAGGAGACAATAAACCTGCAAATCACATCAAAACAACCACAATAAGGTCGAACAATCCACCCTTTGAGAGTTGCATCACACCTGGGATTGGATTTCAAGCAATGTTGAATAGGTCCAATGTATCAGATCCAGGAATTATGTGGTAACTCAAGCTTTTGGAGTGGTATTGGAATATTTTTCAAGCTTTGCATGCACAGGAGCGAATTCCCTTGAGATATTTCATGCCAAACTTTTTTGCAATTTTTAGCAATTCAGTCAAATCTTCTTGTATAAACACCTGTAGAAAAGAGATCTTGTCCCTGCAATGGCTCTGATACCATGTAAAATTAGTCACAGCAGATCTAATGAACAAGTAAATCAATCACAACAGATGAACATAGAAAATATGGTGCAAAACTGTGCAAAACATGCAGCAGTGCTCTCTATCCCAGAAAGGGTGAATGAATTACAATACAAACCGTCACAATGACTGAGCAATTCGAATTGCCTCAGGAGGTCATTCGAATCACAGAATGGAGTAGCTTGACTCTGTCTAGGAGTCCTCATAAATCATCGGTGGTGCTCATCAATCACAACAACCAGTCATCCAGGTGTCAAACTGAGTCTAACTGAGTGTAATAAATGTAACTGAAGTGTGTAGCAATGATATAGGATCTGGAGGCTCAGTGGGGGCGCATGGGAGGCTAACTGGAGTCAGAACAAGTCACCTAATCGAACTGGAGGTCAATCGGAGGTGAAACAGTCAGTCAGGAGTGAAACTAGCCTCAAATCAGGGAGAATCGGAGCTAACTGAATGTAACTGGAGTGAATCTGCAGTGGTAGGTGAACAAGTGCGCCCTTCTCTGGCAGTAGGTGAGAAGAGGGCGCCTTTCAGCTTAGGAGGGATAAAACTCTGTGGTAAGTGGCTCCCGGGTGCTAGAAGAAGGTGGATAAGGTGCTGGAGGCATCAAACTGGTGACTGGGATGCATGCAAGTGCATGCAGCTGCATATCCTGAAATAGATCATGCAAGATCCTGAAGTAGATATGTATCCTGAAATAGATGATCCTGAAATAGATATGTATCCTGAAATAGATGATGTGGATATCCGAACACAATCCTCTATATACCCTCTCATGGATTTCACATCAAGCCCAAGTAGGTGAATGCTCGCTTGGTATTTTCATGTTTCAAGAGCCTGAAAACCCTAAAGAAGGCTCCAAAAGTCCTTTTTCATACAGTTAGTCTCCTCCCCCGAAAAAGCGTAAAACGATGAGAGAAGAAATCTTTTAGCCACAGATGACTAGAGTATTCCTTTTTCGTAAGTAATTCGTAAAAGTCCGAAAAAAGGGTTAAACTTATACTTAAGTGGATGTTCCTTCACTTCCTTTAACGAGTCTGAAGAGAACAAGTAAACTCAACAATCTTGTTTGTTTTTGAAAAGTCAAAACAAGGGCTTAAAATGACTTAAACAGCTTCAAAGATCGTAAGTTCATGACCTGCGACATAATGAAATCTCGACTACCAAGTTAGTAACCAGGACAAATTTTCTCAAATGAAAAAATATTGAAACAATATGGTACCTATACTGATCCTGTCAATGAAGAAAACAAGCCTTAATGGTTTGATGTTTGAAATTATAATGATAATTCGAAATATATGGTTAGTCTAATCCATCAATATTTAAAAAATATTAATGAATTAAAATAACAAAATGAAACTATACCCTTTTTGAAAAAGTGGGTAAAAATTTAAAAGCAATTTCTATAAATAGTTTCATTTTTAAAAATCAAATATCACAATTTGAAATTTTAGGGCAAAGTAGAGAAAAAACCTCAAGCTACCATTGCTCGTTGTGGTCGAACTCGCTCACCAATCCAAATTATGCTTTCACCAAGTAAGTAGTCTCATCCTTAGCTTGCATTTACATACAAAGTTTTTCAATTTATGTGGTCAAAATCATTTTTTATCAAACTTTTAAATGCGTTTCCGCGTGAGCACTGGTTTGCTTGCAAGAAACTAGCACACTTGGCAAAAGTGCGCTAGTATGCCTGTAAGATAGTCACATTCGGGACGCTACTGTCTATGATAGACAGTAGCGTTCACCGCAAAAACTAGGGCAAAAAATTACAAATGACCAACGTTTGATGGTTTAATGGCAGGATGGTGCTCATATGGCGTGAAAGGGAACATGAAGATATCGATCGAGAAGCTTTACAAGATCCATTAACCTTGCATGCATTGCAAAGATGTGGTTTGTTGAAATTTTATAGAACGGTCAACATGCGGGCACGAATACGCTTGCTTGAGAGGCTTGTTTAGTATTGGGATGCCAATGAGTTGGTATTCAATCTCCAAGGGGATATACTGGAACTAACGGTTGCCGACATCTATTTCATCCCGAGTCTCTCCCGAGGGGAAATGTAGTGAATCTCAAAGGGTCCTCTTGTAATGTGGGTGCCTTTTCCATGCAGGATTACATCAATACCTATTGTGTACCGGGTACAAAGAAAACCTGCAGTCAGGTCCTTATTTCGACTGTTGCGAGCTTCCCACTAAAGGTGATCTTGATTATTCTCAACTGGATGGCCAGAAGTGCTATGCAACATCTAGCTTCAAGGAAATTTATGCACATGGGTACTGAATGGCTATGGGGAATAGTATTTGACTGGTGTTCAAGTCTACTGGCAAACATGAAGCTTCAAATTTTTGGGTGTAAGACGGGGAGGATGAAGAATTTTGGGTACGGAAGCATACTATGCGCCTTTTTCTTTGAAAGGGCGCTTGCCATGAGTCCGGGGATGGATTTTCCCCCACTTAACCCCTTGATCCACTGATGGGTCATTGGGGAGAGATCTTCCTGTGCTAGGGTGGTGGTGAGAGAAACTTTTGCTACAATGAGGATGATTTCTGGGCATGGTGGGACCGGCAGGTACCAGCTCTTGAGCAGTTTCCATATGCGGGCATAGACTTCCGCAACGATCTTGAGCTGGCTCTTCCTCCAGGAGCAACCCGGGGAAAGATTGGTAAGTTTGTTTTTGAAAAATTATTTAATTTTTTCATTTTATATATATGATTTTTATAATGAGTTTGAAGTACTGAAACAAAAATGTCTTATGCAGATGTTGGACCAGTGTGTCCTGAGGGACACCCCCGTGACCATGGAAGCAGAAGGAGTTTGGGGAACTCCAGTTTCATCTCCGGAAGTAGCCATGTGGTAACCAGGGGTAAACAGTATGAACTGTACTCAAGTTTTCCTAGAAAGCCTATAGGTACCAATAGTGGATCGTTGGGTCCAGTCAGGGGAGGGTTGAAAGGAGTACTGAATTCTCTAGAAGTTATGTCCTCAACCTCAATAGTATCAAAGACCTGTTGATCCTGAACTCTAGGCTGTGGTTCTCCAGGTACTTTTGTTTTGCTCGTAAGTTCGAATGAACCACGGGAATCCGTCCTCCGGCGTCGTGGTGGCGGTGGAGGCTCCACAATGAGTGGGGGAAGGTTTTGAAACCTTCGAGACCTACGAAGAGGTTGGTCCTCCACAACTATATAAAAAGAAAACTAAGTACAAAACCTAGTGGCCACTACGACTAAGTAGCAAACAACATACCACTAAAAATTTCGTAAGTGATCAAACCAGCAAAATAAGGCAAATACTCTCAGAAGCAAGTTTGGGATGATGAGGGCCCAGAACAAACTAATAGAGTATCGATGGTCAGTTACGTGACGTCCAATGGAGGTCCTCTGGATGCAAGCATTTGAATCACCAAACCACCCTCTCGGGATTACTACGAAAGGGTTACCTTCTGCATCTGTCCGAGGTGAAGTGGAAATATCCTTCCACTCTACCTGTGTAGAACCCTAGGGTTATGATACTAAGGATACCAATAATACGAAAAAACCTGGGGGAATAATCGTCAGCCTAGCCAAGACACATGGGCAAGGTAGAAAAGCCCGTAATCCAAAATCACTTAAAAGTACTAGTGGATCCCCGTACACGAATCAACTCTGGTTTATGGTTGAGAGTAAAGTGAGGGGGTATCCTCAACAGTTCCAATCTCCCACGGCCTTGTGCTTAACTCTGGTTTGAGTAGAGCGTTCTTAGGATATTTTGATAGAGGTGGATTTACCTAATAGATTGTCTTACTACAATTGTTGAGTAATGAAGCCGATTTCGGGTAGTTTAAGGTGATTTAAACCCGAAACCCTAGCCTAAGCTAGTTGATGATGTGTATACCTAAAAAGAAGAAGTTGCTAGTTAATTTTATTAAGATTTCTTTTTAAAGGCTACTTTTTACTCAATAAGGGTAGTGAAGTGTGTGGAATGGTTTCGACAGAAAGCAAAGTGCATATAGAAATAATGCATGAAACTTCACAAAAAGACTCTTTTCTTTTTCGTTTATATTTTCAAAAAAAACAAATAGGTAATCCTAAGCAAATTTTTTTTGTAATTTTCTTTTAGTTTTTCAAATCCAACGATCTATGCTACTTTGAAAAAGATGATAAATCTTACTACTAAGCTACCGATTTCAACTTTTTTCTTTTCTAATATTTGTAAAAGGAAAAGAACTTGGAAAAGGAACAAGTAAGACCTAACGCAAAGTGTGAGTAAGGAAAAAACAACCTAATGGATTAAAACAATCAAATAAAAAAGACTTGAGAAAGACTCCACCTACCGAGTTGTTTCGATGGAAAAACTCTAAGTTCAGAACACAGTGTGAAAGAAGAAAGGAAAATAGATGCCTGCAATGGAAAAAAAGACCCAAAAGGTTGCTCCTAAGCACCAAAACCCAAGAAAACACTCGCCAAATAGAAAAGTAGGCAAGCAAACCAAAAGTAACCCTACCAACACACAAACTCAAAGGAAAAGCTAACTAGAAAGCTTTAACTCACTCAGACTGATCTGAACAGATGTTCAGAAGGTATCTAGACTAAACAACTATTCAAAGCCACCCCCAAAAATCAAACTGGGATCAAACCGCTAAAAAAAAGGATAGGACTCAGTAAAAGTGCGCTACTGTTGCTACATGCAACAAGTGTTGAGTACGCAGGTCTCTATAACTGCAACAAGTGTCTAGGGAAAAAAGTGCGCTACTATTCTTAGCAGAGAGTTGCGCACAACCTCAAAAAGGTTTAAAAAAGAAGAAAATACACCTTAAGCAAGTGCTAAAGCAAGTAAAGGCAAACTATAGGACTTCAGAGTGGCAAACAAGACTCAAGAAAGGCAAACATGTCTCAGTAATCAGTCAAAGAAGCAAGGAAGAATGATAGAAGTAAAACCAACCACTTGGAAACCAAACCCTAGCAGAAGGATTGAACCTACAGGAAAAGTGCGCTATTGTGTGGTATCAGTACCAGCGTCTGCCACAAGAAGTGCGCTATTGTGTTTCAGGGAAACCAACGCATAAGACAAAAAATGTGCTGCTGTAAGTACAACAAACCAGTGCACAGGGACTTAAAGCAAACAAAAAATATTTGCTGAAGCATACTTAAATGAATCAAGATAAAAGAACATGCAAAAATGACCTATAAAAACCTCTCAGAGAACAAAATACTGAATAAACTGGAAGAAAACTTAGCAAGGTCCCCTAGAGCAGAAAAAAATCGGTTAATCCCCAGCGGAGTCGCCAGTCTGTTGTGAAGGAAAATACCTTATAGTGGGGAGACGACACTACCAAATTGAGTGGGGTGATAGGTAAATACATTCATGTTTTGCATTAGTTACTACAAATGGAAAGAGGTTAATATTTTGAAAGCTATACCTTTTTAACGATGGTTGGTCCTAGCTTTCGCTCGATCTTCCACAATGATGAACCTGCAAAACAAAGTTAACCTTCCTCAGCGTATCTTGACTGTAATAAATATGATGAAATCATAAACAACTTAACATCAACTACAATAAAATATACAATCCAACAAACATTCAATCACATAGACATTCAATTGGGACAGGAAGGGTATTTCCACCTTTTATTGTCAAAGAAATGTAGATAAGTACAGATATACCTGATCTGTCCAAACACTTATGCAACCGAGTCCTAGGCTCCTTCTCTTCACAATGAATTGGGAATTCCTCTAGCGTAACAACAGTTTATCATTCCTTTTAGCGCCCCTCTCTCCTGGCTTCCCCTTGTATTTATGGGACAAGGTAGGTAGTTGAATTCGAGAGGTGGTTGAATTGGGAGGTTGGGCAAGTTGTAGATGTTGAAATATTGTAACTTCTAAGAATATTATATTTGTATTTTATTATTCCGGATATGTTCCATTCCTCTGATGGGAATTTATTATGTATTCGAAGATGTTTATTCCTCTGAGAGATTGTGGTAACTAGGGTTATTAGATCTCCCATGTGAGGTAGGACCTGAGTTAGTTATTTGAGGATTATTAGACTCTCCTAGGAGAGGTTGGCCCCATAGGGTAAAAAGTCAGTTGGAAAACAAGTATAAGTAGAGGAGGCATGTTCCTCACTTATCTCATCGATTCATCCACTTGGGAGTAGCGCACAAGTGAGAGAGAGGTCTGCATAGGAGGAAGAAGGTCTAGTCTTGGTCTACATCTTGTATTTGGTTGATCATCTATATTGAGGAAAGCTTTGCTGGGTTTTCTACCCAATGAGTGTTTCCCAAGGTAAATATTTGTCTATCTTGTGATTGTGTTTCTTTTAGTGATATTGCTAGTCAAATTAGCTTAAACTTAACATGGTATCAGAGCTAGCCTGAATAGGACATCTTTCACAAGGTGAAAATATCTCTCTCTCCTCCTCTGGTGAAAATTAGGGTTTTTGCAAAAGTATGAATTTTTGGATTCTGATTGCATGGCTGGATAGCCCTTCTCAAAATCGAAGTTTTGAGCCCTGGATCAAGGTTTTTGGTTGGGTAGAACTTTGGGAAAGTCAAACCCTAGTTTGACCAAAAGTGTAAAAAACCAAAAAACCAGAGAACCAGAAAAACTGCGGACCTGTGAACTAGAAAAGCTGTGAACCTGTGCACCAGAAAACTAGAAAAGAGTAGACTAGAAAACCAGAAATTCTGTTGCAGATTCGAAAGGTGAAAAGTTGAAGTTTCCAGAAGCAGAACACACTAGAACTTTCAATTCAATCAAGCACATCTCCTGGTAAGTGTTATTCTATCTCCTGAGAAACTTCAATCTCCTTGACCCCTGAGAAGATGGCTCCAATCACTAAGCTTGAAGACAAGCTAGAGGGTATAGAAAATTTTCGGGCATGGAAATACATAATTGGTCTCATTCTTGAAGAGAATGATCTTGCCCAATATATCAAGGATGAGGTTGCAGAACCTGAAGAAGATGAAGCCAAAGAGAAGCATAGGAAGGATTTGATTAAGGAAAAGAGAATCATTGTTGATTCTATCAAAGACCACTTGATTCCCTAAGTGGCATCCAAGAAGACTCCAAAGGAAATGTAGGATGCCCTTTCTAGAATGTATGAGGGAAAGAACATCAATAGGAAGATGAACTTGAGAGCTCAATTGAAGAGCACCAAGTTGAATAAAGGAGAATATATTCAAGACTATTTCTCAAGGATTTCCTAGTTCAAGGAACAACTAGATGCTATTGGAGACACCCTTGATGAAGATGAACTAGTCATGACTGCTCTAAATGGTCTCACTAGATGTTGGGAGTCATTCATCAAAACCATGTGTGCTAGAAAAGAAAGTATGAAGTTTGATGTGGTTTGGGAGGATTGCATTCAAGAAGAAGCTAGGGTTTCCAACAGAGAAGCCCTGCTCAAAGAAGATGACCAAGCCTTGGATACACACACCAAGAGAAGAAGGAATCAACCCTACTTCAAGAAGGATAGTCACAAGGAGTCTCAATCTCCACAAATATTTCAGAAGAAAGGAAGAAGAAAACACTCTTCCTTCCAATGTTTCAATTGTCACAAAATATGACACATTGCTAGACATTGTCCTTCAAAGAAGAAGAAATATCTTCACCATAAAAGACATCAAGCACATCTTGTAGAAGATGATAGTGAAGAAGAAGAGGAAGAGGAAGAAAGGCCCTTCTTCAAGAGAAGATCTAGAAGAGAAGAAGAAGAAGATGCAGAAGAGTATGTTCTATTCTCCGCACTCTCTGGATCTATAACACCTGGAGAAGATACATGGCTTATTGATAGCGGTGCCTCAAAACATATGACTGGACAAAAGAAAACCCTTTCAATATTGGAAGAGAAGAATTCTCCACAGAAAGTGTCATTAGGAGATGAGTATCAATATCCCATCAAGGGAATTGGTGAAGCAAACTACAAGATTGATTCTGGAACCCCCATGAAGATGAAGGAAATATTGTATGTACCAGTATTGAAGAAGAACTTGCTTTCCATCTCAGCATTGGACAAGAAAGGTTATAGGGTTGCATTTATTGATGGACAAGTACTAATGTGGTCCAAAGGTAAATCTATTAAGGATGCAATTGTCATTGGTGAAGAAGGAGGTCTGTACAAGCTCAAAGGCCATCTAGAAGCTGCCCTTGTACATGAAGCCACTAGCCCAAATGAGCTATGGCATAGGAGGCTTGCTCACATTAAATACAAAGCACTACCTCATGTAAGAAAGGTAGTTATAGGTCTTCTAGAATTGAAGATTGATCATGATGGCACATGCAAAGGATGTGCAAAATGGAAGAATATCAAGAACCCATTTCCAAAGAGTGAAACAAAGACTAAGAGTACCTTGGATTTAATTCATTCAGACGTATGCAGACCAATGCCCTCCACATCTTTGAGTGGATATGAATACTATCTCACATTTATTGATGACTATTCAAGGAAGACTTGGATATACTTCCTAAAAGGAAAGAATGAAGTCTTTGGAAAGTTCAAGGAGTTCAAAGCCTTGATAGAGAATCATTCAGAAAAGAAAATCAAAATACTCAGGATAGATAATGGCGGAGAATATACTTCAAAGGAATTTGAAGATTTCTGTAAGGAAGCTGGAATCAAGTGGGAGCTAACCACT
Organism: Larix kaempferi; assembly: GCA_027924585.1. Lineage (NCBI taxonomy): Eukaryota > Viridiplantae > Streptophyta > Pinopsida > Pinales > Pinaceae > Larix > Larix kaempferi. The sequence continues at coordinate 2,770,091 of BSBM01000871.1, read as the reverse complement.
CCCTACAATCCCCAACAAAATGGTGTTGTGGAAAGAAAGAATAGAACCATCATGGAAGCTGTAAATGCAATGATTCATGATCAAGACCTACCTATGTATCTATCTATGGGCTGAAGCAGCTAGGACAACAGTCTATGTGCAAAATAGACTATCTCACAGTGCTCTTGATTTCAAGACTCCAGAAGAAGTGTTCATAGGAAAGAAGCCTGAGGTAATTCACCTCAAGATATTTGGATGCCCAGTGTACATTCACATTCCAAAAGAAAAGAGGACCAAGTTAGATCCCTCTGGGAAGAAGGGAATATTTGTTGGATATTGTGAAGCATCCAAAGCATTCAGAATTTACATCCCAGGTTTTCATCATATGGAAATAAGTAGGGATGTGACATTTGATGAAGAAGCAGCTCTCAAGAGATCTAGGAAGTGCCAGTATGAAGAAGTATATGAAGAAGATGCACCTCCCAGAACTGAAGAGGTTGTACCCATCCATGAAGATGTAACACCTGAAGACCATGATATGATAGAACCACAAGAACCCCCCCTTTCAAATATTTCAAGGAAAAAAAAGACAACATGGGAAAGGGATATTATACTAGGAGAAGAAAATTATGGAGTTCCTGAAGGCTCCACTAGAGTGAGCAAGAAACAAAATCCTTTCTCAAACTATATGGCTTTGATGTGTGATCTTGTAGATCAATAACCTACTAGTTATGAAGAGGCAGTTCATAAGAAAGAGTGGGTAGAGGCAATGACAGAAGAATACCAGTCAATAATGAAGAATGATGTTTGGGATATAGTTCCCAAGCCAAAATTCAAAAGTGTGGTATCCTCCAAATGGATATATAAGATAATGCATGCTGCGGATGGTAGAATTGAAAAATATAAAGCAAGATTTGTGGCCAGAGGATTCTCTCAGAAAGAGGGAATTGACCATGAAGAAACATTTGCACCAGTTGCAAGGTACACTTCCATTAGAACCATCATGGCACTTGCATCCATGATGAAATGGGAATTACACCAGATGGATGTAAAGACAGCCTTCCTGAATGGTGTGATTGAGGAAGAAGTGTACATAGAACAACCACAAGGATTTGAGGTGGAAGATGGAATAACCCATGTATGCAAACTGAAGAAAGCTTTATATGGGTTGAAGCAAGCTCCCAGAGCTTGTTATGGAAGAATTGATAGTTTCTTGACAAGCTTGGGCTTTACCAAAAGTAAAGCTGATTCCAATATTTATCTCAAGGTTATGAATGATGAACCTATCATATTGTTGCTATATGTGGATGATCTATTTATGACTAGAAATGAGAAACAGATTATCGAGTGCAAGAAGAAGCTCTCATCATAGTTTGAGATGAAAGATCTCGGATTGACGCAGTACTTCTTAGGTCTGGAAGTATGGCAAGGACCAAATGGAATCTTTCTCAACCAAGGTAAGTATGTTGTGGGAATCTTGAAAAGATTTGATATGTTGGAATGCAAAGCCATGGCCACTCCCATGGATTCCGACTTGAAGCTATTAGTTGATGACTCCTCAGAGTTAGTGGATGTAACTCTGTGCAGATAGATTATTGGGTCATTAATGTATCTGACGAATACCAGGCCAGACATATGCTTTGCGGTGAACACCCTAAGTCAGTATCTAGTGGAACTTAGATGATTTCACCTGATTGCTGCAAAGCATGTGATGAGGTACCTAAAGGGTACGATATACTTTGGTCTATATTATCGTGGAGATCATGACTTCAGATTATATGGATACACAGATGTTGATTGGGTAGGAAGCGTATCAGACAGAAAGAGTACATCGAGTGGATGTTATTTTCTGGGATCTTCCATGATCTCATGGTATAGCAGAAAGCAGTCAAGTGTGGCTCTCAGCATAGCTGAAGCAGAATATATAGCTTCCTGATCTGCTAGTTGTGAAGCAGTATGGATTTGGAAGTTACTAGCAGGATTTTTTGACTTAGAGATGGAACCCACTGTGATCCTGTGTGACAACCATAGTTGTATTAAGATGACAGAGAATCCAGTATTCCATGACAAGTCAAAGCACATAGAGATCCGATATTTCTATATACGGGATATGGTGCAGAAAAGAGATATCAAGCTCGAGTATGTAGGCACTGATGAACAAGTTGCTGACATGTTGACCAAACCTCTGTCTCGAGTAAAGTTTGAGTTTTTTCGAGACAAGCTTGGTGTAGTTCAGAAGGACCTTCCTCGAAAGGGGGAGTGATATGGTCAATAATGATATTTGGATACTAGTATCGATGAGGATACCTGTATCAATGATAAGCTTTCCTATATTGATGGAAAGGTCGATAATGAGGATACCTGTATTGATGAGGATACTGTATCAATGATGAGGATACTGTATCGATGATGAGGATACTTGTATTGATGAGGATACTGTATCGATGATGAGGCTACCTATTCCAACGATGAGGTTGATGATGAGGTTTCCTGTTCTGACGATAAGGTCGATGAGATGGTCCTTAGACTTTGTCTAAGTGGACGATGAGGGGATTGTATCATCCTTGGACTTTAGTCCTAAAGTGATCCATAGACAGATGTCTCCGAGAGTGAGGAGATTGTATCATCCCTAGACTTTAGTCCTAAAGTGATCCACAGACAGATGTCTCTGAGAGTGAGGGGATTGTATCATCCTTGGACTTCAGTCCTAAATTGATCTACAAAAAGATGTCTCCGAGAGTGAGGGGATTGTATCATCCCTGGACTTCAGTCCTAAAGTGATTCGCAGATAGATGTCTCCGAGAGTGAGGGGATTGTATCATCCTTGGACTTCAGTCCTAAAGTGATCCGCAGACAGATGTCTCCGAGAGTGAGGGAATTGTATCATCCCTGGACTTCAGTCCTAAAGTGATCCACAGACAGATGTCTCTGAGAGTGAGGGGATTGTATCATCCTTGGAATTCAATCCTAAAGTGATCCACATACAGATGTCTCCAAGAGTGAGGGGATTGTATCATCCTTGGAATTCATTCCTAAAGTGATCCACAGACAGATGTCTCCGAGAGTGAGGGGATTGTATCATCCCTGGAATTTAGTCCTAAAGTGATCCGCAGACAGATGTCTCCAAGAGTGAGAGGATTGTATCATCCTTGGACTTCAGTCCTAAACTGATCCACAGACAGATGTCTCCGAGAGTGAGGGGATTGTATTATCCCCGGACTTCAGTCCCTGAATTGATCCATAGACATATGTCTCCGAGAAGTGGCCCTTATACTTTGTCTAAGTTGACGAGTGGACTGCATCGTTCCTAGACATGATATGGTGTCTTAAATAGATCATGTGTGTTGTAGGGTATGCTGCTATTGTGCTGTTGATCGAGAGGATCTAGTTGATGACGATGATGCTAATCATGTGATGATGATGATGTTGATCGTGTGATGATGATGATGTAGATCGTGAGATGACAATGCTGCTGATCGTGATGGTCTAGATGACGATGCTGCTGATCGTGATGGTCTAGATGATGATGCTGTGATCGTGATGGTCTAGATGACGATGCTGCTGATCGTGATGGTCTAGATGATGATGCTGTGATCGTGATGATCTAGATGACGATGCTGCTGATCGTGATGAGCTAGATGATGATGCTGTTGATCATGAGGATCCAGATGATGATGTTGATCGGTAGATCCAGACGATGAGGCTATTGATCGAGAGATCCAGATGATGATGTTGTAGCTGATCAAGTGCTGAAGAAGATGAAGACTCAATACTGATGATGATGATATTCCAGTATTGATAATGTTCCAGTAACTGTTTGAGTTACTGATGATGATGTATAAAGAAAGCTTCCAATGATTTATAGATGTATCATGTATCATGTAGTTGATGACTCCTTGCTCCTGCAGATGATGTTATAATATCCTTCTTGTTAAGGGGGAGTGTTGAAATATTGTAACTTCTAAGAATATTATATTTGTATTTTATTATTCCGGAGATGTTTCATTCCTCCGATGGGACTTTATTATGTATCCGGAGATGTTTATTCCTCCGAGAGATTATGGTAACTAGGGTTATTAGATCTCCCATGTGAGGTCAGCCCTGCGTTAATTATTTGAGGGTTATTAGACACTCCTGGGAGAGGTCGGCCCCATAGGGTAAAAATTCAGTCAGAAAACAAGTATAAGTAGAGGAGGCATATTCCTCACTTATCTCATCGATTCATCCACTTGGGAGTAGCGTACAAGTGAGAGAGAGGTCTGCATAGGAGGAAGAAGAAGGTCTAGTCTTGGTCTACATCTTGTATTTGGTTGATTATCTATATTGAGGAAAGCTTTGTTGGGTTTTCTACCCCATGAGGGTTTCCCAAGGTAAATCTTTGTCTATCTTGTGATTGTGTTTCTTTCAGTGATCTTGCTAGTCAAATTAGCTTAAAATTAATAGTAGAACCAACTTCAACTAATCCCAATTCATAATGTTAATATATTTTTTCATTTCATCTTAAGATGTGCGCAGGTTTCCTACAAGTAGACTAGCCCACAGTATGCAACTTTTGCACTTGACAACCAGCATTTGCAACATTTTGGAGGATGTGCGCAGGTTGTCTTTAATAAGACTAGCATTCAGAACGCTAGATCACAGTGGCAATAGTAGTGCACATGTCATGAAAACTATAGAAAAAATAAGATTTTCAGCATAAGAGTGTATTCTCAGCATTAACTTATCCAGGGTCGACCTAGCTCTTCCATCCATAGTGTCCTTTTGTGTGATGAACAGAGCAATGTGATCACGGACGGAGAAGTGCATATTTGACCTATAACAATCCTTACTGTGTATGAGCTAAGAAATGAAAGGGAAAATCCCACCAAGAAAGAAGCAACCTTCAAATCCACTAGGAAAGCAAAACACGAGCATGACAAAAGCTCATGTGATGAGTCAGATGAGGAAGAGGAAAAATTTGTGAGAAAGTTGAAAAGAGGCCGTGGAAAGTATAAGGGTAAGTTATCCTTCAAATGTTTTAAATGTGGAAGAGTAGGAAATTTTGCTTCAAAGTGTCCTTATAAAGAATATAGAGATAGTGGCAATGAAGAGGATGCCAATTACAATGAATGAAGGATGGCACACCCATAGGACAGATCTAAGAAAAAAAGAAGATCCCTAAACAAAGGAAGAGTTTGTACTCTAGGGAAGAGAGCGGTTCTCCAGAAAGTGGCTGCGATGATGGCCTAAGAGAAGTTCTTTTTATGGAATTTTTTGAACATGCAGGAACAAATGAAAAGAAAAAGTGTTGTCCCTCTATAAAGGAAAACACATCATTTCGCATAGTCAATTGGGAACACTAGATAAGTACTTCTTTAGTGGAACCTTTAATTCACCTCCAAAACCTGTCACATAAATTAAATCAGACATTCAGTCTGAAGAAGAAGAAGCTGCAAAGGTTGAATGGGAAGGTGAATTAGTTAGTGCCTTGGACGAATTGAAGAAGTCAAAAAGGAAGAAAAAACTTTTGCAAGGCTACCTGTCAAACTATGAAGAACAAGTTAAGTAAGCCAAGGCTATTCAAGAGTCTCTTGAAAAACAAGCAAGTGAAAAAGAAATAGATCTTGAGAATCAGTTAAACTATGTAGTAGATAAAATCAGGAAGGTTGAATAAGAGGAATCAGTATTGAATACATCATTGGAAGAGTCAAAGTAGAAAAATGAACCACTGAAAAGTCAAATTGAGCAAAGGAATAGAGAGATCTCTTACTTAGAAGAAAAAATGTCCAATAAAAAAGGGAAAGATCACATCATTGATACTTCGGATTGCGCAAATCCAGGAAATGACAAAAATTGTCTTAATATAGAAATGGAGAGAAAATTAAAAAACAACACATCAATCCTTGATAAGATATTGAATGACCAGAGATCACCAGTAGAAAAATCATGACTTGGCTATGAAGGAACAACTAAGTAGGTCCACGACAACAAGTAAATTCCAAATAAAATGAATCCATTCATGTATGATTATTCCTTCAATGATTACAATTATTTTTGTTACACTGTTAGAAGAAGGTTCAATACATTGAAGTGCACTAGTTGCAACTAGAATGGACATATTGCGAAGGACTGTCACACTATGAGATGTTATACTTGTGATGGGTTTGGACATAAGGCCCAATATTGTTGAAGAACAATAAATCATCCAGATAGAAATAACATCATCAAAAACATATGGACCAAAAAGAAAGTAGTCAGGCGCAGTTTCAAAAGGGATGTATGCACATAAAGAAATGGGTAAATAAATGTAATATACTAAGATCTGATTTGAAAGGATATTAAATCTATTTCAAAATTTAAAACATAAATTAACACAGATTGAAACTAGTTATCATAACTAGTCATGAAAAAATAGACTTGGTCATGGATTAATGCACCTAGAGCTTGAGAGTTGGGCTCTTTTGGATCTACAAAAATATGATAATGAGTGTGAAGCAACATACAAAACATAATCAAGGCTGGGACCATTTATGGTTCAACAATAGCTACCTCTGAATTCTACACCAAGGCTTCCTGGGTACACCAACATATGCATACTAGAATCCTCCACTTACACTTGAAAGAAACCAAAGGGTGGATAGAAGGTATTTAACCCCCAATATACTATTGTGCAAAATTTACAGAGGTTTTGAGAAGGTTTGGTAGTGTTTGGAGGTCCAAATAGGAAGAGCACTATGGAGGACTGCTCAACTAGCTTGATTTCAGGATCTTTCAAACAGGAAGAGAGAGTCACAAATTATTAGTATGATACTTGGATGGGATTCATAAGTGTATTGAGAACCTATGGTGACTGAAATAATTGAAAATGAGCACCCAAAGAACATTTAATAAAAAATACTGCAAAACTAGTCAATTATTAGTGCCTAAAGAGCTAGTCTTGAGAAACATGAATACAAATAGGCCCTAGAGCTCTAAATTATTACTCATATGATTAATATGATTCATACATAAATAAATGTGTAGAAAAAATACATTAACAAAGTTTTCTAGGAAGAAAATATAGGTATTATATCCCAGACTTCACAATGAGTCTACAATTTTGAATTCTTAGAAATATTAGAGAAGAATGCTCCAAAGGAGAGAAGAAGAGGATATGTAATCACTGGATCTGAACTGTAGGAGTTCAAGGAGAAGATGGATGCTCATGGGAGGCACATCGAACTTCTAAATATTCTTACGGGAGCACAATCTCTCCAACCATTCTCTCTCTCTATGTGAATCTCATAAAAACCACATCAAATCTGCTTGGATTTCTGCATAAACTTTGAAGTAATAGTCCCTTCATGAAATGGGATGGATCAGAAAATGGAAGGAATGAATCATATGCATAATATTAGAACAATAAATATGGGGCACATCTCCCACATGTGGCTAAGGGCGCATCTCCAAATCCTAGAGAATCTCAAAGCTTACTCATTCACAATGATAAACTATCAAAATATGTGAAAGTGGCGATCCCTCCTTATCTTATATATTGGGTGAATTTTTGAGCAAGTTAAGTTTCTAGTGGACCTCCTTGACTGTTAAGTTTAAACCAAATAGACAAACAAGATCTCTGAAAGAAACACAATCACAAGATAGACACACAATATACCCTGGGAAACCCTCATGGGGTAGAAAACCCAGCAAAGCTTTCCTCAATAAGATGATCAACCAAAATACAAGATGTGCTCCTTCTCCTTGACTCCTTAGCAGATCTCCTCAACTAGTGCGCACTCTTCCACAAGTGAGTGAATGATCTAATGAGGAGTTCACCTCCTCTATTTATACTTGACTCCCAACTGACTAAAAGACTAATGGGGCCGACCTCACCTGGAGAAGTCTAATAACCCCTAAAATATAACTTCCGGGCCGACCCACACATGGTGGGTCTAATAACCCTAGTTAATACAAACCCCTGGAGGAATAAACATCTCCAGATACATGATAGGGTTACCTCGGAGGAATGAACCATCTCCGGAATAATAAAGTACAAATATAATATTCTTTGAAGTTACAATATTCAACACTCCCCCTTAACAAGAAGGATATTATAACAACATCTGCAAGAGCAAGGAGTCATCATATATGATACATCTACAAATCATCGGAAGCTTTCTTCAATTCATCTTCATCAGTAACTCAACCAGTTACTGGAACAGTGTCGATATCAATCCGATCATCGGCATCGTCATCAGCATCGTCATCATACGATCATCAGCATCGCCATCATACGATCATCAGCATCGTCATCAGCATCGTCATCACACGATCATCAACATCGTCGTCACACGATCATCAGCATCGTCATCACACGATCATCAGCATCGTCGTCACACGATCGTCAGCATCATCATCACATGATCATCAGCATCGTCATCACACGATCATCAGCATCGTCATCACACGATCATCAGCATCGTCATCACACGATCATCAGCATCGTCATCACACGATCATCAGCATCGTCATCACACGATCATCAGCATCGTCATCACACGATCATTAGCATCGTCATCACACGATCATCAGCATCGTCATCACACGATCATCAGCATCGTCATCACACGATCATCAGCATCGTCATCACACGATCATCAGCATCGTCATCACACGATCATCAGCATCATCGTCACACGATCATCAGCATCGTCGTCACACGATCATCTGCATCGTCGTCACACGATCATATTCCTAGGATGATCAATCCTGCTCCTTTTAGGACATAGGTCCATGGATGATACAATCCAATCTCCAGTTCTCGGAGACTTCAGTCTACGGATCAATTCTGGGACCTCAGTCCGGGGACGATGCAATCCCCTGCCTGTTCATTCAGGACTTCATTTATCGGAGACCCAGTCTACGGTTCTATTCTGGGACCTCAGTCCGGGGACGATACAATCCCCTACCTGTTCATTCAGGATTTCATTATCGGAGACCCAGTCTACGGTTCTATTATGGGACCTCAGTCCGGGGACGATACAATCCCCTACCTGTTCATTCAGGATTTCATTATCGGAGACCCAGTCTACGGTTCTATTCTGGGACCTCAGTCCGGGGACGATACAATCCCCTACCTGTTCATTCAGGATTTCATTATCGGAGACCCAGTCTACGGTTCTATTCTGGGACCTCGGTCCGGGGACGATACAATCCCCTACCTGTTCATTCAGGATTTCATTATCGGAGACCCAGTCTACGGTTCTATTCTGGGACCTCAGTCCGGGGACGATACAATCCCCTACCTGTTCATTCAGGATTTCATTATCGGAGACCCAGTCTACGGCTCTCTTTAGGACTGAAAGTCCAGGGATGATCCAATCCCCTCAACTGTCCGCTAAGGACTTCATTCTCGGAGACCTCATGTCTACGGCTCTCTTTAGGACTGAAAGTCCAGGGATGATCCAATCCCCTCAACTGTCCACTAAGGACTTCATTCTCAGAGACCTCACGTCTACGGCTCTCTTTAGGACTGAAAGTCCAGGGATGATCCAATCCCCTCAACTGTCCACTAAGGACTTCATTCTCGGAGACCTCACGTCTACGACTCTCTTTAGGACTGAAAGTCCAGGGATGATTCAATCCCCTCAACTGTCCACTAAGGACTTCATTCTCGGAGACCTCACGTCTACGGCTCTCTTTAGGACTGAAAGTCCAGGGATGATTCAATCCCCTCAACTGTCCACTAAGGACTTCATTCTCGGAGACCTCACGTCTACGGCTCTCTTTAGGACTGAAAGTCCAGGGATGATTCAATCCCCTCAACTGTCCACTAAGGACTTCATTCTCGGAGACCTCACGTCTACGGCTCTCTTTAGGACTGAAAGTCCAGGGATGATTCAATCCCCTCAATCTGTATTCACATCAATACAAGTACAAGTATCCTCATCCATACAAGTACATAATCAATATCTAGCATCAACAGCATGTATACGTCATATATCAAAAGCATGTATTCTTACTAATACATCTAAAAGCATGTATACATCTGTCATCAAAAGCATGTATTCTCACTAATACATCTATCATCAAATCATATATACATCTAACATCAGAAGCATGTATATATCTAGCATGTATTCTCACTAATACATCTATCATCAAAATCATGTATACATCTAACATCAAAAGCATGTATACATCTAGCATGTATTCTCACTAATACATCTATCATCAAAATCATATATACATCTAACATCAAAAGCATGTATACATCTAGCATGTATTCTCACTAATACATCTATCATCAAAATCATGTATACATCTAACATCAAAAGCATGTATACATCTAGCATGTATTCTCACTAATACATCTATCATCAAAATCATGTATACATCTAACATCAAAAGCATGTATACATCTAGCATGTATTCTCACTAATACATCTATCATCAAAATCATATATACATCTAACATCAAAAGCATGGATACATCTAGCATGTATTCTCACTAATACATCTATCATCAAATCATGTATAAGTGAAACTAAATGAAAATAAAATAGTCCTAAATCTAACTATTTCTAAGTGACTAGGTGAAGTCTCATTGTTGATGAGACTTGCTTGTCATCAGGAACCATGCTACTCCCCCTTTCTAGGAGAGTCCTTTTGAACTACACCAAGCTTGTCTCGAAATTATTCAAATTTCACACGAGACAGTGGTTTGGTAAGGATATCAACAATTTGATCTTCAGTGCTCACGTACTCAAGCTTGATAGCTCCTTTCTGCACCATATCTCGAATATAGAAGTATCGGATCTCTATGTGTTTTGAATTATCATGGAACACAGGATTTTCTGTCATCTTGATGCAGCTTTGATTATCACACATAATCATAGTGGGATCCATTTCTAAGTCAAACACCCCAGATAACAGTTTCCGAAGCCATACAGCTTCACAGCTGGCAGAGCAAGCAGCTATGTATTCTGCCTCAGCAGAACTGAGGGCCACACTGGATTGTTTCTTGCTGAACCAAGAGATCATGGCAGATCCAAGGCTATAACATCCACCTGAAGTACTTTTTCTGTCTGAGACACTGCCTGCCCAATCAGAGTCTGAGTAACCATGCAACTTGAGTTCATGACTTCGGGTATTTATAGCAAAGCATATATCTGGTCTAGTATTTGTTAAGTACATTAGTGACCCAATGATCTGTCTATATAAAGTTAGGTCCACTAATTCTGATGAGTCATTAACCAAAATCTTTAAGTTGGAGTCCATGGGAGTGGCCATGGGTTTACACTCCAACATATCAAATCTCTTCAGAATTTCCACAATATACTTACCTTGATTCAGAAAGATTCCTCTTGGTTCTTGCCACACTTCTAATCCTAAGAAGTAGTGCATCAATCCGAGATCTTTCATCTCGAATTCTGAAGAAAGCTTCTTCTTGCTTTCAATGATTTGTTTCTCATTTCCAGTTAGAAATAGATCATCTACATATAATAAAAGTATAACTGGTTCATCATCCATCACCTTGAGATAAAGGTTTGGGTCAGCTTTACTTTTGGTAAAGCCCATGCTAGTTAAGAAATTATCAATCCTTCCGTACCAAGCTCTGGGAGCTTGTTTCAACCCATATAATGCCTTTTTCAGTTTGCATACATGAGTCCTTCCGTCATTTACCTCAAACCCTTGTGGTTGCTCTATGTATACTTCTTCTTCAATTACACCATTCAGAAAAGCTGTCTTAACATCCATTTGATGTAGTTTCCACTTCATCATGGATGCAAGAGCCATGATAGTTCTAATTGAAGTATACCTAGCAACTGGTGCAAATGTTTCTTCATAGTCAATTCCCTCCTTCTGAGAGAAACCTCTGGCTACAAATCTTGCTTTGTATTTTTCAATACTTCCATCCGCAGCATGTTTTATTTTAAAGATCCATTTGGAAGAAACCACACTTTTGTCTTTTGGTTTGGGAACTATATCCCAAACATCATTTTTCATTATTGACTGATATTCTTCAGTCATTGCTTCTACCCATTCTTTCTTTTGAGCTGCCTCTTCATAGCTGGTAGGTAGTTGATCCACAAGATCACACATCAGGGCCATATAGTTGGATACTAGCTTTGGTTTCTTCCTTTCTCTAGTGGAGCCTTCAGGAGCACCATATCTTTCTGCTCCTTGAATAATATCTCTAGCCCATGCTGGTCTTCTTTTCCTAGATAATTCTGTAACAGGAGGTTCTTGTGGTTCCAGCATGTCATGATCCTCTGGTATGTCCTCTTCAGGAATGTGAGCATTCTCTGAGATTCTGGGAGATGTATCTTCTTCATAAACTTCTTCAAGTTGACACTTTCTAGATTTCTTGAGGGCTGCTTCCTCATCGAAGGTAACATCTCTACTTATTTCTATATGATGGAAACCTGGTATGTAGATTCTGAAGGCTTTGGAAGTTTCACAATAACCAACAAATATTCCCTTCTTACCTGAGGGATCCAATTTGGATCTCTTTTCTTTTGGAATGTGGATGTACACAGGACACCCAAATATTTTGAGATGACTTACCTCAGGCTTCTTTCCTGTAAAGACTTCTTCTGGAGTTTTGAAGTCAAGAGCACTATGAGATAGTCTATTTTGAACATATACTGCTGTCTTGGCTGCTTCAGCCCATAGATACATGGGAAGGTCTTGATCATGTATCATAGTCTTTACAGCTTCCATGATGGTTCTATTTTTCCTCTCAGCTACCCCATTTTGTTGGGGATTGTAAGGAGTGGTTAGTTCCCTTTTGATTCCAGCTTCTTTACAGAACTCTTCAAATTCCTTGGAAGTATATTCTCCACCATTATCTGTTCTGAGAATCTTGATTTTCTTGTCTGAGAGGTTTTCTATTAGAGCCTTGAACTCTTTGAATTTTCCAAAGACTTCATTCTTACCCTTTAGGAAGTATATCCAAGTTTTTCTTGAATAGTCATCAATGAAAGAGAGATAGTATTCAAACCCACTTAGAGATGTGGTAGGCATAGGTCCACATACATCTGAGTGTATTAGCTCTAGAGAACCCTTAGTCTTTGTTTCACTTTTCGGAAAGGGATTCTTGATATTCTTCCCTTTCTTGCATCCTTTACATGAGCCATCATGATCAACCTTCAAGTTTGGCAAACCTATAACCATCTTACTCACATATGGTAAAGCTTTATAGTTAATGTGAGCTAGTCTTCTATGCCATAGCTCACTGGGACTAGAAACTTCATGAGCAAGGGCAGATTCTGGATGACCCTTGAGTTTATAAAGTCCTCCTTCTTCTTCACCAATGACAATTGCATCTTTGATTGATTTTCCTTTGGTCCACATGAGTACTTGACCATCTATGAAGGCTACTCTAAAGCCTTTCTTGTCTAGTGCAGAGATAGAAAGTAGATTCTTCTTTAAACCTGGGACATATAAAATTTCTTTCATCTTCAAAGGTGTTCCTGAATCAAGCTTGTAGCTTGCTTCACCAATTCCCTTGATGGGATATTGATAATCATCTCCTAGAGATACCTTCTGTGGTGAAGACTTCTCTTCAATCTTGGAGAGAGTTTCCTTATGACCTGTCATGTGCTTTGAAGCACCACTGTCAATGAGCCAAGTGCCTTCACCAGGGGACACAGATCCAGAGAGAGCAGAAAATAGTACATATTCTTCTGGTTCTTCTTTCTTTACTTTAGATCTTTTCTTTTGAGGCCTTTCCTCCACTTCTTCTTCTTCTTCTTCTTCTTCTTCACTGTCATCTTTTGCCATATGAGCATGATGTCTTTTGTGAACAAACCTTTTCTTCTTCTTCTCTGGTAGGGTACAGTCTCTGGCATAGTGTCCTAGCTTGAGACAATTGAAGCATTGGACTGTGGAGATGTCTCCCCCTTTCTTTTTGAATCTATGAGAGGGTTGAGGCCTTTTGTGGTTCACTTTCTTGAAGTAGCCTCTCTTTCCTCTTTTGGTGTGGGTGGCCAAAGCTTGGTCATCCTCTTTGAGAAGTGCTTCTCTGTTGGCAACCCTAGCCTCCTCTTGAACACAATCTTCCCATACTACATAAAACTTCATACTTTCTTTTCTGGCACACATAGTTTGAATGAATGACTCCCAAGGTCTAGTGAGACCATTTAGAGCTGTCATCACAAGTTCATCTTCATCAAGAGTATCACCAATGGCATCTAGTTGTTCTTTGATTAGAGAGACTCTTGAGAAGTAGTCTTGAATGGATTCTCCTTTGTGCATCTTGGTACTTTTCAACTGAGTCCTTAGATTCATCTTCCTGTTGATGTTCTTTCCTTCATACATTCTTCCTAGGGCATCATACATTTCCTTTGGAGTCTTCTTGGAAGACACTTGGGGAATCAAGTGGTCTTTAATGGAATCAGCTATGATTCTCTTTGCCCTAATCAGGTCCTTCCAGTGTTTTTCTTTGGCTTCATCATCTTCTGGTTCTGCAACTTCCTCCTTGATATAATGAGCAAGATCATTCTCCTCAAGAATGAGACCAATTCTGTATTTCCATGCCCGGAAATTCTCTATGCCTTCTAGCTTGTCTTCAAGCTTAGTATTTGGAGCCATATTCTCTTGGGGGAGTCCAAGAGACAGAGTAGACTTACCTGGGAAGTTACTTTTCACTTTTCCGGAATCTGGAACAGAATTTTATCGCACTTTTGGTAGAATTAGGGTTTGACTTTCCCGGAGTTCTATCCAACCAAAAAGTTCGATCTATACGTCAAAAGAATGCTCTTGAGAAGAGCTATCCAGCCATGTAATCAGAAATCAAAAATTACAACCTTTTTCTGAAACCAAAATCTGACGTATCGCACTTTTGGTAGAATTAGGGTTTGACTTTCCCGAAGTTCTACCCAACCAAAAAGTTCGATCTATGGCTCAAAAGAAAGGTATTGATGAGAGCTATCCAGCCATGCAACCAAAAATCAATAATACCAACTTTGGGCTGAAAACCCTAACTTCACCAAAGAGAGAGAAAGAGGTATTCTTACCTTGTGAAAGATGTCCTATTCAGTCTAGCTCTGATACCATGTTAAGTTTAAACCAAATAGACAAACAAGATCTCTGAAAGAAACACAATCACAAGATAGACACACAATATACCCTGGGAAACCCTCATGGGGTAGAAAACCCAGCAAAGCTTTCCTCAATAAGATGATCAACCAAAATACAAGATGTGCTCCTTCTCCTTGACTCCTTAGCAGATCTCCTCAACTAGTGCGCACTCTTCCACAAGTGAGTGAATGATCTAATGAGGAGTTCACCTCCTCTATTTATACTTGACTCCCAACTGACTAAAAGACTAATGGGGCCGACCTCACCTGGAGAAGTCTAATAACCCCTAAAATATAACTTCCGGGCCGACCCACACATGGTGGGTCTAATAACCCTAGTTAATACAAACCCCTGGAGGAATAAACATCTCCAGATACATGATAGGGTTACCTCGGAGGAATGAACCATCTCCGGAATAATAAAGTACAAATATAATATTCTTTGAAGTTACAATATTCAACATTGACCTCATCCAATGCGCCTACCTTGAATGAGTTGGAAATTTCCTGCTTTTCATACTGACTAGATTTCTTCCTTTTGGAAACTGTGCCCTCCTTGTTTTCCTGATGTTTCCTTCTTTTCACACTGACTAGATTTATTCTTTTTGGAAACTGCACCCTCCTTGCTTTCTTGATGTTTCCTTCTTTTCAAAACTGGCTGATTTTATGCACTTTCCTGCTTTGTACACTTTCCTTCTTTATGCACTTGCCTTCTTTTTACTGCTTTTTCCAGTTTCCTTCTTTTTTTCTTTGCTATGATTTTCTTTCAGTTTCCTCTTTGGTTGAAAACTCATTGAGCTATCCTTATATCCTTATGCTCCCTCATGGAGCCCTTGGAATCTTCCAACTCATTGTCACATTTAATTAACAATTAAATATCAAAATATTAACTGCATCACCTCCAATTTAATTTATTATAAAACAACTATAGTCCAAATTATTCCTAGTTATTTTAATTTCCTAGAATAATTGGCTAATGTTATCCCCCTTATTAATTAATTAACTGATTTTCACTAGGATCCATGGGGGTTGGATGGGTCATTGACTGCTTCCTAGTGCTGACAAAAAATGGGAACATGATAGTCCTGCCCTCCCAAAATTGCTTGTACTCAAGCAGGAAACCAACTCCAACCATCTATGAATCCAACTAGTGACTTCACTCCTCAAAATATGTTGCTGGTTGTCTAGAAGTGGAATCCTCAATTCCAAGCTAAATTCCAAAGGTACACCATGTTTCTGCTACACCACTTTGATTATTACCCTCTTCTAAAAAAGTAATATTGTCTCCTAGAAACTATCCAACCCCCAGCTGCAACAACTGAATGTCAGGATCCCACTGTCTGGGATGCATTCCTCTAGATGACAATGCCATCCCAAGCAATCCATGATACCAAGGGATTCTTGGATCCCAATGTCTCTACTGCATGTATCCCAATGGCATTGTTATTTGTGGAAAACTCTCATTCCAAAGAATTCTAGGGTCCCATTGTCAGGGATAATTTTAAGGATCCATACTTATTTAAAAGTGTATAAACCTTGGCAAATCTTACCAATTCTTAAAATGTCAACTATAAAATATTTGGCGATATTTTTCTAAAATTATTTCAATTTCTAAGGATTTTATATATTTTATATAATAATTTGGCGATTTTTAGAGTGAAAAAAGTTCACCCCATCAAAATTGGGCAAAATGGGGCTTCAAAAAATGCAAATTGGTGAATCATTTTTTGGAAAAAAACATGGAAAAATAGCCCATGGGATAAATTTTGCCCCTAAAATTATCCTTGCTCAATGTCTTAGCTACATCCTCCCAAACATCAAGATCAACATAAATAATATATCAGCATGGAGGATGTCTAGATCACTCCACCATACTGGTAGTTCATCACTTCTAATGGAAGATTGAATCTCAGTAAGTTTCTTCATCAAAGCATGAATCTCCTCATGTGCCATGTGCAAACTAGTGCTGCGATTTCCATCCATAAGACATAGGTGAAAATCCCATGCCCATCTAGGTCCATTGAAGACATCACATATAAGCCATAGATTCCCATACAACTTCTCACAAAAGATGAATGATGTATCAATAAACTCTCCACTGACGCAAAAAAAAAACTTACCCCTTGGAGTACTCAACTCCCTCATGTATATATCCACCCAATCACTGGATGAATAAACACTCCGTCTTAATGATCCAAATGTAAATCTTGTATCTTACCCATGTGCCATCTTCTCTCTGGTGCAACAACTAATTACTATGCTACTTGTTCCACCTAACTGGATCAAGTGGAAATCCCATGCACTGCTATGCATGATGGAGACATCAGATAGATTCCTTTGCTGCTTCTCATCAAACTGGTAAGGGACTGGTGTGCTTTTCAAACCCCAAGGTCTAACCATCAAGTCATCAACAAGGAGTGTGGGATCCTCCTTCTCCTCATGTGTCACCAAAAGAAAGGATCCCTTTACCCCATATTCATCCCTATGTGTGATGGTTTCCATATGTGTGTGAGATGGAAAATAATGAACCAATTCTCTACAACAATCATCCATTAGACTTTATATTGGATGAACTGTAGTGAGATGATGTGCCTCCTCCAAAACCGCGCAACAATCTCCTAGAGGCAACCCATAATATCTTCCAAAGAGAACATGTGCTTGGCATTCATCTTGCTTAACTTAAAAATCCCCAATATCATGCAAATATGAATGTACTTTATGTTCCCAATGCACACAATTACCAAGGGTCAAAACAATGTTGTTCAAATGAAAAGGGTGAAAGTCCCATGTCCAATCACAAAAAGGTAGGCATCATCAAAATTCCATGGATGCTCATGCTGCTCACAAGAAGTGTAAAATGTGTCAAAGAAGTCTCCATAGATTCAAATAGGAATATCAATCATGTGTATTTTTATCCAAATAGGAAAATAAGAGACACTCCAACCCAATGATCCAAATGGAAAGCAATGTGCTTCCCCATGCGAATACTCCCAATGGCTCAACTCTTTGCCACTGGTCAAAAGGTGCTTGCAATCATAATGTGTCCTTCTCAATGAATTCAAGTTGGAACCATATGCACCTTTATGTGTGGAAGCATCAAAGGTAGGCATGGGATGCCTCTGCAATTGATGGAAAGAGAATGGTGCTATCATTGAATCAACTAGAGAAAATGTGAGAGCCTTATGCTCCTCCTCAAGCACCATCAAGAAGAAACTCTTGACCCAAAATTCCTCCTTAAATGGCATGGAATAAGTAGAAGTAAATGATGAAATATCATCGATCAAAATATCATCA
Organism: Larix kaempferi; assembly: GCA_027924585.1. Classification (NCBI taxonomy): domain Eukaryota; kingdom Viridiplantae; phylum Streptophyta; class Pinopsida; order Pinales; family Pinaceae; genus Larix; species Larix kaempferi. Next base: position 2,751,774 of record BSBM01000871.1, on the reverse strand, counting down.
CTACAAGCCTCATCCATCAAGCTAATGGATGCATCAACTCCATCAAATACTGGTCCATCAAACATGAGCTCTTCTGAATCCTCAATGGAGGAATGAATCACTACGGGAAGAAGCTCAGTTTCGCTCTGGGAGACGATATGTGCTTGGAACTCTTCATCTGCATTCCAAAACTCATCAAGCACATGCATGTCATAATTAACCTCATGAACCACCATCTCATGGGGTTCTTCCATAGAACTCTGCATGCCATCAACCAAAGGAGAATGGCTGTCTGGAATGTAGGAGGGAATATGTGATCTCTGCAACTCTTGGTGAAGTTTCTCTATCTCCATATTAGATTCCAAGAGGTAATTTTGAGTGCTTCTCAAAGAATATTGGGTGACCATCAAGTCATCATTGATCTTGAAAATATCCTCATCATTCTTCAAGGATGCTCCATGCAACATATGAACAAGCTCATACAAGTAATATCTGTCAGAAAGCATGTGTGAAAAATTACCTTGGATTGTAGACATTGATCTTTGTATCTTCTCCATGGCTTCAAGGAAAGATGAATATTCCAATGAAGAAACTCGCCAACAAGACTATGAAACTAAAACATGTGTGTCATAGAGAATGTGTACGACCTCCTTGATCTTTCTTTCACTCATCTTGAGTGGAATTTGAAAAGGAGAAGGTTGAGAACGAACCTCCTCCTCATCTATTAGTGGATCAACCTCATGAAGCTCTTGTGGTGATAGTGAGATCAATCCTTGGGCCTCTTCCTCGAATGCAAGGACTTCATCTTCTTCAGGTTCAGTGGAATTTGTACTTGCAACAGTCTCATCAAGTGGTATCTCTATGTCATCAACATAGATAAATCGACATCCGTCAGTGGATGTCTCCCCAAAACTTAGGCACCCATCAATAGGTACCTCATCATAGCATCCATCAATAGATGCTTCTAAATAACTTGAGAAACCATCAGTAGATGCCTCTTCTTGGAACCCATCAATAGTTACTCTCTGATCCATTACTGGATGATCCTTAGTAGAACCGATGGTGGATTCTTCATGCTTACAACCCTCATCAATAAGGATTGTACCTTCATCTTCTTCATATGTACATGGTTCTTCACTTGAGAGACTATTGTGCCTCTCATGTTCATAGGATGGATGATTCGTCCTTCCTTATTCTTCTCTCAAGGGTTTTCTGCCTTTCAATGATTCCTCATCTACATCCTTGGGTTCAATTCCAAACTTGCAGTAAAAATAATCTTTGAAAGGAATGTATTTACAAATCTCTTCTCCCAAGGATATACTCCAAGTAGTGGTGGGGAAAGTTTTCACTTGCATATATCTTCTTTGCTAAATAATTCTTAGGATTAGCCATCGGTGGTTCAACCCATTGGTATTTACTGTACATTTTGTCACAAATGTAACCATCCTCATCTCTTGGTAGGCCTCCATCAATGAAAATGATTTCTTCTTCCTCATACCAATAAGAATCTTCTTCATTGAACAAAGACATGGATGCAAATTCTTCAAATTGAGAGCATACATTCCACAGGAGTAGAGGAAAGAGATATGATACCACTGTAATATCCTAAGATCTGATTTCAAAGGATATTAACTCTATTTCAAAATTTAAAACATAAATTAACACAGACTAAAACTAGTTATCATAACTAGTCATGAAAAACTAGACTTGGTCACAGATTAACCCACCTAGAGCTTGAGAGTTGGGCTCTTTCGTATATGAAAAAATATGATAATGAGGGTGCAACATCATAAAAAATAGAATCAAGTCCAGCTTCAAATTCCTATGAACAAGGTACTGGGACCATTTATGGTTCAACAACAACTACCACTAAAGTCTACACCAAGGCTTCCTAGTTACACTAGCATATGCATACTAGACTCCTCCACTTACACTTTAAAGAAAAAAAAGGGTGTATAGAAGGTATTTAACCCCAAACATACTACTGCGCAAAATTTACGGAGTTTTTGAGAAGGTTTGGTAGTCTTTGGAGGTCCAAAGAGGAAGAGTGCTATGGAGGACTACTTAACTAGCTTGCTTTCCGGATATTTCAAACAAGAAGAGAGGGTCAAGAATTCTTAGTCTGAGACTTGGATGGAATTCATCAATGTCTTGAGAACCTATGGTGACTGGCATAACTGAAAATGGACATATACAAAATATTTAATAAAAAATACTACAAAACTAGTCAATTATTAAGGCCTAAAGATCTAGTCTTGAGAAATATGAATACAAATAGCCCCTAGAGCTATCAAATTATTCCTTAGATGATTAATATGATTCATAAATAAATAAATGTGCATCATAAATACATTAACAACATTTTCTAGCAAAAAAATAGAGGTATTATATGCCAGAATTCACAGTGAGTCTACAATCTTGAATTCTTACAAAGATTAGAGAAGAATTCCCCAAAAGGAGAGAAGAAAAGGAGATGTAATCACTGGTTCTGAACTGTAGGAGGTAAAGGAGTAGATGGCTTCTCATGGGAGGTGCACTAAAATTCTGAAGCTTCTTACAAGAGCGTAATCTATTCAACTGTTCTCTCTCTCTCTCTCTAAGTGAATCTCATCAAAACCACATCAAATCTGCTTGGATCTCTGCATCAACTTTGAAGGACCAATCTATTCATGAAATGGGATGGATCAGACCTGAAAATAAGTCAACAATGGATGCACTGAATCATATGTAGAATATTGAAAAAATAACTATGGGGCACATCTCCCATAGGTGTCTAAGGGCTTATCTCCAAATCCTAGAGAAGTTCAAAGCTTACTCATTCACAATGATAAACTGTCAAAAGATGTGAAATTGGTGCACCCTCCTTATTTTGTATATTGGGTGACTTGTCGAGAAAGTTAAGTTGCTAGTGGACTTCCTTGGCCTCATCCATTACACCTACCTTGTCTGAGTTGGAAATTTCCTACTTTTCATACTGACTAGTTTTCTTCCTTTTGGAAATCGCGCCCTCCTTAATTTACCGATGTTTCATGCTTTTCACACTAACTAGATTTTATTCTTTTTGGAAACTGCGCCCTCCTTTATTTCTTAATGTTTCTTGCTTTTCACAACTGGATGCTTTTCTTCACTTTCCTGTTTGGTACATTTTCTTGCTTATGCACTTGCCTTCTTTTGACTGCTTTTGCTAGTTTCCTTCTTTTTGCTTTTCTATGCTTTTCTTTCGGTTTTCTCTTTGGTTGAAAACTCATTGATCTATCCTTATCTCCTTATGCGCCCTCATGGGGACCTTGGAATATTCCAACTCATTGTCACATTTAATTAATAATTAAATATCAAAATATTAATTGCATCACCTCCAATTTAATTTATTCTAAAATAACTATAGTCCAAATTATTCCTAGTTATTTTAATTGCCTAGAGTAATTGGCCAATATTTTATCCCCCTTATTAATTAATTCATTGTTTTTCACTAGGATCCATGGGGGTTTAATGGTTCATTGGATGGTTCCCGGTGCTGAAAAAAATGTGAACATGACAAGAAAATTCCTCAAGCATGTACGGTTGAAGAAAATAACCCAAGGACGTCTCAAGCAGCAAGAGATTGCTATGTTGGAGAAAAATTCCTATGGCTTGGGGTGGACCACAATAGACAGTTGACTACCAGAAATTAACTCAATTCTTAATACTATGCTATATAAATGACAATGCTAATTTAGTGAAGAATATAACCAACCTCGATCCAAACGTTTGATATAGATCCCTGTTGGAGATTTCAACTCATGCACTTGAACCTACAAATTAGTCTTGAAAACCAATATACAACAAGTGCATATAATATATAAACAACATTAACATCATCAATAGCAATGGTCCATGATATTATAAGTAAATGCAACCCAATGTAATATAAACAACATTCACAACATTAATGGACGAGAATATGAGTATTTCTATTAATAAATAACAAGAAGTACAATGTGATATGACCTCTTGCCGGCAACCAATCTGAACCAAGATCTGGGTCAATCCACTTGTGCCTCCACCACTTCAATCCTCCATGGAATGGCAAACTCAAACTATGATAGGAGTTTGGAAGGTGAACATAAAGGGTTCACAACTACAAGGATCAATGAGTGTAGACTCAAGATAGGGCAAAAATCCACTAGAGTTCTCTTGCTCTCCTTTCTCCCCCTGTCCATAAGCCATATGTGCTCAATATATAGTCCTCCCAAAGGTAAGTGAAAGGACACATCGAGGCATTTCGGGGAAAATGGAGGGCCAAAGGTCAACATATGACCGCTTTTTGGGAGTAAAAAGTAATTAACTAAAGTTGCTGCTGATGGCACTATCAGCAAATACAAAGCAAGGTTGGTGGCAAAAGGTTTCTCCCAAGTCCAAGGAGTGGACTACACTGAGACTTTTGCACCGGTTGCAAAGATGGATTCCATCCGCCTTGTTTTAGCTATTGCCGCATCCAAGCACTGGGAAGTGCACCACATGGATGTGAAGAGTGCATTTTTACATGGAGACCTTGCTGAAAAGGTATATATGCAGCAACCAGAGGGTTATACATCAGATCCATCATTGGTTTGCAGATTGAAGAAATCTTTGTACGGGTTAAAACAGGCCCCAAGAGCTTGGTACGCAAAGATGGACTCCTTCCTTCTTTCTCAGAATTTCCAAAGATGCAAATCTGATCCGAATGTGTATCTTCAGTGAGTTAAAGGTAATTTTTTGGTTATTGTACTTTATGTTGATGATCTTCTCATTATTGGTAGCACACTTACTTCAATAAACAAGCTAAAATCTACCTTAAATCTAGCTTTTGACATGAGCGATTTGGGCTTGTTGAGTCATTTTTTGGGCTTGGAGATAGCTCAAAATTTTGATGGGATCACTATATCTCAGCAAAAATATGCTTTCAACCTGTTATTGAAGTTTAATATGGCTGAATGTAAGGCAGCCCCATTCCCATTCCTCTCAGGAATCAATCTTGAGGAGGGAGATTCTACACCGCTTGCAGATTGCAGTATGTATCGACAGTTGATTGGTTCACTACTTTATTTGACAAACTCATGGCCTGATATCTCATATGCCGTGAGTGCCGTGTCAATATATATGAAGCAGCCACATGAGCTTCATTGGAGAGCAGCCAAGCAGATCTTGCAGTATGTGCAAGGTACGAGACAGTTTGGCATACATTATGCTGCAGATTCTGAGCTTGATTTCATTGGTTTTACTGATTCAGATTGGGCAGGTGATAGCATTGATCGGAATTCCACTTCTGGTTATGTCTTCATGATTTGTCATGGTGCTATTTGCTGGTCCAGCAAAAAGCAAGCAGCCATTGCACTTTCTTCAGCAGAGGTAGAGTATCGAGGGGCAGTCAATGCCTGCATTCAGGCAGTTTGGTTGCAGGGTATTCTTTTCGTGTTTGGTTTTGGTGGCACTACTTCGACTGTCCTATTTTGTGACAATCAAAGTGCTATCAAGATCTCCATAGATCCAGTTCAGCGGCAGAGGACCAAACACATTGAGATTCATATGCATTACATTCGACAGTTGGTGCATGACCGCACCATCATTCTGCAATATTGCCCTACTGATGAGCAAATTGCAGACATCTTCACCAAGAGATTCACTGAGAAGAAGTTCTGCTACCTCCGTTCACTGTTGGGGGTGAGTTCCATCATGGTGGAGACAGATTGATTCATTATTATGCTTTAGCTTGAGGGGGGGCTTTCTTCCCACTGGGTTTTCCCTCTTTCCTCACTTAGTTTATTTTCAGCATTTTTTGGATTATTGTATCGGGGTGACCTTTGGTCTTAGTTACCAGGGCCCCACATTATTTTTTGCACATCATCGTCTAGCTTGAGGGGGGGTGTTCGGATATCCACATCATCTTTTTCAGGATCTTGCATGCAATTAGGGTTTGCATGCACCTGCATGCACTTGCATGCATCCCAGTCACCAATTTGATGCCTCCAGCACCTTAGCCACCTTATTCTAGCACCCGGGAGCCACTTACTTCAGAGTTTTAGCCCTCCTAGCATGAAAGGCACCCACTTCTCACCTACTGCCAGAGAAGGGCGCACTTGTTCACCTACCACTGCAGTTCCACTTCAGTTACACTCAGTTAGCTCCGATTCTCCCTGATTTGAGGCTAGTTTCACTCCTGACTGACTGTTTCACTTCCGTTGGACCTCCAGATTGACTAGATGACTTGTTCTGACTTCAGTTAGCCTCCCATGCGCCCCCCACTGAGCCTCCTTCCCTTAATCAGTGCTACACACTTCAGTTACACTTGTTACACTCAGTTAGACTCAGATTGACACCTGGACGACTGGTTCTTGTGCATTGATGACCACTACTGATTGATGATGAGGACTCCTAGTTGGAGTCAAGCTACTCCATTCAGTGATTCGAATGAACTCCTTAGGCAATTCGAATTGCTCAGTCATCGCCACAGTTTGTATTGTAATTCATTCACCCTTTCTGGGATATTGAGCACTGCTGCATGTTTTGCACAGTTTTGCACCATATTTTCTATATTCATCTGTTGTGATTGATTTACTTGTTCATTAGATCTGCTGTGACTAATTTTACATGGTATCAGAGCCATTGCAGGGACAAGATCTCCTTTCTACAGGTGTTTTTACAAGAAGATTTGACTGAATTGCTAAAATTGCAAAAAGTTTTGGCATGAGATATCTCAAGGGCATTCGCTCCTGTGCATGCAAAGCTTGAAAATAATTCCAATACCACTCCAGAAGCTTAAGTTTCCACATAATTCCTGGATCTGATACATTGGACCCATTCAACATTGTTTGATCTCCAATCCCAGGTGTGATGCAACTCTAAAAGGGTGGATTGTTCGACCTTACGATTCTTGGTTTATTGTGATTTGCAGGTTTATTGTCTCCATCAATTGCATTCGCTACATTGTGCATGCAAGCTCCTCTACAGCAATTGCATTCGCTACACTGTGCATGCAAGCTCCTTCTACATCAGTTTGACTCACTCCTAGCAATGGAATACTCTTCTTCAAAGCCTTTCCTCACCCCATTCAATTATTTTGATTGGAAAGATGATATGGAGATCATATTACGTTCAAAAGGTTACTACCGAGTCACTCTTGGTCTTGAATTGGAGCCAAACAATGTGTCAGATCGAACCAAACACTACAACAAGCTTGATGAAGCTTATGGTCTTCTTTGTCTCTCCATCTCCAAAGATCCTCACTTCCATCTCAGTAGATTGAAGACCCCAAAAGCTATATGGGAGCAACTTGAAACACTGTTTGGCAAGCAGGATGAGCTTAGGGCTTTTCAATTAGAGAATGATTTGATTGGCCTTAGTCCTGAGAATTTCGAGACCATTAATGAATTCTTCACTAAATTCAAGAACTTGAACATGCAATTGAAGAACAGTGGAGTTATCAAAGAGGATAAACAATTGATCCTCTCCATTCTCAGCAAGCTTGGTAAATATTATTTGGTATTTGTCTCTACTTTCAATTCCGGTCGGCTAACTACCCCGAATTGGAAGATTCCTACCTTGAATGCCTTCATTGAGTTCGTCACAAAAGAGCATGACAAGTTGGTTCAAATGGGGTCCATAAGCTCCAAAGATTCATCCCTATATGTTCAAGGACCCAAGATCACGAATGGTAAAGGAAAGCAGAAGAAGGAGAAGCCCAAATTCGAGCCTAACAAGCAAAAGGAGAAAGGCAAACAAACGGATGCACCATCCAGTTCGAAATGCAAGCAAAAGGGAAAAGAAGGTAACCAAAAATCTAAATGTACTTATTGTAACCGTGGCTTTCATCCCGAAAGTTCATGTATGAAGAAGACTATAGATCAAATGGCCCTCCTTTTGGAAAGGAACAACATAACCCTTCCTGACGGTGCAAGGAAGAAGGATAGAAATGATGATCATGAAAGAGGACAAGCACTCATGGCAACTATTTCGAAGCCCACTACTCTATTGATAGATTCGGGTGCATCGAATCATATGGCTACAAATATTGATTCTTTTTCTTCATTCGATCCAAACAGCTCCATCCCCATCCATTTGGGAGATGACTCAAAAATTTCTTCAAAGGGCAAAGGTACGATTCATGTAGATCATGGAAGCTTTCAGAATGTTCTCTATGTGCCTTGGCTTCAAATCTTCTTTCTGTGTATCAAATGACACACACTGGTGAACCGAAGCAAGTTACATTCAGCCCTAATACAGTTGAAATTTCTGATATCAAAAGTGGAAGACTCGTTGCAGTTGGAAAGGCAAACCACACTGCAAAATGCTATGATTTTTCGCACTTTATTCCGCTTGCAAATCCCACTGCTCTTCGCACACATGGTAATGAGGTTAGTAGGCTTTGGCATGAAAGATTTGGACATCTTAATTATAAATATTTTCTGCTGCTATCAAATAAATCCATGGTAGATGGGCTTCCACAACTCCGTTCCTCGAAGGGAATATGCACTGGTTGCATTATTGGGAAGCACCCCGAGCACAGATTCGACCATGGCAAAGCTAGCAGAGCTTCTACTATTTTGGGATTGATACATTCTGATATCAGTGGTATGCTGCCCCATATGTCATTAAATGGTTCAAGGTATGTTTTGACATTTATTGATGATTTTTCCCGCTTTACATGGGTATTCTTTCTCAAAAACAAGTCAGAAGTGCTTGGAAAATTCAAGGATTTTAAGGCTTCTGTTGAGACCGCCACTGAGAGCAAGATCAAAGCTCTTAGATCTGATAATGGTGGGGAATATATCAAGTCCGAGTTGCTGCAACTTTGTTCCCAAAGCGGAATTCAGATCCAACATACAGTTCCCTACACACCCCAACAGAACGGTGTAGCGGAAAGGAAAAATCAGTCACTGAAAGAGATGGCTACATGCATGATTGAATCAAAAGGTTTGGCTGCAAATATTTGGGCTGAATAAATCAATGTTGCTACATATATACAGAACCGTGTTCCACATTTATCCGTGAAAGGTATGACTCCTTTCGAAGCATTCTTTGGTCACAAACCGGATGTGTCAAATTTGAGAGTTTTTGGCTCTACTGCATGGGCTAGAATTCCTTCTGAGAAGAGACGAGCTTTGGATCCACAAAGTATCGAGTGCATACTGATAGGATATGGGGAAGAATCAAAAGCATATAAACTCATGGATATCAGATCTAAAAAGATATTTATAGAGCGCAGTGTGCAATTTGAAGAACTGCTTCAAGAATTGCAACTAGTCGAGGAGAAGACTGCCGATTCACCGCCTTCACCAGAAGAAGATCCGTGCAGCGATAATGAAGGTATGAGTTCTGATATTTCTGATATTGTAGCAGCATATGATGATCATGACATATCAGGTTCAGAATCCGACCATTATGATCCTCCTCAGTTACCAAAGTGGGCCCAAAACACTCTTCAATCTGCTGGTTCGAATCTTGGAAATCCTGCTGATCCGAGACGAACAAGAGGAGATTTTCAAAGAGCAGGTATGGCTCTTTCTATTGCTGATCCATTTCTTCCTGAGATTTGTTATTTGATGGCTGGTTCAGATCCTACATCATACTATTCTGCTCATCGAGATCCGAGATGGAAAAGTGCTATGGATGAAGAGTACAGTTCTCTTCAAAAGAACAACACATGGGAGCTAGTTTCTCTTCCACCTGGAAGAAAATTAGTGAAGTGTAAATGGGTCTACCATACTAAAGTTGTTGCTGATGGCACTATCTGTCAAATCCCGATATTTTCAGAAAAATTTAAAATTTTTAATATAGCATTAAATATTAATAAATGTCGTCATTAGCTATCTGTTTAACTAATGTGATTGTTAGGATGTCTGAATGGTCTTTGTTGCACTTAAATGTTACTATGGTTTGCTCTTATCCGTTATTGATTGTTTTAATGTTTTGCAACCCCAAGGGGGAGTGGTCATAGCAGACCGGGCTTACTTAGCTGCTGAGATAATGCCTCCCATTGTCTTCTTCTTGCAGATACACAGGTAAGGTACAGGTTGCCGCTTTTGATTTCAACAGTATCGTATTTCCATTATCTGTATCATATTATTCTGTACAATTCTGAGCATACTAGCCAGGTTACCAAAATGTTTACAGGTAGTAATTATCCTACAACTTCTGTTTGATCTGACTGTGTAACACAAAATTGGTAAAATTTCTGGAGATAAAGTTAGCTATTAAAGTGCATAATTGCTAAGCTAGAGTCTTAGAGTATGACAGACATTTCATAGTCGGTTCTTTCTCTACTCTTCCATTATGGTCGCATCAGTCTTAATTTTAAAGTTAGAATATATGATATGCCTCGTTACAACTGTAGAATTTCTGGAGTTGTAAATAAATATGCTTTGCTTGTTTTTAACACATACAAATGTCCTGTAAAATTTTCATGTCTCCTTTTAATTATTTCGGAAATCGTTTATCTTGGTAGCTATTCGTATTCCTATGAATGTCAAAATGATGGGAACTATGAGTCTCCCAGTTAGGTCACTCTTATCTTGATGACTTAGAAGAGATTTGTTATTGTTTTTATCCTTTCTAAAGATAATGAAGGAATTATGCTACTTCAACTTTTATGTATCACTATGAGTAGTTTTAAAACTCATGCTCAGATTGTTATTTTTATAACAAATGATGAAAATCTCATCATTTCTCTAAACATATAATTAATACATAATTTTCGTGGTTTGTAGGGCAAGCAATTATGGGTACTAAGTAATTTCAACGTCATTGTTCTAACATGTAAGATATAAAGGTTGCATGATAGTGTCTCGAATGATGGAGAATATCCCGTCTATGATTAAGTTGTATCCCTGCTATGATTTTTAAATTGTGAAACGAGTGAAGTTGTAAATACCTAAAAGACTTTAGACAGTCGAACCATGGCAGGTTAAATTATTTAAAGGCTACGTGGATAGTTCTGGGCCTTGTATTCAATGATATAAATGCTTTGTCCAAACCCTACCTGATTCATTCCCTCTGCCTTCGGGCTTGGTTCCCTCCGAAGACCCTCCTGGTATGAGTTTCTCGTTGTAGTGCTGTAAGTAACGGTGTTCATACTACTACGGTTCATGGTGTGTGTCCATAGTATCGTTCGCGTGCTGTATACTTCTGTGATTGGCATTCCATAAGTTTTTTGGTACCTCAGCTCTTGTTTCTGCTGTTACCTTTTTACTGGCAGTCCCTATGCTTCTAGTAGCCTTCATACTCCTTCATTGTATTGTGTAGAGTTGTTGAATTTCAGTGATTTATAGCTACGAAGTGGTTATGATCTGGGTTAATATGCGTGCCTCCAATATTAGTCCGGCCATGACATGAGGGTATTGTTCTAAGGCTTCCTGTCACGGCTTGGGTGTACCGGCTTACGTAGTGTTCAAAAATGGTCCTTCATTACAGAAGAAACCCTTGATTTAGGCAGCTGGTTCGTATTAGTGGGAAGAAAGGGATTCACCCTTTTTGCTGTTCATGACTATCAAAATGTCACCAACTTACGTCTACACTCAACACACTGGTAAGCTACAGGGATTTTATAATTTGTTTTTTAAGGTTTATGCGAATTTGTTGAAATCTCCAAGCACATAGAGGGTTTACTAACTGATTCTTTCATCGCAGGTTCGCGTTCCACCTATATACTGGATGGCTCATGCTTCGACAATAGGCAAACCCCGGGTAAGCCTGGTTCTTACCATGGCAAGTCCTCCTTGTGGGTTGTTTGGATGATAGGTTTTTTTTTTGATTTGATTTTGAGAGTCACGGCACCCTTGCAAAACCTTGTAACTGTATGGTTTAGGTGATTAGACAAGGGTTTAATCCCTGCGTTGGTTTGATTATAAGACTTCAGATAGAACTATGGTTATTGTACTTCTTTCGGCACTTGGTTTGTTGATATACAGAAGAATTGTAATGTAGAAAATAGAAAGGATAAAGGCTTGAGATCCTGTTTGTAAGTGGGGTTACGGCCTCAGGGTTTGATACTGCACCTGTACTTTGCTTGTGGGTTTTTATTACCCAGGGTTTTGGAAGAAATTCCCTTAATACGACTTGTGTCCTGTGAAGGCTTGTTCTATGTCTGTGTTGTTCTTTAATTTGATACTCTGAAATTATAATGAATAAACTTTGGTTGGTGAAACCACTGGTACAGTGGGTTTATGATCTCGACTAAAGATAGAATCGTCGTTAAAGTTTCAAAGGGTGAATAATACGACCTGTTACGGGTCTCCCGTCTGTTTTAATTTATTGTGTGTGGCATATATTTTGACTTCTAGTTTTCTTCTTTTTTTTATTTTATTTTTCTACACAGGAAAACTGGGCTACGGCCATGGTTAAGCCCTTGCAATACTGTTCCAGTTAAACGCCTGTATTGTCTTGGATTTAATACGAAAATGTATAATGATTTGTTTTTTGATGAATGCTGGTTCGATAGTTACAACGTTCTACTGTTGGTAATAGAGAAACAAAGAAAGTTTTTAGGAGGTTAAACTGCTAAACAATTAGCTAGGATACGTTCTGTCTAATTCGTGTGGTTATGGTGTTAACATTTAGTTCGTATCTGATAAAAGAGTTTCTAATGTTAAGAACTGGAATGGTAGGGTTTGTTTCCGAAAAGACAGAAGTGGTTATGATTAGATATTGGAATCTATGTTTATGATTTTTGTGTTTAAAAAGTTAATATCTGGTTCTAAAAATGTTTCTGCTATTAACTGAAAAATCACGTGAAAGATATATAGGAAAATAACAGATGAGCTCTATAACTGAGCTAAAATACTTTTCTGCAGTTATTAAATTTTTTAAAACAGTAATTCGGTTTATTCTTCTGTTGTTGACTTAGTAATGTAGAACTAGGGTGATAGGATTCATCCCCTATCACGATATTGTGTAACTACTAACTCAGTTAAACAAATTACTTAATCTGTGGACAACATGGAAGCTATAGAAAATAAGACTAAACCAGTTAAGCTTGACATCGAGCTAAAAAAGGGTTCTGCTGATTTTCTAAATCTTAAAACAACAACTAATTATTTGTCTATTAATAAGATCTGTATGTTACGGTTCTGGTAATGTTTACTGCAATAATCGCTTTGTTGAATGATAACGGAGGTTAAATATTTAGCTAGGGTTAATACCCTGACAACATACCCTAATGGTAGCTATAAATATTCTGCAAAGATAATCATAATGCTAGCTACAATTACAAGAATAAACTAGATTAATAATTACAAACATTAACGGAAACTTACAGTAATACTACTGTATAACATGTTTTGTAAATACTTTATCTGCAAAATAATAGTAGTATGAAAGATTACTGAAACACATAAATTCTTATAAATCTACCACTGAAAATCCGGGATTGCAGACTTATGATGAATTAAATACTACTCAGACATAATGAAGTTAAACATAACATACAAACATTTATATTTAATAACAAACAGGAATAAGTAGCAGAACCTGTTTTAAAAACTGTGGACAACAACAGCAATGGGAGGCTGTTCCTCCCTACCAACTCCTGGAGAGTGCCCAGACAGCACTTCTCAGGACCCCCGAGCTTGCTCTGGTCTCCCTGGCTGGAACTAGATGCAGCAAAACAATTCACACAGCCAAACAGCTAAACTGGAACCAAGTTACTGCAGCTTCCTATCTCAAACACTTCCTTACTGTTTTTCCCTCTTCCTCAATGGGACTCCTGAATAACATTCACCTGAATGTATTCTCCCTCCAGAACTATCTGAACCCCAGCTCAGTTCATTGAGTACTATTTAAAAGATTGCCTAGGTCTTAGTTGGGTTAACTGTCATTAATGAGCCACCTGCTCAGATTCCACTTTCTTGGGGAATCATGACCCCAAAATATAGGGAAGTTGCCACCTGCAACTTAGGAAGTGTTTGAGGATGCTGCCACTTGTCTTTTTCCTTTCCACCTAGTTCCACCCACCAGTTAGACTAGTAACCTCTTTTAACAGCTCTCCCATGCTGTTGTCTCCATAATTTATTTATTAATAATAAAATATTCAGAATTTACATTCCATTTCTGGTGACTCTGCTGAGTCATCAATTCCTACTTAGCATTAAATTTAACATAATGTCTCAGGAATATTAATAAAATAATTACATTATTTTTGCAAAATTGGGGTATGTGACACTATCAGCAAATACAAAGCAAGGTTGGTGGCAAAAGGTTTCTCCCAAGTCCAAGGAGTGGACTGCACTGAGACTTTTGCACCGGTTGCAAAGATGGATTCCATCCGCCTTGTTTTAGCTATTGCCGCATCCAAGCACTAGGAAGTGCACCACATGGATGTGAAGAGTGCATTTTTACATGGAGACCTTGCTGAAGAGGTATATATGCAGCAACCAGAGGGTTATACATCAGATCCATCATTGGTTTGCAGATTGAAGAAATCTTTGTACGGGTTAAAACAGGCCCCAAGAGCTTGGTACGCAAAGATGGACTCCTTCCTTCTTTCTTATAATTTCCAAAGATGAAAATCTGATCTGAATGTGTATCTTCAGTGAGTTAAAGGTAATTTGTTGGTTATTGTACTTTATGTTGATGATCTTCTCATTACTGGTAGCACACTTACTTCAATAAACAAGCTAAAATCTGCCTTAAATCTAGCTTTTGACATGAGCGATTTGGGCTTGCTGAGTCATTTTTTGGGCTTGGAGATAGCTCAAAATTTTGATGGGATCACTATATCTCAGCAAAAATATGCTTCCAACCTGTTATTGAAGTTTAATATGGCTGAATGTAAGGCAGCCCCATTCCCATTCCTCTCAGGAATCAGTCTTGAGGAGGGAGATTCTACACCGCTTGCAGATTGCAGTATGTATCGACAGTTGATTGGTTCACTACTTTATTTGACACACTCACGGCCTGATATCTCATATGCCGTGAGTGCCGTGTCAATATATATGCATCAGCCACATGAGCTTCATTGGCGAGAAACCAAGCAGATCTTGCAGTATGTGCAAGGTACGAGACAGTTTGGCATACATTATGCTGCAGATTCTGAGCTTGATTTCATTGGTTTTACTGATTCAGATTGGGCAGGTGATAGCATTGATCGGAAGTCCACTTCTGGTTATGTCTTCATGATTGGTCATGCTGCTATTTGCTGGTCCAGCAAAAAGCAAGCAACCATTGCACTTTCTTCAGCAGAGGCAGAGTATCGAGGGGCAGTCAATGCCTGCATTCAAGCAGTTTGGTTGCAGGGTATTCTTTCCGAGTTTGGTTTTGGTGGCACTACTTCGACTGTCCTATTTTGTGACAATCAAAGTGCTATCAATATCTCCACAGATCCAGTTCAGTGGCAGAGGACCAAACACATTGAGATTCATATGCATTACATTCGACAGTTGGTGCATGACCGCACCATCATTCTGCAATATTGCCCTACTGATGAGCAAATTGCAGACATCTTCACCAAGAGCTTCACTGAGAAGAAGTTCTGCTACCTCCGTTCACTATTGGGGGTGAGTTCCATCATGGTGGAGACATATTGATTCATTATTATGCTTTAGCTTGAGGGGGGGCTTTCTTCCCACTGGGTTTTCCCTCTTTCCTCACTTAGTTTATTTTCAGCATTTTTTGGATTATTGTATCGAGGTGACCTTTGGTCTTAGTTACCAGGGCCCCACATTATTTTTTGCACATCATAGTCTAGCTTGAGGGGGGGTGTTCGGATATCCACATCATCTTTTTCAGGATCTTGCATGCAATTAGGGTTTGCATGCAAATTCTAGGGTTTGCATGCACCTGCATGCACTTGCATGCATCCCAGTCACCAGTTTGATGCCTCCAGCACCTTAGCCACCTTATTCTAGCACCCAGGAGCCACTTACTTCAGAGTTTTAGCCCTCCTAGCATGAAAGGCGCCCACTTCTCACTTACTTCCAGAGAAGGGCGCACTTGTTCACCTACCACTGCAGTTCCACTTCAGTTACACTCAGTTAGCTCCGATTCTCCCTGATTTGAGGCTAGTTTCACTCCTGACTGACTGTTTCACTTCCGTTGGACCTCCATATTGACTAGATGACTTGTTTTGACTTCAGTTAGCCTCCCATGCGCCCCCCACTGAGCCTCCTTCCCTTAATCAGTGCTACACACTTCAGTTACACTTGTTACACTCAGTTAGACTCAGATTGACACCTGGATGACTGGTTCTTGTGCATTGATGACCACTACTGATTGATGATGAGGACTCCTATTTGGAGTCAAGCTACTCCATTCAGTGATTCGAATGACCTCCTTAGGCAATTCGAATTGCTCAGTCATCGCGATAGTTTGTATTGTAATTCATTCACCCTTTCTGGGATATTGAGCACTGCTGCATGTTTTGCATAGTTTTGCACCATCTTTTCTATATTCATCTGTTGTGATTGATTTACTTGTTCATTAGATCTGCTGTGACTAATTTTACATCTATGACAGAGGAAGTTCAATATCCACTGGAGCTTGCTCGCCGAACTTAGAAGATCGTAGCAATGGACAAAGCTGCAGGGTTGAAGACGATGCGTTGGTATAACATTGTTCCATATGAATCAAGTCCAACAAGTCAAGAATATCTTGTTGTTGCTTCTCTAGGCAGTCAAATCTCTTGTTCAGACTTGAAAACCCCTTTATATTACTTTGATTGACCTGAGATTGCGTGTACTAATGTATGAAATCAAATTCTTTCATTTAGGACTGCGAAAACCCCATGTCCACTTTCAGTCTTACAAATTCAGCCTGCTGCGGCTGAACTACCGAGCGAAGAATGTCAAATGAATTTTTGAATCTATGAAATAAACAAGACATTGTGGATGAATATGGGATACTCAGATGCTATGACACTCAGAATAAGCTTGACAAGGAATGAACCAGGATGAAGAACCAAGTCTTACTCAACTCATATATAGAATTGGAAGGTGGTTCTTTGCGCGCGAAAAAATAAATTGAAGAGATGTTGAGGTCAATTGCATTCATGGACGCATGATTTGAAGCTGCTAGGGAGATGTCAATATTTATTGCATGAGTTGATGAGATCGAGAAAGAGGACAAAAAAATGAAATCAAATTCATTTCTCGGTGTGATCGAAATAATGTTGCCTAAAATATTGACTACAATGACAACACGTCAGATTTTTCACACGAGTTATTAGTCACTTCAACTTGTTGCCAAGTTTGATGATGAAAGGAAGCATATGCAATATTAAGAAAACAAAATTAAACGATGTGGCAAGATGTGCAAAGTTATAAAAAAGGATTTATGCCACTAAGAAGTAATGAAGACGTGTCACAATGCAGTGGATGCGACAAAAGGAAAAGATGAATGCTGGAAGAAGTCGACATGAAAAACAATTCTAACCAGAAGCACAAAGAACTCTTTAGTGCGCACAACAAGTGTAACATGAAGATGGCATGGAAGATCATTCAAATCCGGTAGCTCAAAGAACTTGCAATTGTACAAGTGAAATGTGTTGATGGATTAAGAAGCATGAAATAATGCTATGTGATAGGAACAAAAGTTCAAGATAGAAGGAAGTTGGAAACTATGCAAGTGGAGCATAATCAAGACATCTACAGAGACAATGTTAATGTACTAGTGTAGGATGACTTAGCACTGTGAAAAAAATCCATCGAAAGGAAAAGAGAATAAAGCACGAAGACATGGGGAGTAATCGAAGAAAGCAATTGTATGAAGGCAAGCAAAAATACGAAATGTAAGTGCAAAGGTGAATATAAAATAACGCATGGAAATAAACTGTTTTCCATTGATGTCAAATGGGGAGAAAATATCATGAAGATTGAAGTAGTAACAATGAACTGCATAGAAATGAAAAACAATAGAGAAGTATTGATCTATGGTCGTGAGGATATTATGAAGCATGCATCAGTGATAGAGATCTGTTCAGAAATGATAGCAGGTTGCATAGAATAAAAAAGGTTCAAAATGAAAAAAACACAGGGGGAGTACTGTGCTGTGTACGAACTAAACAAAGGAATTCATAAGAGAAAAACTTCATAAAGTGTTGACATCAATGCCAAAGGGGGATATTGTTGAAATTTGGTTGTCATTGATGTCAACTGATGTCAAAGAGGACTCAATATTCTTGTGTCATTTTGAAGAAGTATATGAAATCCAGTTTGAAGAAGTACATAACCATTTTGAAGAAGTACATATAGATTGTAAAAGTATCCAATACATTCAGTGAGTACATCCAATTTGAATAAGTACATAAGGTATGTGCAGAAGTCCTAGTCCATATAGTAGTGATACTTCAAAGGTAATTTCAAAGAGGTGGTTGAACAAGTCTTGGGAGTGCATAATAGGTTCATAAGCATGAAACAGTTGGACATGTACACAAGTCTCGGAAGTGTGCATGACCCACAAATCAGAAGAAGTACACAAGTCTTTGAAGAGTGCAAGAGTCCCATAATTAAGTTGCATTCAGACAATTCAAGTGCGCAAGACCCACAAGCGATGGTACTTCAAGTGTGAAAGACCACACACGAAATGTTTCCCAAGTGCACAAGTACCACTATGAAAAGGACCAAGTATGCACAAGAACCACAAGGTATGATACCTTAGTGGCACAGATCACGACAAGTGGCGGAAGCATGACTATAACTTGACCGTGAAGCAAGGAAGAAGGGACGCTATGAACAACTTGTGGACATACAGTCCACGCATGACAAATATAAATAAAAATTCAAGTTGGAGAGTTAAGTGAGCTTGAAGATGCAAAATGTTGTAATACTCTGATTTGGAAATATTTTTGTTTTTGGGGTATCAATGGTTGATGGAACCAGAACAACATAATCTAACAAAAGATCTAGATGCGCAAAATGCAACACAACAGGTGATGCATAGGAAGATGTAATTTATCTGTGATAGTTGCGCAAAGATAGTGATGCAACACAACAGATGATGCACATGACTAAGTGATCTATCCGAGATAGATGCACGGAGATAGAAATGAAGCACATCAGATGATGCAAAAAACAACATAGTGTATTACCAAGTATGTGAGAACAAAAAGGAAGTACCACAGATGGTACATAGAAGGTCACAAATTATCTAAGACAAATGTGCCAAGATATAAGTGAAGCATAGGAGAGGATGCACAAAATGATGTGATTTATCTGATACAGATGCGTAATTTCATAACAACAACACAACGGAGGATGCACAGTATCAGTTGACTATGTAGATGTGCAGAAACATTTATAGGATGTTGAAATAGTGCGCAGATTACAAAAGGTATGAGAACTAGAGTGCAATGAAGTAAAGTGTATGGTACAATATAGAAATTGCAAGATCCAAGTATATATATGGCAGGTGCGCACAACGTAATGTATTGCAGCAAATATGAAGAGTGCATGGATCGGTAGAAATACAAAGAATAATATTCGATAGACATATCGGAGCGATAGGATGTGGCAAGGAACAAGGAGTCAATGCTTCCTTCAGGTCGGAGCCTGTAAATCCAGGGGGTTGGTGCCTCCTTCCAATCGATGCTGGTAAATCAGGGAGTTGGTGCTTCCTTTAGGTTGTAGCCTATAAAACCAGGGGGTTGAAGCCTCCTTCCAATTGGTGTTGGAGAACTTCGGAATTTGGTGCTTCCCTTGAATGCAATCTTTATATTATAAGAGAGCATTCTGTGGTTTTCTCCCATTTGGGTTTCCACGTAAAAACTTTGTGTTCTGTGTTTTGTGCATATGTGGTTGTATGTTATTTTTTATGGTGAATACATAATATAAATACTGTTTAAGTTTGATAAGAAGTGAAAATTGTTCATAACTGCGGTAATATTGATTCTCCCCCCTCTCAGTATTAATAAGATTCCAACAAAAATAGACCTCGAATCGAAAATGGTAGCACACATTTTTCACTCATTTTTCTTTTTGTGGCTGAAATTACAACTTGTATGACATTGCCGCCTTAACAATCAACACCTTTGTAATGTGAATACCAAAATCAAGCTATGAATTGAAAAGAGGTGCTAGCAATGACACCTCTTTTCTTTGTCGGGTTACATTTGAAGGCGTTTCTAAACCATGCCCTAAAAATATTTAAATTTTAAAAAAAATCTCTATAAAAGTGAAAAAATTCATAACAATTTTAAGAAAAAAAACAATAACAAATTTTAACCCAAAAAAACTTAAAAAACCAAAAATGAAAAAAAATGCTTTAAACAACGCCTTTTGTTAAAAAAATGAAATGAAATGAGACACATTTACATATGTTTAAAAACAGAAAACAAAAAATAAAATAGGAACTTAGCTAAAAAGAGAAATATTAAAAAAAAAAAAAAAAGAGGAGACATAATAAAAAAAATTCAAAAATTCAAAAAAAAAACTAAACTAAGAAAAAGAGAAATAATAAAAACATGAATTTTTAAAAAATATATGAAATATTAAGAAAGTATTAAAAAAGTGAAAATAAAACTTAAACTTTTAAAGGGGACGAGGGGTTTAATAAATGGGAGGGGCACACAAAGGGGGAGGGAGGTGGGTAGTGGGGTAGGTTGGTGGGGGGTGACGTGGGGTAGTGGGTGGGGGGGTGTATGGTAGTGGGTAGGGGCGACGTGTGGTAGTGGGTAGGGGGTATGTGGGGTGGGTAGGAATGGGGGGGGGGTTGGATGGGGCATGATTCTGAGAATCACGCCACCATCCAACCCCCCCCCCCCCCCCCCCCCCACCACCACCAACCGACCACCACTATATATATATATATATATATGTTTTTTTTGTTATTTTTTAAAAATCTGTTTAAAATGTGTTTTTTTATGGTTTTGGTTTCTACAAGTGTTTTTTTTTTGTTTTTTTGTTAAAATTTTAGTTTTTTCCTTTTATGTTTTTTTTACAAAGTTTTTTTAATTTTTTAATTTAAATAATTTCAGGCCATGGTTTAAAAATGCCTAGAAACGTGTAACTCGACAAAGGAAAGAGATGATATTGGTAACACCTATTTTCGAGTCACTAGTTTATTTTAGCATTTGCATTGTGAAGTCGTTGGCTATTAAGGCGATGACGCCAAACAAATTGTAATTTTAGGTCCAGAAGGAAAAAACATGTTCTACCATTTTCGATTTGGGGGTCGATTTTACAGTTTTTATTACAACAACACCATGACACACTGCTTGGGGTTACCAAAAAGTTGTAATTTTATCCCCGGAAAAAAGTGGTGCACCACTTTTCGATTTGGGGTTGTTTTTTGGTGGTTTTGACGCCTATAAAAAATGAGAACAATGTCGAGTTCTCGTCAAGTTGCATAACTTGTTATAAAAAGAGAGTGTGTAATCATTGTAAGTATTGTGGAAAAACCAACCACCCTGAAAATATTTTCTTTAAAAAGAGATGTTGACTTGATAAAGCCAAGAAGAAATCCTCCAAAGAATAGCCGGTAGCCTTCTGCTCCTATTATGTTCAACCTAGTAAATCTTCTTCTCTTGGGAAATGGATAATGGATTCTGGTGCTTCTAATCATATGATTATACAAATTCTTTATTTACATCTGATGACACTTATAGGCACACATCACATAAAGTTTCAATTAGTGATGGTAATCATCTTTCAATAATAGGATCTATTAATGCTATTGTTCCTAATGCACATTGGAAGATGTTTTTCATGTTCAAGGCATGCCCATCAATTTTCTTTCTATTTATAATGCTTGTCAAAAAGGTTATAAGGTTGAAGCTTGGAAAAATAAATATGTGTTAAAAGATATCAAACATAACTTCAAAGTTGTTTCTACAGGTCCCATTGATCATGGCATTGGTTTATATAAGTTTACCGGTTTTAATTCATGTAAAAATCAACCTTTTTATTCCTATGTTTCTCATGTTGATGAACAAAGTAAATTATGACATGAAATATTATGTCACTTGAATTATGGTAAAATTAAAATGTTGTATAAAATAGTACTTGGGTTACCTTCAATTTATTCCACTAAAGGTGTTTATGAATGTTGTGTGCTTTGTAAACATCATAAGGAAATGCTTGATAAAGGTAAGGCTTATGTGCTAAATAACCATTGTAACTAATTCATAGTGATATTTGTGGTCCTCTTGAAACCCATTCTTTGTCTCATGCAGTCTATTTCCTTACTTTTATTTATGATTATAGGTGAAAATATTGGATTCAGTTTTTGAAGCATAAAAGTGAAACTATTGGTCTATTTCAAGAATTTAAATCCATGGTTGAAAATGAATATGGTAAAATTATTAAGACTTTGAGAAGTTGATAAGGGGGGGGGGATTCACTAAAAATGAATTTAATGCATATTTATCTAAGCATGGAATTCAATATCAAAATACTGTTCCTTATGTACCTCAACAAATTGGGCTAGATGAAAGAAAGTATAGGACTTTGGTTGAAATGGAAAGATGTATGCTTTATTCCAAAGGATTACATAAATATTTTTGGGATGATTCTATTTGTTGTGCTAACGATATTTTTAATAGATTCCTACAAAAGAATTTTTGTAGATTACTCTTGTAGATTACTAGAGTGGTTCCTACCACTACTCCTCTTCCTATTTGGGCCCATAAAAATCTTGAATTTGCAGTTTTTGAGATTGGTATTCCTTTCGATAATGGAGAGAATAGATTTTAGTTTGATCCTATGACTAAATTTTTGGTCATGGATGGTTCATCTACATATTCTCAAGCTAGAGATAAACTTGAATGGGGAAAAGCCATGGCTTCTAAGTATGACTCATTAAGGAAGAACAAGACTTGGAATCTTGTTCCCCTTCGTTTTGGAAAAATATTAGTTGGATTTAAATGTATATATAAAACAAAGTTTACTACAAAGGGACATATTAAGAAGCATAAATCCCGTTTAGTAGTAAAGGTTTTTATCAACAAGAAGATATAGAATACATTGAAACTTTTTCTCTAGTTTCTAAAATGAACACAAGAAGAGCCATACTTTCTCTTATTGTATATCATAAATGGGAAATACACCAAATGGATATCAAGGGTTCCTTTTTGAATGGTGATATTCATGAAGAAATTTATATGCAACAACCACCTAGTTTTATCACTGCTGAAACTTCAAGTTTGGTATGCAAGTTAAACACGTCTTTATATGGTCTTAAATAAACACCTAGATATTGGTATGAGAAAATTGATACTTATTTCTTGAAGAATGTTTTTAATTGGTGTATATTTGATCCAAATATGTATGTTATGAACTTTGCTAATGATGTCCTCATTGTGGTACTTTATGTGGATGATATTATTCTTATTGGCATCCAACTTACAATTATCCGGGAAATGATGAATAATATTAAGCATGAATTTGAAATGATAGATTTAGGACTATTGCATTATTTTTTGGGTATTCAAATTTGGCATATGGATGATGGTATATTTATTTCTTAGCCTAAGTATGCTACATATTTACTTGCTCGATTTCATATGAGTGAGTGTAAGCATTCACCATTCCATTTCAGTTTGGTGTAAAGTTAAATATTGAGTGTGATAATCCTCTTACTGATGCCACTTTGTATCATAAGCTTGTGGGGAGTTTGATATATTTGACACAAAGTAGGCTTGAATATATTTTGCAGTCAACATGGTTTGGAGGTTGATGGAAAATCTGTTGAACTTTGGTTGTCATTGATGTGAACTGATTTCAAAGAGGATGTCAATTGATTCGGTGTGAGTCATTGATATCAACTGATATAAAAGTGGATACAACATTCCTACAATAGTGTGACGAAGTATATGGAAACCACTTTGATGAAGTGTTTGCACAAGATTGTGAAGGAAATGGATTCCAGTGTGAAGAAGTATATCTGGAATGTGAATTCAGTATAAAGGTGTGTGTCTAAGGATACATCATGCGGATTCAGTTCAAATAAGAACACAAGTAATGTATCCCACTAATGTAGAACTTGCACAAAAGACAAGTCCACCATGTCATACACCTCCATGATAACAGCCAACAGACTGGTTGGTCAAAGGTACTCGTGAACAAGCAACCAAGGAGTTGGTTGAGAAAATAACACAAGTGTGAAAGCATGTTGAAATAAGTATCTAGTATGCGCAAGTATTTCCTGATAAAAGGTTGGAAGTGAAAAATCAGTAAAAAACAACCTATGGTTGGACAGATCTGAAAGCGCAAAAATTCATCCAATCAGAGGATGATTTCAGTTAGTGGAACGTGCACAAGATCCTATATGGGTAAATTGGTTGAATTAAGACTATGAGAAAATTCCACAGCCAATAGTACATAAGATGCGCAAGTCCCACAAGTGATGACAAGGAAAAAGTCAAAGTTCCATATGGAGTAGGCACATAATTCACAAAGTGTCAATGCATCAAGTGCACATTACTCACAAGTGATGAAATAATAAGGATCAAAGTGTGACCAAGTAGAAGTTGGATTATGCACTGATTCCGCAAAGCAACAACACATCGAGGAAGCATTACCCATAAGATATGATACAAGAAAGGTTGAAGATACACCAAGTTGAAAAACAAGGATGCACACATTTCTCAAACGATGGTACTTCAAGAGCGCAAAGGTAAACCACCAAGGTGTAAAGTACTACTAAGTTGTGGACCATGAAGGCACTTGACACATAACATATGCCACATCAGACAACGTAGAAGGTGACACGTGGAAAATGCACAATCTGTGAATAAGGGATTCCATGACCAACTTGTGGAAATACAATCTGTGTAGGACACGTATAAATAGAGATGCAAGTTGGAGAATGGATGCAAGCTTGATGGAGAGCGAATACGAGCTTCAAATGTTTGTTTGAGTTTGATATTCGGGGCATCAAAGGGCTCGTGGATAGAACGAAATGATCTAGCGAGGATCTGAGTGTGCACATACAACAAAATGATATTTTCATGGTGCATAGAATGATGCCGAATATCTGTGACTGATGCGCAAGTACTGAAAGGAAGAAATATTGAAGTATGCACATGTGTGTGATGTTTTGAAAGACATCATTACAGATGGCACACTAATAGTCACAAATGTTGAAATATAGAAGCACAGAAACATAGCCGGAGTATTTCAAATAATATATAGATGTCTAACTGATGCATATGAGAAGAAGTGAAAGTGTGCGAAGCTGAGAAGACCATCTGATGCGCGATGATAGAACTTCAACAGGATCTAGCGTGCGCATCATGATGCAGATGATATGATACAAGTGCATTAAAATGAACATATGAATATTTTGATGCACAGGTTTTCGTAGATTGTCTAAAAGACTATGGCACTTATATAGAATGGACCCATCAGGAAGTGTGCAATTCCATCTGCTACTAGTGCATTATTTCAGAACATCAAACTATCAATTGAAAGCATAGTATATGTTGGTCATTGTAGTCATGCAGAGAAGAATGATAAGATAACCAGTGACATAGATTGCAGTATCAACAAGCACACAATACATGGAGTAAGTCATCCGCAGAAGTGTGATTAGAAAGGAATGAGAAGTCAAGTGATGTATGCAGCATAGTGACAGAGAATTCACTGCATACGAAGGTAGCCCACAACATAAAAATTTTCAGAAGATCAGTCGAGTGCACATAATTGATTTTCAGTTAGAAAGATATATAATTTGGACATTAGGGTAGATGGATGGGGAAAGGAGATAGGGAGTTGGAGCTTCCTTCATGCTGGATCCTTTAAAACAAGGGTTCAGTGCCTCCTTCCAGTTGGTGTTGGAGAAATACAGGGAGTTGTATCTTCCTTCAAGTAGAATCTTGTAAAACTAGGGGGTTGGTACCTCCTTCCAGTTGGTACTGGTAAACACAGCAAGTTGGTGCTTCCTTGAATGTATCCTTTCTCATTATAAAGAAGCATTCAGTGGTTTTCTCTCGATTAGGTTTCCACATAAACATTTATGTGTTATGTGTTCTTTGTGTTGGTGCATCAATGGATGAATGTTTATTTATTGATTCATAACAAAATATAAGAATTAAGTAAAGGGTAATCTGTTTAAGAAGGTAAACATTGTTGATAATTGCACTAATACTAATTCACACCCCCTCTTAGTATTAAATCGATTCCAACAAAATCCTAATGAAAGCCATTGGAAATAAGTAAAGATAATTCTTAGATATTCATAGGGGACAATGCGTTATGGTGTTTTCGATTCTAGCAGGGATACAATTTCAGTTCTTGGTTATACAGATTTTGATTAGACATGGGGTTATTCAGATGGAAGTTCTAGTGTAGGGTACATATTTTAGCTTGGTTTAGTTCCTATTTCATGGTCGAGTAAGAACTTGAGAACTATTTCTATTTATTCTTGTGAAGTTGTTGCTTGGGTTTTTAACCAAGCATGTGCAAATGTGCACCTACTAACTTCGTAGTAGCAGTCTCAATTAAAGCAATAAAAAATAATGCGAAGAAAAATATTAATCTAAGATGTGCAAGAAAGTAAATATACAGTAAACAGTAAAAACTCGAATGATCCATGTAAAACAAATTTTTATTTATGAAAAAATAGCTTTACAAATAACAAATTGCCTCAAAGGGTGAGGATGGTTGAGCTTGAGTAGCTACAATGGTGAGGTGATCCAATGCTCCAATGATCTTTCTCTTCTCCAAATTCAAGTGGGAGGATTGGCCAAAAAGGGATTCCAAAGATGGATCTAAGCTCAAATGATGGCTCAAGATCTCAGGGAAGAAAATGGTAGCATAAGGATAGGATGAGTGTGGATGAATAATGAGGAGCCTCTATCACCTTTTTATAGTTTTTGGGTGATGGAGAATACAACTATGATTTAAGGAAACCAATGGTATTGGCGAAAAATTGTTTAGGTTTTCTTTTCCTATTTTTCCCTCTTTTTTCCTTTTTTGAATATATTTTTTGAATTTTATTCCCTTTTAATCGATTTTTGGGAATTTTGGACCCCTCTTGAGGCTGCTTTTGTATTTTTTGAGGAAAATTGAATATTTTGAGGAGAAAAAGATGTATTTTGGCCTTTTTGGTGGCCTTTGAGGGTTTTTTGAGGTTTTTAGAGGCAAAAATGGTAGGAAAAGTGGACAAATGGGTCATGTGACTAGGGAGATGAGCTAGTGAGCATTTTTTGGGTGTCAACAAATTGCCCCTTGATGTGTGAGGGCAGGAGATCATCGTATGGCTGATAGAAATCTTAGTTCTTTTGTCTTTTTCCTGAGGTTTAGAGGAGAGAAGAGAATGATTGGAGATTGGAGTAAGGGTTCCATACAAACTGCAAAAAATGAAAATACATGGCCTCAAAATGGGTGAGGAATAATTTCTGATAATGGATGAGGCGGGCATACCCATGCTCGTATCAAGACATATAAATAACAATGAAGCCCAAAAAGGGGACCTGAACAATACATATAAACTTGTTGTGTACATCATAATGGTTCAGAAGAGACACAATGATGGGACATACTCATGGTCATACCATGACTGATTTGAAGAACTGATACACTGGAAAAGAGCAACAACCATTTTGAATGAGCTATCAGAAGGGTTGATGAACTGCTGGATCTGAAGGTATCCAACAACTGTAGGGACTCAATAATTGTGAGTCAATATCTGAAAAGTATATGGAACTGTATACTCGAGGGAGTATAAAACTGTGGTACTTCCGAATACTGTCGCCAAGCGTAGCCTAGATATCCATAGGAACATGTAACTAGTTGTTCCGAAAGTAGACTCACCAATGTCTAGAGTTAGGTGACATCTGGGGTCTTCAACTAATAACTGAAAGGACTGATATCCTGTACAAATCTCAACGATGCGATCAAGGTGTTGACGTCGAGCATGTAAGAAACAATCATTTGGAGAGGAATTAAGGACTCCTTTCAAAATGATCCGTAGGAACTCACCACTAATGGTGATGAGTCCAAGGTATAGGGACCTCTGGGTCTATCCTATGGAATAGATTGGTTGGTGTCGACAGAGGGAGACCTTGCAACTACCAAAGAAATGATGTTTCCTTGATAGGAGCGCGAGGTGTACAACTGATAGGGGATAGTACTGATAGTGGGACTGACATACTGTGGGGATGGGGAATAACTGGGGTCATAGAGTGGGGGCACTCAAACTTGCTTTGTTCAGAGCATGATGACATGGTTGACCTGGCAGCATATGAAACTAACTTTGGGGACCATAGCTTAAGGGATCAGGGGTATGTATTGCAATGGGAGAGACTCAGGAGGGAAAAATGATGTATGGTATCGAGAAACTCTCAAGGTGGCATATCGTAGAATGCTCTAAACAAAGGTGACCATAATGGGGAAGCTGCCATGATAGTGTGACTAGACATGATCTGTTGTGGCGCTGAGAGGCACCGTTGGGGCCTTCTTGATTGTTTAAGGAGCTCCAAGAAGGGATAGAAGTGTGCTCGATAGTGGTACTGTTGTGTGGATTTGTACGAGCCCAGGACAGTTCATGCTCCTGGTTGCTTTCAGTTTTAGAGAGTCTGAAAGCAGTAAGTAGACTCCAAGGGGGTTCTTTTTTGTGTGTTAGTTGATAAAGATATTTTATATAGAAACAAGTAGAAAAGTTGATAAATATATTTATTTTTGAACCAAACTCTATTTCATGAATATCTTCATTAACTGTATGAATGGGATAAATAATTCAAGACTGAGATAACTTGGAGAATGAAATTACTAAGCCTAATCTGAAATTAATCTAAACAACATATGATAAAATACACTAAGAATGAAACTGATAAATTCTGTAACAATTAAAGCATTAATGAATCAGATAGAAAAGAAACATAATCTGTAAAGCAACTAATCTAAGGAAATAAGCGGTTAATGTCAGCTGACTAGTTCATATGAACCTACAGTGCAAGGAAGCAATGAACAGAGTGTTTAGGAGCTAAGATAGCAAGAAATAACCTATTTTAATTATTGTCTAAGGAATTAACTATTTCCATGACATAAGAAAACTGAAATAAATAAGACTTACCTATAGCTACAGGAAAGAAACTGACAGAACCAATTCTAACTACGACTGAACTTGGAATGTTAAGCTAACTAAACTCTAGGTATTTGTAAATAACAGGACTAAAAGAAAACTAAGAAAACTTAGAGCAAGAAAACTAAGCAGACTAAGCATGATCGGTCACTAATCACATTTGGAAACATCATTAATATGAACAGCAAATGAGATATACATATCATAAAACAGAGGTAACATTTACATAAGTGGTAAAACAACATACATATTACAAGACAAAGATATCATATACAAGATAAATACATAAATTAAACAAATAACACAACTTATCTGTAGAAGACAAAGACAAATTATGTACACAGACAGAAGACCACTGGTTGTTGAGGGGCCCTTCTCAATAATCAGAGGCTGCGCCTTAATAAATAAATCACCACGCACGCTACTAAGCTCTCATAAAACTAGAATAGAGGTATATTAAATTAAAACAGAGTTACACTATTTCTGTGTCTATTTGCAGCTGAAAAGACTAAAAACTAAGAGACTAGAAAACTAACTCGTCTTAGTCACGAAGACGCCTATATATACAGAGTTACAATGGAAGATCAAGTCGACCCTTTAGTGGTTGACTACTCTAATAATAGGAAGTCTTAATTCCAGAAAACGGCTCTGCTTAACAACTCATGACAGCACATGGCCAAAGAACGACCCCATAACAGTTTATGACAGCGCACAGAGCATCTAACATGTTCCACGACGTTGGTTTCCTTCACGTGGTCATTGAGACATTGATCCTCCTTTGATGTGGGTAGAGAAATGTGCTGTCGAGTTGAGTGTGGGAGGACGAGGGCTTCTGGAACATCGACGTGGGAAGAGGTGCATGCTACCAGGTTGGACGAACAGGAAAGATGGAGCTTCTGGAGTGTTGACGTGAGATGCAGGTGTGTTGTCAAGCGAGGTGAGTAGGAGGGCGAATCCTCTAGAACAGGGGCTCACCAACCATGACAGCCACATTGCTAACAGAACCCACCTTCCCGTGTCTGCCTTTAATGACCAGAAATATTCCAACCGATGATCTTGTGGGATAAATGAAGGTCTAAATGGCTGGCTGGATGCGGTTGAATGTTTGCAATGTGAACACGCATCTAAATGGGGGTTCGTTTGACAGCCATAAACTTTAGAATGAAATATATTTTCCAAGCAAGTAAAGAAATATCAAATAAACATCAATAAATCATAATATGATGATTTTGTCCCAAAATTCATGTGATGTATGAATATATGCATACCTGATCCATTTGATGGTCTGAATGGCGAAAAGAATAACTTATTACATCAACAATAGTGAAAAAAACGCCAATCAAAGTGTGTTTGATGATCAAAAGTGGTGACAAAATGGGCACCAACATTCCCCTAAATTGGAGATATGCCAGGTCCCACTGAGCAAAAAGAAGAAAAATTCAGGAAGAAGGCTAAGCGGCGACAACAGCTACCTTCGACTTGGAAGAGGAAGTGGATTTAGTTCTCAGCTTTTGGAATTGGTCCTTCAAAGCATAATGATTCAACCAGAGAGAAAGGTTGGAGACTGTATTGGCGCTATTTAAATCTTCCACACACTTCACCTGAAAATGTAAGTCCTTGTTCTCTTGACGAAGCCCAAAGATGATCTCAACATACTTCTCGTTCTGGCTTCTCAACTCCGCTATGTCTTGGGTTAATCTGTCCATAGTTTGCTGGAGTGGAGCAGATGCTTCTACAAGATACGCAGGGTCCTTTTGAGAGCTTGATCCCCTTATATATGGTTTGGGATCAACAGATGTAATATGTGCCTCAGAGGCCTTATCTTTAGTATGTGCAAAGGTAGGTTCCAAGATAGGGTCTTCAAGTAAACTGTCTGATAAATTGGCCAACATGAGGAGAGGCAATTCAAAGGCAAGGTCATTTGCTTGGTCGTCATGGTTTTCTGAATGTATTGACTGAATGACGGACTGATTGACGGACTGAACGATGGTCTGGTGATTAGACTGGTCATGATTAGCCTTCCTCGATTTTGTGGGTATTGGGGAGAAAAATGGAGGTTCCATGGTTGTATCTCCCAAGGCACCCTCACTAAACCTTACAGACTTGGTAACCTTTTCTTCTTGGGCAGAGGTTTGGGCCGGCTCATTAGCACGGGTTAGGAAATGATGACATGTACGAGAGGTAGGGGATTTGACTGTAGGATTCTTTACTAGATAAGGGTTCAGGACTTCAAAGACAAAGCGTTCACAGGTTTTCTCCTTTCCTTCCAGTTGGTGAGTGATCAAGATTTTAACCAAGCAGTGGTGGTATAAGCTTCCAGAGGGGTTAGTGGTATTCTTCCTAACCTGGCTAAACATTTTCTCTAAGCTCTTTAGGAAATATAAGGGGAAATTAAGAGCCTGATATTTAACAAAATGTGCCAATAACCTAAGGTGACAAGCTTTGAAAATGGTGTACTTACCCTCACAAGTGATCAAATGGATAATGAAAGTCAATGGCTTGAGATATTCATGCTTCACCCATTCTCTGTGGAACCCTTTGGTGCCAACAACATGCTGATATTCGACCTTAAGAGAAAACTTGAGCTCTGTTCGTGGAGGAAAAAGATGTTTGTGCCAATGGGCTCTTTCCCTGGGCAGTTTCGTGGCTGATGCAATGGACTCTTCTGTCATGGGAAAGGTGAGATGACTAACCTTAGCGGTTTTTACATCAAAGCCCTTAGGAAACAGTAGTGAAATCTCGACATCATGGCCATCAAGAAGATGAAGAAATGGACCCCATCTGGCTCGCAAAAATACTTCACGACATGCCTTAAATTCGGGAATGCGGAGGAGGTCCTGGTAACTGCCAGGCATATTTAAATAGAGGTCGAAGGATGCAAATTGATAGAGGGGAAGCATGAAATTGTAGGAGATGGGTCTTGATAGATTCAGGGAGGATGGAAAATGAGCAAGATGAAGCAGAGTTTACGTAGGGGTAAGTTTAAATTGAGATCCGTTTGAGCGGCTGAATGATCGTGGAGATATATTTGGCACGTTCAAATGATACGCTATCATTTAGTTACCTTGAGTCATGAGCCATCATAGAACTATGTGAGTTAATGAATTCGTATGGCTTATGATATATTCAACCATGTCCAAAGTAAAACTTTGGATAGGTTGAACGTAATCCTCATTATGAAATTATAGACACAAATTACACATAAAATTCATGATGACTTAATAAATGAAACGATAAATCACATGATAAAACTTAATGGAGGATTAGAATCGTATGATAGCCATGTGATGGTTAATCAATTCATTTGATGAGACGAAATGAGTATGCAAGGATGGCATTTAATTAGATCCTTGACATGATTAGTTGATTAGATATATCAGTAGAAATCAAAATTTTAAATATCTTAGCACACTTATTAATATCATTACAAGCTAAGGTTTCTTTCGGCACTTCATTCAGATCGTTATTCCCATTTGCTTCGTTCATCACCTCATTCGGAACGTCATTCGACCCTTCATTCAACCCTTCGTACAGACCTTTGTACAAAAATGTGCTTTGATGGATCTAACTACTGTTGATTATGCAGAGAATTTTTCTGGGACTTGTCAGCACACAAGAGATGTTGTAAACCTGCTTTTCTGGAACTTTAGTCACGTTCTTCTTTATTTGTCATTAATCAGAACAATTTTTCCTTCTGCTTTTTACGTTATCCTGAAAACACCTATCATTTTGTCAGATATAAATGAAATTTTTCATAAATATTCAACAGGTAAAAACAGTTCAGAGTCTCCCCCAAACCAAAAATATGGCGTGTCCTCAAGCCATAAAAAAAAAAATGATTAATATTCAAATATTTCAATTAATGATCTAGGCAGTAACTTCTAAAATGCTGTGATAATTTTCATAAGAAAATGAAATATTAACTATTAAATGGAGATGATTCAAATATGTACATTCATAAAAATGAATTCAACAGTGCTTAAAAAGACCATATGAAGAATGATAGTATAATTGATGTGAAAAATGCCATAGGAAAACTAGTCATCCATGACTCATTTTTAAAGATCTGTTATCATCTAAATAATATAGATAAAGTTCACCTTAGAGTTTGTGATATTTCTATAGTTATGGGTCCCATTTCTAGGATAGCCATACCCGAGGTATTGTTTGAATTAGATGACAGGGTCCAATTCCAACTTACAGCCATTCTCGAATGACAGTATAAATAAGAGGCCTCAACATGTATTTGTATACTCAGGTTTTTTATGAGCCATGTGTATATAAATGCAATAACTAAACCTCTTTTACCCGATATTTCCCCGCTGCCAGTAGGCTTGTTTAGTACCCCGACGGGTTTATGTTGGTACCATGCAAGCATAGCCCCTCTTCCAGCGAGCCTGTTCAATACCCTGATGGGTTTACTTGCATTTACCGAGCTTCCTTGTTTAATATTTTACTTAGCATGGACCTGCTTCCAGTGAGCCTGTTCAGTACCCCGGCAGGTTTACTTCGTATAATGATATTTTTAGTAAGGAATCCAGTTGGCACTAGAGTGTGCTAAGCTTGTTAAACACATAATTCAAATTTTAGAGCGGACCTTATGAGTAACTTTATTCATAATAGCCTGAATTACAGATCATGTCAAAAGAAAATAACCTAAAGCTATTCTTTGAACTTTCAGTACATCTTCTTCATAAAAGATCAGTAATGTTCCCCACAAAATAGAAATATCACTCACTTTTCGGCTACCTTTTAAAAGTGCTTAAGAGACAAGTTTTGATAATCAGTCTAGCATGAACTAGTAGTCCATAGGTGTAAGATAGATCTTTTGAAGATCATAGTAATTAAAGTAGGTCTTAAGAAACTGTTCTAATGATAAATCATAAATGTACATGTCTAAATCAAATACCATATACATAATCATAAAAGAAAGTGGTTTTAAATGATGTAAAGAACGCTTTAACCTTTCACTATAAATTTTCAATTTTCAACAATAATCGAAAGAGAAGGAGAACTATAAGTATTTATTTTTAGAGCACTTCCCTTTTCAGATAATATTGCATGAGCTGATTATAAGGTTCTTGCAATCAAACTGCAAAACCACTTGTTAGATGATTCAATTTATTCAAAATAAAAACATATGTTCAAAGAAAGTTATGTAAAGTTTTCAAAATTAAGGAAAGCAAAAGAGTCTTCCTGTTTTAATTGACAAAATTTATAAGCTGATCATAATAATAAATTTCCAGTAAAAATGCAATCAGTTGTTAGAAATGACTCTTATTATTGAAAAACAAAAACATATTTACATATATACAATTGAAGATAACCCAAAATAGTTCAAGAACCAGGGGAAGGAGGAACGACTTCCTCTTCTACCGGCTCCATTTCCTTCTGTTGTAAGGCATTATCCACAAAATCTTGTTTAGATATTGGTTGATGATAAAGTCTAAGTCTATGTCCATTTACAACACAGGAAATTTGAGAATCATCAATTGTATTAATTTTAATAGATCCATTATCAAAAGCTGTAACAATTTCATATGGACCCATCCATCGAGTAGTTAATTTACCTTTAAAGTTTTTGTATCTTGAATCAAAAATTAATGCCCAGTATCCAGTTTTAAATTGTTTTTGTTTAATGTATCTATCATGCCACTTTTTATGTTGATTTTGAATTAAAATTGTGCGTTGGATAGCATCTTGCCTAATCTCGTCTGATTCATTTATTTGCAGGATTCGTTGTCTCTGTGCTTCTTCTAGATCCATCCCTAATCGTGCATCCATACGAAAGGTTTTGAGTTGAAATTCAATAGGTAGAAGAACTTGTTTACCATAAACAAGTTCATAAGGTGTGTGGCCAGTGGTATTCCTCCAAGTTATTCTATAAGCCCACAAGGCTTCTGGGAGCCTATTTGCCCAGTCTTTGTGGTGTAACTGGATAGTCTTAGTCAGGATGGCTTCTAATACTTTGTTGGTGGACTCTACCTGACCATTGGATTGTGGGTGATATGGTGAAGATTTACAATGTATAATACCATATTTGTCAGTAAGCTCTTTCATCAACTTGGAGGTAAACTGAGATCCTTGATCGGTTACAATATCCATAGGTACACCGAATCGGGTGAATATTTCTTCATATATGAACTCCACCACAGATTTCTCTATGGCTCGGAATAAGGCTTTGGCTTCTACCCACTTGGAGACATAATCTGTACAGACTAGGATGTACTTCTTCTTGTGATACATAGGGGAAATTGGCCCAACAAAATCTAGAGCCCATTTCTCAAAAGACTCAATCATAACTTGGGGTTGTAAAGGAATCTCATCGGATGGCATAGGTCTACCCATTCTTTGGAAACTGTCACACCCCTTGACATACTTGGCAGCATATTTAAAAATGCTTGGCCAATAATACCCAGAGTGCAACACTTTGTATGCTATTCTCTTGTCAAAAAAATGCCCGCCACAAGGTCCACCATGACATGCATGTAGGATCTCTGCCATCTCATTGTCTCGTACACATCGTCTAATGATGAGATTAGGGCTAGTACTAAAAATATCATTGTCCACCAAAGAATAATTAGAACTTTGAACTATGATCCTACGTTTCTCAGGTGGAGAGAGATGGTTTGGTAGCTTTCCAATTGCTAAATAATTGGCTATGTTTGCAAACCATGGGGTTCGAACAGACACAACAAACAAATGTTCATCTGGGAAGCTATCATTGATAGGACTATCATTATCGTCAGATTGAATTCGAGAGAGAAAATATGCTACCACATTCTCTTGACCAAGACAATCAACAATGGTGATGTTAAATTCTTGTAACAGAAGAAGCCACCGAGTCACCCTTCCATTGGTGATTGGTTTATTCATAAAAAATATAATGGAGGAGTGTTCGGTATGTATAAAAATTTCATATCCTGTGACATAATGACGAAACTTGTTGATGGCATAGACTACTGCTAGAAACTCTTTTTCAGTAACAGTGTACTTTGATTCTGCAGGATTCAAATTTTTACTAGCAAAATAGATGGCATGTGATGTTTGTCCCTCTTTTTGACCTAAGACTGCCCCTATAGCTATGTCAGAAGCATCAATGGATATATGGAAGCGAAGGGACCAATTGTGGCCCCTAAGTATTGGTGCCACTGATAGATTTTCCTTCAAAGTTTCAAAGGCATGTTGACAAGGTTCAGTCCATTGGAATTCTGTGTCTTTCATGAGTAGCTTGAACATAGGTGTGGGTTATCTTAGGTGAAATTTTCAATAAAATGTCTATAATAGCCTACATGGCCAATAAAACTTCTTACTTCCTTCGGAGTTTTTGGAGGAGGAAAATTAACAATTATTTCTATCTTGGCAGGATTCACCTTGATACCTTGAAGATAGACATGATGTCCCAGAACTATGCCCTCGGTTAGTAACATCTTACATTTTTCATGACTAAGAGCTAAGTTCATTTCTTGGCACCCAATAAGAACTGTTTCAAGGTTGTCAAGGGCTTCTTGTAAGGTATTACCATAAACCATAAAATCATCCATATAAAATTATACACAGTCATGTATAAGGTCAGCAAAGATTCCTAGAACTGCATGGTGGAAAGTAGCAGGTGCATTACATAGGTCAAATGGTAACACTCGATAGGCATATGTCCCCCAAGAACAAGTAAAGGTTTTCTTGTCTTGATCCTCAGGTGCTATTAATATTTGATTGTATCCCTTATACCCATCAAGGAAAGAGAAGTATTGCTTCCCTGATAAGGTATCTAACACTTGATCGATGAAAGGTAAAGGGAAGTAGTCCTTAAGAGTGGCCTTGTTCAATTCTTGAAAGTCAACACAAATATACCATTTCCCCGTGACTTTCTTTGGAACTACCACCAGAGGAGACACCCATTTACTGTTGGAAATTGGGTAAATGGAACCAGAGTTAAGGATTTTTTGTAATTCATCTTTTACTATATCCCTTAGGGCTGGATTCATTCTTCTCTGGGGGCTGCTTAACAGGAGGTATGTTTGAGTCTTTGTAAATGTGGTGAATATAGGTATTGTTGATGTATATGTAACTTCGGAATGTATTTCACATATATGTATATTGTATTCCTATAGAGATGTTATTATTCCTCTATACGGAAGTGTTGTCATTTATATTGTAAGTGTCGTAACTTATACTTGATGGGTTATTAGACCACCTTGTTGGGGTCGGCCCTGTATAAGTCATGTGGGTCAAAGGGTTATTAGACCACCCTATGTTAAAATTCAAGATGCTAAGACATAAAATAGCAGCATTACATTCCATTTCACAATAATAGCATATACAGGATCACTGAAGAAACAACAAGCACAGCATAAACACAAGAGACAGAGATTTATCCTGGGAAACCCTCATGGGGTAGAAAACCCAGCAAAGCTTCCTCAATATAGATGACCAGCAATATACAAAGATGAAACCCTGAGACATGATCTCCTCCTCCACAATAGCAGACCTCTCCTCCACAAGTGTGCTATCCTCAAGTGAGTGAGTGTGTCAAATGAGGAACACACCTCCTCTATTTATACACTACTCTGATATGTATTTTACACAAGTACATGTAGGCTCGTATTTAACCATTAGGTTAAATACCCCATTATAACTGACTGGGCCGACCCCCACATGGTGGGTCTAATAACCCTAATTACCACACCCAACTCGGAGGAATAAACATCTCTGGATTTATAGTATAATCACATCGGAGGTATGGAACATCTCCGAAATAAATAATATACAAATATAATATTCTTTGAAGTTACAATATTTCAACACTCCCCCTTAACGAGAAGGATATTATAACAGTATCTGCACGAGCAAGGAGTCATCAACATCATACATGATACATCTATAAATCATTGGAAGCTTTCTCAACATCATCAGTAACTCAAGCAGTTACTGGAACATCTTCAATACTGGAACATCGACATCTTCAGTATTGAGTCTTTATCTTCTGTAGCACTTGAACTGCTACAACAATATCATCATCTGGATCCTCACGATTATCGTCATCACACGATCGTCAGCATCGTCATCTCACGATCATTAGCATCATCATCACACGATCATCAGCATTGTCATCTCACGATCATCAGCATCGTCATCACACGATCATCAGCATCGTCATCACACGATCATCAGCATCGTCATCACACGATCATCAGCGTCATCATCACACGATCATCAGCATCGTCATCACACGATCATCAACATCGTCATCACACGATCATCAGCATCGTCACGATCATTAGCATCATCATCACACGATCATCAGCATCGTCATCTCACGATCATCAGCATCGTCATTAATACAGGTATCCATAACAATACAAGTATCCACATCATTAGCACAAGTATTCATGCCAATACAAGTATACATATCATCAATACAAGTATCCATACTGATACAAGTAACCATGTAATCAATACATGTATCCTACCGATACAAGTAACCACATCATCAATACAAGTATCCATACCGATACAAGTAACCACATCATCAATACAAGTATCCTACCGATACAAGTAACCACGTCATCAATACAAGTATCCTACCGATACAAGTAACCACATCATCAATACAAGTATCCTACCGATACAAGTAACCACGTCATCAATACAAGTATCCTACCGATACAAGTAACCACATCATCAATACAAGTATCCTACCGATACAAGTAACCACATCATCAATACAAGTATCCTACCGATACAAGTAACCACATCATCAATAAAAAATCACTTTCTCGGAGACCATTTGTCTACGGATCAATTCAGGGACCAAAGTCCGGGGATGATACAATCCCCACTTCTCGGAGACCACACGTCTACGGATCAATTCAGGGACCGAAGTCTGGGGATGATACAATCCCCACTTCTCGGAGACCACACGTCTACGGATCAATTCAGGGACCGAAGTCCGGGGATGATACAATCCCCACTTCTCGGAGACCACACGTCTACGGATCAATTCAGGGACCGAAGTCCGGGGATGATACAATCCCCACTTCTCGGAGACCACACGTCTACGGATCAATTCAGGGACCGAAGTCCGGGGATGATACAATCCCCACTTCTCGGAGACCTCACGTCTACGGATCAATTCAGGGACCGCAGTCCAGGGATGATACAATCCCCTGCCTGTTCATTCAGGACTTCATTATCGGAGACCCAGTCTACGGCTCTATTCTGGGACCTCAATCCGGGGACGATGCAATCCCCTGCCTGTTCATTCAGGACTTCATTCTCGGAGACCTCACGTCTACGGCTCTCTTTAGGACTGAAAGTCCAGGGATGATCCAATCCCCTCAACTGTCCACTAAGGACTTCATTCTCGGAGACCTCACATCTACGGCTCTCTTTAGGACTGAAAGTACAGGGATGATCCAATCCCCTCAAATGTCCACTAAGGACTTCATTCTCGGAGACCTCACGTC
Source organism: Larix kaempferi (assembly GCA_027924585.1). Lineage (NCBI taxonomy): Eukaryota > Viridiplantae > Streptophyta > Pinopsida > Pinales > Pinaceae > Larix > Larix kaempferi. Next base: position 2,712,367 of record BSBM01000871.1, on the reverse strand, counting down.
TACGGCTCTCTTTAGGACTGAAAGTCCAGGGATGATCCAATCCCCTCAACTGTCCACTAAGGACTTCATTCTCGGAGACCTCACGTCTACGGCTCTCTTTAGGACTGAAAGTCCAGGGATGATCCAATCCCCTCAACTGTCCACTAAGGACTTCATTCTCGGAGACCTCACGTCTACGGCTCTCTTTAGGACTGAAAGTCCAGGGATGATCCAATCCCCTCAACTGTCCACTAAGGACTTCATTCTCGGAGACCTCACGTCTACGACTCTCTTTAGGACAAGTGTTCAAGGATGATACAATCCCCACATGTATTCTCATCAATATACTATCGATCCTGGGAACCCATACAGAACCTGATTCACACTTCTTCTTTAATTGCACCATTAAGAGAATGGTCTTATCTAGCCACTTGGAGCAAACATCTCATCATGATTCTCTTCCTCTTTCTAAGAGAATCGTCTAGCCACAAGCCTTCTATATTTTGTTTGATTTGTAAATCTTCTTGTTGAACATCCATCACTTGTTCGGTGTTCATTATTCTTCATGATCTTTCCTACAAAACACAATTAAGTACATGATTAGTAATCCTTCATAATCATGAAATCATGATAACCTATTATGCATACAGATATCATTTATATAGTTATGCAACTATCTTGACCAATACTTTGGCACAACACTTTCCCATATCCTGTATGCATACAGTGGCTATCTAGATGCCTTCCATCTCTACCAGAACATACTATCGAGAGTGTGCACAGCTCTCAGCATGTCAGCAAAGAGGTTTCATTCTAGACAAGCAACAATGGAATGTTTGTCCAACTTACCAATCATATGCATATTAGTAGTATAATGTTCAATGCCCTATGAATGTTTGCACTCAGCATGATATGTTCTAGGAATACAAATATGCATACAAGAAATATCATTTACTATTTCAAATAACAACTCAAATACTTATCTTTTATGTTTGTGTGGTTGCCTCCCTCTTGATCTTCTATATGTCCTTTGAACTTCTATTCATTCTGTACCACTGTGCATGCTCAAGTGTGCACTAGTGTCATCCTCATGATCTCATACACAAACATTCATTCATTAGTATATTCTCAAAACATTCTAATTCTAAATAATCTTGAATATGTATAGTCATGATCATTAGTATTCAGGGTTTCAAGTAAGTCTTCTTTTACTCATGCATTCTTGTTTGATCATAGTACTCTTCTGGTTAATTAAATCATGCATAAACCCTTGATTACTAACTTTATGAATAAGCATAACCAATCATATCAAGTATACTTATATAAGGGATCCTAACACAAGGTAAGATTCATGGGAAACATACCTGGATTAGTATACCTACTTGGTTATGTACAACATACCTAAACAATCTCTTCAATGATTTAGAGATCCTGAGCTAGAACCTGCATGTCTCATAGGTTAAGCATAATATAACAAAGTCATACATACCTCGTAAGTAGAACAAAGATTATGGATGAGTCTTTGTCTTCATGTTTTCATGGTCATGGAACCTGATTTGTCTTTTGTGATGTACCTGTATCTTGTTAGCAGACAACATCAACCTCACACAACATCATAATGCATTAGTACAATCATAAGTGTCAACACCCTAACCAATGAATATCTTCTATCATGCATTCATAATTTTGTTAAGGTTATACGACAAATCTAAAATCAAAATTGTACTAACTGTAATAACCTGAAGACAAACATACCATAAACTTAATCATGGACAAATATCGAAACATACCTCGATGAGTCATACCTGTCGAGATCGCTTGTATTCTTCTTATGTAAGCCCTTATCCTCATCTCCCTCTGAGACATGAACTTCTTCACTTATGCAGGTGACCAATCCATCTTCTTCTAGGATTAACCCAATCCACTTGATTTGCAAGAACTGGACCTGGAGCTGGATATGGGTTTGTCAGAGAAACCAAAAAAAAAAAAAAAAAAAAATTCAAACTTTGAATTTCAAACTTCCGAAAGGATAGAAATATGCGCCTTGATGAGCTGATCAAACTGGTATATTCAGAATTTGAAAACTGCAAAGTTTTACTCCTTAATTTTGCCTTTGAAACTTTCGGATTCACTGGACGTGACCCTGAACTGGGGTTTGATGAAGCCCACTCTTTTGCCCCATCAAAAGGTTTGATCCAAAGCTCTAAGCTTCTATTTTTCTGAGGAGCTTCCAGCCGTGGTCACAGATTTCAAAAATTCCCATTTTTACAGAAGCCCTAATTTTCCACTTTTCTGATCAAAGTCCCAAACTAGGGTCTAATCAAGCCCGGCCTTCTGCCCAACCAAAAATTCTGATCTTGGTCTCTAAATTTCTATTTTGATGAGTAGCATCCAGCCGTGGTCTCCGATTACAAAAATTCCAACTTTCTTCAAAGCCCTAAATTCCGGAAGCCATGAATGAAGGTACCAAAAAATAATTCTGTTTTGACAGAAATATGTACCTGATTGTTTCTGGTGTAACTCCACAATTTTTGATCCACAGGGTCTGAAAAAAGTTTTCTGAGATAGCCTGACCTGTTAGCTTTCCATCCTGATAGGTATGACCTCAATTGGATGTTCTGAGAGAGAGTTATGCCAAATGTCGCAACGTGACCTGTTTTGGGAAAATACAGGAGAGCGAACTTGTACGGCGTGCCACGTGTCACTGTTTGACCTTCGGCCTCTGAAAAAGTTTTCTGAGATAGCTCGGCCTGTTATATTTCCATCCTGACAGGTCTGACCTCAATTGGATTCTCTGAGAGAGAGTTATTCCAAGTGTCGCAACATGACCTGTTTATGGGATAATACAGGAGAGCGAACTTGTACGGCTGCCACGTGTCACTGATTCAACTTCGGCCCCTGAAAAAGTTTTCTGAGATAGTACAGTCTGTGAACTACCTGTCACTTTTCACAAAATTTCATTTGGAGCTTCCTAGCCCAAGTTATGACCTTTTTCCCAAGGTCACCTGATTTTGACTCAGATCTGGAAGAGGCAAAAACCCTATATTGTACAGATCATAAATCACAAAGTACAACGAATTAGAGGTTGTCCTTTGGACACAAGGTACCTGGAGATTTTAGCTTCGTCCTATAACAATTTCATATCCGAAAACTTTGCCAAAACGGATTTATAGCGAAAGTACTACGATGACTGGTTTTTGCTATGTAAAACCCTAACCTTCAAATTGTCGTAAGTAAAGCAAGTGTCTTTAGTGCCATACCTTGTCTTCCTTCAGGTTAGCTCTGATACCATGTTAAAATTCAAGATGCTAAGACAGAAAATAGCAGCATTACATTCCATTTCACAATAATAGCATATACAGGATCACTGAAGAAACAACAAGCACAGCATAAACACAAGAGACAGAGATTTATCCTGGGAAACCCTCATGGGGTAGAAAACCCAGCAAAGCTTCCTCAATATAGATGACCAGCAATATACAAAGATGAAACCCTGAGACATGATCTCCTCCTCCACAATAGCAGACCTCTCCTCCACAAGTGTGCTATCCTCAAGTGAGTGAGTGTGTCAAATGAGGAACACACCTCCTCTATTTATACACTACTCTGATATGTATTTTACACAAGTACATGTAGGCTCGTAACCAGAACATAGTCCTATGTATTTTAAGGATGATACAATCTTATTATATCTCTTATCTTGATTGATGATTCAACTAACCAGAAGAGTCCTATGATCAAATAAGAATATGTATGAGTAAAAGAAGACTTCCCTGAAACCTTGAATACTAATGTTTATTATCTGTGAATGATCATGAATATACATGTTTAAGATTATTGTGTTTTGATAGTATTAAGATTATACTAATAAATGTGTGATTATGTATAAGACCTCAAGGATAACACAATGATGATACTAATAAGCATGCATAGTGATTAAGGATGGATGTAAGTTCAAGGACAGGTAATCCAGGAAGCAAAGATCAAGAGGGAGCACACTCTAGTTGTTCCTGTAAGAAAGCAAAGGAGCACACTTTAGTATTTTTTGCAAGGATGCAGATATTCAGAGGGAGTTGACCACTTCTCACAATCCACATAAGAATGGAGTTGCAGAAAAGAAGCAAAAACTGAGAGGGAGTCAACCCAAAAAACAAACAAAGATAAGTATTTGAATTGTCATTACTTGCATATTTTATTGTTTAAATAATACTGTTCAATAATGTATATACTGATGTTCCTAGAATTAGGTTGTGTATTATGCACATTAGAATAGTTGCATTGATGAACAGTATACTACTAATATGCATGGGTAAGTGGCCTATGGCACTGTACAACATTCCATTGCTACTTATCTAGAATGAAACCTCTTTGCTAACATGTTGGGAGTTGTGCACACTCTTAACAATGTTCTGGTAGAGATTGGAAGGCATCTAGAAAGTTACGGGATATGGATAAATGTTGTATTGAAGCATTGGCTAAGATAATTGCATGACTGTATGACATATTTCTTTATGTGTAAGAATTTGTTCTGAAAACTATGAGATGTTTTCTAATCATGCAATTTAACTTGTTGTGTAGGAAAGATCATATGCCATCACCTACAAAAGAAGAACTACAACATTTGTTCAACGACAAAATTATCTATTGAAGATATTTAAGTTCCCAGGATATGGGAAGAATGCCATGATCCGTCGATCATGAAGAATGATGTTTGGGACGTAGTCCCAAGACCTGAAGGGAAGTTTGTTATGACTTCCATATGGATCTATCAAGATCAAGCATGCTGCAGATGGCAGCATAGAGAAATATAAAAGTGATGAAATAGAAGATACACCAGATGGATTTCAAGATAGCCTTCTTGAATGGTGTAGTTGAAGAAGAAGTGTATGTGGAGAAGCCACTTGGTTCTGAGACACATGACAGGGAGTCATATATGTGCAGAACTTGGTATGGTAGGATAGACAGCTTTCTATCCAGTTTGGGCTTTACCAAGAGTAAAGCGGATTCCAAACTTTACTACAAGGATGAGGAAGGCAATCAAGTGATACTACTTTTGTATGCGGATAACCTATTTGTTACAGGTGAAGATAGATAGATTTCCGACACGTAGTGGAAGTTTTCCGCCGAGTTTGAGATGAAGAACTTGGGGATGATGCACTATTTGTTTTTGGCATGGAGGTGTGGCAGAGTGCAGATGGAATCTTCCTTGGACAAGGGAAGTATGTAGTAGAGATCCTGAAGAGGTTCGGGATGATGGATTACAAGGCCATGGCCACACCTATGGCATTGAATCTAAAGCTTCTTTGTGATGCTTCATTTGAGCTGGTTGATGTCTCTATGTATCGCCAGATGATTGGGTCCTTGATGTACCTGACGAACACGAGACCAGATATTTTCTTTGCAGTGAACACATTGAGCCAGTTCCTGATGGATCCGAGGAGTGTTCACCTGGTTTCTATAAAGCATGTTCTGAGGTACTTGAAGGGTACAGTGGATTATGGGATCAAGTATGAAGCGAATCAAAAGTTTAACCTGCAGGGTTATGTTGATTCAGATTGGGCTGGCAGTGCTGTAGATAGGAAGAGCACATCTGGTTGCTGCTTTAGTATGGGATCAGGCGTGATCTCTTGGTTTAGCAGGAAGCAGTCCTATGTAGCACTGAGTATAGTTGAGGCAGAGTATGTTGCAGCCTGTTCAGCTAGTTTTGAGTCAGTATGGCTACGGAAGCTACTATCTAAGTTATTTGATCTCCCGTTGGATGCTACTGGTATCTTTTGTGATAACCAGAGTTGTGTTAAGCTATCCGAGAACCTAGTGTTTCATGATAGGTCGAAACACATAGAGATCAAATATCACTATATCAGGGTTATGGTGTAGAGAGGAGCTGTGAAGCTCTTGTACATTGTGACGGACGAGCAGATTGCAAATGTGCTGATGAAGCCACTAGCTAGGGTGAAGTTTGAGTACTTCAGGGAGAGGCTTGGTGTTCTTCAGATTGATGACACTTCGAGGAAGAAGTGATGGACACATTTGCTGAAGCCATTCCAAGCATGTTGGAAGGAGAATTCTTCGCATGGCTGTGGATGTAAGTGCTGGATGATCAGCATCAGGATGATGTTCTAGTTTATGCTTTGTATGATCAGTTGGATCATTTATGTGTATGTGTGCATCATGTTGGATACTGGATATGATCAGTTGGATCATTTATATGTATATGTATGTGTGCATCATGTTGGATGCTGGATATGATTGGTTGGATCATTTGTATGTATTGTGTATATGCATCATGTTGGATGCTTGGACCATGTATCTATATATGTATCAGGTGGATACATTGTATGATCAGGTAGATCATGTATATTGATATGTATCAGGTATGATCAGGTAGATCATGTATGTTGATGGATACATTGTGTGGATCATGTATCTATGTATCAGGTGGATACACTATGTATGATGATATGTATCAGGTAGATACTTGGTGTGCATCAGATGGATGCATTGTATGATCAAGGTGATCACGGATGACGAGCTTCTCCAGATGACATGTAGTAGGATGTTGCAGTGATGATGATCAGGATGATCATGTGTACATTAGGATGATGTATGGTGAGTATCAGGATGATACTTTGTGGCCGTGGATCAGGTTGTGCAGATGAGCATGTCTGGGAGATCCTATAGGTCAGAGTTGCATACCCATAATAGCCTGGGATGCTCTTTCGAGACATTGCTCTGGGAGGACATGTAATTTGTGCCCTGGGAGATCTTCAGGTCGGAGTTGTGTACCTGTAACATCCTGATATGCTCTTGCGAGGTTTTGTCCTATGGCATGTAATTTGCTCCTGGGAGATCTGGACAGGATGAAAAAGGCCTCAGATGCTTCAGCCAGGTTTTTCCATGACCACATGTAATTTGCTCCTGGGAGATCCGATAGGTAGAGCTGTGTGCTCATAACAGCCTGGGATGCTTTAGCTAGGTTTTGTGGTGAGATCACATGTAATGTGCTCCTGGGAGATCTGACAGGTAGAGATGTGTGCTCGTAATAGCCCGGGATGCTTCAGTTAGGTTTTGTGATGGGTCACATGTAATGTGCTCCTGGGAGATCCTACAGGTAGAGCTGTGTGCTCGTAATAGCCTGGGATGCTGCAGCCAGGTTTTGTGACGCACGTAATAAGTCCTGAGAATTCCACAGTATGGCCAGCGATGACGAAGACTTGCAGGTGGTGGGCCTACATCTAGTATGAAAAAGGACTGGCTCTGTAGAATTTCCTATGACGAGTAGATTCAGAGATTGATTGAGATAGCAGCAGCAGTGACGATGATGATGACTCGATGACGATTATCCAGTGACGATGATCCAGAGAAGATGACTTGTGCTAGAAGATCTGTGTCGAGAAATACCTTCCTAGTTAAGAGGGAGTGTTGATGTATATGTAACTTCGGAATGTATTTCACATATATGTATATTGTATTCCTATAGAGATGTTATTATTCCTCTATACGGAAGTGTCGTCATTTATATTGTAAGTGTCGTAACTTATACTTGATGGGTTATTAGACCACCTTGTTGGGGTCGGCCCTGTATAAGTCATGTGGGTCAAAGGGTTATTAGACCACCCTATTGGGGGTCGTCCATGTGGGTCAAAGGGTTATTAGACCACCCTAGTGGGGGTCGGCCCAGGCAGCATTATGTTAAGTGGTTAAGTTGAGGCTGACCTAGTTGAGTAAAGGTCAAGTCAAGTTAGTGTATAAATAGAGAGTGCGTCTCTCTCATTTTACACATTCTATTCTCTCACTCACACTTGGGAGAGTGGCGCACTTGTGGAGGAGGAGGCTCTGCTACTAGGACTATCTCTTGTATTTTGGTTGTACCATTGCTCTATCTATCTCTGAGGAAGTTATTGGGGTTTTTCACCTTTATGGTTTCCCCCAAGTAAACTCTGTGTCTCTTGTGTGCTTGCATTATTGTGTCCATGATTGATATGCTGTAGATTTGCTGTACATGTTGTTCTCTCAGTTAAGATCCTAGATCAAACTGAAGTAAATTCACCCTTCATATCGGTGTATTCCCATGAGAATGCTCCAGTTACACTCTTGAAAACTTTTAGTAATTGTTTTTGTTGACTCTCATCTAAACCTGCATTTATATGTAGAAATTTGTCGGAACTAACCTCATGAGGTATGGTATAGGACCCTAGATGTTATTCGATTGCGAAGACACAGGGTGTACTCGTAATGTTGAGAGGCTCATGTTTTCTTGAAATTCGTCTCCAAAGATCTGGTCAAGTTGGGAAAAAGGCTAAGGAAAGTATATACATGTTATGGAAGAGATAAATTGGTTCGACACATTCTCGGTATTTTGTTCTTGAAGTGCCCAGGAGAGATCACTAACAAGGGAAAGTTCTTCCAAGTTCCCATCCCCGAAAGGACAATCTAACCAAAATAGGTTTTCAGTTACTGGCTGTGCTGGTGGCTATAAAGCCAATTTTCTTGTAGATAACCCATCAGAGATAATCATCTCTCCATCCCTACATCTTATGAATGCATTGGCAGTAGCCAACCAAGGTCTACCCAAAATAATGGGGTGACCTTTGGAAGTGTCTTTTGATTCTATGACCATGAAGTCCACAGGATATTCCCATGAAGCTACTGATACAATGATGTCATCTAAGATACCAACAGGTTGAACCATATTGTGATCTGCTAATTATAGCATTGTTTGGGTAGGGTGGAGAAACTGTCCTAAATGGAGCGTTTCTAAAATTGTGGTAGTCATCAGGTTAATAGCAGATCCTAGATCAATAAGTGTGTTTCCTATGGCAGTGTTATTGATGATAACAGTCACCACATGGTTTCTTGGATTTGAATACTTTGGGATTCTAGGTTGGTTTTCTATGCAATCTGACATTTCTCCTATTACATGAACCATCAGAGGGTCTTTTTGTTTTCTCCCTGGTCTTTTAATAGAAAGATCCTTTATTACTTTACTATAGATTGGGATATCCTTAATGGCTTGTAACAAAGGGATCTTAATACACATATTTTTCAACTCGTTAATGATATCATACTTTGAATAATTTACAGGTCTTTCTATTACTAGACGCTCCGGATATGGGGGTGATCTTTCTTCTTTAATTACTTCTTTATGTGGATGGTTGTGTGTTGAATATTTAGGAATAACCATATCTTCAAGAATGGCATCATTCAAAACTTCATTAGGTATGTCTTCTTCATTCTTTTCTTGGATAACAACTGATGACTTGGGATGATCTTGCAAAACTCTTCCAAACTACAGTTGAATCTCATGTATTGGTGCGGTCGAAATGGAATATGATGGAAGAGGTAAAAATCCAATGTTGTTAAGAGCTTGGGTTGGTTTGTTGTTAGTATTTGGTATCGGTTGTGCAGGTAATATTGTGGGTCTTGGAGGATTCATATTCTAGAAATGGTGAGGTTGATTTGGGATAGGGGGTAGTGAAGGAGGTACAAATACAGGCAAAAGTTGCTGAATATTAGGTGGGTAAGGATAGTTATGCATAGGGGAGATGGTTGAGCATAAGCTTGTCCTCTCCACCCATGTGGCCATTTCTGTTGTTGAGCATTCTGAGGAGGGTACTGTGGTGGCCAATTTTTCCAACCTGAAGTGTTCCATTGTTGAGGAGGTTGATAAGGATAATAATAGGGTGGAATTTGTGATGGATCTTCATACGATGGTTGATCTCTAGGTTGCCAAGGCCTCCTAGATGATCCACCAAAGTTTCCACTTTTATACACAGCTTGCAACCCAGGAAACGATGGACAATTATCAGTTGGATGTTCTTATGTACAAAGGTGACAAACTGAAAAATTATTCAGTGGACATTCTCATTGGGGATGTTTAGTTCTACACCTAGGATAGAAAACACTCATTGCTGCCCGCTCTTCATCCTGTCTCTTTTTAGATTGTAGTGCATCTAGTTGAGAACCCATGGCTCCTAAGATATCTGTCTTGAAATTTTTCAATAGGTTTCCCAACTCTACCCTTGTAACTCCACCAGGACTGGATGTGTTTCCTTTTAGGTTACTAGTATAAGATTCTTGAAAGTGTCCTCCACTCTTCCCTCTACTCCTAGAGTAATTCCTACATAGCTCACAAATCTGTGAAAAAGGATTATGAGAGATGTCTCCTGCTACCATGAGTTTAAGGTTTTCTAAGAATTCTTCTAAGATTCCCTTGAGGAAGAGTGTTCTTACTGCATCTTCTCAAAGATCACTATATTTAGATTTATGTAACACATAGTTAAATCTTTCGAGATAGTCTTCTAGGCTCTTATCTTCAAGTTGTTGTATTTTAAAATTATCATTACGAGAGTCCTTAGGTTTACAGTAATCCTGATATTTCCATAGAAATGCATTCTTCATGTCTTCCCAAGTTCTAATACTAGATTCTCCTACACCCATGAACCATCAAAGAGAAGAATCTTTTAATGTGGCAGGAAAGAGTTTTAATTTTTGGCCATCTTGTAGGTAATTATAACTCCTACACAAAATGTCAAATTCGAATAAGAATGTATCCGGATCCTCACTACTCTTCCCATAAAAGGTTGGTAGTGAGGAAGGAGGGATGTTTTTCATAGTTACATCTTGTGCAGTGTCTAGGACATGGAATCCAGAAGTACCTTCAGTCCTAAACTCTCCATCTTCTTCATCTTGTCAGACATGATCTTCATTTTCATCCTCCATAAAGATTTGATTTCCAAAGAGAGAATACTTAGGTGGATCCTTTCTTGGAGAATATGGGATATCCCAATGTTTTGTTTTAGGAAGAGTATTTTTCTTTTTAGGAGGAGAATTACCAGCTATGTGGGAGTCAAGTTTTGTAGGTCCTATAGTTGTTGTCTCAATCTGTGAGATGACTATGTTTAAAGAATTCTCAAAAAGAGGGTCTACTTGCGCATGATCAACAAAATCTACTAAGTTTGGACCACCTACTATTGAAAAAGTAGTGTCTTTGTGTTTTTGGACTAATGGAGGGTTGGGAGATTCTGAAGTGTTATCCTTTTGAGTTTCCTCTTGTCTAAGTTCAGTCTCAATATGAGCATGAGGTTCCTCTAGTGGAATTTCTTTATGAACATACTATTCTGATGTCCCTATGGTTGCCCCTAATTGATTTCCAGAAAGAATTTCTTTTGCTTTCCAAGTAGGACTATCCCCTTTAGGTGTCTTCTGATACCTTTTTGTTGAGTTAGTAGTTGGGGTGGCACGGCGCCCCCCGTATAGGTTAGTAGGAATTTTAATAGAGATTTTAGTAGGAGGCCTAGTTTTAATAAATCTAGCTTTTGAGTCTCTAGACCTATTTATGAAAACAAACTATAACTGAAGTAAACTCTAACTGCATTACTACTAATGCTAGGTTTTGGGGATGCCTGTTATAATAGATGCGTAGGTTCTTATCTCTCATCTTAACGCTCACCCGCCACCATCCTATTTCTAAGTTTCAAAGCAGAGAATTCAAATCTATCACTAAGTTTCAAAAGAGAGTTCTACCTATCTACAACTGAGTTCTACAGCTAAGTTGTACCTACCTACAACTCCCCAACAATGACGCCAAAATGTTGAGGTGTAATTGCTATCTTAAGGAATCAACAAAATTTTAATTATCGACTAGGGTTGGTAATCTTAGAGTTGTGGCACAGTAGATGTTGAGGTAGAATGGGGCCTAAAGTTTCGGCTCGGTAGACATTAGAAATGTTTAATAAAGAAAAGATCGAAATATCTTTCAAAATGAAAAACTGAGTCAAACTTCAGAAATATAACAAACAAACTAATTAAACCTAACTAAACCAACAGATTAGAATAGTATCAAGATATACTACTCTACCCTATGGATAATAATTGAAAGATATAAAAACAACAATGTTATTCTAGGAAACAAGATTGAATAAAAAACAAAACTACTTTGATGAAGTTGGAAATTACTGACTAAAACTCTAATCTAAGAATTTAGAAACAACTGTAAATGAATTCAGAAACCTATCTATGAGATAATTCATTTGACAACTAATTATGAAACAAAGAACTATATCAACTCAAAGCAAAGTGATAGACTAAGTGAATTCAACAACTATTCATGCATTCAATTAATATTTCAAGACTACACTATGTTAATTTTTGAGCATGAATTCAATATACTCTAGGATCTTTACTGAGAGAATAACATGTACAGCATATCAATCATAACAAGCAATCACATGAGACAATAGACACACCTAGTTTCACTGGGGAAAACCATAAAGGTGAAAAACCTCACAACTTCCTCAGAGATAGAAAGAGCAATTATACAACCCAAGTACAAGAGATAGTCCTCCTAGCAGCTGAACCTCCTTCCTCACTTGTGCACCACTTTCCGATGAGTGTAGAGGTGAATAATGAAGTGATCAAATAGAGTGCCTCCCGTAATCTATTTATAAATGACTTGAACTTCCTAATAAACTAGCAGGGATGACTTGTCTAATTCAGTCTAATAACCCATGGTAACACTAATCAGGACCGACCCCACACTTGGTGGTCTAATAACCCATCACATGCAAGTGCGACACTTGCGACACTTGTCAATAAAAATGATGACACTTCCGTATAGAGGAATAATAACATCTCTATAGGAGTACAATATACATAGGTGAAATACATTCCGAAGTTACAATTACATCAACACTCCCTCTTAACTAGGAAGGTATTTCTTGACACATATCTACTAGCACAAGTCTTCTTCTCTGGATCATCGTCACTGTATCATCGTCATCGAATCATCATCGTCGTCACTGCTGCTGCTATCTCAATCAATCTACTTGTCATAGGAAGTTCTACAGAGCCATCCCTTTTTCATGCTGGATGTAGGTCCACCACCTGTAGGTCTTCATCATCACTGGCCATACTGTGCATCCCAGGACTAATTACGTGCATCAAGAAAAACCTCGAAAGAGAATCCCATGACTGATTACAAGCATACTGCTCAACCTATCAGATCTACTAGGATCTTTTACATGTAACTTTAGAACCTGTCCATGGCCACAGAGTATCATTCTGATACTCATGATCATACTGATCATCTCATCGTCTACAAAGAATAGTCCAGATGCACACAATACAACACTTACACTCACCGGCATGGGAAGACACACCTAAACCATCCGTGAAAAACTCAGCACTCACATCAACGCACATGGGAGAACACATCTACCACCATGTCGGAAAGGCTCTGCACTTATATCAATGCACATGGGAGAATGCATCTACCACCATGTCGGAAAGGCTCTGCACTTACATCAATGCACATGGGAGAACACATCTACCACCATGTCGGAAAGTCTCTGCACTTACATCAACACACATGGGAGAACACATCTACCACCATGTCGGAAAGGATCTGCACTTACATCAACGCACATGGGAGAACACATCTACCACCATGTCGGAAAGGCTCTGCACTTACATCAACGCACATGGGATAACACATCTACCACCATGTCGGAAAGGCTCTGCACTTACATCAACGCACATGGGGGAAAGGCACTGCACTTACATCAACACACATGGGAGAACACATCTACCACCATGTTGGAAAGGCTCTATGCATCTGTGTCTTCGGACTCATCACTCATGATCCAACTAATCATGTCAAAGAATCCTCCTGATGCATGTCATCATAGTATGATCGTCCTGATCATCAATGCATCCACCTGATGCATATCATGTATCTACCTGATACATATCATCATACATGATCCACCTGATCATACAATGTATCCACCTGATACATATACAAATACATGATCCAATTGATCATACAATGTATCCACCTGATACATATAAATACATGATCCAACTGATCATACAATGTATCCACCTGATACATATAAATACATGATCCACCTGATCATATCAAGCATCCAACATGATGCATATACAAATGCATGATCAAACTGATCAAAGCATCCAACATGATGCATATACAAAGCAGTAACTGCAACATCATCCTGATGCTCATCATCCAGCACTTACATCCACAACCATGGGAAGGATCCTGTTATAGCTTGAAATGACACCTCTCCGTCCGTGATGACACTTGCATTCCTTGGTCGCATGACGACACTTCTTGAGATCAAGTCCAGTCACAGAACATGACATTTGTGGATGGAGGAGTCATTTGGGACACTAAAAATGGTTGAAATTACCTCATTCTTGACCCATTTGATGATTACAACCCTTAGGAACATTTTTCCAGACCAAACCATCTCTTGAAAATGAGCAGAAAAGCCTGTTTTGGCCATTTTTTCACATGAGCGCTACTCTACCATAACAAACTAGCGTATGTACCCTACTCTAGTGTACAATAGTAGCGCTCAACCCTCTTGAGCGCTACTCCACTATGAAATAGTAGCGTACACCCCTGTTTTGGTCAAAATCTCAAAATTTGAGTAAGTTAAGTTGGTTGGGAAACCTCCTGAGCGGTTATAACTTCTTTTGCTTTCCTTCACTAACTATATAAGGAGGGTAGAAGGGCCATGTAAGGGGACCAAGCCTATAACAAAGTTATGCTGGAGGAATGGAGACCCTCATCCCCCTCTCTTGTTCCTCAGTTTTGATAAACCTTAGAACAATTGATTAAAGGCTGGGATCCTTGGAGAACGGAAGCAAGAGACCTTGAATCTAGGTTTTGTGAAGTGCCAAGCTTGAAGGAAGGTATAACTTTATGTACTTGCTTTCATTCATTAATAAAGATCAGATGTTCTTCTTTTTCCAAATATGACCTATTGTTGTGTATATCTGATTTGATTACTGTTTGATGTCTCTTTATATTATGGATATCAGTCTTATATATGTAGTCAAATGTATTTGAGAAAGGTATCAAGTTGTTTTGCATGTCTGGGTATTACGATACTGGATAAGCATTGAAGAGTGAGGGAGGCAAAGCTAGGATCAACCTTCTGGATGACGTGCATACATCTCTAAACCCTAATATCTTCACTTATTTGTTGTACTTGAAAAATGCTTGTAAGTCTATCTTTATCACCGTAAGTTGGTAGTTTATCCCCTGAACTATAGGTGCATTTTCCCCACAACAGAATGGCGACTCCGCTGGGGAAAGCCTAACTGCTTATGGGTATCCAAGGTCATTTCTTCAGTCTTGTTTGATGGAATTTGTTCATTTTATTGATTAGGATCAGTTAGTAGGCTCTCTTTGAGCCTCCTTGTCTCTTACAGACCCTTCCTAGCCCTTTCAGACCCCGGTGGACCCAAGTTGGGGGGTTTTAACCCCATTTTTTCAACTTTTCCCACCTGTACGCTACTATTGTGAAGCACAGTAGTGCCCATACGCTAGTTTTCCTCTACACAGTAGCACCCACCCCTGTTATGGCCGCTGGTATACCTCATACACAGTAGCGCCCACAATATGGGTTTGATTTTTTGATTTTTTGGGTTGTGGACCCTAATCTGGGGGCTGTGGCTGCATTTTTTGGGGTCCTCGATGACCCTAGGTCTGAGTTAAACCACTGTAAGTGGTCTCCCATCCTTGTACTGATCCTACATTCATGATTTGAACCTCTTTTGATCAATTTGGGATTGTTTGGAAAGTTTTGGGGCTGGTGGACCCAAGTTGGGGGGTTGTGGACTAGTTTGGTGTTTTGTACCCTAATTTGAGTCGGATTGAACCTACTTGCTCCATTTCCACTTATTTGAAACCTATTGAGTCTTCTTGACCCTGTTTGTACCTATTTGAGTGAAATTTCTCTTTTAGATTGGTTTCTTATCCTCCCTTATGCTTTTAGTTTTCTTTTGTAGTGAAAGCTCAAGTGTTTTGGTTGTTGTTAAAGACCTTGTTTGCATTGTTTATGTGCAGACCTGACTTTACCAAACCATACTTCTTCATAGGTCATTTGCTTAGTTTGGGTCTAAAAGTAGTTTTTGTACTCTTTTCCCAATGTTTGGCATGCTTACATCAATAAGAATTTGAAAGTCATATTTGGTAGCTTTTACTGTTTTAGTAAAGAAAACCTGAAAGTTTCTTTGCTTTGATTTGATAGTAGGTTAGTTTCAGTTTTGATTCTTACCTTTGAAAAGCATAAAGAATTTTGATTCATGTTCTGAATAGAGTACCTTGCAAGTGGCTTAAAAGATTTTAGAGTGCTTTGCATAAAAAAGAACAAGTTTTCTTTTGCATACCTATTTGTTTGAGTAGCTGCATTCTTAGGTTTTGAGTTTAATTATGTACATTTAGACTTTATTTTTACCTTTTTTGCAATCGAAAGATTAAAAATCGCATTTGCATATGCATTCTAGATCAGAATTTTAAGACTTGCATTGTAAAGAAAAGATTTGTTTGGTGGTAAATATTTCATTTTCAGTACTCTATTTGTATTATAACCACTCTCACACACCCACTACCTTTTTGAGTAAGCAAGTAACCTTTAAAATGAACTGTAATAAATGTACTAGTAACATTTTCTTTTCTAGGTTACACTACACCAACTAGTCTTGTTAGGATCTTGGGTTTAAAACACCTTAAACCACCCAAGATCACACATTATGCAAAAATCGTAGTTTGACTATCACAGGTAAACCCACTTCATTCAAAGCTTGCCTGGGATCTATGCAGTAGGTCTTGTGAGATCAAATTGTTGGGAATACTCCTCCTACTTTCTGTTCGAGCATATACTAGGATTGGATCACATTTGGGGACTCTTTTGAGTTACGGGCTCAGTTACCCTGCCCATGCCTTCTTATTCGACCAAAGACTGTTCCCCCAAGAGTTTTCAATGTGGTGGTATCCTTAGTATCTGACCATAGGTTCATACACAGGTGACAGTGGAGGGTTATATCTATTGTACCTAGGACAGATGTGGGAGGAAATCCCTTGTAGGTCTTTGGGAGGGCGGTTGGGTGATTCTAGCGCTTGCACCCCTAGTCATTGTATTGTGGACCCCGGGTAACTGTTCTTCATCCTTCATTGATCTATTCTGGGCCCACATCATCCTAGACTCTTCTCTGGAAGGCATTTGTTTGCCTGGTTTTATTTACCTAGGACCTTTTTAGTGGTGTGATCTTTGTGCTATTTGTCTTAGTTTTCCTTAGAGAACTTCTTGCTCATTCGAGCAGGAAACTATGTCTAGCGTTCCGACGAGTGCCAATCAAGGTACCCCTGTTCCAGGGGATCCTTGTGCTGTTTCATTCATTAGAAACATTGGTGCCCCCTTAATGGCTACTCTGAATCTTCCTAGATTCACTATTGGGCGGTCGGTTTGGTTGTTTTCCACTCCGAATGCCTTGCATGCTCTTGACGCTTCTTTTGTGAGAACCTCAAATCAAGAGCATCAAAACCCTGTGCCTCCCTTGCCAGTAATATCTTCTCCACCTCCTTCTACCTCATGTGGCGAAAGTAGCAATACTAGTAACCAACAATCTAAAAGGAATAGACGGGGGGAGAATAGGAAGAAAATGCCAAAACAAAGGGGCAGCAACCCAGCCTCTGCAAGTCATGCTGGGGGCAAGCACCCTGCCTCTGCAAATCATGCAGGGGGCACCTACCTAGCCTCTGGAGGTCATGCTGGGAGAAAACTTTTAGTCACTAAAAATCACACAGAAAGTTTGTCTTCAACCACTGTCAGTCATGTTGAGGACACGTCATTGATCACTGCTAGTCATATTAATGACAAGTCACCAGTTCCTGTGAGTCATACTGGAGACACCATATCAGCCACTGCAAGTCATGCTGAGGGAGTTGACATTGTCGACAAACCAAACAAACAGAAGCTTAAGTTCCCTTGTAAGTTTTGCGAGGGAGACCACCTTACTTACTTGTGCCCTGTACTTCCAGAAGTGCAAAAAGTGTGGTCCTTAGTTCAAAAGTCTTTTACTTCTTAGCAACCAGCCACTGCAAGTCATGCTGGGGGCAAGCTATCATCCAATGCTAGTCATGCTAAGAGTACTGACGTTGTGAAGGAGTCTCAACCTATAGGATGGAAACCAAACTTCCCTTGTAAACTTTGTAAGGGAGATCACCTTACTCACCGATGCCTTGCCATTCCAGAGGCGCAAAGAGTGTGGTCCATGTATGAAGGAACCTCTGTTCCTGAGTTGTCTATAGATTCCCTATATTCAGATCAACCTTTGGTTGATAAAGTGGTTGAACCAATGCGATCTTTGGTCGACCCTACTCTTCCTTCGGAGAGTGAAGTGATCGAATCGATGCAATCTTTGACCTGATCCCATAAGTCCTTCGGAGATTGATGCACCTACTGCTGAAGTCTTCTACATTACCAGTTTGGATATTCCTGAAAAAGGGGGTACTTCATCTGTGCCATGTGAACCCCTACCAAGCCCTAGGATTGTTTCCTTTGATTGGAATAGTCAAGCCGAGCCTCGTCTTCCTTCTTCGACACCTTTCCAGATAAAGGTTGATATCGGGAACCATACGGTTGATCAATGCATTGTTGATGAAGGTGCTTCTGTTAGTATCTTATCCGCATATGCTTGGAGAGATTTGGGTTTCCCTAATGTTATTCCAGCTGTTAATTGGTTGTTGACCTTTGATAGAAGACCTAGTGAACCGATTGGATTCCTCTGTTAGGCACCTGTTACCTTGGGTGGAAAAACAGTCTTAGTTGATTTTATGGTTTTAAAGGACCGTATGGATTTTGATATGATCCTCGGGCATGATTACATTTATGCTATGCATGCTGTGGTGTCTACGCTCTTTCGTGTGATGCATTTGATTCATAATGAAAGCATCGTCACTATCAACCAGCTTGCATTTGTTGATCCTCCTTATTACCCAACTGTAGACCAGTCTGATCCCTCATCATTAGGAACTACTATTTCACATGGGACTTATGTGGCATATTGTTCTTTTAGTTCAACTGCTACTGAGAAGAAGTCTCTGAGTTCATGCTTTCCTTCTCGGGACTTAGTCTCGTCTTTTGACCAAGTGACACCTCCATCTCAATGTTTAGATATGTGTTCTATGTGGGACGATATACTTCCTTCTGATGAAGTTTTCGTAGAGTCCATAGTACAGTCTACCATTCACTTGGATGTTGATCCAGTTGCAGTCATGGTTTGACCTTAAAGCCAGATCTTCCTACTGTTGAGTCTTTGGACTCTCCTATAGATCCGCAAATCGGTGTTCCTGTTGAGTTTGATTCAGCTTCTAGAATTTTCAACTCTCGCGATGATGAATTTGTTTCTGTAGATTCCATCATGTCCTTCAACTTCGATCTTCATCCCGAAGTTGATCTTGTTGATTGTAAGTCCTCGGGCTTGGGTACCATAGAGTCTTCATTTGAAAACTCTCCCTTGTTTGTTCCTGCTGTTGATTATAGTGAAGTTGAAAGTATTTCTACCAAATTGACTTGTATTGGGTCTTTATTTACATATGTTTTAGATATGATCTTAGTACTGATGTTTCTTGGAGATGGGATTTTTAGCTGGATGTATACTTGCTTACTGGTCCTTTTCAACACCTTGTGCGACCATGTCAGGTATATTCAGAACCTTGCATATAGGTTTAGGCTTCCCCGCTGTTATGTTGCATTTGAACCTTTTGCCATCCGAATTCACCATAGGGTCGAACCTGTTGGATATTGGTGTGTTAGCCATCTATTTATGCATTGTGCACCAGTCTGATAGAAGAGCCTACCTAACATGGGTCACCCTAGCCAGCACCCTTATGCCATTTTGGTACCCATACTGAGTTTTTCTCTTAAGCTCGGGAGCATTTTTAGATTTACCATGACTTTGAGAAGAAGCCTCATATCTTTCTTCCTCATATATTTCTGGCCATCTCTGATAAGGTTCCCATATTTGTGTTCAAGTTTCATATGCATATGTTATGATCCTGCTTGTGCTAATGAGCCTGATGCCGACTTCCACGCTTTTAGCTTGTTATATAAGCCTCCATCTCTGATCTCATTTCCGCTAAGCCCTGTATCATTTTTGCCTTCATAGTTTGACACCTTTTACCTGGAGGAGACACGCCCTAAGTGTCCTTATCTTGCCCATGTTCCTTGCATTAAGCATAGCTTTGTTCCATGCGCTTGGAGCTAGTCTCGCATGTCCCTGACACTTGTCTCCTCCCATTTCGAGCATTCTTCGTTTACTTCAAGCTCGTTAAAAATAGTAAGTAGGTTTCGAGCATTCTTCTTTTACTTCGAGCTCGTTAAAAATAGTAAGTAGGTTTCGAGCATTCTTCTTTTACTTCGAGCTCGTTAAAAACAGTAAGTAGGTTACGAGCATTCTTCTACCTTTACTTTGAGCTCGTTAAAAACAGTAAGTAGGTTACAAGCAGTCTTCCACCTTTCCTTCGAGCTTGTTAAAATATTAAGGAGGCTATGAGCATTTATTTCATCTTCACTTTGAGCTCATTAAAAACAGGAAGGAAGTTATGAGCATTTTTCTGTATATCCTTTGAGCTCGTTAAAAACAGTATGGAGGTCATGAGTTTACTTTTTCGGACTCGTTAAACCTTTAGGGAAAAGATCCCTATGGAGTTCTTTTAAGCCCTTTTCAAACTCCTTAAATAGGAAAAGTTTTCCAAGCATAGTTGTCTTTTCGGGCTCATTAAAATAATTGAACTGACATCCACTTAGGTATAGAATTACCCCTTTTTTGGGCCTTGGTGGATGATTTACGGAAAAGGTATACTCTAGGTATACTCTTGTATGCGCTAGAAGAGTTCTTCTTCCATCATTTTACACTTTTTCGGGGAAGGAGACTAACTTTACGAAAAAGGACCTTTGGAGTCGTATTTAGGGTTTTCAGACTCTCGAAATGTGAAAACACCCAGCGAGCACTCACCTACTCGGGCTCAATGTGAAATCCATGAGAGAGTAAATAGAGGATTGTTTAAGTTTTTCAGACTCTATAAACAAGAAAACACCGCTGAGCACAAACCAATCCGGGCTCGATATAAAATCCATAGATAGGTGTATAGAGGATTGTTTAAGTTTTTCAACTCTATAAGAAAGAAAACACGACCAAGCACAGACCAATCCGGGCTCGATATAAAATCCATGGATAGGTGTATGGATTTTTCTTCTAGGTTTTTTAGACTCCTTAAATATGAAAATACCGTCAAGCATGCTTTAGTTCTTTGTTAAGTTCGTTAGAAAATGAAAAAGGAAAGGAAAGGGAAGAATGTTAAAATATCTATTAATATTATGGCAGCAAGTCAACTATCTCCTTGAACAAAGCACTTGTTTTGAGTCTATCAAACAAGTTGGGTTCTAGTGTTGGCCTTAGGGTAAACTTGATCTCAGAGTTTCTTACTCCTCCGTTTGGTTTGTCTTCCAATCATATGGAGAATCTGTTAATGTCTCCTACATTGCAGATTTGCATCTTGGTCTCTTTGTGTTCAAAGATTCCCAAGTCACTCTTGTGTCGTGCTCACTGTTTAAGGATATAACCTGTGTCAGCCATTCTGTAGTTGCCTTGACCTCATGTGTCGGCCATTCCTTGGTGTCAGTATGTTTCATCATGTGTTGAGTCCTACTCCAAATCAGCTCATACCTATTTGAGTGTCCCTCGTGTTGGATGATGGAGGATGCATTAAGGCCTCCCTTCCAATGGACTTCTTCCCATCGACTTCAGCTCATTGTGCTCTGGGAATGAAGTTTAGAGTTTCGGTTAGTAGCTTGGGGATTGTAGTCATTAGTGGCAGTTTCCCTCACTATTGGATAGATGGGAATACATCAATGTCTCCTATCCGATGGATTCTTCAAGGGTTCGACGGCAAGACCACTTATTCGCACTTGCTTGAATGTACTAGGTTCCTTGGGTTCCCTTTTCATTATTGGTGGACACCCTCACGTTTGTTAATGATATACATCAACGAACGGTAATCAAATGATACCTCCCATGTTCGACATCAACTCATTTATTCACATGGATAGGTTTGTACCTTGGGTTTTTTTTGGATGAAGACCTTGGGATCCTCGATAGCATCACCTTATTTATGTTATCTCCCAAGTTGTGCAAGACTGAGTGACACTCTTTTTGGCTCTTCATGAGACATAGATCTAGCTTGTTCTCTATGGCTATGTTTTCCAGTTTTGACATAGATCCACCTTGTATTTATGTGGCTATGTTTACACTTATGTTCCTCATGGATCCACGCTTGTATTCTAGTGGCCATGATATATGCATCAGTATTTGGATCATTATTGTATCCTCTTGGAGGTCATGCTCCACCATTTGAACATGGACAGTTACCCCAAGGATGAGTTTGTCTGACATTGCCTTTGTTTTCAGGTGCTTCATTTGAGCCTATGATTCTTGGTTTCTCCATTCCTCCATGATTCAACTCTTTGTTATTTATAATGTATTTCAGACATCATTTCCCGCACTCACTCTGACCTCATACATTAGGGGGCATCTGTTATAGCTTGAAATGACACCTTTTCGTCCATGACGACACTTGCATCCCTTGGTCGCATGACGACACTTCTTGAGATCAAGTTCAATCACACAATAGGACATTTGTGGATGTAGGAGTCATTTGGGACACTAAAAATGGTTGAAATTACCTCATTCTTGACCCATTTGATGATTACAACCCTTAGGAACATTTTTCTAGACCAAACCATCTCTTGAAAATGAGCAGAAAAGCCTGTTTTTGGCCATTTTTTCACATGAGTGCTACTCTACCTTAACAAACTGGCGTGTGTACCCTACTCTAGTGTACAATAGTAGCGCTCAACCCTCTTGAGCGCTACTCCACTGGGAAATAGTAGTGTACACCCCTGTTTTGGTCAAAATCTCAAAATTTGAGTAAGTTAAGTTGGTTGTGAAACCTCCTGAGCGGTTATAACTTCTTTTGCTCTCCTTCACTGACAATATTAGGAGGGTAGAAAGGCCATGTGAGGGGACCAAGCCTATAACAAAGTTATGCTAGAGGAATGCAGTTTCTCATCCCCCTCTCTTGTGCCTCAGTTTTGATAAACCCTAGCACAGTTGATTAGAGGTTGGGAACCTTGGAGAACGGAAGCAGGAGACCTTGAATCTAGGTTTCATGAAGTGCCAAGCTTGAAGGAAGGTATAACTTTATTTACTTGCTTTCATTCATTAATAAAGATCAGACGTTCTTCTCTTTCCAAATATGACCTATTCTTGTGTATCTCTGATTTGATTACTGTTTTATGTCTCTTTATATTATGGATATCAGTCTTATATATGTAGTCAAATGTATTTGAGAAAGGTATCAAGTTGGTTTGCAGGTCTGGGCATTACGATACTAGATAAGCATTGAAGAGCGAGGGAGACAAAGCTAGGATCAACCTTCTGGAAGAGGTGCATACATTTCTAAACCCTAATCTCTTAACTTATTTGTTGTACTTGCAGAATGCTTTTCAGTCTATCTCTATCACCATAAGTTGGTAGTTTCTCCCCTGAACTATAAGTGCATTTTCCCCACAACAGAATGGCGACTCCGCTGGGGAAAGCCTAACTACTTAGGGGTATCCAAGGTCATTTCTTCAGTCTTGTTTGATGGTATTTGTTCATTTTCTTGATTAGGATTAGTTAGTAGGCTCTGTTTGACCCTTCTTGGCTCTTACAGACCCTTCCTAGCCCTTTTAGACCCTGGTGGACCTAAGTTTGGGGGTTTTAACCCCATTTTTTCAACTTTTCCCACCTGTACGCTACTGTTGTGAAGCACAGTAGCGACCATATGCTAGCTTTCCTCTACACAGTAGTGCCCACCCCTGTTATGGGCGCTGGTATACCTCATACACAGTAGCGCCCACAATCTGGGTTTGATTTTTTTGAGTTTTTGGGTTGTGAACCCAAATCTGGGGGCAGTGGCTACATTGTTTGGGGTCCCCGAAGACCCTAGGTCTGAGTTAAACCACTGTAAGTGGTCTCCCATCCTTGTACTGATCCTACATTCATGATTTGAACCTCTTTTGATGAATTTGGGCTTGTTTGGAAAGTTTTGGGGCTTGTGGACCCAAGTTGGGGGGTTGTGGACTAGTTTGGTCTTTTGTACCCTAATTTGAGTCGGATTGAATCTGCTTGCTCTCCATTTCCACTGATTTGAAACCTATTGAGTCTTCTTGACCCTGTTTGTATGTATTTGAGTGAAATTTCTCTTTTAGATTGGTTTCTTATCCTCCCTTATGATTTTAGTTTTCTTTTGTAGTGAAAGCTCAAGTGTTTTGGTTGTTGTTCAAGACCTTGTTTGCATTGTTTATGTGCAGACTTGAATTTACCAAACCATACTTCTTTGTAGGTCATTTTCTTAGTTTGGGTCTAAAAGTAGTTTTTGTACTCTTTTCCCAATGTTTGGCATGCTTACATCAATAATAATTTGAAAGTCATATTCGGTAGCTTTTACTGTTTCAATAAAGAAAACTTGAAAGTTTCTTTGCTTTGCTTTGATAGTAGGTTAGTTTCAGTTTTGTTTCTTACCTTTGCAAAGCATAAAGAATTTTGATTCATTTTCTGAATAGAGTACGTTGCAAGTGGATTAAAAGATTTTAGAGTGCTTTGCATCATAAAGAACAATTTTTCTTTTGCATACCTATTTTTTGAGTAGCTGCATTCTTAGGTTTTGAGTTTAATTTTGTACATTTAGACTTTATTTTTACCTTTTTTGCATTCGAAAGATTAAAAATCACATTTGCATATGCATTCTAGATTAGAATTTTAAGACTTGCATTGTAAAGAAAAGATTTGTTTGGTGGTAAATATTTCATTTTCAGTACTCTATCTGTATTATAACGACTCTCACACACCCACTACCTTTTTGAGTAAGCAAGTAACCTTTAAAATGAACCCTAATAAAATGTACTAGTAACATTTTCTTTTCTAGGTTACACTACACCAACTAGTCTTGGTTAGGATCTTGGGTTTAAAACACCTTAAACCACCCAAGGTCACACATTACGCAAAAATCGTAGTTCGACTATCACAGGTAAACCCACCTCATTCAAATCTTGCCTGGGATCTATGCAGTAGGTCTTGTAAGATTAGATTGTTGGGAATAATCCTCCTACTTTTTGTTTCGAGCATATACCAGGATTGGATCATGTTTGGGGACTCTTTTGAGTTTTGAGCTCAGTTACCCCGCCCACGCCTTCTGATTCGACCAAAGCCTGTTCCCCCAGGAGTTTTCGGGGTGGTGGTATCCTTAGTATCTAACCATAGGTTCATACACAGCTGATGGCGGAGGGTTATATCTGCTGTACCTAGGATAGACGTGGGAGGAAATCCCTTGCAGGTCTTTGGGAGGGCGGTTGGGTGATTCCAGCGCTTGCATAGTTAGTCATTGTATTGCGGACAACTGAGTTGGTGTTTCTAGACGATCCGACTGGCCGTTTTCAGATCCGGGAGTTACAGGTATTCCGACAAACTCATACCTGCATTTGCTTTGGGTTCGGGGGGGGCTAGTGGGTCCCAGGGGATTTTTTTTATAGTCCATGTGTGGTGGACCGCGGGTTTGTGGGGTGGAACCGCTGTTAGGGACCGCAGGTTCCAGGGTAGATCATGCGAATGGGGACCGCGAGGTTTGGGTCGGAATACGCGGTCTGGTACCGTGCGTTCTGAGGCTGGACACACGGTTCAGGACCGCGAGTTTGGCTCCTACAGGCACGGTCCCAGACCGTGACTGTAGCCTCGACAGCCGTGGTCGGAGACTGCGGCAAGGGGTCCTAAAGCCATGATTGGGATCAAGCTTTTAGGATTTCCTCGAGGGGGGGGGGGAGTTTTACTTCTTTGACATGAGTCTGACGAGTTTGCCTTGTGTGATTGATAGGATGCCGTTGGTGCTTTGGCGTGAGCGGGATCTCCCGGATGACATAGTGGATGTCATCCTGAGGGATCAGCATATGTGGTTGACATTGGGATTGTGTGGACTGTTGAAGTTCACACAAGTGCCTATGATGCATTCAGCAGCACTGCTGCTGAATCGATTAGAGAGCTTTTGGGAGCCGGACATTCAGGCATTCAGGGTGCAGGGAGAGAGGGTGGATCTCACCCTCGCAGATGTATACTTCCTGATGGGGTTGCCCTGTCTGGGTAGGGTGGTAGATACGCAGCCACGAGTATCCGTGGATGTGGATATGGAGGATATGTTGGAGTGGTACTGTGTTCTAGAGGCTAGGGTGCAGAGGAATGCACTCCGGGTGGTGGACCTGCAGGAGCCAACAGTATAGGTGATTGTGGCATGCGTGGTTCAAGTTTTGGGGTCCCAATCACCTAAGAAGTTGTCCGGGGGTCAGATGCAGTTGGTGGAGCGGGTGCTGGCTGGTGTTTATTATGCTTGGGGCCAGATGTTCCTCACTTGTGTTGAATCAGTTGTAGCTAACATCGGTGAAGGAATCTGGCAAGGGATTCTATTATGGATCCTTTTTGTGTGCCTTCTTCATGGAGTGGGTACCTACACTGCGGCCGTGGGTGCCAGTCAAGGCAGGAGGACTGCGGGAGTTGCGCATGGTACGGTGGGGAGAGATGATGCATCGCCGGGGGTGGTGGTGAGGTTGGGAGATACTTTACTCAGGAGCTCTACCTTCAGTGGTTGCAGATGCCGCTGACACTGGAAGATTATCCATTCAGAGATATGGACTATACCGGGGATTCGAAGGCACCATGGCCGCCAGGGTAGGTGTGGGGGACCAGATGGTACGCATTGATTTGCTTGATTGTTGTTAATGTCAAGTCTTGTGTATGATAGGTTTTTGATAGACTGTTAATGACTAGTGTGTGATCTACAGATGTTGGCCCGAGACCACCACTAGGACATGTAGTGTGCAGGGGGCATGTGGCAGTACCAGCCCTTCCAGGCCGAGGGGAAGTGCGTCGATGGGACGCTAAGGGGACTTTGGAGTCCGTATGGATGCTTCTGGATCAGTTGCTGGTTGGAGTGACTGATGATGGGTGGAGGGACGTGGATCCAGAGGTGATTCAGGACTGTCTGAGGGCACCACGAGAGTTTTGATCGGTCGCGATCCGGGTGGCTATCTTGGCGGATAGGGGTCGGGCACAAGAGCCCGCAAGGGATGAGGAGCTACCAGAGGAGGAGCGGGGTGAGGACTCGGAGGCAGCTGATGCAGGCAGTGACGGAGGGTATGACTCTCATTAGGGAGTGCAGGGGACGCCCCCTGATTTTGTAGCTACGGCATGTATTCTATGAGGCGTATTGATGTATAGATATTGTTTGTATAGATGAGTATGGGGGGTACTCAGGACATGTGTAGAATATTGACATTTATTTTTTGATATATATAGATGCACATGGATGCACCTTTTTGCGATGATGATTTAGTGTACGCACGTGGATGCACTTATGGTTTGTTATATGATTGTACTGCACGTGGATGCAAGTAGTATAGGATGATGGGCACATGGATGCCCCTTGTGTATTGTATGTGATGCAACATGATGTATGTAGGATTAGTCACGTGGATGCCTCTGTATAGTAATGTGTTTTTATGTTTTTGCACATGGATGCAAATGTTTATGTGATGATGGGAACGTGGATGCCCCTTGCAATCTTTTTGGATTTTTATATATTTTTGATGAGATGTTATGGGATGATGATGCATGATGGAGGTTTTCCATGGTGTGATTGATGTGCCAATCAAGGATGATATTAGCAATTTGATTTGCGACAATATTTTGAGCTCTTGGGACATGGGTGAATGTTATGGATTCAAATTGTCGGCTGAGTTGTTTTGTGCGCAGGAATTTTCTAAAGAGGCAGCGATCACGCACTTGATAGCAGTTGTTGAGTTGGGAGACAAGTAGTTGGGAGTCAAGGAACACATGAAGGTGACATATGCCCATCTAGAGGGCAGCAGTTAGGAGACTGGTCACAACATCATACTCCGCCTGGTTATTGGTAGCAGCGCCTATACATATTCCGTCAAGGTGAATCAATTCATGTGAAGGGGAATATAAGACCCATGCTGCAGAAGCTAGGTTTGGAGACCAGCGGCTTGCTCCATCAGCGAAGCCAATGTAATGAGGTGGAAGATGGTCCATCTGTGGTCATGCAAAAATGATGAATGTAAATTGCGGTAAAAAAGGTGAAAAACAAAAAGAGAGCAAACTGTACAATACGGACCAATGGGGCCGCGGGTTTATTTAGGGATAAACACGCTTAAGATACAACCCATTACGGGGGTTGTGCAAAGGGTGACCTTCTGAGTCAGTTAAAATGTATGTCCCATTGCCAAGGCAGGTCTGCACGATGTAAGGTCCTTGCCACATGGATTCAAACTTTCCTTTACCAGTTTTGTCGTGGGCTTGGTCATAGGCGAGGACGAGGTCCCCTTCATGGAAAGTTCGAGGGTGTACATGTTTGTCGTAACCAGCTTTGGAGCGGTTCTTGGTGGCTTCAATGGTCTGGAGAGTGGCACGACAGTCTTCATTAGCTTGTTCTAGTGATAGCAGACATTACTTGAGTGGGGAGGTGTTTGGGAGAAGCTTGACGGTGATGTGTAAGGTAGGTATCTGACACTCGATGGGGAGGATGGACTCTACACCGTGAACTAAATGAAACGGGGTAAAACTGGTGGCAGTTTTGGTGGATGTACGGTAATCCCATAAGGCAGGGAATAACATGTGGTGCCAATTGGACTTATGCTGGTCAACAGTGCGTTGGAGGATGGTGTTTAAAATTTTGTTAATGGCCTCTACTTGGTCGTTCCCTTGGGGGTAGTAAGCAGAGGAATACTGATGTTCGAACTTCAGTAGGGTGGATAACTCGCACCAAAGGGAATCTTCGAAGTGTGAACCATGGTTTGAGACCAACTATTTGGGGACCCCGAATTGAGTGATAACATGGTTAAAAAAGAAATGGGTGGTGGTGTCAACTTTACAATTGAAAGTGGGCATGGCTTCAGCCCATTTGGTGAAGTAATCGACGGCGACAATGATGTACTTATGGCCATTGGCGGATGAGGGTTTACATTCCATGAAGTCGATGGCCCATTTACAAAAGGGGCCAACAGTGATGACTGGGTGTAACGGAGTGGGTGGTGTCCGGGCCTTGGGGGAAAAAAGTTGGCAATTATGGCAATGTTTGATTGCTGTGATGCAGTTGGTAAAAAGTGTGGGCCAGAAGTATCCGGTGCAGACGACCTTTTGGGTGGTGGCGATTCTAGAGAAATGTCCGCCGCAGGCACCGCTATGATAGTCATTGAGGACGTGTTTGGCATCCTCTTGTGTAAGGAAACGACGGAGAATCGTGTCAACCCCTCACCGATAAAGGACATCACCTAAGAGGAGATATCAAGAGGCCTGGTGATGGATACGACGGCGTCCATCATGACTGATGTTGGGTCTAAACTTCTGCGTGCGAAGGTATAACAAAATATCACCGTACCATGGGTCATCAGACGAGATGATGAACAAGTGATTGTCGGGTAACTCATCATAGATTTGTGGGGACGACAAAAGGGAGGGGAGATCAGTGATGAGCTGGGAAAGCGTGAGGGCTTTAGTGCTCTTAGGGGTTCTGAAAGTGAGGTCATATTCCTGGAGGATAATTACCCATTTAGTAACGCGACCTTGCAGGAGCCGCTAGTTTAAGAGATAGACCATGGGGTTGGAGTCGCCGACAACTATGGTATGATTGAGCAAAATGTAGTGTCGCAATTTTTGGATTGAAAAGACCATAGCAAGGGCTAGTCTTTCCTCATATGGGTAACGTAGGGGTGGTCCAGACAAGGTTTGGCTGATGTAATAAATGACATGCTCCTGGCGAGCGACGTCTTCTTGAACAAGGACTCCGGACACAGCATAATTGGATGCCGAGACATAAAGGATGAAGTCCTGAGAGAAATCCGGAGGGGAGATCAAAGGGGCTTGTGTGAGAGCTTTCTTGAGGGCTTCGAATGCAACTTCTTCCTGCTCATCCCAAACAAAGGGTATGTGGGTATGAAGCAGGTGTAAGAATCCATGAACGGTGGTGGCATAATCAGGAATGAAGTGACGGAGGAAATTAGATCGCCCCTGCAGACTTTGGAGCTGCCAAAGTGTGCGAGGAGAGGGAAGGTCTATGATGGCTTGGAATTTCAGGGGATCCACAACAATTCCTTTCTGGGAAACAATGAAACCCAACAACTGGCCTGCCAGAATGCAAAATACACACTTGTGTGGGTTCAAGTGGATTTGATTTTTGCGACAACGCAGAAAAACTTGCCGGAGGTCGTTAAGGTGGTCTGATCGTTTTCGGGAATGAGCTGTAAGGTCATCAATATAGACTAACAGAATATGGACCAAGTCGTGAAAACAATAGGTCATGTCGCGCTGGAAGGTGGCACCAGCATTTTTGAGGCCAAAAGGCATGACGCGATAGGAAAAGGTGCCCCATGGGGTGGTAAAGGCAGTCTTGTACTAATCCTCCTTACGGATATGAATCTGGTTGTATCCAGAAAAACCATCCATGAAAGATAAGACTTCATGCCTTGCACACGCATCGATGAGTTGGTCAATAAATGGCATGGGGAAGTTGTCTTTGGGACAGGCTCGGTTTAAATCATGGAATTCAGTACATACTCTAATGGTGCCTTGGTTCTTGTTAACAGGGACGGGGTTAGAAACCCAAGTGGTATATGCAATAGGATAAATGAATCCTGCTTTGCGAAGTTTCTCAATCTCGACTTTAACAGTGGGGAGCTTGGAGGGATGAATGGGGCACTGTTTCTGGTGAACGGGGGGTACATATGGCCATGTGTCAATGTGGTGCTCTATAATAGTAGGGTCAAGACTAGGAATTTTGGTATAGGACCAGGCAAAGACATCACGGAACTCTTGGAAAAGTTTTTTGTACTCTCCAATTTCATACTCACTGCAAGAGGCTCCTAACGTAATGATTTCAAGAGCACCAGGCGGGTCAGAGATATCTATGTGGATGACAGGTGAGATGTTGGCCATGTTACCTTTCTCAAAGGCATCAGAAGTGGGAATAGGATCCTTAAGCCAGTTGAATTTGGTGGGAAGGAAATCTTTGGACTCAACTGCAAATTGGGTAGCTGTGGTAGAGGAGGATTCTTCTGGGAGGAAATAGGAACGATGGTGCATGTCGTCCCAGGGATAATCCAGGGCAGCGAGAGCCTCTAGAATCTCCTCATCATTGTGAAAACTTTGAGTTGTCAAATCGGTTGACGAGGGAGTGGTAATCGAAGAGATCATATAAATGGTGTTAATCTCTCTGGATGGGGGTGATACTAGGGGGTGGATCTCCTCAATTGTGGGGGGTTCCGTCTCAAGGTCCAAATTATTCATCTCGTAAAGAGCTGCTCTGTAATCTGGGAGATCAGGACAGTGATGTGAGTAATGGCCGTAAATACCGCATATCTCACAAGGGTGGTTGGTACGCAGTGATTTATCACGAGGCTTAGGGGTTGGATCGAGTTTGACAAGAGGGATGTTGGGGTCGTCGTCAAGCATTTGCATGTGTTCTTGTAATGCAGGTAATTATGGACATTGATGAGTTGGATGTCCTAACTCATCACACAACGAGCATTTGGGAGGAGCATGAAACACGGGGGGGGTTAACTGTTTTGGGAGAGGGTACAACAGTGTATGGTTGTGGACCTCTGCCCCTAGTGGGCTTGATAAGAGGGGGGGGATTCATAGATGACAAAGGGGTAGTGACACTGGGAGGTGGTTGACTAGTAGTGGAAATGGGTTGCACCGGTTGTAGGATGACATTAGGTGTCGACGGGGGAACGAGAGGCAAAATATACCACACGGGTAATCCTAAGGTTAACCCGGGGAGGCTGAGGGTAGCCATAAGAGGGGCGCTTATTACGCCCGAGGGAGGGAATAGGAAGGGGATTGTGTGGATGGGTGTAACACCAATGTGACTAGGTACCAATGGTGGTTTGGGTAACAAGGGCGGTTGATTGTTGGGTGTTTGTGTATTGTGGGAAAGGGTACATAGGTCAGATACTTCGGTCGCGGGTGACGGGGGTGGAATGGATTGGAATGTTGAGGTCATCGGCATATCTGAGTAAACTTAGGGTCCCACGGAGGACACAAATGAGGTAGTTGCACCACAAACAGGTTGTTCAACCATGGGGAGAACATTCTCGGGTGCAACGGGGGCATTGGGATCGTAATAGGTGAGTTGGTAGACCTTGACCACGCGTCCGTCATGGGGGAACATCATGGTACGAAAAATGGATGAGGAAACTTTCCGCATGGTATACATGTAGCTGCGGCCAAGTAAGAGGTTATAATCAAGTTGGGAATTGATGACCTCTATGTCAATGAGCATGGTTTTACCATCCAACTGGACGGGGACATTAGCTAAGAGACCTTGGGGTTGAGCCGAACAGCCGTCGAATGCTCGCAACGCAGTGGTGGACTGCTGGAGAGTAGGGGATCCCAACTTCTGCCAAATGAATGTGGACATAATGCATGTAGAGGCACCTTCATCGATAATGCACCGATGGATGACAAGATTTCAAACGAAAATAGAAACTTCGAATGCTAAAGTGGAAGGCAGGTGTGGTTCGGACTGGTCCAAATTGAAGGCCATTAGTCGTGAATCATTTGGGTTAATAGCATCAATGGTGGAGAGAAAAGTCTTGCACTGTGAAGGACAGTTTTTTAAGACTTCTAACGCAGACATGAATGCGAGAGATTGGGCTAAGTCATCTACAATGTTGTAATTTGATGCAGTGCAAGCATTGGGATTATTGTTGATGCGACGAAGTGGGAAGCAAGGTGCTTTGGAGGCACCATCGAGTGGAGCCGGAGGTATACATAACGTCTGATCAGTGGGATGAGTGTTAGTGTTTTTGTCGGTGGGAGAGGCTTCAGGGGTGGAGCCATATTGGTTCCGACGGGTTTGGAGGTTGACATCGGTGGATGACATCATTAACAAGTGGTGGGTACCTGAGTCTAACATGGGTTGATCAGGAGCAGCATAAGTGATCTGTTGTTGTGGTGGCGTGTTTCCTTGAGGGAGAGCCAACGACTGAGTGTTCACTACGCCTTGGGTTGGTAAGGGGTTTTGCAGCACCAAAGGTTGATGCTGAGGCGGTGGGGGGTTGGGTGGCGCCTGAGGAGCTGCGTTCCCTTGTTGATGGGCATCATCAGTCATGAGTTGCCAAGCTCACTCCAAATGTGGGCAAGCATGTGTATAGTGGCCATAGACCTTGCAAATAGAATAATGATGGTTTGTTTGCAAATTAGGATTTTTGGCCTGCTTGGGCAGCCGATCAGGGTTCTGGTTGGTAGGTGCCGCGTTATTGTTGTTTGGGGGATTGGGAGGTTGATCGACCTAGTCTGGAGGGGGGTTATTCCCATGGTTACGGTCTTTTCCACAGTTTTGCTAGCCCTATTGGCACTGGTTATTTTGGTTCTACTACGGATTCTGTTGGGCGTATACTTTCCCTTGGGCAGTAGGTGGGTTTTCGGGCGTATACTCACTGCAGGATGCGGTGGATAATAAGCAGGTGGAGGCTACATAGGTGCTGAACCTAGTGGGGGTTGCTGATATGTCTGCAGAATGGGTTGTGGGTTTGTCGCAGGGGCTTCCTGTGGTGGGTAATAAGTAGGTTGGGCTTGAGAGGACACGGAGCTGGTGCAACCTATGGGTGGTAATATGGTTGAGGTGCAACCGGGGGGGCATAAGTAGGGGATGCATGACCAAAGCACTAAGGTGGATAGGAGGGTCCATGGGAATGGTGGTGATGTGCCATGGGAGAATACGAATTGGTTGCTCCGGATTTAGATGTAGCCCGTGAAAGGTCGGGGCCATGGCTAGGATGTGCTATGGAAAAGGGTTGGGGATGCAAGGCCACATGTCCAATGATGCCATTTGTAGCATGGGAGGATCCCGATGCATCTATATGGGAGGAATCACCGCGAGGGGCATCATGTATGATGGAATACACATAACCCGAATGGGTGTAAATGAGGTCAAATTGCTAGGCTTTGAGGATGACCTCTTCTTCAGACTAGGGTCGTTCAGATGCCACATCCTTGGCAATGACAGGAAGGAGAGATTTTAGAAATCAATCTAAGAAGATATGGTCATCTAACTTGATTTTGTAGAGGCTGCGGCATCGACGCCACTCATGAATATGGTCAGTGATGTGGGTAGCCGTGTTTTGTCTGCAAGACAGTAGGATCTCAACTCCCGTGTCATAGCAGATAGGTAACTGAAAGAACTGCAGGAAGGTCGAGGCAAGGGAAGTAAAGGTGGCATGGGTCCCATGGGGCTGCTCGATGTACCACTTAGCTGCAGAGCCAGTGAGGGTGCGCTGTAATAGATGGAGGCGGACAGAGTCGTCCACTATGGAGTTGGAGGAACACCACAGATGGAAGGACATAATATGGTTCTGAGGGTCCTCACCTGCCTTGCCCTCAAACTTAGGGATGTCGGAGGGAAGCTTGGTGGGCATGTGAGGCCACGCAGGGTCGTGTATGATGGGATCGTTAGTCAATCTAGTTAGGTCAGGAAGGTTGAGGCTATCCATGAATGGCAAACTAGTAGAAGGATGTGACATACTAGTGGGTGTGACCATGTTGGGGCCAATGCCCCAAAGTGGAGGGGCTGGGTTCGGGATGTTGCCCCCAAGTGGAGGGATGAAAGTGGCATGGGATGGTCTTGCACCGCTAAGGGTAGTGTGAGTCACTGATGGATTGGGAATAGGTATGCCAGCTACTGGAATGGGTGCAGTGATTGGAATGGTAGATGTGGGCCCCATCGAGGGCATACCCAAATCAGGTGTGGTGGTGGATGCTCCACCAATGGTCCCTACAAAGAAAGGGGTGGAAGTCACGCTAGCCATGGGGCTAGTTGGTGCAGTGTAAATGGGGTTCTCGGACTCTGCCTCAGAATCAGAGGTAAAATAAGGGGCATCTAGATCGGGCGACGGAGTTCTATTCCATTGACGAGGGGAGTCAAGTGATAAGGCTCGAGATCTATGATGAGTGGTATCAAGTGATGAATATCTATGTTTATGACGGGTGATTTGAAGTGGACCATGCTATGGGGGCTCGCCCCGGAGGCACCGAGAATGTCTCGGGGACTCAATGGTGATAGATGGTGTCAAGTATCTGGGGGTTGTGTTTGAGTGAAAAATAGCTCAAAAACCCTAATGCAACCGAGTGTGCAGAAGGAGATCTCAAAAAATATGGCACTCAGGCCAACAACCAACTCAAAACACTTTTTGTAACAGCTGTGCTACAATAAGTGGAGTATCAACAAAAATGGTTAGAATTTTCACGTCCCCATTTTGACCCCCTTTGTATTAAATCGTAAATGATGTAAATATGGTAATTCAATCATGGTGAGGAGCTGAAGGCCAAGGCCCCACCATTGATTTGGCATTTTATGTATCGG
The DNA here is from genome assembly GCA_027924585.1 of Larix kaempferi. Lineage (NCBI taxonomy): Eukaryota > Viridiplantae > Streptophyta > Pinopsida > Pinales > Pinaceae > Larix > Larix kaempferi. The sequence continues at coordinate 2,677,047 of BSBM01000871.1, read as the reverse complement.
CAATTAGAAATAGATGCCTATGGTTCTTGTGCGAGATGGGCACAATGTATATAAGACATCATGTAAATACGAATTTTAATGAAAAATACCCACAACTAGCTATGCAATGCAACAAAAGAGATGGGCCATGATTCTACAAGGGAAAGGGGGGGAAATTATTTAAACCCTTGAGCCAATGGTGTTAATCCACGTGTCAATGGGGAAACCCATAAACCACCAACTACCCATTTTGTCTCATGCACCCAATCATTTAATTCTTCCAAGAAATTGGTTAAGGCAGTTAATGCCTTGGAAATGAAGAAGTATGGCAGCCAATTTCATGCATGGGCAAGCCATCAACTTGGAAATTCTTGTTTTTGCTTGTTGGGCAAGGAAACACCCACGAAATGGTGCCCAAAAGCCATTGTGAACAGGCAGTCTTCACTCATTCACGCAGTTGGAGCTAGCTGGGCCTTTCCCTACATGTTTTTCATCCAAATCCTGCATTTTTCCATGCCTGGAAGTTCGTTTTTGCATATATAGTAGCCTGGGAGAGAAGGGCCATGTTTTGGGGACTGTATGGAGGTCGTTTTTGACCCTGAATGCCCAGGGACGTTTTTCTAGAAATGGATTTGGCTTCCCTGGGTTGTTTCCCAACTTCCCATTTCGTTTTTGTGGGTTCCCACGTTTTTTTGAGTTAGCTGAAAACCCATCTCATGCATCTCACTGTAAAAACGTTTTATCTTGCCCCATAATGGTGTTCTGCTGTTGTGTGCATCCTCGTTTTTGGTTTGAACCTGTGAATTGAAGTTTTGGAGTGGTAGTGGATAGAAGTGGCTTGATAAACCTAGTGGGGGAGACAACCTCTCAAGAAGATCAAGAGGGCTTTGGTTACTCTTCTATGCATACCCTGAGAGCACTAGATAGGGAAGGTATGGCTTGAGGAACTGTACAGCAGTGAAAAGAATACTTCCTTGTGCTGGGTGTGTAGGTATTGTGGGTGCCAAGCTAGATAGATCTTGCAAGGTTATCCCTGGCTCTGTGCTGGAGCTCACTAGCTTAGCAATTCTTCCCTTCCATGTCCTAGCAGCCTGATAAACCCAATTGCAGATTGGCTTGGCTCATCTTGGTGTATGCTTGGCTATGTGTGAGTCTGTTGTTCCCTAGTTCCTTGTAGAGATCATGCCCAGCTCGGGGGTGGCAGTGGTGCTGAGAGATTGAGGAGCACACTGGCCTATGGTTGGGTGGAACGTTGCAGTTGCATAGCTAGTTGCTTGGGACTGCCTTATTGAGATAAGTATTCTCCTGTATATTCTTGCAAAGATTTAATTGATGGATATATGAATGTAGGGTGATGGTGTAAATTAATTTACTTCCGCTGTGTTTTTTATGAGTTTATGCAATTCCATATGATCTTTTATAAATCTGCAAAGGTCTTTAATTGGCTGTTACAGAGTCTTGAACGTATGATAGATATCAACAGCATTTACTTAACTTCCGTTGTGTTTCCATTGTATAAACATATACTTGTATATATATATATATATTCATTTTCATTTGAATGCTTGTTTAATGAATGGATATGGGGGCTAGATGCCCGGTTTAAACCTCACGATCCTCTCCATTTAGCTGGTAGGATGGGAGGGGACGTGACAAGAATACCAACAAGCAGCAGGTTTCCTAAAAAATAAAAATAGTGGACTCGCTAGACCAAAAGGAGGTAAGGGAGCATGCAAACACCTAGCTAAATAGTATTCTGACTCAACTAGACATATCCTTTGCAAGGTGATGAAATCCAAGTCAGACAATATGGATAGTAGATCCAAGTGGCTAAAGATATCCCCCTACCAGGAGGGACACCGGGTAGTCAATCCTAGAAGAAAAGCAACTAAGATACCCCGTTCATGACACGTTCGGTTGGGAAAATCTGCCATTTGGTTCTATCACCGCTGTATCCCCATACGGGTGATACACCGAGAACTGCAAAAAGCATCCTTCGGTTACTGAATGGATTGCGGTATTCCACTCAGGCTTCCGGAACCAGTCTGGCGACTTCAACCCTCCTAGGGGAGAGGCCTTCCCGATAAATTGGTTTTAAACCATGTCAAAAAATACTAGGGGATTTTGGTTCCCTAATGGACAAAAGCTATGTCTCAAGTGTAAGCAACCAAGGGGTGTTATTTGGATGCCTATCCCCCCGATCCTACCTAACTACAAAAATTCTTATGTGTTCCCCAAGTGGGGTTAAAATGTTGGTTGTGTTAAGTAGTATTTTAGGGATCACTTGAATTAGGTGACAGAGTGTATGCATGTGAGATGATGAACCCAAGTAAAAGTGCCACAGGGTGGGCAACTTTCTAACTAAAAATAACAATACAAAATTTAAACTTTGAAATGCAAAATTTTCTCTTTTCAATTAAAATGCTGAAATTTAAAAAATATTCTGTAAATGGAACATAAATAATACTGCAGAAAAGGCTGTAGGGAAGTATGGCTGCAGGTAGGGCAGATGGCTGTGCAGGTGCAGGAAATATTGTAGCAAAGTGCTGGGTTCAAAATAGGGAAAAAAGTGCAGAAAACAAATCGCGGGTCTGTGGCAAATCTGGGTGGTCGGACCGCGAGAAACAGCTCAATAGTCACGGACAGGTTGCAGGAAAATGGCTGAAAGCTGCAAGAGGGACGTGGGAAAATGGATGAAAGACGTCAGCAGGTTGCAGATAAATGGCTGAAAGCCGCAAGCAGGACGTGGGAAAAAGGCCGAAAGATGCAGGCGGGTTGCAGAACAATGGCTGAAAACCGCAAGTGGGACGTGAGAAAATGGCCAAAAGACGCAAGCGGGTTGCAGAAAAATGGCTGAAAGATGCAAGCGGGATGCAGGAAAATGGTCGAAAGATGTAGGTGGGTTGCAGAAAAATGGCTGAAAGCCGCAAGCGGGCCGCGGAAAAATGGGTTAACAACCGCTGTCAGACCGCATGAAACAAGCTAATAGCCGCGGTCAGATCGCAGGTAACAGACTGGAAACCGTCGGTAGGTCGTCGGAAACAGTCTGAGAGCCGCGGTCGGATCGCAGTTAAATGCCTGAAAAATGCAGTTAGAACGCAACTGTGGGGGGTAAAAGACGCGGTTTACAGCGCCGAAAGGGACAGCCGAAAGGAAAAAACAGTAAAATATTACAGAAAATTAAAAACGTTTAAAACTTTAAAACTATAACCAGAAATTCAAAGGAACACAAGGGGAGTCACCAAAACTGTAGCTAGGGTTTTCACCCCAGCTTGTGCAAATAAGCACCTACTAAGGAGAAGGGACTCCTTAGTAGCAGTTCAATAAACAGTAAATTAAAGCACTAAAACAATATGAAATTTAACCTAGCATGAGCATTAACATAAATAATAAAACATGAAGATATGGCAAAATATTTCTCTTTTTGTATTAAAGATTACATCAGGTGTAGAGGTTGGTGAAGCTCTTGCAGCAGTCCAGGAGGGTTGCTTCCAAGCTTCCAGCTTTGCTCCTTTCTATTTCTCCAAAGGGTTGGAAATGGGCCAAAGGGGCACTCAAATGTGAAAGTAGCTCAAGGGTGAGCTAGGGTTTCAGGAGTGATTTTGGCAGAGTAAGGGTGTGTTTGACTGTGGATATGAAATGAGGGGTCTCCATCGCCTATTTATAGGTTTTGAGTGGTGGAGTGTTGGCCCATGGTTTTTGGCACCATATGGTTTAGGTCAGCTGCATAGGGTTTTTGCCTCATTTTTCCCTCTTTTTCCTTTTTTTTGTATTTTTATTTCCTTTTTAGACGGTTTTTGCTATTTTGGAGGAATTTTGGATTATTTTGGGGGAAAAAGGGGTTTTTTGGCCTTTTGGAGGCTTTTTTAATGGTTTTGTGGCCTTTTGGAGGCTCTTTAATGGGATTTTAAGGTTTTGGAGGCAAATATGGTAGGAAATATGGACAAATGAGTCATGCAATGGGGTAGATGAGGTAGTGAGCACTTTTTGGGTGTTAACAATCTCATCATGATTCTCTTCCTCTTTCTAAGAGAATCTTCTAGCCACGAGCCTTCTATAGTGTGTTTGATTTGTAAATCCTTTTGTTGAACATCTATCGCTTGTTCAGTGTTCATCATTCATCATGATCTTTCCTACAAATCAAAATTAAGTACATGATTAGTAATACTTCATAATCATCAAATCATATTGATATGATAACCTATTATGCATACAAATATCATTTACATAGTTATGCAACTATCTTGACCAATACTTTGGCACAATACTTTTCCATATCTTGTATGCATACAGTGGCTATCTAGATGCCTTCCATCTCTACCAGAACATACTATCGAGAGTGTGCACAGCTCTCATCATGTCAGCAAAGAGGTTTCATTCTAGACAAGCAACAATGGAATGTTTGTCCAACTTACCAATCATATGCATATTAGTAGTATACTGTTCAATGCTCTATGAATGTTTACACTCAGCATGATATATTCTAGGAATACAAATATGCATACAACCTATTACAAGCACTATCATTTACTATTTCAAATAACAACTCAAATACTTATCTTTTATGTTTGTGTGGTTGCCTCCCTCTTGGTCTTCTATATGTCTTTTGAACTTCTATTCAGTCTGTACCATTGTCCATGCTCAAGTGTGCACTAGTTTCATCCTCATGATCTCATGCACAAACATACATTCATTAGTATATTCTCAATATTATCAAAACATTATAGTTCTAAATAATCTTGAATATGTATAGCCATGATCATAGATAATAAACATTAGTATTCAAGGTTTTAGGGAAGTCTTCTTTTACTCATGCATATTCTTGTTTGATCTGGTTAGTTAAATCATCAATTAGGATAAAAGACATAATATTCATAAACCCTTGATTACTAACTTTATGAATAAGCATAACCAATCATGCCAAGTATACTTATATAAGGGATCCTAACACAAGGTAAGATTCTAACTTGATATAGGAAAACATACCTAGATTAGTTATGTCTAACATACCTAATCAATATCTTCTTTGTTCCTGCATATCTCATGGGTTAAGCATAATAGAACAAATTCATACATACCTCATAAGTAGAACTTCTATGTGATCAAATATTATGTTGTCATGGTCATGGAACTTGATTTGTCTTTCATGATGTACCTGTATCTTGTTAGCAGACAACATCAACCTCATACAACACTACAGTGCATTAGTACAATCATATAGCCCTAATCAATGAATGCCTTCTATCATTCACATGCATTCATATTGTTACTAGGGTGATAAGACAATTCTAAAATTAATCAAGCTTGTACTAATAAATAATATGAAGACAAACATATTATGAACTTAATCAGGAGTCAGATTTCAAGACATACCTGAACTTCCTTAAGTCATACCTGTCGAGACTTCTTGTAGTCTTCTTATGTAAGGCCTTAGCCTCAACTCCCCCTGAAACTTGATGTGGAGCTTGATTAGGGTTTGCTAGAGAAACCCTAAAAATTCAATTTTTGACTTTCACACTTCTGAATGGATGGAAGGATGTGTCTTGTTGAGCTGATCAAACTAGCATACTTCAATTTTGAAATCTCCAAAATTTGACCCCTCAAAATTGCCTTCGAAACTTCTGGATCTTCTAGACAGGATCCCAAATTGGGTTTTGATGAAGCCCACCCTTCTGCCCAATCAAAAGGTTCGATCCAAGGCTCTAAACTCTTATTTTTTTGAGGAGCTTCCAGCCGTGGTCACAGACTTAAAAAATTCCAACTTTTAATGAAGCCCTAATTTTCCATCTTTCCGATCAAAATCCCGAATTGGGGTTTGATCAAGCCCGGTCTTCTACCCAACCAAAAAATTCAATCTTGGTCTCTAAATTTTGATTTTCCTGAGTATCATTCAACTGTGGACTCTGATTCCAAAAATTCTAACTTTCTCTGAAACCCTAAATTCTGGAAGCCATGAATGGAGGTGCTCCAAAAATAATTCTGTTTTGACAGAAATATGTACCTGATTGTTTCTGTTGTAACTCCGAATTTTTTAATCCATAGGGTCTGAAATGTTTTTCTATGGTAGCCTGACCTGTCATATTTCCGTCCCGATAGGTCTTACCTCAATTGCATTTTCTTAGAGATATTTATGCCAAGTGTCGCAACGTGACCTGTTTATGGGATAAAACAAGAGAGCGAACTTGTACGGCGAGCCACGTGTCATTGGTTCAACTTCGGCCTCTAAAAAAGTTTCCTGAGATATTACAGTCTGTGTACTACCTTTAAATTTTTACTAAATTTCATTTGTAGCTTCCTATCCCAAGTTATGAAATTTTTTCCAAGGTCACTTGATTATGACTGAGATTTGGAAGAGGCAGAAACTCTAATTTGTACTGATCATAACTCACAAAGTACAACGAATCGGAGGGTTCCCTTTGGAAAAAAGGTACATGGGGATGTTATCTATGACCTGTAAATGTTTCAGATCCTGAAACGTCTCCAAAATGGATTTATAGCGAAAGTTCCACGATGACTGGTTTTTTCTATATGAAACCCTAACCTTCAAATTGTCGCAAGAGAAGCAAGTGTCGTAAGTGCCATACATTGCCTTCCTTCAGGTTAGCTCTGATACCATGTTAAGATTTAATATGATAAGACATAAAATAGTAGCATTACATTCCATTTCACAATAATAGCATATACAGGATCACTGAAGAAACAACAAGCACAACATAAACACACGAGACACAGATTTATCGTGGGAAACCCTCATGGGGTAGAAAACCCAGCAAAGCTTCCTTAATATAGATGAATAGCAATATACAAAGATGCAAATCAAAGACATGATATCCTCCTCCACCATAGTAGACCTCTCCTCCACAAGTGCGCTATATTCTAAGTGAGGGAAGTGTGTCAAATGAGGAACACACCTCCTCTATTTATACACATCTCCGACTTGTACTTTATATTAACTAGGTCAGCCCCAACTTTACCACTGGGTTAAACACCCCACTACAACTGATTGGGATGACCCCACTAGGGTGGTCTAACAACCCTTTGACCCACACAACACATACAGGGCCGACCCCCACTAGGGAAGTCTAATAACCCAAGTTACCACATTTCGATGGAGGAATAAACATCTCCGGATATACAATAAGATCTTCGTAGAGGAATGAAACATCTCCAGAATAATAAAGTACAAATATAATATTATTAGAAGTTACAATATCTCAATAAGTTTCTCCCCTGAACTATAGGTGCATTTTTCCCACAACAGATCCTCCTCTCACCATGCTTGGAATGGCTCCTGCAAATGTGTCCATCACTTCTTGCTCGAAGTGTCGTCAATCTGAAGAACACCAAGCTTCTCTTTGAAGTACTCAAACTTCACTATGGCTAGTGGTTTCGTCAATACATTTGCAACCCGCTCATCCATCGCAACATGCAAGAGCTTCACTGCTCCTCTATGCACCATATCCCTGATATAGTGATATTTGATCTCAATGTGCTTCGACCTATCATGGAACACCGGGATCTCAGATAGCTTCACACAACTCTGGTTGTCACAAAAGATACCAGTATCCTCCAGCGGGAGATCAAATAACTCAAACAGTAGCTTCCAGAGCCATACTACCTCACAACTAGCCGAACAAGCAGCAACATACTATGCTTCAGTTGTACTCAGTGCTGCGCAGGATTGCTTCCTGCTAAACCAGGAGATCACACCTGATCCCATACTAAAGCAACACCTAGAAGAGCTCTTCCTATCTGCAGCACTGCCTGCCCAATCTGAATCAACATAACCCTCCAAGTTAAACTTTTTATTCGCATCATACTTGAGCCCATAATCAACTGTACCCTTCAGGTACCTCAGAATATGATTTACAGCAACCAGGTGAACACCTCTCGGATCCGTCAGGAATTGGCTCAATGTGTTCACCGCAAAGCAAATATCTGGTTTCGTATTTGTCAGGTACATCAAGGACCCGATCATCTGATGATACATTGTGACATCAACTGGCTCAGATGAAGCATCACACAGAAGCTTCAGGTTCGATTCCATAGGTGTGGACATGACCTTGCAGTCCATCATCATGAACCTCTTCAGGATCTCTACTGCATACTTCCCTTGCCTAAGGAAGATCCCATTTGCACTCTGGCACACCTCCATGCCTAGAAAATTGTGCATCATCCCCAACTCCTTCATCTCGAACTCGATAGCAAGATTCCTCTTGGTATCAACAATCAATCCATCCTCACCTGTAACAAACAGGTCATCCACATAAAGAATTAGTATCACAGGATTGCCTCCCTCAACCTTGTAGTAAAGGTTGGAATTTGCTTTACTCTTAGTGAATCCCAAACTAGATAGAAAGCTGTCTATTCTACCATACCAATTCCTAGGAGCTTGCTTCAAGCCATACAAGGCTTTCTTCAACCTGCACACATATGACTCCTTGTCATGTGTTTCAAAACCAAGTGGTTGCTCCACATACACTTCCTCTTCGACTACACCATTCAAGAAATATGTCTTGACATCCATGTGGTGTATCTTCTGTCACATCCCCTCCCATTATACCAGTTAGATGGAGAGGATCGTGATGCTAAACCGGGCATCTATCCCCATGAACTTACTAAACAAGCATTCACATAATATAAAAGAACATATGGAAATGTATAATTTATAAGAAAAACACAACGGAAGTAATATCAATTACACATTCATCATACATTCAAGATATTCATCAAATAAATAATTGCAAGTTGACACAGGAGAATACTTATCTTATAACAAAGTAGTCCCAAGCAACCAGCTATGCATCTACAACGTTCCACCCAACCATAGGCCAGTTGTGCTTATCAACCTCTTGATACAACTGCCACCCCCCGAGCTAGGCATGATTTCTACAAGGAACCAGGGAACAACAGACTCACACATAGCCTAGCATACACCAAGATGAGCCAAGCCAATCTACAATTGGGTTTATCAGGCTGCTAGGAAATGGAAAGGAATAATTTCTAAGCTAGTGAGCTCAAGAACAGAGCCATGGGTACCCCTCCCAGATCTATTCAGCTTGGCACTCACAATGCCTACACACCCAATGCAAGGAAGTATTCTCTTCACTGCCACATAGTCCCTCAAGCCATACCTTCCTTTCTAGTGCTCTCAGGGTGTGCATAGAAAAGTAGCCAAAGCCCTCTTGATCTTCTTGAGAGGTTATTTTCCCCCACTAGGTTTATCAAGCCAATTCTGTCCACTACCACTCCAAAACTTTTACTCACAGGTTCAAACCAAAACAGGGATGCACATAACAGCAAAACCACAATTGCTGGGCATGAGGAAAAATGTTTCTTCAGTGGGATGCCCAAAGAGGGGGATCCTACTAATTCAGAAAAACATGGGAAAGCCCAAAAACGAAATGGCAATGGGGAACAACCCTGGAGAGCAGAAATCGTCTTCAGAAAAATGTCCATGGGCATTTTGGGGAAAAAATGACCTCCATCACAGTCCTAAATCATGGCCCTTCTCTCCCAGCTGCTGTACAATGCAAAAACGAGCTCCCAGGCATGGAAAATGCAGAAAATGGATGAAAAACATGTAGGGAAAGACCTAGCTAGCTCAATTTGCGTGAGCGAGGAAGAACTATCTGTTCAGAATGGCTTTGGGCACCATTTCGTGGGTTTTTTCTTGCCCAAGAAGTAAAAATACGAATTCCCAGGTTGATGGCTTGCCCATACACGAAACTGGCTGCCATACCTCTTCATTCCCAAGGCATTAACTGCCTCAACCAATTTTTGGAGGAATTAAATGATTGGGTCCATAACCCAAAATGGGTAGTTGAGGGTTTATGGGTTTTCTCATTGACACATGGATTAACACCATTGGCTCAAGGGTTTGAATAATTTCCCTCCCTATTCCTTGTAGAAACATGCCCCCATCTCTTTGCTGCATTGCATAGCTAGTTGTGAGTATTTCATTAAAATTCATAATTACATGATGTCTTATTTACATTGTGCCTATCTAGCACAAGAACCATAGGCATCTATTTTTTAATTGTCGATACATAAAACACTAAATCAATGGTGGGGCCTTGGCCTTGAGCTCCTCACCATGATTAAATAACAATATTTACATCATTTACGATTTAATGAAAAAGGGGGTCAAAATGGGGACGTGACATCTTCCATTTCATCACTGCAGCCAGAGCAAGTACTGTTATGATGGAAGTGTATCTGGCTACAGGAGAAAAGGTCTCTTCATAGTCTATTCCCTCTTTCTGAGAGAAGCCATGAGCTGCAAACCTTGCCTTGTATTTCTCAATGCTACAATCTGCAACATGCTTGATCTTATAGATCCACTTGGAAGTCACAATAGACTTCCCTTTTGGTCTTGGGACCACATCCCAAACATCATTTTTCATGATCGATTGGTATTCCTCAACCATGGTGTCCTTCCATTCTTTCTTTTCTGCTACCTCTTCATAACTGGAAGGTTCTTTGTTCATAATGTCACAGAGCAAGGCAACATAGCTAGTGTGTGACCTTGTCCTTTTCCTTTCTCCGTGTTCTTCTTCTAGAATACCATATCTTTCTGCATCTTGGATGAGCTATCTATCCCATGCAGGTTTACTCTTGTGATATTTCTTCTCACGGGGTGGATCTACAGGTTCTTGTGGATCTTCTATTTCACGATCTGCATCTGGAATTGCTTCAATCATAGTGGTGTCTTTAAATCTGGTTTCCTTTGGTTCTTCATGATCTTCAACAAGTGCCTTCTTTGATTTGATGTAAGCTGAGTTCTCATCGAATGTTACATCCCTGCTGACATCAATCTTCTTGAATCCTGAAAAGTATATTCTGTAAGCCTTTGAGCTTTCACTGTACCCCACAAAGATGCCCTTCTTTCCCGAAGGATCTAGTTTTGTCCTCTTTTCCTTTGGAACATGAGTATATACTGGACTACCAAATATTTTGAGGTGGATGACTTTAGGTTTCTTACCAGAGAAGACTTCTTCTGGTGTCTTGTTGTCCAATATCTTGTGAGGTGTTTTGTTCTGCGCATATACATCTGTCCTAGCTGCTTCTGCCCAAAGATGCATAGGCAGATCCTGGTCATGCAGCATTGCTCGTGCTACTTCCATGATTGTTCTATTCTTTCTTTCTGCAACCCCATTCTTTTATGGATTGTAGGGAGCAGTCAATTCCCTCTTAATCCCTGAATCATTGCATAGCTTCTTGAAATCACCTGAAGTGAATTCTCTGCCATTGTCAGATCTGAAAGTCTTGATCTTCTTATCAGTTTGATTTTCCATCGAGGCTTTGAATTCCTTGAATTTATCGAACACTTCATCTTTGTTCTTCAAGAAATAATCCCAAGTCTTCCTAGAGAAATCATCAATGAAAGAGACATAGTATACATATCCACTCAGAGAACTGGATGACATCGGACCACATACATCGGAGTGGATAATTTCCAAGATTCCTTTAGCTTTTCTTTCACTGCTTGGAAATGCCTTCTTAATGTTCTTTCCTTTTGCACATCCTTGCAAACCCCTTCATGCTTTGTCTTGATTTCAGGAAGACCCTCTACAACTTTAATTTCAATTGGTAGTGATCTATAGTGCACATGTGCAAGCCTTCTATGCCAAAGTTCACTTGGCTCCATGGATTCATGTACCATGGCATGTTCAGGTTGTCCCTTCAATTTGTACAATCCTCCCTCTTGCTCTCCAATCACTGCTGCATTATCTATATTTTTACCCTTTGGCCACATTAGGACTTGGCCATCTACGAATGCAACCCTCATTCCTTTTGCATCCAATGCAGATATGGAGAGTAGGTTATTCTTGAGCTCAGGTACATATAGAACATCTTTCATCTTCAAATACTTCCCAAAGTCTAGGTTGTATGAGGCTTCACCACTTCCCTTGATAGGATATTGATAATCATCCCCAAGTTTAACTTTATGGGGTGACTCATGTTCAGATAGATTTACAAAAGATTCTTTAAACCCAATCATGTGTTTGGAAGCCTCACTATCAATAAGCCAATCATTACATCCATGAGAGATAGTACCTGTGAGAGCAGAGATTAGAACGTATTCATCTTCACTAGATGAGTCATCACTTTCTGCTCTAGCCTTCTTCTTGGGAGGTTCATCATCCTTGGCAACATGAGCATGATATATCTTCTTGTTGTTCTTCTTCCTTTTGTTGAATTTGTTGTTGTTGTTCTTTTTGTTCTTAGGACAATATGAAGCAAAGTGTCCCTTCTCATTACATGTGAAGCATCTGAGATCTTTCTTATCTTTATGTTGATGGTGGTGTGAAGATTTCTTGGCATGAGAATGCTCCCTCTTTGACCTTCCTTTCTTGGTGTGTGTGCTGTGAGAGCTTGATCTTCATTTCCCATCTTTTCTTCTCAATCCACAAGCCTTGCTTCTTCTTGTGAGCATTCCTCCCATAGTCTACTGAATGAGAACAACTTCCTTATTGCACATATTCCTTGGATGAAGGAGTCCCATGACCTAGGTAGGCCATTCAATGTGGTCATGACAACTTCACCATTGTCCACTACTTCATCCACAACTTCAAGTTGTTCCTTGATCTGAGAGACCTTAGAAAAATAAGATTGAATGGTCTCTCCATTCTGAAGCTTTACCCCTTTCAATTGATTCCGCAGAGTCATCTTCCGATTTATGTTCTTCCCTTCAAACAGCTTGGTCAGGGAGTCAAACATCTCCTTGGGTGTCTTTAGAGATGACACATGTGGTATGAAATTGTCTTTGATAGAATCAGCAATGATCCTATTTTCCTTGACCAAGTTCTTCTTATGTAAGGCCTTAGCCTCTTCTTCCTCTGGAACAGGGACCTCTTCACTTATGTAAGTGTCCAACTCATTTTCTTCCAGGATTAACCCAATCCTATACTTCCATGCTCGGAATTTATCAGCCCTTCAAGCTTATCCTCAAGCTTGGTGTGGTGAGATATCTTAAAGAGTACTTCAAATGGAAATAGAAAAGATTTAGGTCTTACCACTTGATTTGCAAAGATATGGATATGATGCTGGATTAGGGTTTGTTAGAGAAACCCTAAAAATTCAAAATGTGAATTTCAAACTTCTGAAAGGATAGAAAGATGCGCCTTGATGAGATGATAATCCTAGTATACATAGAAATTGAAAAATGCAAAGTTTCATCCTTCATAAATGCTTTCAATCTCCCGGATTCACTCGTGAGGACCTTGAATTAGGGTTTGAGTTTCCCAGAGCTTCACCCAACCAAAAATTTCCATCCAAAGCTATAAAATTCGATTTTTCCAAGGATCTTCCATCTATAGTCACAGAACTCAGAAATTCCTATTTTTGTGGAAACCCTAATTTTTAGGGCCAAAAATGAAAGTGCCCATAATTGAATTCTGATTGGACAGAAAGATGCGCGCTGTTGAGGAGAGTCAAAATACCCTACTTCCTTTCAAGATCTATGGAGAGAAATCCAATAAACAAGAATCCCTAGCTTTCGCAACTGCACAGTGGCTTCTTCTTAGGTTAGCTCTGATACCATGTTAATTTTTGAGAATTAATTCAATAAACTCTAGGATCTTTACTGAGAGAATAACATGTACAACATATCAAGCATATCAATCATAACAAGCAATCACATGAGACAATAGACACACAGAGTTTCACTCGTGAAAACCATAAAGGTGAAAAAACCCACAACTTCCTCAGAGATAGAAAGAGCAATAATACAACCCGAGTACAAGAGATAGTCCTCCTAGCAGCTGAACCTCATCCCTCACTTGTGCGCCACTTTCGATGAGTGTAGAAATGAATAATGAAGTGATCAAATAGAGTGCCTCCCCCACTCTATTTATACATGACCTGACCTGCCTAATAAACTAGCAGGGCCGACTTGTCTAACTTAGTCTAATAACCCATGGTAACACTAATCAGGGCCAACCCCACACTTGGTGGTCTAATAACCCATCACATGCAAGTTGCGACACTTGCGACACTTGCGACACTAAACTACCTAATTCCATTCTCCTTGGGGATTCTGAGGAAGTGTATCAAATGTAATAGGGATGGGAGCGAATGTATCAAAGTGACTTTCAAACGTGACAAGAAAACAAAATGGAAACAAATCTACTTTAACTTCGACAAATAAATGCAAACTAAAAATTGTCCAACTACAATTAACTTTAAACATTATGACCTATCTTCTATCCATGAGCAAATGAATTGGAACTAATGAAATCTAGAAGCAAGTAGAAAACTTAATAAAAATATTTACTTGAACTGAATTTTATTTGGAAGCAAGTAGAAAACTTGATAAAGATTATTTATATAGAAACAAGTAGAAAACTTGATAAAGATATTTATTTATGAACCAAACTCTATTTCATGAATATATTTGTTAACTGTATGAATGGGAGAAATACTTCAAGACTGAGATAACTTGGAGAATGAAATTACTAAGCCTAATCTAAAATTAATCTAAACAACATATGATAAACTACACTAAGAATGAAACTGATAAATTCTGTAACAAGTAAAGCATTAATGAATCAAATAGAAAAGAAACATAATCTGTAAAGCAACTAAAGCAAAGTTAAGGGGAAAATAGAATGAAAACTAAAGATAATGATGAAACTAAATTAAAACTCTAAGTAGTGTAAAACAAGATCTTAATTACATCTAAGACTGCTAATTAATTGCAAGGAATATTACAGTTCAAAGTCCTAAGAAACTAGATTCTAAACAAGCATAAAAACAACGCAGAAAGTATTAAGGTCCGAATGACGATTCGGATGACTGTCCGAATGACAGTTCAGATGGAGGAAAACGATTTAAACTAAAGAAAGAAGCGGTTTGGATGAACTTAACGTCAGCTGAATGGTGCATATGAACCTATAGTGCAAGGAAGCAATGAACAGAGTGTTTAGGAGCTAAGATAACAAGAAAGCACCTATTTTAATCATTGTCTAAGGAATGAACTATTTCTATGACATAAGAAAACTGAAATAAATAAGAATAACCTACAGCTACAAGAAAGAAACTGACAAAATTAATTCTAACTACGACTGAACTTGGAATGTTAAGCTAACTAAACTCTAGGTATTTGTAAATAACAGGACTAAAAGCAAACTAAGCAAACTAAGCGTAAGAAAACTAAGCAAACTAAATTTAAGTATACTAAGCATGATCGGTCACTAATTACATTTTGGAAACATCATTAATATGAACAACAAATGAGATATACATATCATAAAATAGAGGTAACATTTACATAAGTGGTAAAACAACATACATATTACAAGACAAAGATACAATATACAAGATAAATACAAAGATTGAACAAATAACACAACTTATCTGCAGAAGACAAAGACAAATTATGTACACAGACGGAAGACCATTGGTTGTTGAGGGGCACTTCTCAGCAATCAGAGGTTGCACCTTAATCAATCAATCACCACACACACTAGTAATCTCTCATAAACCTAGAATAGAGGTATATTAAATTAAAATAGAGTTATAGTGTTTATGTGTCTACTTGTAGCTGAAAAGACTAAAAACTAAGAGACTAAAAAACTAACTCATCTCAGTCACGAAGACGCCTATATATACAGAGTTACAATGGGAGATCAAGTCGACCCTTTAGTGGTTGAATGCTCTAATAATAGGCAGTATTAATGCCAGAAAATGGCTTTGCTTAACAACTCATGACAGCACATGGCCAAAGAACGGCCTCATAACAGTTTATGACAGCACACGGAGCATCTACCATGTTCCATGGCATTGGTTTCCTTCACATGGTCGTTGAGACGTTGATCCTCCTTTGACGTGGGCAGAGAAATGTGTTGTCAAGCTGAGTGTGGTAGAATGAGGGCTTCTGGAACGTCACCGTGGGCAGAGGTGCGTGCTACCAGGCTGGACGAATAGGAAAGATGGAGCTTTTGGAGCGTTGACATGAGCTGCAGGTGTGTTGTCATCCGAGGCGAGTAGGAGGGAGAATATTGTAGAATAGGGGATCACCAACCACGAAAGCCACGTTGCTAACAGAACCCACCTTCTTGTTTCTTCCTTTAATGGCCAGAAATATTCCAACCGACGATCTCACGGTGTGAATGAAGGTCTGAATGGTGGGATGGATGCGGTTGAACATTTGCAACGTGAACACACATCTAAATGGGGGTTCGTTTGAGAGCCATAACCTATAGAATGAAATATATTTTCCAAGCAAGCCAAGAAATATCAAATAAACATCAATAAATCATAATATGATGATTTTTACCCAAAATTCATGTGAGGTATGGATATATGCATATCTGATTTGTTTGATAGTCTGAATGGTGGGAATAATAACTTATTACATCAAAAATAGTGAAAACGACGCCATTCAGAGTGTGTTTGATGATCAAAAGTGGTGACAAAATGGACACCATTAGTACCTCCACCGGTGGTGGGACCCCCACCTCCTGTGCAAGGAGTTGTACATTGCCAGGGTGATGATGTAGAGGACATACGTGAGACCATCAATGAGCTGTTGGAAGGTGTGACAGATGAGGGTTGGAGAGATTTGGACCAGCATGTGTTAGATCGATGTTATGATGCTCCACGTGAGTGGAGATCAATTTTGCGGCAGATAGCTGTGTTGGCAGCAGAGAGGAGGGCTAGGGACCAGTATGATTCAAAGGAGGAGGAGCCAGAAGAGTTGGCGGGCCGTGATGACGAGGATTAGGCTGTATTTTACTTGCCCCCAAATGCTGATGAGCATATGGGGACGTTTTTGTGGATATGTATTATGTACGGTTGATGTACTTTTTGTATATTCGGGTGCTAAGGGCACTGTTGACATTATGACTATATGATGATATATATATTTATGCACATGGATGCATTTTTTGACCATACAGTCGTGTATGCACATGGATGCACATCTGTCAATGTTTTTATGTTTTGTTGCACGTGGATGCATATGTTTGTGTTTTGTATGCCCGTGGAGATACGTTCTATGCACATGGATGAAATACTATGTTTTTGGTACCCGTGGAGGCACATTCTATGCATGTGGATGCAATACTATGATTGTTTCTTTTGTTTTTTTATTTGATCTTTTGATGCCTATGTGATGCATGTTTTGATGTCCTACATGGTTTGGTTGATGTGCCAATCTAGAATGGTGTTAGCCATTTGGTCTGTTACAGTATTGAGATTTCTTGGGACATGAGTGCATGAAATGGATTCAAACTCTCGAACCATTTGTTTGGTGCACAGGAACTTTCTAAAGAGACAGGGATTGCATACTTGGTAATAGTTGTTGAGTTGGGAGACAAGAAGCTGGGAGTCAAGGAAGACGTTAAGGTGACTTATTCCCATCTGGAGGGTAGCGGTCAGGAGACCGATCACAATGTTGTACTCAGCCTGGTTATTGGTATCAGTGCCTATACATAATCCGTTGAGGTGGATCAACTCGTGTGAGGGGGAATAGAGTACCCAAGCTGCGGAGGCAAGATTTGGGGACCAACAACTTGCATCATCGGTGAATCCAACATAGTGAAATGGAATAGGATCCATCTTTGTTTATGAAGGAAAAACAACATGTAAGGTTTTTGAAATTTGCAGTGAAAAAAGAATTAAAAACTGTACAATATGGACTGTGATGTCCAAAATATTTTATGGGTAAAAGCGTTTGAGGTTCAACCCATTACAAGGGTTGTGCAGGGAGTTTCCTTCTAAGTGTGTCAGGATGTATGCCCCATGTTCGAGGCAAGTATGTATGATGTATGAGCCTTTCCACATGGATTCAAATTTTCCTTTTCCCGTTTTGTCATGGGCTTGATCGTAAACGAGTACAAGGTCTCCTTCACCAAATGTTTGTGGGTGAACGTTTTTATCGTAACCATCTTTAGATCGGTTCTTTGCAGCTTTGATGGTTTGGAGGGCTGCACGACGATCTTCATCAGCTTTCTCCAATAGAAGTAAGCATTGTTCAATTGGTGAAGTATTCGGGAGGATTTCAATAGCGATATGCAATGTCGGGATCTGACACTCAATGGGGAGGACAGATTCCACTCCGTGAACCAAATGGAAAGGTGTAAAATCAGTGGTGGTTTAAGTGGACGTGCGGTAAGCCCACAATGCGGGGACAAGCATGTGATGCCAATTGGACTTATGTTAGTCGATAGTGCGCTGGAGGATTGTCTTCAAAATTTTGTTAATAGCTTCGACTTGGCCGTTCCCTTGGGGGTAGGGCTAATTTTTCGATAATTTCATTCCATTATCATTCAAGATCACTAATAGAATAACATGCACAACATATTTACAACATATCAATCATAGACACAATAGTAATCACACAAGAGACACGGACTTTCACCAAGGAAAACCAAGAAGGTGAAAAACCCCGCAACTTCCTCAGAGATAAGATAAGACACAAACCAATATCACAATTATCAAACCCAATAAGATGTCTCTAGCAGATGCTCCTCCTCCTCTACAAGTGCGCCACTTTCTCTCTTAGCTATGCGAGCTTGAGAA
The DNA here is from genome assembly GCA_027924585.1 of Larix kaempferi. Classification (NCBI taxonomy): domain Eukaryota; kingdom Viridiplantae; phylum Streptophyta; class Pinopsida; order Pinales; family Pinaceae; genus Larix; species Larix kaempferi. The sequence goes on along the minus strand of BSBM01000871.1, from coordinate 2,658,540 downwards.
GTGAGTGAATGAGATAAATGAGAGACACAACCTCTCTATTTATACACTAACTTGACCTGCCAATAATCCACTGGGGCCAACTTGCTACTCAAGTCCAATAACCCAACCACATGACCTAATCAGGGCCGACCCCACACTGGTGGTCTAATAACCCATCAATACAAATGACGACACTTGTCGATACACATGACGACACTTCTAAATACAAATGATGACACTTCCAAATAGAGGAATGTAACATCTCTAAGGGATATACAATAAAGTACAAATGTAATACATAGAAGAATATCTTCCGAAGTTACAAATACATCAACATTCCCTGTTTACTAGGAAGGTATTCTTTTGTCACAGGTCATCAATACATATTGGTACAAGTCTTCAATTCTGGAGCTGGATCATCATCACTGGATCACGAAGCATTATCATCATCATTGCTACTGTACTCGACATCTCGACCACTGGGCTATATCTGAATTCTGCTCATCATAGGAAGTTCTACAGAGCCAACCCTTTTTCATGCTGGATGTAGGCCCACCACCTGTAGGTCTTCATCATTACTGGCCATACTATGGAATCCTTAGGACTTATTACGTGCATCAACAAAACCTCACAAGAGCATCCCAGTACTGATTACGAGCACACAGCTCAACCTATCAGATCTCCCAGGACCTTTTACATGCCACTGCACAACCTGTCCATGGCCACAAAATATCATCCTGATACTCATGATCATACTGATCATAACATCGTTCATGAAGCACAACCTAGATGCACATCACACATCACTTACATTCATCAGCATGGGAAGACACACTTCAACCATCCATGAAAGGATCAACACTTATATCTATGCCATGGGAAGACACACTTCCACCATGCGATAATGGCATCACACTTACATCCATAGCCATGGGAAGACACACTTCAAGCATGCTAGGAATGGAACAACACTTATATCACATCCTTGGGAAGACACACTTCAACCATGGTCAAATGGCTCCAGCCCTTACATCTTCACCATGGGAGAACACATCTACCACCATGTGAGAATGTCTCTATCCCTTACATCTGCATCATGGGAGAACACATCTACCACCATGTCAGAATGGTTCCAGCAATTACATCACGACCATGGGATAACACATCTGCCACCATGTTGGAAAAGCCTAGAAATTACATTGTGACCATGGGAGAACACATCTACAACCATGTCCGAAAATCCCATGTGCATCTGTGTCTTTGGAACTTGTCACACATAATCCAACTAATTACGCAATGTATCCACCTAATACATATCATCACATATGATCATCTTGACCATCATCATAGCATCATCTTGATGCATATCATCCAGAGTATCATCCTGATACTCATCTCACATGATCCTCCTGATCATCATCACTACATCGTCCCGATGCATATACATATACATGATCCAACTGATCATACCAAGCATCCAACTGATGCATATACATATACATGATCCAACTAATCATACCAAGCAGTAACTGGAGCATCGTCCTGATGCTCACCACACAATGCTTACATCCACAGCCATGGGAAGCATCCTCCTCTCACCATGCTTGGAATGGCTCTTGCAGATGTGTCCCATCACTTCTTCCTTGAAGTATCTTCTATTTGAAGAACACCAAGCCTCTCTCTGAAGTACTCAAACTTCACTCTGTCTAGTGGTTTCATCAACACATCTGCAACCTACTCATCCGTTGCAACATATAGGAGCTTCACTGCTCCTCTTTGCACCATATCCTTGATATAGTGATATTTGATCTCAATGTGCTTCAACCTGTCATGGAACACCGGGTTCTCAGACAGCTTCACACAACTCTGGTTGTCACAAAAGATACCAGTAGTATCCGACGGGAGATCAAATAACTCAGATAGTAGCTTCCTCAGCCATACTGCCTCACAACTAGCCGAACAAGCTGCAACATACTATGCTTTGGCTGTACTTAGTGCTACACAGGACTGCTTCCTGCTAAACCAAGAGATCACACTTGATCCCATACTAAAGCAGCACCCCGAAGTGCTCTTCCTATCTGTAGCACTACCTGCCCAATTTGAATCAACATAACCCTCCAGGTTAAACTTTTGATTTGCATCATACTTGAGCCCATAATCAATTGTACCCTTCAGGTACCTCAAAATATGCTTTACAGCAACCAAGTGAACAATTCTCAGATCCATCAGGAACTGGCACAATGTGTTCACCGCAAAGCAAATATCTGGTCTCGTATTCGTTAGGTACATCAAGGACCCAATCATATGATGATACATTGTGACATCAATCGGCTCAGATGAAGCATCATACAGAAGCTTCAGATTCGATGCCATAGGTGTGGCCATGGCCTTGCAGTCCATCATCCCGAACCTCTTCAGAATATCTCTCGCATACTTCCCTTGTCCAAGGAATATTCCATCTGCACTCTGCCACACCTCCATGCCTAGAAAATAGTGCATCATCCCCAAGTCCTTCATCTCGAACTCAGAAGTAATCTTCCTCTTGGTATCAACAATCAAACTGTCCTGACCTGTAACAAACAGGTCATCCACATACAAAAGTAGTATCACTGGATTACCTTCCTCAACCTTGTAGCAAAGGTTGGAATCTGCTTTACTTTTGGTAAAGCCCAAGCTGGATAGGAAACTGTCCATCCTACCATACCAAGTCCTAGGATCTTGCTTCAAGCCATACAAGGATTTCTTCAACCTGCACACATATGACTCCCTATCATGTGTCTCAAAACCAAGTGGCTGCTCCACATACACTTCCTCTTCGACTACACCATTCAAGAAAGCTGTCTTGACATCCATTTGGTGTATCTTCCACTTCATCACTGCAGCCAGAGCAAGTACTATTATGATGGAAGTGTATCTGGCTATAGGAGCAAAAGACTCTTCATTGTCTATTTTTCCTTCTTTTTGAGAGAAGCCACGAGCTACAAACCTTGCCTTGTATTTTTCTATGCTACCATCTGCAGCATGCTTGATCTTATAGATCCATTTGGAATTCACTAATGACTTCCCTTCAGGTCTTGGGACCACATCCCAAACATCATTTTTCATGATCGATTGGTATTCTTCGACCATGGCATCCTTCCATTCTTTCTTTTCCGCTGCTTCCTCATAACTGGAAGGTTCTTTGTTCATAATATCACAGAGTAAGGCAACATAACTGGGATGTGATCTAGTCCTCTTCCTTTCTCTGTGTTCTTCTTCTGGAATGCCATACCTTTATGCTTCTTAAATGAGCTCTCTAGCCCATGCAGGTTTCCTCTTGTGAGAGTTATTCTCATGGGGTGGATCTATAGGTTCTTGTGGATCTTCAATTTCATGATCTACTTCTGGAATTGCTTCATTCATAGTGGTGTCTTGAAATTTGTTTTTCTTTGGTTCTTCATGGTCTTCAATAGGTGTCTTCCTTGATTTGATGTATGCTGATTCTTCATCAAATGTTACATCCCTGCTGATGTCAGTTTTCTTGAACCCTGGAAAGTATATTCTGTAAGCCTTCGAGCTTTCACTGTAACCCACAAAGATGCCCTTGTTCCCTGAAGGATCTAGCTTTGTCCTCTTTTCTTTTGGAATGTGTGTGTATACTAGACAGCCAAATATCTTGATATGGATAACTTCAGGTTTCTTACTAGAGAAGACTTCTTCCGGTGTCTTGTTGTCAAGTATCTTGTGAGGTGTTCTGTTCTATACATATACAGCTGTCCTAGCTGCTTCGTCCCATAGATGCATAGGTAGATCTTGGTCATGAAGCATTTCCCATGCTGCTTCCATGATAGTTCTATTCTTCCTTTCTGCAACTCCATTTTGTTGTGGATTGTAGGGAGCAGTCAACTCCCTCTTAATCCCTGAATCACTAAATAACTTCTTGAAATCACCTAAAGTGAATTCTCCAACATTATCGGATATGAAAGTCTTAATTTTCTTATCTGTTTGATTTTCTATCAAGGCTTTGAATTCCTTGAACTTATCAAACACTTCATCTTTGTTCTTCAAGAAATAAACCCAAGTCTTCCTAGAGAAATCATCAGTGAAAGAAACATAGTATACATACCCACTCAGAGAACTGGATGACATCGGATCGCATACATCAGAGTGGATAATCTCCAAGATTCCTTTTGCTTTGCTTTCACTGCTTGGAAATGCCTTCTTTGTGTTCTTTCCTTTTGCACATCCTTTGCAAACACCTTCATGCTTTGAGTGGATTTCAGGAAGACCTTCCACAACTTTGCTTGCAATTGGTAGTGCCCTATAGTGCACATGTGCAATGCTTATATGCGAAAGTTCACTTGCTCCATGGAGTCATGTACCATGGCATGTTCAAGTTGTCCCTTCAATTTGTACAAACCTCCCTCTTGCTCTCCAATCACTTCTACATCATCTATGGTCTTACCCTTTGGCCACATGAGTACTTGGCCATCCACAAATGCAACTCGAATCCCTTTTGCATCCGGAGATGATATGGATAGGAGATTCTTCTTGAGCCCAGATACATATAGAACATCCTTCATTTTCAAAGACTCCCCTGAGTCTAGTATGTAGGAACCTTCACCACTTCCTTTTATGGGATATTGATAGTCATCCCCAAGTTTTACCTTATGGGGTGACTCATGTTCAGATATATCTACAAAATATTCTTTAAACCTAGTCATGTGTTTAGAAGCCCCACTATCAATAAGCCAATCATTACATCCATGAGAGATAGTACCTATGAGAGCAGAGATTAGAACATATTCATATTCACTAGATGAGTCATCACTTTCTTCTCTGGCCTTCTTCTTGGGAAGTTCATCATCCTCAGCAACATGAGCATGATATTTTCTTTTGTTTCCTTTCTTCTTCTTGTTGAAGTTGTTGTTGTCCTTCTTGTTCTTGGGACAAAATGGGATAAAGTGTCCCTTCTCATTACATGTAAAAAATCTTAGATGTTTCTTATTTTTATGGTGGTGAAAAGATTTCTTGGGATGAGAATGCTCCCTCTTGAACTTTCCATTCTTGGTGTGTGCTGTGAGAGCTTGATCTTCATTTCCCATCTTTTCTTCTCGGGCCACAAGACTTTCTTCTTCTCGTGAACATTCCTCCCATAGTCTACTGAAGGAGACCAATTTTCTTCTTACACAGATTCCTTGGATGAAGGAGTCCCATGACCTAGGTAGGCCATTCAATGTGGTCATCACATTTTCACCATTCTCCACTACTTCATCCACAACTTTAAGTTGTTCATTGATTTGAGAGACCTTAGAAAAGTAGGATTGAATGGTCTCTCCATTATGAAGCTTTACCCCTTTCAATTGGTTCCGCAGAGTCATCTTTGGATTTATGTTCTTTCCTTCAAACAATTTGGTCAAGGAGTCAAACATCTCCTTAGGTGTCTTTAGGGAAGACACATGGGGTATGAGATGGTCCTTTATAGAATCAGTAATGATTCTCTTAGCCTTGACCAAGTCCTTCTTGTGCAAGGCCTTATCCTCATCTCCCTCTGGAACTGGAACCTCTTCTTTTATGTAGATGTCCAAATCATTTTCTTCTAGGATTAACCCAATCCTATACTTCCATGCTCGGAAGTTATCAACTCCATCAAGATTATCCTCAAGCTCAGTGTGGTGAGACATTTTAATGAGAAACTCAAATGGAAATAAAATTTCTAGGTCTTACCACTTGAATTGTTGAAAAACGGATCTGGAGCTAGATTAGGGTTTGTCAGAGAAACCCTAAAAATTCAAAATTTGAATTTCAAAATTTTGAAAGGATAGAAATATGCACCTTGATGAGCTGATCAAGCTGGTATACTTAGAATTTGAAAACTGCAAAGTTTCACCCCTCAGAAATGCTTTTCAATCTCCCAGATTCACTTGGGAGGACCTTGAATTAGGGTTTGAGTTTATCGGAGCTTCACCCAACCAAAAAGTTCAATCCAAAGCTCTAAACTTTGATTTTTCCAAGGAGCTTCCAGCTATGGTCTCAAATTTCAGAAATTCCACTTTTTGTGGAAACCTTAATTTTTAGGGCCAAAACTGAAAAATCTCAGAATTGAATTCTGTCTCGACAAAAAGATGCACCCTTCCAAGAAGAGTCAATCTAGCTTCCTTACTTTGATGATCTGTGAAGAGAAACCAAAATATTAAGAAGCCCTAGCTTCCGTAGCTACACAATGCCTTCCTCTTAGGTCAGCTCTGATACCATGTTAATTTTTCGATAATTTCATTCCATTATCATTTAGGATCACTAAGAGAATAACATGCACAACATATCTACAACATATCAATCATAGACACAATAGGAATCACACAAGAGACACAGAGTTTCATTGGGGAAAACCAAGAAGGTGAAAAATCCCGCAACTTCCTCAGAGATAAGATAAGCCACAAACCAAGATCACAATGATCAAACCCAATAAGATGTCTCTAGCAGATGCTCCTCCTCCTCCACAAGTGTGCCACTTTCTCTCTTAGATATGTGAGCTTGAGAAGTGAGTGAATGAGATAAATGAGAGGCACAACCTCTCTATTTATACACTGACTTGGCCTTCCAATAATCCATTGGGGCCAACTTGCTACTCAAGTCTAATAACCCAACCACATGACCTAATCAGGGATGACCCCACACTAGTGGTCTAATAACCCATCAATACAAATGACGACACTGGTCGATACACATGACGACACTAATAGAGGAATGTAACATCTCTAATGGATATACAATAAAGTACAAATGTAATACATAGAAGAATATATTTTGAAGTTACAAATACATCAATAGGTAGTAGGGGGAGGCGTATTGGTGTTTGAATTTAAGGAGGGTTGACAATTCTCGCCAAATAGAGTCCTCGAAGTGAGAACCATGGTCTGAGACGAGTTGCTTTGGTACTCCAAAACGAGTAATAACATGGTTGAAGAAGAGGCGGGCTGCAGTGTTGGCTTTGCAGTTGAAAGTAGGCATGGCTTCTTCCCATTTGGTAAAGTAATTGACGGCCACAATGATGTATTTATGGCCACTAGCTGATGCAGGATTACACTCCATGGAGTCGATGGCCCATTTGCAAAAGGGACCAACGGTGACTACTGGATGGAGGGGGGCAGGGGGAGTCCTTGACTTGGGGGAAAAGAGCTGGCAATTTTGGCAATGTTTGACTACTGTGATGCAATCAATAAATAGTGAGGGCCAAAAATACCCTACACGGATCACCTTTTGGGTAGTGGCCATTCCAGATAAATGGCCACTGCAGGAATCGCTATGACAGTCATTAAGGACTTGTTCTGCTTCTTCCCGAGAAAGGAGACGTTGTAGGATTGTGTTGACACCGCGTCAATAGAGGACATCTCCTAGGAGGAGATAACGAGAAGCATGGTGGTAGATGCGACAACATCCGGCATGGTCGACATCAGGTCAAAACTTTTATGTACGGAGGTAAACCAAAATGTTGTCGTACCAAGGGTCATCTGACGAGATGATGAATAAATGGTTGTCAGTTAGATCAGTATTGACATATGGTAATGGTGATGGGGATGGTAGGTCTGTAATAAGTTGATCAAGTGCTAAGGCTTTGGTGCTCTTAGGGGTTTTGAAAGTCAGGTCATACTCTTGTAAGATAATCACCCATTTAGTGACACGACCTTGCAGAAGGAGATGGTTCAAGAGATAGACCATTGTGTTGGAATTTGCAACTAATGTAGTATGGCTTATGAGGATGTAATGTCGCAACTTCTATATTGAAAAGATAACAGCTAGGGCCAGTTTCTCTTCATATGGGTAATGTAGCGGTGGGCCAGATAAGGTTTGGCTCACATAATAAATGACGTGCTCTTGACGAGTAGTGTCTTCTTGAACGAGAACTCCAGAGACAGCATAATTGTTGGCTGCTTTCTTGGGCAGACCCGGGTTTTAATGAAGCGCAGCAACAAAACCCCTTGGCGCACTGGCCCTCTCGGCAACGAGCTGCGCAGCAGCTCGAGGTCTCACCCGAAGTGGCTATGGGGGGGTTAAGGAATCAGGTTTCCTTAACCTGGGTGACGCGGAGATTGCTCTTCCTTGAATGGTTCCTCAGATATCGGCGGTCGGACTTTCCCGCAGGCCGCTCGGCGCAGCTGCGTGGATTCCTTCCTTGGCAGGCCTACTGCACAGTTTCTCCTCTCTAGCGCAGAAGGCAACTATTCCTTGCGTCGACGCGCTAAATAGTTCCTCGCCCTTCACATCCAGCGCAGTAACGCAGTCTTCTCTCGCAGCAGCGACCGCGCGTTACTACTTCTTCGGTACTTAACACTTATAGCTATCAAGGGACCTTTCCAACTCGCTCAAACAGTCACAAAGATAATACAGGAGTCTCGCATACACAAATAATGAACTCTAAATAGTTATCATTCACGCAAACATTATAACAAGAAGATATATGTGAAACTCATCTCCTCGAGGAAAACCACGTCCACGGGAGTTTATATTAACCAGAAAACCATAGAGTTATACAATATGCTGCGCACACAGCTGCAGCCTTAGATCTTTACAGGAAACTCCACGCACACAGCTGGGAGCCCTTCTCTTCACTAGTCTCTTCTCTATAGAGATTACAAAGGCGCAGACGTCACACAGACTGTCTGGCCACTCAGGGATTAGCTCCTCGGCTATCCGATTCTACTCTAGTTCTACACACAGTAGAAACATACCAAAGGACAATCAACACATGATCTATCCTCAAGAGTGTCTAACTCTTACTTGCTAACTTTCTCTCTATCTAACATCCAACTTACTCTAGCTAACTAACATTTATCCATTACAATTGTTCATATATATAGGTGGCCATGGCGGTCGCACCTTTACAAAACTGTGGGCCTTTCCCAACAGTGATTCCCAAAAACCCTAACCACGCACATGGCTAGGTGTACTGTAGGCGCCGCTTGCAGTCACGTCGCCGCTTCCTGCAGGCTCCATGAATTCCGGCGCAGATTGTGGGTATGGGCGATCGTCCTTCGCCTTCAATGCTCTGGTCCGTTGCTCCTCCTTGATCCGAGCAACCATAACTTCTGTACTTAGCCTTTAAATGAGGGTAGCTGAGCCCTCTACTCCATCGCCTTATTTATTATGGTAGCTGAGCCACCTTCTTTCTTCGATGACGTGCGCGTGAGCTCCGCGATTTCTGGTCCATAATCTTTACTGAGCTTGTCCATCTGGCACTGTACTGCGCACCGTCTCCTTCTTGCCCAAAACTTAGTGCTTGTTCCAAAATTAGCACTTTCCTTTCATACTTGTGTCTTTTCCCCAAAATTCACAGCTTTACCGCAGCTACGACCTAGGCTCCAACAGGCCCCTAACACTCACTTGTGGCTCGCCCTTGAGCCACTCGCACTAGCGCGTGGTCGTTTGATTTGCGCATCTGCTTTTGCTTGAATCTCCGCGAATGTTTTCTGCCACTTCGCAATAGCGGAGTCCAATTCCTCAATACACTCATCAGCTGTTTGCACCGTTTCTGCGGTCGCTTCGTCTTTAGTGAGTGTATCAATGATCTCCTGAGACTCAGCAATCTCTTTGATTTTTGTCTCAACCTGGCCAAAGATTTCAGCATACTCATCCATGAATGGCTGAATGCTGTTGGTGAGCTTCTCATCTTCAGTTCTGAGCTTGTGCAGTTGCTGCTGCATTTTGCGCACTTCGTCCATTTTCTTCATTTTTGGCAGGCCTGTTAGGGCCTTAGCTTCTTCATTGAGAACAGTGAGAGACTGTTCTGCAGCTTGCACCTGTTCTGACAGTCCCACTTTAAAAGGGAGGTTCACAAGCTCTGTCCAAGCTTCCATAGCCTGGTTCATCAGGTTCTTGGCTTCCTGTACCCGATCTTTCATCCGTGTGGAAGCTCTGCTCAGTGCTTCAAATTGTACCTGCGCATCATCCGTAAGATGCGCAGCAACGCGAGCTTCTAGCTCAGCGATCTGGGTTCTATGGCCTTCTGCCATAGCAACTATTTCTTGCTCCAGGGTTTTCGCCCTTTCGCCAATAATTTGAACTTTTGCAACCAGAGGGAGGTCTGGTTGAATCTCGCAAGTCGGCAATAACTGGGCAATCTCATCCACTGCGTTTCTGATACCGATGTCTTGCGCCTCATAAAGTGCAAGCTTCTCAGAGGTATTCTGATGGATTGCCTTCAACTCTAACTCCTGCGATTGCAGTCTTTGATTTTCCTGGAATGTAGAGAGCTCTCTAGCTCTCAACTCAAGAGAAACTTTCTCATGCACTAGCTGTAGAGTCTCTATAGGAATTAGAGACAAATTAATTTCAACGGGCCCAACGGCGCTTACCTGTAGTGCAGCTAGCGGATCTAGAAGTGTCATGCTGGTAGGCGGAATATGCACGACAGTATGCCTTTCAATGAGTTCTTCAACTCGCTCGGCACTTGGAATTTCTTGTGGCGCCTGCGAAGTAGATGCTGGTGCATGGGTATGCGCAACTCTTCCTGCGAGACCTTTTATTTCCACAAACTGTAGGTCTAGAGCACTTCTGATATGAGCGTGCGCATTGCGCAGCTTGCGAAATTGCTCATGTATGTACTGGTCGATCCCCGAGGGAATAGCCTCAGTGGGATGCGACACTTTTTGCTTCTTGGTGGCTGGTTCTGTGGATCCTTCGTCACTTCTCTGCTGACGGGCTTCCTTGCCCTTATCCTTCTCTTTCGTAGCGGCGGTTGGCAGCGCGGATGCGAGATCGGCGGCCTCCCTCCACTCATCCGACCAAGACTTGATGGTTTCTTCAACATCCTCGGTGGTCATTCTGTAAAGGCCTAGCGCCCATTCATCTGAAATGCCGCAAGGGCGGAGGTAAAGTTGATGTAAGTCGGCTGTAAAAGCCAACTTCCCGTCATATAACGTGGCTGTCTCCTCGCTCAGCCTTGGCATTTCTTGAATAGTATCTCGGAGGAGATAGTAGTACTCACAAAATACAGCGCGATTCATCTTGCGCTTCGCGGGATTAGGGGAATCCCAGAGGTTGATGTAGCACATGCCGGCAACCTCTCCTGCGCGGCGCGGAAGGAACTGAGTATTCGGGGGCTCCTTCCACCCGACGAGAGCGCATAAAACTAGAAGCCATGAAAAATGGAATGATTGGGCTGCATTGTCCTGCACATTCAGGCAATCAGCCAAAAAAGAATTGAGCAGAAAGAGAGACCAGTTGTACTGCTCTCCCTCCGCAGCTGCGATGGCGAGCTCCACGACAGCTCCAGTAACTTCCTTCGGTCGGCACTTTGTGAGAAGTCTGCCTGCAAGCAGACTTCCTGTAAATCGGAGTGCCTCATCTTCTACTGCAGTGAGGTCATAAGCCCGACCTCCTCTTGTTAAGTTGTACTTCTGCACCACCTGTGCAGTCAATTTTCTGTCCTTGTCCTTTCCCGCAAGATGAATATTGGGATCCTTACCAGCCTTAGATAGACCAGTAATGCGGTGAATTAAATCAACATTTAGATCAATTGGCCTCCCGAGCCAAAGGTAACCTCCATGAACGCATGATAGCAGTGTTTTAACGACTGCGTTTGCTTCATTGCTACGCCCAAAGTGCGGTAGCTTCAACAAATTCAAGAGTCCAGGGCGCTCAAGATTTGCTGCAAATCCCTTCGGGATGAACTCGTCAACCTTCCTGGTGGGATTATGCACTATATCCAGATATCGGTCTGGCTGGAACTGAGGGTATGTCTTATAGTCTCCGAGGTTGAAGTCAGAGAACTTGACCAGTGGAATATTTCCCTTCTACCCGCACACTAGCCGGTAGTGGCGGTAGCGGAATAGGATACTTTGCGTTCTTCGGGATCTGTACTTCTGGCGCATCATCTGGACGCGGCGGAATATAGTTTGCCATGGTCGCCAACGGCTCTGGAACAGGTTCTTCTGGCTGTGATGGCGACGCTCTTGTAGCCGGAGATTGTCTGGGATCCTGATAACCAGGATGTACATAAGTCGAAGCTGTGACTGGAGTAGTCATGCCGAAATCTAATCCTCGGCGCAGGAATTGACGAACAACTTCTTCAGTTGACAGGTTCTCCGTCGTGAATCTATGTAGGGAACAAAAACTTTGGACAGTAAATGGCGGACCTTCGTAGGATATGGACGCTGAAAACAAGGGAAAATACTCTGCACAACTCGGCTCTGAAAACAATAACTTGGATTCGTAAACAAGATAGCAACTCGAGGAAAGTAACCCAAAAATTATAGAAGTGTGAGGTATTTATAGCCAGAGGTGAGTAAATGCGACCAAGTGGGATAACGTAGCTATAGGCGGCTATAGATGAGTTGACAACACGCTATCCTCCTTGCCGTAGCGGTGCATTTAGTGTGATTGACGGGTTCTGACAGCCTTCCGGGAGAAGCTAATGCTTTCGGCGCCAGAGTTAAATGCAAATCTTTCGGAGATTAAGCCGAATCCGTCAGAACGGCTAGACTTAAATGGCGGACTTATCCTTCATTTATTCAGACGCGGCTTCATAACTGCTGTAATTCAAATTTTCAGCGGGTCATTTCAACTTAGGAAACTGTGCCTCTAGGGGTCCACAACAAAACTTTTTCAAGCGGCAAATTATCAAAGGGAACTCCGCAAGAGCGATAGTTCAACGGTCCGGGGAGAAGCTTCACAAGAGCGCAACTATGTTCGCTCCAACCAAACTTTAGGCATGCGCGGATGTTTCTAGGAACTGCGCAGGAAGCCGGAGACTGGGTGTCTCGCAACTTCCGTGTAGACTGAATGCGGTGCCTCTTTCAACTACACTGGGCATCTGCATCTCTTTTAGCCAAATATTAGGTCGACAGAACGGAGTGGCCGTCGCGATAAAGCTTGAGCCGACTCCCGTTGATCATTGTAGGTAGTAATTCTCCATCCAGCTTTGCAAGCTGAACTGCGCCTCCGTCTGTTATTTTTTTCACCTGAAAAGGGCCTAACCAGTGTACACGAAACTTGCCTGGGAACTTGGTAAATTTACTGTCATAGAGGAGTACCAAGTCTCGTTCCTGAAAGACTTTATTCTTAATATGCCTGTCATGCCAAGCTTTCTGTCTTGCCTTCTGTACCTGTTGATGGAATCCGGCTAAGAGTCTGTCTTCTTCTAAGGCAAGCAGTTGCGAAAGTCTTTCATTCATAGTATCAGGATCTGCCATTTCTGTAATTTGCGCAATTCTAAGGCTAGGAATAATGTATTCCATGGGCATAACTGCTTCTTGTCCATACACCAAGCTGAAAGGTGTGTGACCTGTTAGTTTCTTGCAAGTGGTTCTGTAAGCCCATAATACAGCTGTGACTCTAAGGTCCCAATCATCTCTTTGTTGATTACAGATCTTCGTCAGGGCATTCTCAAGAATTTTATTGAATGCTTCCACCGTACCATGGCTTGAGGATGGTAGGGTGTACTCTTATGGTGATTAATTTGAAATTCTTCAGTAAGGGCCTCTATAGAATCACTGGACATCCAAATCTAGTGATAATATTCTCGAAAATGAACTGTGCGGCCGTAGCAGCGTCGCAGTTCTTAACTGGCTTCGCCTCAGCCCATCTGGTGAGGTATTCAGTAGCTGTAATGATGTATCTTGCGCCAGTTCTTTTTCCTGGTGGGTTAATAGGTCCTACAAAGTCAATGGCCCATTTATCAAAAGCGCGCAGTGTGATCTGGGGTCTTAGCGGCATTTCATCTCTCCTTGAGGGTTTTCCTGTGCGCTGGCACACATCGCAACATTTACAGAATTCCTTAGTATCCTTGTGCAATGTCGGCCACCACAGACCTGCGGCTAATATCTTTTGCGCAGTCGGCTTTCCTGCGAAATGGCCTCCTGCGGTACCTGAATGCGCTTCTGCGATGATAGAGTTCTTTTCATGTGGTAAAATACATTTGCGCAAAACTTCGTCAGGGCCTAACTTATACAGCTGGCCTGCTATCAAAGTGAAGTCTGCGGCTCTAACAACAAGTTGCTTTTTCTGCTGGATTGTAAGCTCAGCCGGTGCTTGTCCGGTAGTGAGAAACTCAAGGATATCAGAATAATATTCGTCTGCTGCTTGAATAGAAAACAACTGTGCGTCAGGCAGATTGTCCTCCAGACTCGTAGGTTCCTCTCCTGACTCTATCCTGGATAGATGGTCAGGCCCTGCATTCAATCTGCCTGGCTTTACAATAACCTCGAAATCATACTCTTGAAAGAGCAGTAGCCATCTGCAAATTCTTCCTCCTAACACTGGTTTATTGACCAAATATTTCAGAGCAGAATGGTCAGTATACATTTTAAAGTGAGCTCCTAACAGGTAGTGTCTGAATTTCTGTAGGGCATACACCATAGCTAATCCTTCCCTTTCTGTAGTGGTGTAGTTCTTCTCAGCTGTAGATAGCTTTCTGCTGGAGTAAGCAATCGGGTGGTCAATACTTCCTTCTCCAGACTGTGTAAGCACAACCCCCAATGCTATAGAAGAAGCATCAACATGAACATGAAAAGGTTTTCTCCAGTCCGGGAAAACTAGAATAGGCGCTGTGATCATCTTTTCTTTAAGTGTGTCCAAGCTTTGTTGGCATTCTTCTGTCCATTGGAACTTCGAATCCTTTTTCAGCAATCTCTCCATAGGTGTTGTGATCTTTGCATAACCCTTGATGAATTTTCTGTAGTAACCTATATGTCCCAATGTAGTGCGCAATTGTTTAACTGAGTTGGGCGCAGGTAAATTAGCAATGATGGCAACCTTCGCAGGATCCATCAGGAGTCCTTGTCTGCATACAATATGTCCCAACAAAATACCAAAGGGCGCACAGAATATACATTTTTTCAAATTAAGGGAAATCTGATGCTGTCTACATTTTTCTAACATCATGCGCAGATTTGCAATATGGTTCTTTAATAGGCCAAATACAGTCCAGTCATCAAAATAGACTTCTAGAAACTTGTGAATGAATTCTTTGAAAACAGCAACAACAACTCTAGAGAAGATAGCAGGTGCGTTTTTAAGACCAAAGGGCATTACCGTATACTGGAATGAGCCCCATTCAGTTGCAAAAGTAGTCTTGTGGCGGTCGTCCGGATGGATTCTGATCTGATGATATCCCGAGAAACCATCAGTGAAGGAGTAAGCCTCTTGTCCTCCAACATTATCAAGTACTTCATCTGTGAAAGGAGTGGGAAATGGATCGTGCGCTGATGCATCATTGAGTTTGCGCAAGTCGACACAGATTCTTATTTCACCTTTCGTTTTCTTTTCTTGGACCACCATAGGACTAATCCAATCGCTTTCCTCTACTGGCTCAATAATACCTGCTGCAAGCATCTTATCAATTTCTTCTTTGACTTTTTCTTTATAACGCGGGTTCAACCTGTATGGGCGCTGCTTTACTGGCTTGGCGTCTGCTTTCAGAGGTATGCGCATCACTCCTAAGTCTCCTAGGATGCCTTTCATTTCTGTGAACTTGGTGGGAAAGATATCCTGGTAGTCACGTAATAATTCTGAAACATGTCCAACAGTTTCATCATCCCAATAATCTCCTATAGAAGCAAACTTTGGTTCAGCTTCTGTACCAATGTTAATCTTCTTGAGCTTGATGTGTTCTGTGATGGCAGGGATGTCAAGCTCAGGACCTTTAATATTGCGCGTCCCTTCTGATTCTGGGATGTTGATGTTGCGAGGATCGTCCTCCTCCTCTTCAGCGGTGAAGTTATAGCATTCCAGGGCATGTTCTATCTGGACAGCCCAATCTGGTTGGGAATATTCTGATAACGGGCATTCTTCAAATATCTTCTTTTTAATACACTTCAGAGCCTGATCAATACTTGGATGCTCTGATTCAAAGCTGAAGGTAAGTTGAAAACTTTCTATCATAAGAGGCCATGTGAAAGTGCCTTTCCGCAATTCTGTTTCAGTATACCAGTTCCTTGGAACTGTATCCAATGTGTGGATGAATAGGTGAACCCATTCATCTGGCGGAATATCTGACCATTGCTGAATGCATGCTTCAATGTGTGACCTGGGGTCACTCTGTCCCTCATATTTGCACGACACTTCTGCTGTAGTGTCCTGGAATCTGCGCAGTATCAATCTGCGACAGTCTTGCCATGTGTGAATATTCTCCTTATGTGCAGCCCACCATCTTGCGGGTGTAGCGCGCAATGCTATATCTAGTGCCTGTATGCGCTGCGGTTCTGGAAGCTTTTGTTCATATTCCTGTATGAATTTAGTTACTTCGGTTATACCATCAAAATTTGGAGTGTCAGTTAATTCTGTGCCAATCCATCGAATGGATTTAGTCATCATTGCGCAACGTCTTGCAGAAACCTCATGTAAACGATTCTTCCAGTTTTCCAATCCTGTATCTGAGTCTGATGTGCACGAGCTATCGCATCGCCAGCTGAGATGGCCGTCTGCTGTGGGGTTGACATAGTCACTATGGTTAGTGGTCATTTGGTACAAACTTTCCATGTGGCGCGCTTCCTCTTCTGCGAGAATGGGTTCTATATACCTTGGTCCTTGAATAGGATCAAGTGGTGCGATGACCCTAATCTGGTCATCCTCAAAGGTCATCTGTCTTTTCTTCAAATTAATGACAGCCAAATTGTCAAGTGCCCAGTCTATTCCTAAAAGTGCTGGGTATGGTCTACTATCGTCCATGATTTTGATTACTTCAAAATCTGTAGAGCTTCTAACTCCTTCAATATCAATAGGTACATTGGGTAATCTGCCCAATGGAGAGACTCGTTGCTGATTTGCGAGTCTTAGCTGGATAGGGGATTTTTTAAGCTGAGGGCTTCCCATCTGTTCCCATGTCTGCATAGTGAGAACATTGGCTTCGGAGCCCAAATCTAACATGACTTCATCCATTTCAAATGCTCCAATCTGCGCTGTAAGCCTCATCTCTTTTCCAGTTCTAATGTGACTCCTAATCTGGTGAACAGCACACTGCGGTGTGTTCATCGAAGCAGACTGTTGGCACTGATCCAACAGGTGTTGGAGTTCTAGAGTTGCCTTTTCATTGCGCAACAATTTTAAACATTGTCGCAGGAACGCATGGACACTGCCTAGTGCATGCTCGTCGTCAGGCCTTCCAGCTGTAGTGGCCTGTTCTTGTACCAGGTTGTCTTGTCTTAGCACTTGCGATCTAATATTGTTCTGCGGAATTGCGGCAGAACTTGAAGTTCTCGGATCTGAGAAATACTCTTGAGCTTGCCTGAATGCTTCTTTTTGCTTCTGCAGGTTAAGTGGGGCTGGTTTAATATTAGCGCGGCGCACCCATTGCGTTGCTTGCTTTCCCGTTCCCATCTCTTGCGCACCAGTGGTTGCTCCACTGCGTGTCACTATATTAACTGTAGGGTCTGGTTCTCTTTTTTCTGCTGCAATCAACTGAATATTTTGATTGACCTGCGGGGTCTTTGGTTGCATCTTAGCCTATAACTGAGGGCATTCTTCAATGATATGGTCAGAAGATTTACAATACCTGCAGAGGGTTGTAGGATTTTGGCAATCCCTGGCAAAATGACCTTGTGTTCCGCAATTATAACAAGTGATCTGTCCTCTTCCACGACCAAAATTTGTTGTGCGTCCGCGTCCCCTGTAATTTCCTGCTCGGGCGTCCCGAGTTTGGTCATAAGGTGGACCTGCTGTGGGTCCTGGTGTCTCTGCTTGTACCCTATAAACATCATGCTTCCTTTCTATCATAAGATCATATGCTCTACAATTGTTCTCATCATGACCTACTGATTTACAGAAATTACAATATAGATTCTTTGGAGTTTGTACATATTTCTGAAGTAAGTGGCATTCTTGTGGTCTATGACCTCTAGTTCTACAGATTTCACACCAAGGCCCTTGTGCCTGTGGTAAAGGGTTAGGTGCTCCAGTTGCAATATAGTCTATAAAAACGGGACAATGGTCCTTTGAATGACCTTGGGCTTTACATTTTGTACACCAAATTTCTTCCTTAATCTCCTTGCCTTTCTTAATATCATGCACTTGCAAGGTTAAGTTTGCTAATTGGTTCTGTAAATGCGCAACATCGTTGCTTGTTCCCGCAATAGGCAAAGCTTCTAGTTTCATAGCCATCTCTAGAGCTTGTTCCTGAGTATTGAGATTCTGTTGCATAAGAGGAAGTCTAATGTGTGGAAGCAGCGCAGCAATGAACCATTCTTTATGCTGCTGTGGTGCAAACTCGAAGCTTACTTGATCTATCAAGGCTTTGAACTTCTGGTCAAAGTCCCATACTGATTCTGTAGGTAACTGTTTGATGTCTTTGAGCTCTGTTATACACTGTGATTCTGATTTAGGTTTCTTAAATTCTCTAATCATAGCATTTCTTACCTCAGCAGGCGTTCTATTCTGTGCTGCTGAGTATTTCATGAACCAAGTCAAGGCTCTTTCTCTTAGTGTGGTTGCTAATTGAACCAGTTTAACAGCATCATCATTAATTTGCTTAATTGTCCAAATAGCTTCACATAAGAACCAGTGCTGCTCAGGGTCTTCTATCCCTGTTCCTCTAAAAGTTGGTAGCTTCATGTCATCACCCATCCTTCTTGTGTTAGGTTGAGGTGAGGCTGCTGTAGCAGTACTTCTGGGCTGGTTAGATAAAGGTGGTACAGAGGTACTGGAAGTACCGTGTGGGCTACTAGAAGGTGTTACTGCGGGGTTATACTGAGCTTTGTCTGGCTTTTGCGGTGTAAAAGGGTAATAAGGGATATGAGCACTCTCTTGTCTTTCTATATGGCTTGGTCCAGGGACTTGACTATTGTCTGGGCTAGACTCGGAAGAATGTTTGTCAAGGCCTACTTTATACCGTTTTCCACTACGAGTGCAACCAATAAGTTCAGGATCGCTATTAGAATCTACGGACATTACTTGTCTATGCTATTCATCAGAAGTAATACATAGATTTCCTTTTTCATATAGAAGCATTTTAATCCATAAGTTCAAAGAATTTAAGAACTTACCTCTGTGTACTTGGAAGAAATTCCTCTCAGCTTCACTGAAACTTTTTCTTGTATCTACTGCAAACTCGGTGATAAAACCTTTCAATAGACTATTCAACCAAAAGTCTACTGCGCGGGACACGGGATTGTCTATCCGCTTCACAATACTGACTAGCTCAGGCGTCCAAGCGACGGGTCGATCAATATGCACAGTAGGTCTAGAATCTGCTAACTTGGCTATCCAAGCGTGTAACTCCAGTGCAAAGGTAACAAAGAAAATTTCGTGAAGGTCAGTGTAAATATACTTCTGTAACCAGTCTTCTGTTTGGAGCGTAGAACTTCTATTTTCTTGTTCAGCGAACTCTTTAGCCTTTAAATCAAACCAGTCTCCAATTTCTTTAGCTGTAGGATTCCAGTAACACATTTGTCAACTGAGCAAGTCTCAGTGTAACAGAACCTTTTGCTGGCTTCAGCAACGATCTTAGATGTCTTGGAAATAATAAGTCTCACAACAGCAAGTCGCAAGACAACGGAACCATTTGTTGGCTCAACAACAGGGTTCAAAGCAACGGAACCATTTGTTGGCTCAACAACCTTCTTCGTCGCAAAAATAGCAAGTTTTAGTCATGCGGCAGCGGAACCATTTGTTGGCTCCAACAGTATCTCACACGTCGCCAAAATAACAACTCACAGTAACAAGGTCACTAGGCAACGGAACCATTTGTTCTCCTTGATCTCGCGCGTCGGCTAAATAACAAGTCTCACAATAACAAGGTCACTAGGCAACGGAACCATTTGTTGGCTGCTTTCTTGGGCAGACCCGGGTTTTAATGAAGCGCAGCAACAAAACCCCTTGGCGCACTGGCCCTCTCGGCAACGAGCTGCGCAGCAGCTCGAGGTCTCACCCGAAGTGGCTATGGGGGGGTTAAGGAATCAGGTTTCCTTAACCTGGGTGACGCGGAGATTGCTCTTCCTTGAATGGTTCCTCAGATATCGGCGGTCGGACTTTCCCGCAGGCCGCTCGGCGCAGCTGCGCGGATTCCTTCCTTGGCAGGCCTACTGCGCAGTTTCTCCTCTCTAGCGCAGAAGGCAACTATTCCTTGTGTCGACGCGCTAAATACTTCCTCGCCCTTCACATCCAGCGCAGTAACGCAGTCTTCTCTCGCAGCAGCGACCGCGCGTTACTACTTCTTCGGTACTTAACACTTATAGCTATCAAGGGACCTTTCCAACTCGCTCAAACAGTCACAAAGATAATACAGGAGTCTCGCATACACAAATAATGAACTCTAAATAGTTATCATTCACACAAACATTATAACAAGAAGATATATGTGAAACTCATCTCCTCGAGGAAAACCACGTCCACGGGAGTTTATATTAACCAGAAAACCATAGAGTTATACAATATGCTGCGCACACAGTTGCAGCCTTAGATCTTTACAGGAAACTCCACGCACACAGCTGGGAGCCCTTCTCTTCACTAGTCTCTTCTCTATAGAGATTACAAAGGCGCAGACGTCACACAGACTGTCTGGCCACTCAGGGATTAGCTCCTCGGCTATCCGATTCTACTCTAGTTCTACACACAGTAGAAACATACCAAAGGACAATCAACACATGATCTATCCTCAAGAGTGTCTAACTCTTACTTGCTAACTTTCTCTCTATCTAACATCCAACTTACTCTAGCTAACTAACATTTATCCATTACAATTGTTCATATATATAGGTGGCCATGGCGGTCGCACCTTTACAAAACTGTGGGCCTTTCCCAACAGTGATTCCCAAAAACCCTAACCACGCACGTGGCTAGGTGTACTGTAGGCGCCGCTTGCAGTCACGTCGCCGCTTCCTGCAGGCTCCATGAATTCCGACGCAGATTGTGGGTATGGGCGATCGTCCTTCGCCTTCAATGCTCTGGTCCGTTGCTCCTCCTTGATCCGAGCAACCATAACTTCTGTACTTAGCCTTTAAATGAGGGTAGCTGAGCCCTCTACTCCATCGCCTTATTTATTATGGTAGCTGAGCCACCTTCTTTCTTCGATGACGTGCGCGTGAGCTCCGCGATTTCCGGTCCATAATCTTTACTGAGCTTGTCCATCTGGCACCGTATTGCGCACCGTCTCCTTCTTGCCCAAAACTTAGTGCTTGTTCCAAAATTAGCACTTTCCTTTCATACTTGTGTCTTTTCCCCAAAATTCGCAGCTTTACCGCAGCTACGACCTAGGCTCCAACAATAATTGAATGCCGATATGTAAAGAATGAAGTCTTTAGAGAAATTTGGAGGGGAGATCAAGGGGGCATTGGTGAGATATTTTTTCAGGTCATCAAAAGCTCCTTGCGCTTGGTCATCCCACACAAAGGGATGTGGGTACGAAGCAAACCATGGACCGTTGTGGCATAATCAGGGACAAAATGGGGAAGGAAATTTGCTTTTCCTTGAAGGATCTGTAATTTTCGAAGCGTACAAGGTGGTGGGAGGTCTAAGATGGCTTGGAACTTTAATGGATTGACTACAATACCTTTCTGTGAGATAATGAAACCTAACAACTGGCCTGCTGGAATGCAAAATACACACTTGAGGGGGTTCGAGCGGATTTGGTATTTGCGACAACGTATGAAGACTTGTCAGAGGTCATTAAGATGATCGGATCATTTTTTCGATCGAGCCGTGAGGTCATCAAGGTAGACAAAGATAATGTTGACCAAGTCATTGAAACAATATGTCATGGCTCGCTGAAAAGTGGCTCCAATGTTTTTAAGACCAAAGGGAATAACCCAGTAAGGAAAAGTGTCCCATGGGGTGGTGAAGGCAGTTTTGTACCGATCTTCTTTGCGAATGTGAATTTGGTTATACCCGGAGAAACCATCCGTAAAAGATAGTATCTCATGCCCCGCACATGCATCGATGAGTTGGTCGATAAATGGTGTTGGAAAGTTGTCTTTGGGGAAAGCGAGGTTTAGATCGCGGAAGTCAGTACAGACACGGATAGTGCCTTGCTTCTTGTTAACTGGTACTGGGTTAGAAACCCAAGTGGTGTAGGCTATGGTGTAAATGAACCCTGCTGTGCGAAGCTTCTCAATTTCAGCTTTGACGGTAGGAAGATTAGATGGATGGATGGGTCGTTTCTTTTAGCGGATAGGTGGTATGTTGGGCCATGTGTCAATATGGTGTTCTATAATAGCGGGATCAAGACCTGAAATCTCGGTGTAGGACCATGCAAATACATCGTGAAACTCTTGGAAGAGTTTCTTGTAATTTTGTACCTCATCCTCCGTACATGATGTGCCCAAGGAAATAAGTTCGGGTATTCCAGGCTTGGTAGAGATGTCAATTTTAATAACGGGTGAAATGTTGGCCATATTGCCTTCCTCGAAGGCATCGGGGGCTGGGATTGGATCTTTAAACCAATCAACCTTTGTGGGAAGGAAATATTTTGATTCAATGGAGAATTGATTTGCCATGGAAGAAGTAGCTACTTCAGGGATGAAGTATGATCGATGGTGCATATCATCCTAGGGGTAGTTTGGTGCAGTAAGTGCTTCAAGTATTTCCTCATCATTACGGAAGCATTGTGTTGTCAAATCGGTTGACTAGGGTGTACTGGTGTATGAGATCATATAAATGGTATTAATCTCTTCCGAGGAGGAATATTTTGGGGGATATATTTCCTCAATGAGAGGAGGGGATATCTCTAGGTTGACATTATTCAATTCGTATAGATCTACTCTATAATCTGGGAGATCGAGGTAGTGATGTGAGTAATGGACGTAAATGCCGCATATCACAAAAGGGTGGTTCGTACGTAGCGATTTATCACGGGGCTGAGGGGGAAGTTCAAGTTTGACAACTGAGATGTTAGTGTCATCATCCAACATTTGCATGTGTTCTTGAAGTGTTGGTAATTGTGGACATTGATGGGTAGCATGGCCTATATTGTTGCACAAAGAGAACTTGGGGGGAGCACGAATTGTTGGGGGATTCTTCGCCAACTTTGGAGTCGATGGGGCAGTGTGGGTTGTGGGTCCAGCGGTGTAGGTTTGTGAGCCTCTGCCCCCATTGTAGCAGAGTTGAGGGGGAGCATTACTAGATGTTGATGCAGTGGCCCCAGTTGGAGGTGGATGGTTTTGGATGTTCGCTACACCGAGAGGTGGACAGTTAGAGGTATTGATGGGTTGCATCGGTTGTAAAATGACATTAGGTGTTGGGGGAGGGGTTGGGGTAGGTAGGTGCCACATAAGTAGTCCTAATGTTAGCCCTGGAAGGTTGAGCATAGCCATTAATGGGGTGCTGACTACTCCTGAAGGAGGAAATAGAAATGGGATAGTGTGGATGGGTGTAGCTCCTACATGACTGGGTATTGAGGTTGGTTGTGGTAGTAAAGGGGGCTGTTGGTTAGGTGCCTGCGAGAGGGTGAACAAATCAAATATTTTGGTTATCCGTAAAGGGGGTGGAATGGATTGGAACGTGGAAGTCATGGGAGTATCTAAGTATATCCCCCGTTTGACTGTGGAAACGAACGATGTGGGTGTGCTCTGAATGGGTTGTTCAATCATGGGTAGAACATTTTTAGGTGTGGTGGGAGAATTACGATCATAGTACGTCAATTGATCAATTTTGACTGCATGTCCCTCATGGGGAAACATCATGAGGTGGAAGACGGATGTAGCGACAGCTTTCATGGCATACATGTAACTTCGTCCTAGTAAGAGGTTGTAATCAAGCTGGGCATTGATGACCTCTATGTCTATGAGAATCGTTTTTCACCTAATTGGATGGGTATGTTAGCCAAAATGCCTTGCGGTTGGTGGATGGTTGCAATGCGGGAGATCCGAGCTTCTGCCAGAAAAATGTCAACATCACGCAGGTGGAGTCACCTTCATCGATGATGCATCGATGAACGACAAGGTTTCTAATGGACACAGAAACTTGAAATGATAATGTCGAAGGCATACGTGGTTCGACTTGATCCAAATCAAATGGCATCATTCGTGAATTGTTAGGGTCTATTGCATGACCAATGGAGGATAATAATAATTTACTCTGTCCAGGACAGTTTTTTAGGACTTCCAGGGCAGACATAGCATTGGGGCATTGGGCTAAGTCTTCCACAATATTATAATTTGAGGTTGCACGAACGTTAGGATTATTGTTTATCTGTCGTAGGGGGAAGCAAGGGGCTTTAGGGCCCCCGTCCAACGACATTAGGTATGCATAATGGCTGATTAGTTGGAAGGGTGTTTTTGGCTGTATTAGTAGGCGTGGTTTTAGGGGATGAGCCGTATTGGTTTCAACGTGTTTGGAGGTTGATATCATTCCATGACATCATTGGTAGATGGTGAATGCCTGAATCTATATGCTGATAATCAGTTGTAGCGTAAGTAATCTGCTGATGTGGTGTCGTAGATCCTTGTGGGGGATCCATGTTAGTTTTTTAGAATTTACTTCAATCTAATCTAGGATCTTAACTAAGAGAACAACATGTACAACATATCTACAGCATATCAATCATGGACATAATAATGCAAGCACACAAGAGACAATAGACACACAGAGTTTCACTAGGGAAAAGCATAAAGGTGAAAAACCCCACAACTTCCTCAGAGATAGATAGAGAAATGATACAACCCAACCATAAGAGATATACTCCTAGCAACAGCTACTCCTTCTCCACTAGTGCGCCACTCTCCAATGAGTATAAGAGTGAGAAAGTGAATGATAAAATAGAGTGCCTCCCGCACTCTATTTACACTTGAATTGACTTGCCTAATAACCTTTACTAGGATGACCTTAACTTAACCACATAAAATAATGCTGATAGGGCTGACTCCCAATAGGGTAGTCTAATAACCCTTTAACCCACATGACGTATACAGGGCCGAACCCAACAAGGTGGTCTAATAACCCATCAAGTATAAGTTACGACACTTACAATATAAATGACGACACTTCCATATAGAGGAATAATAACATCTCTATAGGAATACACACACTTCCATATAGATGAATAATAACATCTCTATAGGAATACAATATACATATATGAAATACATTCTGAAGTTACAAATACATCAACACTCCCTCTTAACTAGGAAGGTATTTCTCGACACAGATTTTCTAGCACAAGTCTTCTTCTTTGGATCATTGTCACTGATTGTCATCATCATCATCATCGCCATCAAATCATCATCATCATCACTGCTGCTGCTATCTCAATCAATCTCTCATCTACTCGTCATAAGAAGTTCTACAAAGCCAATCCTTTTTCATACTGGATGTAGGCCCACCACCTGCAGGTCTTGATCATCTATAGAGCCAGCCCTTTTTGATACTAGATGTAGGCCTAGCCTCCATGTAGGTCTTCAACATCTCTACGAGTAAGCCATCAAGTAGGTACACCTCAGGACTGATTACAATGCCTCTGCAAAACCTGCAAGATCTCCCAGGACTGATTACACTGCCTCTGCAAAACCTACAAGAGCATCTCAAGACTAATCATATGCCTCTGCAAAACCTGTGTGCCATACTGTCACATCATCGTCTTCAGATCATCATCATAGTCCACGGAGCACAACCCAGATGCACACACACAACACTTACACTGACCGGCATGGAAGGACTTTCCTCTGACCATCTGGGAAAGGCTCACAACACTTACATCAATTACCATGGGAGGACCAACCTACCACCATGTCGGAATGGCACAACACTTACATCAACGACCATGGGAGGACCAACCTACCACCATGTCGGAATGGCTCAACACTTACATCAATGACCATGGGAGGAACAACCTACCACCATGTCGGAATGGAACAACACTTACATCAATGAACATGGGAGGACCAACCTACCACCATGTCGGAATGGCTCAGCACTTACATCGACGACCATGGGAGGACCAACCTACCACAATGTCAAAATGGCTCCAGCCCTTACATCTTACCATGGGAGGACTTTCCTACCACCATGTAAGAATGGCCCCAGCCCTTACATCTTACCGTGGGAGGAATTTCCTACCACCATGTAAGAATGGCCCCAATCCTTACATCTACACCATAGGAGGAATTTCCTACCACTATGTGAGAATGGCTCCAGCCCTTACATCTAAACCATAGGAGGAGTTTCCTACCACTATGTGAGAATGGCTCGTGTGCATCTGTGTCTTTGGACTCTCATCACTTCCCCTTGGAAGGTATCTCAATCTAAAGTACACCAAGTCTCCCTATGAAGTATTCAAACTTCACTCTGGTCAGCGGCTTGGTCAACACATCAGCTATCTACTCGTCCGTTGCAACATACAGGAGCTTCACTGCTCCTCTTTGCACCATATCCCTGATATAGTGATACTTGATCTCAATGTGCTTCGACTTGTCATGGAAAACTGGGTTCTCCGATAACTTCACACAACTCTGGTTGTCGCAATATATGCAAGTAGCACTCAGCTGGAGATCAAACAAATCAAAGAGTATCTTCCTAAGCCATACTACCTCACAACTAGCCGAACAAGCTGTGACATACTCTGCTTCAGCTGTACTCAGTGCCACACAGGACTGCTTCCTGCTAAACCAAGAGATCATACCGGATCCCATATTGAAGCAACACCCCGAAGTGCTCTTCCGATCAATGGCACTACCTGCCCAATCTGAATCAACATAACCCTCCAGGTTAAACTTTTGATTCGCCTCATACTTGAGCCCATAGTCAACTGTACCCTTCAGGTACCTCAGAATATGCTTTGCAGCTATTAGGTGAACATGTCTCGCATCTGTCAAGTACTGGCTCAAGGTGTTCACCGCAAAGCAGATATCTGGTCTTGTATTCATCAAGTACATCAAGGACCCAATCATCTGACGATACATCGTAGCATCAACCGGCTCAAATGAAGCATCACACAGAAGATTCAGGTTCGATGCCATAGGTGTGGCCATGGCCTTGTAGTCCATCATCCCGAACCTCTTCAGGATCTCTACTCCATACTTCCATTGTTCAAGAAAGATTCCATCTGCACTCTGCCACACCTCCATACCAAGAAAGTAGTGCATCATACCCAAGTCCTTCATCTCGAACTTGGCAGCAAGCTTCCTCTTCATGTCGGCAAATCAATCTATCCTCACCTATTACAAACAGGCCATCCACATACAATAGTAGTATCACTGGATTGCCTTCCTCAACCTTGTAGTAAAGGTTGGAATCTGATTTACTCTTCGTAAAGCCCAAACTGGATAGGAAGTCATCTATCCTGCCATACCAGGTCCTGTGTGCCTGTTTCAAACCGTACAGGGCTTTCTTTATTTTGCATGCATGTGACCCTCGGTCACGTGTCTCAGACACGAGTGGCTGCTCCACATACACTTCCTCTTCAACTACACCATTCAAGAAAGTTGTCTTGACATCTATCTGGTGTACCTTCCATTTCATCACTACAGCCAGAGCAAGTACTGATCTAATGGAAGTGTATCTAGCCACAAGAGCAAAAGTCTCTTCATAGTCTATCCCTCCTTCTGGGAGAAGCCACGAGCTACAAATCTTGCTTTGCATTTCTCTATGCTGCCATCTGCAGCATGCTTGATCTTGTAGATCCACTTGGAAGTCACAACTGACTTCCCTTCAGGGCTTGGGACCACATCCCAAACATCATTCTTCATGATCAACTGGTATTCCTTGATCATGGCATTCTTCCATTACTGCATCTCGAATCCTGGGAACTTTAGATTCTTCAATATCTTCAATAGATAGTTTTCTTTGAATTTATTTTGCTAGGTGATTGTACACGATCTTTCCTACAAGTCAAATTCAATTGCATGATTAGAAACTTCTCATAGTTTACAGAACACAGTCTTATACATAAAGGCATATGTCATGCAATTATCTTAGCCAATGCTTCGACACAGCATTTATCCATATCCCGTAACTTTCTAGATGCCTTTCAATCTCTACTAGAACATTGTTAAGAGTGTGCACAGCTCCCAACATGTCAGCAAAGAGGTTTCATTCTAGATAAGTAGCAATGGAATGTTGTACAGTGCCATATGTGACTTACCCATCACATGCATATTAGTAGTATACTTTTCATTAATGCAATTATTCTAATATGCATAATACACACCCTAAGTCTAGGAACATAAGCATATACATCATTGAACAATATTATTTAAACAAGCAAATATGCAAGAAATGACAATTCAAATAGTATCTTTGTTTGGTTTTTAGGGTGGACTCCCTCTCAATATTTGCTTCCTTGTAGGAACTACTAGAGTGTGCTCCCTCTTGATCTTTGCTTTCTAGATTACCTGTCCTTGAACTTATATCCATCCTTGATCACTTATGCATACTTACTAGTATCATCATTGTGTTATCCTTGAGATCTCGTACATAATCATACATTCATTAGTATAATATCAATACTATCAAAACACAATAATCTTAAACATGTATAGTCATGATAATTTTAAACACAGAAAATAAACATTAGCATTCAAGGTTTCAGGGAATACTTCTTTTACTCATGCATATTCTTTATTTGACCAAAGGACTTTTCTGGTTAGCCATATCATCATAATATGCATAAACCCTTGATTACTTACATTTCTAACTTCATGAATAATCATTATCAACCATACAACAGTATAAGATCCTAACACAAGGTAGGATTCTAACTTGATATAGGAAAAACATACATGGTTATCATATTTGCTAGTTATGTCTAGCAATGTCTTCTTGTTCTCTTCAATGACTTGTGCTAGTAACCTACATATCTCATAGGTTAAGCATTGTAGAACCAAATTATACATACCTCGCAAGTAGAGCTTTAATGTGATCCATGACAATGGATGAATCTTTGTCTTCATGTCACCATGGTCATATGTTCTTGAACTAGAACATGGTTTGTCTTTCTTGATGTACCTTTCATGTTAGCGGACAACATCAACCTCATACAACACCACAATGCATTAGTACAATCATAAGTGTTAAAACCCTAATCAATGAATATCTGCATTCATAATTTTATTAAGGTGATATGACAAATCTAAAGTTAATCAAGATTGTACTAACCTTAATCAAGACAAGCATACCATAAACTTAATCATGAATAGATCTCGAAACATACCTGGATAAGTCATACCTGTCGAGATTGCTTGTAATCTTCTTATGTAAGGTCTTAGCCTCATCTCCCTCTGAAATAGGAACTTCTTCACTTATGCAGGTGACCAATAAATTCTCTTCTAGG
Organism: Larix kaempferi; assembly: GCA_027924585.1. Classification (NCBI taxonomy): domain Eukaryota; kingdom Viridiplantae; phylum Streptophyta; class Pinopsida; order Pinales; family Pinaceae; genus Larix; species Larix kaempferi. The sequence goes on along the minus strand of BSBM01000871.1, from coordinate 2,629,394 downwards.
ATTAACCCAATCCACTTGATTTGCAGAAATTGGATCTGGAGCTGGATTAGGGTTTGTCAAGGAAACCCTAAAAATTCAAACTTTGAATTTCAAACTTCTGAAATGATAGAAAGATGCGCCTTGATGAGCTGATCAACCTGGTATACTCAGAATTTGAAAACTGCAAAGCTTCACCCCTCAATCTTTCCAAGGCTCTAAACTTCAATTTTTCAATCTTGAAAACTAGTATACTCAGAATTTGAAAACTGCTTTTCAATCTTCCAGATTCACTAGGGAGGACCCTGAATTAGGGTTTGACTTTACTGGAGCTTCACCCAACCAAATAGTTTGATCCAAAGCTCTAAACTTCAATTTTTCCAAGGCTCTTCCTGCTATGGTCACAGATTTCAAAAATTCCCATTTTTGCAGAAGCCCTAATTTTTCACCTTTCCGATCAAAATCCCGAACTAGGGTTTGATCAAGCCCGGCCTTCTACCGAACCAAAAAATTCGATCCTTGTCTCTAAATTTTGATTTTTATGAGGAGCACTCAGCCATGGTCTCCGATTCCAAAAATTCCAACATTCTCCGAAACCCTAAATTTCCGGAGCCATGAATGAAGGTGCTCAAAATCCAATTCTGTTTTGACAGAAATATGCACCTGATTGTTTCTGGTGTACCTCCGAAATTTTTGAGCTACAGGGTTTGAAAATTATTCCTGTGGTATATTGACCTATTATCTTTCCAACCCCACAGTTCTAACCTCAAATGGATTCTATGAGAGAGGGTTATTCCAAGTGTCACAACGTGACCTTTTTATGGGATAAAACAAGAGAGCAAACTTGTACAGAGTGCCACGTGTCACTGGTTCAATTTCGGCCTTTGAAAATCATACCTGTGAAAGTAAATTCCGTGCACTACTTGCCGTTTTTACGAAATTTCATTTGGAGCTTCCTAGACCAAGTTGTGATTTTTTTCCTAGGTCACCTGTTTATGACTGAGATCTGGAAGAGGCAGAAACCCTATATTGTACAGATCATAAATCTGAAAGTACAACGAATTAGAGGCTCTCCTTAGGACACAAGGTATATGGGGATCTTATCTTTGACATGTAATATTTTCAGATCCTGAAATCTATCCTAAATGAATTTATAGCGAAAGTGCTACGATGACTGGTTTTTGCTATATCAAGCCCTAGCTTCGCAAGTGCAACAAGTGTCATAAATGCCATACCATGCCTTCTTTTAGGCTAGCTTTGATACCATGTTAGTTTTTCAGAATTTACTTCAATATGATCTAGGATATTAACTAAGAGAACAACATGTACATCATATCTACAGCATATTAATCATGGACATAATAATGCAAGCACACAAGAGACAATAGACACACAGAGTTTCACTGGGGAAAACCATAAAGGTGAAAAACCCCACAACTTCCTTAGAGATAGATAGAGAAATGATGCAACCCAAGCATAAGAGATATACTCCTAGCAGCAGCTTCTCCTCCTCCACTAGTGCGCCACTCTCCAATGAGTGCAAGAGTGATAAAGTGAATTATCAAATAGAGTGCCTCCTGCACTCTATTTATACTTGACTTGACTTGCCTAATAACCTTTACTAGGACGGCCTTAACTTAACCACATAAAATAATGCTGACAGGGCCGAACCCCAATAGGGTGGTCTAATAACCCTTTAACCCACATGACTTATACAGGGCCGACCCCAACAAGGTGGTCTAATAACCCATCAAGTATAAGTTACGACACTTACAATATAAATGATGACACTTATGTATATAGCAATAATAACATCTCTATAGGAATACAAACACTTCCGTATAGAGGAATAATAACATATCTATAGGAATACAATATACATATATGAAATACATTCCGAAGTTACAAATACATCAACAATCCATTGGACAGTTGTTTACTACTCCTTGGTTGGGTAAAGGATTCTGTAATATCATGGGTTGCCATTGAGGAGGTGGTGCTGGCTGTGCCGTGTGCCTTTGGCGTTGGGTGTCATCAGTCTAGAGTTGGCACTCTCGCTCCAAGTGGGGGCATGAGTGAGTGTAGTGGCCATACACTCCACATATGGAACACAGATGGTTTGTTCTTAAATTTGGATTTTTACCCTGTTTCGGTGGACGATCAGGGTTTTGGTTGGAGGGAGCAGCATTATTATTATTCGGAGGATTAGGTGGCTGACCTCCTTGGTTTTGAGGTTGATTGTTCCCGCGGTTGCATCCTCTTCCACAATTATGTTCACCTCCTTGATTACATTGGTTGTTCTAGTTTTGGGGTTGGTTTTGCTATGCATACACTTTCCTTTCGGTAGTAGGCACATTTTGAGGTCGCGCAGGTGCTGGAGTAGGCTGCGGTGGGTGGTAAGAGAGAGGGTTCGGGGGTGGTCTAGGTGCTTGTTGTGGTTGTTGAAAATTTTGAGCTATTGGAAGTGTTGGGGCAGCAGGTGCTGCATGCGGAGGGTAATAATCTGATTGGGATTGTGAGTGAATAGGAGCATGAGTGGCATGTTGGTGATAATACACAGAGGGTGTGTAAGTTGATGGTGCATTCCTGTAACACTGTGGTGGACATGAGGGTCCATGAGTGTGATTAGAGTGTGCCATGGGGGCATACGAGTTTGTGGCTTTGGATTGAGATGTGGCTTGTGAAAGGTCGGGGCCAGTATTATTAGTCATAATTGAAAAGGGTTGGTTGTGTGATACAACATGACCAATGATACCATCGACGACATGGGATGCCCTCGGTGCATCATTCCGGGATGGATCACCTCGGGGGGCATCAGGTAAAATTGTGTATAGGTAGCCTAAATAGGCGTAGATTAAATTGAATTGTTGGGATTTTAGAATGGCTTCTTCTTCCGACTAGGGTCGTTCAGAAGCCACATCGTTGGCTATGGCTGGGAGGAGAGATTTTAGGAACCAATCCAGGAAAATATGATCATCTAGCTTGATCTTGCATAGACTACGGCGCTTATGCTATTCATGGATGTGATCTATGATATGGGTAGCCGTGTTCTATCTACAAGACAGTAGAATTTCTATTCCCACATCATAGCGGACGGGTAGTTGAAAGAACTGTAGGAAGGTCGAGGCAAGGGATGTAAACGTAGGGTGTGTCCCATGAGGTTGCTCGATATAGCATTTGGCTGCCGAGGTAGTGAAAGTTCTTTGCAACAGTCGTAGGCGAATAGAGTCATCAACTATGGAGTTGGAGGAACACCATAGATGAAAATACATAATGTGGTTTTGTGGGTCCTCACCAACCTTCCCCTCAAACTTAGGGATGTCAGATGGGAGTTTAGTGGGCATGTGAGGCTAAGCAGGATCATGTCTAATGGGATTGTTTGCTAATCTTGACAAGTTTGGTAGGTTAAGACTAGCCATAAATGGAAAACTGGCAAAGGAGTTTGATATGGTTAGTGGGCATATGTGCTATTGGTAGCAGTATTGATTAGGCCACTGCCTCTAAAAGGGATATTGGCCATGAGGGGGATGTGACCCCCAAATAGAGGTGTGGAGTTGGTATGGGAGGGTCCTGCACTTCCAATTGTAACATGAGTTACAGTTGGGTTGGGATTAGGTATGGTAATTGTTGGGTTTGGTATAGTAGCAGAGATAGTAGTTGTAGGTCCCATGGAGGGCATGCCTAGGGTGTGTCCCATGGAGGGCATACCCAAGGTAGGTGTGGGTTGCATTGAGGGCATACCCAAATTAGTTGTGGCTAATGTGGTGGCCATTGTGGTGGTGGGGGTGGTTGATGTTCCACCAATAGTTCTTGTTAAGAAGGGGTTAGAAGTCATACCAACCATGGGGCTAGTTGGTGCTGTGTATGTAGGGTATCCGGATTCTGCCTCAGTGTCAGATGTGAAATGAGGGGCGTCAGAATTAGATGATGGGGCTCTATGCTGATGACATGTGGAGTCAAGTGACAATGCTCTACGTTTATGACGAGTGGTGTCAAGTGACCCGTACTGCGAGGGTTCACCCCGGAAGTGCCAAGAACGTCTCGGGGACTCAATGGTGATAGTCGGCTAGTAAAACAAATGGGTAGTGGTAAGTGAAAAGCTCAAAAACCCTAATGCAACCGTGTGTGCAGGAGGGGAGCGGAAAAAATAATGTCACTCAAGCCAACAATCAAACTCAAAACACTTACTATAACAACTGTGCTATAGTAAGTGGAGTAATAAAAAAATGTGGTCAAAATACCAACACGTAAACGACTCCTAACACATAAAAATGGTGGACTCACTAAACCAAGGGGAGGTAAGAGAGAATGCAAGCACCTAACTAAAAAGGTATTATGGTTCCAACAAGACGTATCCTCTGCAAGGTGATGAAATCCAAGTCAGACAATACGAAATGTAGACCCAAAGGCTAATGATATCCCGCTACCGGGAGGGACACCGGGTAGACAATCCTAGAAGAAAGGCCACTAAGATACCCCATTCATGACACGTCCATAAAGGTGAATCTACAGCTCCTGTTCTATCGCCGCTGTACTCCCATATGGGTAGTACACCGAGAACAATGAGTAGGTATCCTTTAGTGACTGAATGGATTGCGGGAGTCCACTCAGGCCTCCAGAACCAGTCTTGTTACTTCGACCCTCCTAAGGGAGAGGCCTTTCTGACAAGTTGGTGTATAACCGTGCCAATAAGTACTAAGGGATTTTGGTACCCTAATTGTCAACCACTATGTATCAAATGAAAGTGAGTGAGGGGTGTTATTTGGATACCTATCCCCTCAATCTTACCTAACTACAATGTTCTTTTGATGTTCCCCAAGTGGGGTTAGAATGTTGGTTGAGTTAAATAGATTTTAAGGCTCACTTTGATTAATGGTGACAGAGTGTGTGTAGGTGTGGTTATGTACCAAAAATAAAATGCCTCGCTTGGGAGAAATATCTATCAAACTAAAATTCTGATTTCAACTTGCAAAATATGAAAATTTTTAACTGAAAATGCTTTAAAACTTTTTCATTCAATAAGCTGAAATTTTTTCAAAATGATGTAGTAATGCAAATAACAGAAAAGGAAAATGAATCTCTAAGGATGCAAATAAAAAAGTAGGTTGTCAAAGTGTAGGGGAGATGGCTAGAAAATATGGGCCAAAATGGATGACGAAAACTCAAACGAAAAATCGCAGGGTTTGGGACAAAATCGCAGATGTTTGTGGTGAAACCCACGATCTGGGAAAAACTTGTGATATGTGTTGTAGCTGGGGGGATATAAGTCGCGATATGGAATCGGGGATGTGGGTCTGAAACCCACGATCTAGATCGCGAATAACAGGGAAAAACCTATGATTTCGAGTGAAAAAACATATTTTTTAAATCGTGGATTTCAGGGGAAAACCCGCGATGTGGATTGCTGCCGTGGGTGCAGAAACCTGCGATTTTTGGGACGAAAAAAGTCGCCGAAAACGAAAGCCAAAAATTAAAATTTTGGATTGTGTGGGATGCAGAAAGGGCCAATGGCTAAGGCAGCAAGCTATGGGCCCTGTAGTAGGCCATGTCTACAACAATAAAGCTAAATAACAACAAAAATAATAAGAAATCTAGATCTAAAGAAAGATTCAAATATTCAAAGTAAAGCAGAGTCGCCAAAAACTGTTTCTTGGGTTTTCACCCAAGCATGTGCAAATGTGCACCTACTAACTTCGTAGTAGCAGTCTCGATTAAAGAAATAAACACTAATGTAAAAACAAATATTAATCTAAGATGTGCAAGAAAGTAAATCTATAGTAAACAGTAAAAACTCGAATGATCCATGTAATTTTTTTTTTTTATTTACGAAAAAATAGCTTTACAAATAACTGATTACCTCAAAGGGTGAGGATGGTTGAGCTTGAGCAGCTGCAATGGTGAGGAGCTCCAATGCTCCAATGATCTTTCTCTTCTCTAAATGCGAGTGGGAGGATTGGCCAAAAGGAGATTCCAAAGATGTATCTAAGCTCAAATGATGGCTCAAGATCTTAGGGAAGAAATTGGCAGCATAAGGATAGGATGAGTGTGGATGAATAGTGAGGAGCCTCTATCACCTTTTTATAGCTTTTGGGTGATGGAGAATACAACTATGGTTTAAGGAAACCAATGGTATTGGTGAAAAATGGTTTAGGTTTTCTTTTCCACTTTTTCCCTTTTTTTTCCTTTTTTGAATATATTTTTTGAATTTTATTCCCTTTTAATTGATTTTTTGGGAATTTTGGACCCCTTTTGGACTTTTTGATGGCCTTTGAGGGTTTTTTGAGGCAAAAATGGTAGGAAAAGTGGACAAATGGGTCACGTGACTACGGAGAAGAGCTAATGAGCATTTTTTGGGTGTCAACAGAAGTAGAGTATAGAGTATCTAAAGAAGTAGTGTGGATTCAACATGTTCTTATAGATCTTGGATTGGTTCAATAAGTCTCCTATTGAATTAAGATGTGATAATCATAATGTGATTAATATTGCATACAATCTAGTGTATCACTCCAAGACTAAACACATTGAACTTGATACTCATTGCATTTGAGCTTTTGTTTTGGATGGTTCTATTTTTGTGGATTATTGTCCCATGAAACAACGATCGATCAATACCTTCACCAAATCCATGAAAAAAGTAAAGTTTGTTGGAGTTGCGAGAAGTTGTCATCAAGGGGGAATGTTAATGTAATTCCATCTTCTTCCATATGCGTGTTCTCCCTAGTCATCATTAAGAGGGAGTGTTGAAATGTGTAATGGTGTCTAGTGTGATGTCATAAGATGTTATGATGTCTAATCTAAAAAAGGAAGACGCAATTTTCTCTGTGTTATGTAAAATGAGTTATCTCACATGCATCATGGAGTACTGTTCTCCTATCACCATTCATTATATAAGTTGGTGGAAAATAATTTATCCCACATGTATTATGTGATGTAATTCTTCCATACCTCTAGCTATATAATAGAGGTGAAGGATACCCTTTGATTAAGTTGAGTATTATGTTGTGATGTTATTGTAAAGCTATGATAAGCATATGTGGACTGGAACTTAAGTGTAATATTGGATATTTATGAAGAATAAAGAAGACAATACCTTCTCGTGGGTGTTTCTCCATTTGGGGTTTTACCTTGTATATATGGTGCATCATTTCTTTTCTCTTGTCTCTTACTTATTATTTTGATTGTATGGTGCTTGTATGGATAGAAGGCTAGACTAGTAGATTCTTTTTATTGATTTACTTGTTCATAAATATATTGTTGTATGTTTATTGCATATTTTCTCAATATTTTAATAGGTACAACCATAAACTAGGGTCCCATGGATGAGTGTTAACAACAATGATGAAGTAAGCTAGGGAACCAGGGTCCCATGTACAAGTGCTAACCATGTTGAAATAGTTGAAGAAGCTCCACTATAAATTGAATGTGACACTTGTCAAAGAGAAAAGGTGAGACAATGAAGATCCCAAGAACATTGTAACCATTTTCAATACTAGACACTCTTTGGATAAACATCTTCATGGATTTTATTGTTGGGATTCCAAAACTAGGAAACAACTCAATTTTATGGCGGCGATTGATAACTTTTCCAAATATCCTCACATTTGCGTCCTTCAACACTCATTTACACCAACAAATGTTGACTAATTTTTTTTGGATCATACTTTTAAGCTGCACAATATGCCTACATCCATTATGTGTAATAGAAATTCCACATTCACCAATATATTTTGGAAAGAATCAATTACACTATAGAGAACCTATTTGAAAATGAACACGAGAGTATGGAAGAATCCTTATGGTAGGCTAAAACCATTAATTATTTCTTATATAATGAATCACCCCAAAAGATATGATTGTTACAAATATTACATCCAATATACTTCACAATACATATTATTTTATTGCTTCTAATTCTTTATATAGTTTCTATCCAACCTTCTAGGTATTTTATAGAGAAGGAGCTTTATAGTAGGTGAAACCTTCTAGATACTTTCTAGAGAAGGACATTTCTAGTAGGAATAACCTTCTAGTAAGGATTATTCCAATTATTGATTTTCACACTACATGGCCAAATAATCATCACATTTCACTAAGATGAGAAAAACAAGATAACTTTCCAGGGCCAAAAATAGATAATTTTTTCCTTCAGTTTTGTAGGCTTTGAAAGGGAAGAAGAGGAATGCAACACTTGAATTAATTTATGAGTAATTTTTTGAAGATATTGTATAAACTAATTATATATTTGAGTTCCTCTTGGAAAATTATGTAATTAAAAAGACCATTCAAATTGGAGTATGGGCAAGTTAGAATATTGAGAATATGCATAAACATACAACAATACAATTACAGTAACATGTAAATCATTATAAAATATCTACTAGTATAGCCTTCTATCTATACAAGAAACAATAATGATGTAAGAAATTAGAGACAAGAGACAAGAGAACAATTCACTAGATATACGTGGTAAAAACCCAAATGGGGAAACATGTTAATTTTTTGAGAATTAATTCAATATACTCTAGGATCTTTACTGAGAGAATAACATGTATAGGATATCAAGTATAACAATGCATATCAATCACACCAAGCAATCACATGAGACAATAAACACATAGAGTTTCACTAGGGAAAACCATAAAGGTGAAAAACCCCACAACTTCCTCAGAGATAGAAAGAGCAATGATACAACCAAGGTACAACCAAAGTACAACCAAAGTACAAGAGATAGTCTTCTACTAGAAGCTCCTCCTCCTCCTCAACTAGTGCACCACTTTCCGAGTGATGTACAAGTGAATAATGAGATGATCAAATAGAGAGATCCCGCTCTCTATTTATACTTGTTATGAGCAGCCTAATAAACCTATGGGGCTGACCTATCTAACTCAGCCTAATAACCCTAGGTTACATTAATCTAGGCTGACCCCTCTACTAGGTGGTCTGACAACCCATCAGCAAGTTACACCACTTGCGACACTTGTCAATACAAATGACGACACTTCTGTATATATGAATAATACATCTCTATAGGAGTACAGTAATATATAGATGAAATACATTCCGAAGTTACATATACATCAACACTCCCTCTTAACGAGGAAGGTATTTCTCGACACAGATCTGCTAGCACAAGTATTCTTCTCTAGATCATCATCAACGAATCATCATCCTCAAATAATCGTCATCATCATGGCTGTTGCTATCTCAATCAATCTCTGAATCTACTCGTCATAGGAAGTTCTACAGAGCCAATCCTTTTTCATACTGGATGTAGGCCCACCAGTTGCAGGTCTTCATCATCACCGGCCATACTGTGGAATCCTTAGGACTTATTATGTGCATCACAAATCCTCGTAAGAGCATCCCAGGATTGATTATGGGAACACAACCCAACCCATCGGATCTCCCATGTTTTATATGTGACCCTCATCACAAACCCTCGAAAGAGCATGCCAGGACTTATTACGGGCATGTAGCCCAACCTATCGGATCTCCCAGGTCTTATATGTGATCTCTACAAACTCTTGAAAGAGCATCCTAGGACTTATTACGGGCACACAGCCCAACCTATCGGATCTCCCAGGTCTTACATGTAATCTCTACAAACCCTCGAAAGAGCATCCCATGACTTATTACAGGCACATAGCCCAACCTATCAGATCTTCCAGGTCTTACATGTAGTCACCACCACAAACACTCGAAATATTATCCCAGGACTTATTATGGGCATGCATCCCAACTTATCGGATCTCCCAGGTGTTACATGTGGTCACAGGACAAACCCTCGAAAGAGCATCCCAGGACTTATTACGAGCACACAGCCCAACCTCTCGGATCTCCTAGGTCTTACAAGTTGTCTCAAGCACAACCTATCCATGACCACATAGTATCAGCCTGATACTTACCATACATCATCCTGATGTACATGATCATCCTGATCATCATCACTGCATCGTACTGATGCATATCATCTGGAGAAACATCTTGAAGCTCGTCATTCGTGATCATCCTGATCATACAGTGCATCCACCTGATGCATACCATGTATCTACCTGATACATATCATCATACATGATCTAATTGATCCAAGCATCCAACATGATGCATATACATATACATGATCCAACTGATCATAACAAGCATCCAACATGATGCATATACATATACATGATCCAACTGATCATAACAAGCATCCAACATGATGCATATACAGAGCAGTAACTGGAGCATCATCTTGTGCTCATCATCCAACCCTTACATCCAAAGCCATGGGAAGGATCCTCCTTTCACCATGCTTGGAATGGCTCCAACAAATGTGTCCATCACTTCTTCCTTGAAGTGTCGTCTAACTGAAGAACACCAAGCCTCTCTCTGAAGTACTTGAACTTCACTCTGGCTAGTGGTTTCATTAGCACATCTGCAATTTGATCATCCGTCGCAACATACAGGAGTTTCATTGCTTCTCTCTGCACCATATCCCTGATATAGTGATACTTGATCTTGATGTGCTTCAACCTGTCATGGAACACCGGGTTCTCATGCAGCTTCACACAACTCTGGTTGTCACAAAAGATACCAATAGCCTCCAACGGGAGATCAAATAACTTAGATAGTAGCTTCTAGTGCCATATTGCCTCACAACTGGCAGAACATGCTGCAACATACTCTGCTTTGGCTGTACTCAGTGCTATGCAGGACTACTTCCTGCTAAACCAAGAGATCACACCTGATCCCATACAGAAGTAGCACCCAGATGTGCTCTTCCTATCTGCAACACTGCCTACCCAATATGAATCAACATAACCATGCAAGTTAAACTTTTGATTTGCATCATACTTGAGCCCATAATCAACTGTACCCTTCAGGTACCTCAGAATATGATTTACAGAAACCAGGTGAACACTCCTCGGATGCATCAGGAACTGGCTCAATGTGTTCACCGCAAAGCAAATATCTAGTCTTGTGTTCATCAAGTACATCAAGGACCCAATCATCTGACGATACATAGTGACATCAACCGACTCAGATGAAGCATCACATAGAAGCTTTAGGTTTGATTCCATAGGTGTGGCCATGGCCTTGTAGTCCATCATCCCGAACCTCTTCAGGATCCCCACTGCATACTTCCCTTGTCCAAGGAAGATCCCATCTTCACTCTTCCACACCTCCATGCCTAGAAAATAGTGCATCATCCCCAAGTCCTTCTTCTCGAACTCGACAGAAAGCTTCCTCTTGGTATCAGCAATCAAACTATCTTCTCCTGTAATAAATAGGTCTTCCACATATAGAAGTAGTATCACTGGATTGCCTTCCTCAACCTTGTAATAAAGGTTGGAATCTGCTTTACTCTTGGTAAAGCCCAAACTGGATAGAAAGTTGTCCATCCTACCATACCAAGTCCTAAGAGCTTGCTTCAAGCCATACAAGGTTTTCTTCAACCTCCACACATATGATTCTCTGTCATGTGTCTCAAAACCAGTGGCTGCTCCACATACACTTCCTCTTCAACTGCACCATTCAAGAAAGCTATCTTGACGTCCATCTGGTGTATATTCCATTTCATCACTGCAGCCAGAGAAAGTACTATTATGATGGAAGTGTACCTGGCTACAGGAGCAAAAGTTTCTTCATAATCAATTCCTTCTTTTTGGGAGAAGCCACGAGCTACAAATCTCGCTTTGTATTTCTCTATGCTGCCATCTGCAACATGTTTGATCTTGTAGATCCATTTGGAAGTCACAACAGACTTCCATTCAGGTCTTGGGACCACATCCCAAACATCATTCTTCATGATCGACTAATACTCTTCGACCATGGCATCCTTCCATTCTTTCTTTTCCGCTGCTTCTTCATAACTGGAAGGTTCTTTGTTCATAATGTCATAGAGTAAGGAAACATAACTAGTGTGGGATCTAGTTCTCTTCCTTGCTCTGTGTTCTTCTTCTGGAATACCATATCTTTCTGCATCTTGAATGAGCTCTCTAGCCCATTTGTCCTCTTTTCCTTGCTTTGTCCTCTTTTCCTTTGGAACATGTGTATATAATTGACAACCAAATATTCTAAGATGGCTGAATTTAGGTTTCTTACCAGAGAAGACCTCTTCTGGTGTCTTGTTGTCCAATATCTTGTGAGGTGTTCTATTTTGCACATATATAGCTGTCCTAGCTGCTTCTGCCCATAGATGCATAGGCAGATCCTGGTCATGCAACATTTCCCGTGCTGCTTCCATGATTGTCCTATTCTTTCTTTCTACAACTCCATTATGTTGTGGATTGTAGGGAGTAGTCAACTCCCTCTTAATCCCTGAATCACTGCATAGTTTCTTGAAATCGCCTGAAGTGAATTCTCTGCCATTGTCAGATCTGAATGTCTTGATCTTCTTGTCAGTCTAATTCTCCATCAAGGTTTTGAATTCCTTGAACTTGTCAAATACTTCATCTTTGTTTTTCAAGAAGTAGACCCAAGTCTTCCTAGAGAAATCATTAGTGAAGGAGACATAGTATACATACCCACTCAGAGAACTAGATGACATTGGTCCTCATACAACAAAGTGGATAATCTCCAAAATTCCTTTTGCTTTGCTTTCACTGCTTGGAAATGCTTTCTTAATGTTCTTTCCTTTTGCACATCCTTTGCAAACACCTTCATGCTTTGACTTGATTTCAGGAAGACCTTCGACAACTTTACTCGCAATTGGTAGTGCTCTATAGTGTACGTGTGCAAGCCTTCTATGCCAAAGTTCACTTGGCTCCATGGATTCATGCACCATGGCATGTTCAGGTTGTCCCTTCAATTTGTACAAATCTCCCTCTTGTTCTCCAATCACTATTGCATCATCTATAGTTTTACCCTTTGGCCACATTAGGACTTGGCCATCCACAAATGCAACCCTCATGCCTTTTGCATCTAATGCAGAGATGGAGAGAAGGTTCTTCTTGAGCCTAGGTACAAATAACACATCTTTCATCTTTGTGGACTTTCCAGAGTCTAGGTTGTAGGAGGCTTCCCCACTTCCTTTGATAGGGTATTGATAATCATCCCCAAGTTTCACCTTATGGGGTGATTCATGTTCAGATAAATTTACAAAAGATTCTGTAAACCCAGTCATGTGTTTACAAGCCCCACTGTCAATTAACCAATCATTACAACCATGATAAATAGTACCTGTGAGGGCTGAGATTAGAACATATTCATCTTCACTAGATGAGTCATCACTTTCTGTTCTAGCCTTGTTTTTGGGAGGTTCATCATCCTCAGCAGCATGAGCATGATATCTGTTCTTCTTGTTTTTCTTCTTGTTGAAGTTGTTGTTGTCCTTCTTCTTCTTGGGACAATCCACAACAAAGTGTCCCTTCTCATTGCATGTGAAGCATCTGAGATCTTTCTTATCTTTATGACAATGGTGGTGAGAAGATTTTCTTAAGTGGGATGGCTCCCTCTTGAACTTTCCTTTCTTGATGTGTGTTGTGAGAGCTTGATCTTCATTCCCCATATTTTCTTCTCGGGCCACAAGCCTAGCTTCTTCTTGAGAGTTTCCCACAGCCTACTGAAGGAGATCAGTTTCTTTCTTGCACAGATTCCTTGGATAAAGGAATCCCATGACCTAGGTAGGCCATTCAATGTGGTCATGACAACTTCACCATTGTCCACAATTTCATCCACAGCTTCAAGTTGTTCCTTGATCTAAGAGACCTTAGAAAAATAATATTGAATGGTCTCTCCATTCTAAAGCTTTAGCCCTTTCAATTGGTTCCACAAGGTCATCTTCCGATTTATGTTCTTCCCTTCAAATATCTTGGTCAGGGAATCAAACATCTCTTTGGGTGTCTTTAGAGATGACACATGTGGGATGAGATGGTCCTTGATAGAATCAACAATGATCCTCTTTGCCTTGACCAAGTTCTTCTTGTGAAGGGATTTAGCCTCTTCTCCCTCTGGGATAGGGACCTCAGAGCTTATGTAAGGGTCCAACTCATTTTCTTCCAGGATTAACCCAATCCTATACTTCCATGCTCGGAAGTTATCAACCCCTTCAAGCTTATCCTCAAGTTTGGTGTGGTGAGACAGCTTAAAGAGTACTTCAAATGCAAATAGAAAAGATATAGGTCTTACCACTTGATTTGCTGAAAAATGGATCTGGTCTCGAATTAGGGTTTGTCAAAGAAACCCTAAAAATTCAAAATGTGAATTTCAAAATTTTGAAAGGATAGAAAGATGCACCTGGATGAGCTGATTAGCCTAGTATATTCAGAATTTGAGATATGCAAAGTTTCACTCTTTGTAAATGCCTTTTAGTCTTCCTGAATTCACTGGGGAGGACCCTGAATTAGGGTTTGAGTTTCTCGAAGCTTCACCCAACCAAAAATCTCGATCCAAAGCTCTAAACTTTGATTTTTCCAAGGAGATTCTAGCTATGTCTTCAGATTTTAGAAATTCCTATTTTCGAGGAAACCTTAATTTTTAGGGCCAAAACTGAAAGTGCTCAAAATTGAATTCTGATTGAATATATAGATTCTCCTTGATGAGTAGAGTCAATCTACCTTACTTCTTTTCCAAAATCTCTGGAGAGAAACCCAATAAACAAGAAACCCTAGTTTCCGCCACAACACAATGTCTTCTTCGTAGGGAAGCTCTGATACCATGTTAATTTTTTTAGCATTAATTCAATATACTCTAGGATCTTTACTGAGAGAATAACATGTACATCATATCAAGTATAACAATGCATATCAATCACACCATGCAATCACATGGGACAATGAACACACAGAGTTTCACTGGAGAAAACCATAAAGGTGAAAAACCCCACAACTTCCTCAGAGATAGAAAGAGCAATGATACAACCAAGGTACAACCAAAGTACAAGAGATAGTCTTCTACTAGAAGCTCCTCCTCCTCCTCAACTAGTGCACCACTTTTCGAGTGATGTACAAGTGAATAATGAGATGATCAAATAGAGAGATCTCGCTGTCTATTTATACTTGTTCTGAGCAGCCTAATAAACCTACGGGCCCAACTTGTCTAACTCAGCCTAATAACCCCAGATTACATTAATCCGGGCCGACCCCTCTAGGTAGTCTAATAACCCATCAACAAGTTACACCACTTGCGACACTTGTCAATACAAATGACGACACTTCCGTATAGAGGAATAATACATCTCTATAGGAGTACAATAATATATAGATGAAATACATTCCGAAGTTACATATACATCAACAAAACATCCATGGAAGTCTTGGTATTCTATATTCATTAGAAATATCCATCTTACAATACAAGGCATCTACACATATGCATCACTCCCTATATTCACATCATGTCACAATGATGTGTATACAAATGGCATACACAACATACCCAAAAGGATCTCCTTCACCTCTATTATATACCAAGAGGTATGGAATATTTATATGCCATAATACATGTGGGATAAATAAATTTCCACCTCTCTTATATAAAGAATGGTTATAATAGATTTAATTACATGATTTTTGTGGGATAAATATATTTTATAATATTAGATTTATTTATTCCTTTTAAGTTTTTAACGATATTTTACAACCAATACCACACAAGCCATAATTAAATATTATAAAACTCCCCCTTAATGATGAATATGAGAAATAATACAAATGGAGGAAGGTGGCATCCCACAAACATCCCCCTTGATGACAACTTTCAGAATGCCCCATAAAATGCGAATAAGAAAACACTTTGCCTCATGAAGATGATGAAGATGATAACCATGTCTTACTGAATCATGAAATTTCATCCAAAACAAGTTGTACATTGAACTCTTGCAAAACAAAATATTAACAATTGCTAACAACCAAAAAATGATGTATTCACATTTTTGCATAAAGTAGGGTGTGAATTTACTAATGTGTTCTCTCCTAATGATACCATAGGGTGTGAATTTATTGATGTATTCTCTCCTAATCATACCATAGGATGCGAATTAGATGAAAGATACCCTAAAAACGCCAATTTCATTAAATTTGGACATATTAGGCAATTTTTGGACTAAGAAAGTGTGAATTTAGGCTTTGAAAGTGTCAATATCAACCTTTCTAAAGTGCAAAAATAGGTTCTGAAAGTGGCAGTATTGGCTTTGAAAAGTGTGTTTTTCAATTCAAATAGTGTGTTTTTTGACTACTTATGAACCTTAAAATTGCAGTTTTTTGTTATAAAACTATGCATTTCAATTCAGAAAGTGTGAATTTCAAATAAAAAAATACTAATTTTGATTTGAAAAATGTGGATTTCAAATAAAAAAATGCAAATTTTGATTTGAAAAGTGTGATTTTGAAATAAAAAAAAAACTTTTCATTTGAAAAGTGTGAATTTAAAATAAAAAAATGCAATTTCTGATTTGAAATGTGTGAATTTCAAATAAAAAAATGCAATTTGCATTTGTAAATGTTCAAAATGTTAAGGTGAAAAGTTATAAAAATGGTTTGTCCCGACTTCCATTTTCTGACAAGAAGGATCGGCCGCGCCTTCTTTTCTTAGTTAATTGTGAAAACATTTATCCAACAATTCAGCTATATCCATAATGGATAACACAAGAAGGATCGAACGACCCTTCTTGCAGAGTCGAACTATTATGAAAATAATATTGGGAATAAGAAGGGTCGATCGACCCTTTTGGTAGTGTCGAACTATTATGAAAATAATATTGGGAATAAGATGGGTCGGTTGACCCTTCAATTGTGAGAAAATTGTAAAAATAGAACACCTTGTAAGTTATAACATATAAAAATGATTTCTGCCGTCTTTTGTCTTCGATCCTTGTTTTTCGACAAGAAGGATCGGCCGCCCCTTCTTTTCGTAGTTAATTGTGAAAACCTTTATCCAGAAATTTAGTTATATCCATGATGGAGAAAACAAGAAGGATTGACCGACCCTTCTTGCAGTGTCGAACTATTATGAAAAGAATATTGGGAATAAGAAGGGTCAGTCGACCTTTCATCTACGAGGGAATTGTCAAAATAGAACACCTTAGAGAAAGAGCGGCCGCTCTTTCTCTGAGAGTATTTCTACTTGCCAACAAAGTCTTTGAAGCAAAACTTCTATAAATTTTGTGACACATGGAACGCTTATATTGTGACACGTGGCATATTTGATTTTTAAAAATAGTTTAAATATTGTTTAAATGAATATTAAGGGTATTAATGGTACCATTTAATGTTTGGGGACTGTTTTAAGTTTCTGCGTTTTCTGAACCAACAACGTGGATGTTATATTAGTGGGGTCCAAATGAGAAGTATAGCTTTCAGTTTGTGGAGAAATGAGAAGTAGTTGGAGATGAAGATGGTGTAAGGAATTTATGGTTGAGTTGCTAAGTAGAAGTTCCTTAACGAAGTTTCAAACTGATACACTCCAAATCAGGTAAATATAAACTTCATTATATTTACCAGCTAGATATTTGGAGTGTATCAGTTTTAAAATTCGTTAAGGAACTTCTAAGCAGAACCTCAACCATAAATTCCTTACACTATCTTCATCTCAAACTACTTCTCATTTCTCCACAAACTGCAAGCTAGAATTCGCATTTCTCCCGAGCCAGGAGGAAAGCTCAAATCAAAGTTTCCATGTTAGATTTCATAATCAATACATGAATGCCTTATAGTAAGAGAAAAAACTAGAACTAGCAAGAGTACTACAGAACAACTTGTGGGTTATACAAAAAACCTGCCTCCAACAATGTGGCCAAGATGAAAAAATAGTCTAACTGAGATCATACAAAAAATGCATTAAATAGCTATTACAAAAAAGGAGAGAGAATGGGGCAGCTCCCCAGTAGACATGGAATTATTCCTCAAGAATGGGGCAACTCCCTAGTAGACGGAGCAGAGAGAATGGGGAAGCTCCCTAGTAGACATGGAGCTTCCCCAAGGTGAGGGCCTCTTTGAATGCGTAGAGGGCTGAGGTACTAGAGTTGCAGCCAGCTAGCCGGTGAAGGGACTTGCTAGCAAAGAATCAAGAAGGATCCATAAAGCCGCACATGTGAGGGAAGGCAGGTTGAATCGAGGGAGGTGGTATATTGCATGGGGCACACGTGCCATGTTACGGGTGCCTGGGTCGAGGTTCCTCCCCCACGTGCCATCCCCATGTTCGGCACATGGCCCCTTATATAATGGTGACACCCGCATCTGGGGTTAATATATGGTATACTTGATTTACATAAACAATTTTGTTTCTTAAAAAAATCATGGGAAGTAATTGCACAATTTAATATATGGTATACTTGATTCACATATGCTAAGACTTACGGATAATATTATTCAGCCTGCTGTAGTCCATTTAATGCACTGGCAGTAGGCATGTTGGTTGTTGGATTTTCAAGGAATCGATTGGAGTGATACATGTACGATTACTCTAGCAAAATCTGTAGTCGTTACAGATGATATCTATGACCACCATGATCCCACAATACTGTGACAATTACCATTCCCCATCCATCCCAGACTCCCATCCCATTCAATATATCAACACAATGGCTACTCACTATATATAGGCTAACCATGCCCCATATCACAACAAACTTAAATCGTCCGAGAAGCCATGGAATTTTTCTTTACTTCCTCTGTTCTCTGTCCTTTGTTGTTTTATGAGAAATGCTTGAGTCTTATGATCACTCCCCAGTTGTCCTAATGATATATGAGCATTTCGAAATCAGATCCCTTGAAAATCCTCAGTACACCATGATATATGGGCATTTCGAGCACTCTCTAAGTCCCAAAACATGGATTTGTCATTATGTTCCTTGGAACCAATCACGTTTGCGTCCATCTTCTTTCTGTCACTCTTCTTTCAATAACTGGATTTGTCATTATGTTCCTGGGTATGCATGGATTTGTCATTATGTTCCCGAGTATGCAATGAGGAGGGGATGGAGCCATAAGGTTCGTGGGAAAAATTATAATCAACTACGGGCAATAATTAAACAAAAAGCTTAACGTAGTTGTGAAGCAACCCATTACATCTATGTCAAGAACCATCATTTGTACACAGAACTGCTGATCTTGGAATGCTAGGCATTTGACAACATGACTAGAAGAGATAGGTAGGTCTACCATTGATGGATATATGGACGGAATGGGGCCGTCGTTTTCTGACATAGGACATGAATTCTCCCGCAAAAATTACAATCACTGACATCCAACAAGAATATGCAACTATGGAACAATATATGTGACGACAAAAAATAATTCGACCTGACAACGTGACCATAGAGATAGATCTACAATAGATGGATGTAAGGATGGGATGGAGCCATCATCACATGCAGTCATCAATAGTTGCAGCAGTTGTCGAATGTTGTTTTAGTACCAGACCATGCTCTCAACTTCTTCTTACTGTGCCAAGTAGAAGGCAGAAGGACTGTTCTTTCATAGTCATCAACGTTCTATTCATTCAACTCCAGTTATTTTCTGATTTCTTCGGGATGAAGAAACAGATCATTCATGGGGGAGATGTTGGAGGATCTTAGGTCGGCCACCCAACTAGGTCCTCTGTTCGACCACTTCAGAGAACATGTCAAACAGTCGTGTCGATCAATGTTAAATTTTAATTAGCATTATAGTGTGTCTAGGAAGGCATGCATGAGTTGCTTGTTTTTGAAATTATACATGAAACATGTTGAATATAATTGTACCATTGATGACAAAAATATTCATTAATGATAGTTTGTAAATTTCCTTCCTTTCTCTATTAATTGTTATTTCCAGCAATAATAGTATGTAAATTTCATTCCTTTCTTTGTTAATTGTTATTTCCAGTAAATCTTTTCCATTGTGTTATTCTTCATGCTGGGATGAAAGTAATATTAAATCATAATTCATATGTTTATGCTCTGGTTTACTGCATCTAAGTATTCATCAATTTTCTTCTAAAATTGATATTGGATTCATTTATGACCAATGCCCAATATTAATGGAGAACACAAGAAGGATCGACCGACCCTTCTTGCAGTGTTCAACTATTATGAAAATAACACTGGGAATAAGCAGGGTCGGTCGACCATTCAATTTCGAGGGAATTATAAAAAAGAACACCTTGGAAGTTATAACATATAACAATTGTTTGTCCTGACTTCCGTTTTCTGACAAGAAGGATCGGCCGTCCCTTCTTTTCATAGTTAACTGTGAAAACCTTTATCCAACAATTCAGCTATATCCATAATGGAGAACACAAGAAGGATCGACCGACCCTTCTTGCAGTGTCGAAATATTACGAAAATAATATTGGTAAAAAGAAGGGTCGCCTGACCCTTCTTGCAGTGTCGAACTATTATGAAAATAATACGGGGAATAAGAAGGGTCGGCTGACCCTTCAATTACGAGGGAATTGTAAAAATAGAACACTTTGGAAGTTATATCATATAAAAATGGTTTGTGTCGACTTCCCTTTTATGACAAGAAGGATCTGTTGCCCCTTCTTTTTGTATTTAATTGTCAAAACCTTTATCCATCAATTCAGCTATAGCCATAATGGATAAGAGAAGAAGGATCGACCGACCCTTCTTGCAGTGGCGAACTATTATGAAAATAATATTGGGAATAAGAAGGGTCGTCCGACCCTTCATTTAGGATGGAATTTTAACAATAGAAAACCTTGGATAAAGAGTGGCCGCTCTTTCTTTGAGAATATTTCCACTTGCCAACAAAGTCTTTAAAGCAAAATGTCTATAAATTTTTTTGTTAAAATGTTGATATCTAGTATCCTAGGGTGACATGTGGAATGATCATATTGTGACACGTTGCATATTTGATTTTGCACATTGAGTATAGCGAGGTTACTATTTTTTATTTGATTTGGCACATTGAGTATATCGAGGTTACTAATGCTGGTTTAACCACAACACAACCAGGAAATGAAAATTCATTGATAGTAGTTTTAAGGATTAGGAACATACAAGATTACCCTATAGCTGGAAATGCTAATTGAAAAATTAACATGAATTTATTAATTTATGTTAATCATTTGCAGAAATAGATAAATGTTTTAATTAAATAAATTCACTTAAAACATAAAAGACACACAGATCATGAGTAAAGACAAATCCAAACTGTAGATCAATGTATGGATTATTGATTGCAAAAATTAAACAGTGTTCATAAATAATCTGAAGTGAAAATCAACATTCATCAAAGAAATTTGATCAATTAACAAAAGTGGAATGAAGAGAAGGACTAACTATATTACTTCAAAGTTGCAAAAAATTAGAATCTCTGCATCAATCAGAGTGTCTCCAGTCTTTTTTGTTGATTTTCTCCCCCCTACCCCATGAGACCTCTACCCTTTAAATAATAATTACAAAAATAGTTACAAAAGATAGACTTCCCATAAAATAGGGATTACAACTCAAAACTAAAAGGCATCCTCAGGAGCGACTAATACCGACCCTTTTCACAAAATTCCCAAAATATTTTCATCACATGGTTTCCAGGAAGTATTCCATAACAAACTGTGGAAGATACCGAAAATACACTAGTTATCTATGAAATAAGTTGAAAGATGCTTCTTAGAAGATTCATGATGATCGACAATGCCCTCAAAAATTGAAAAATCGGCCACTTGTCCTTCCTTCAGGGGAATTGGTGGGGTCACAGGCACTTGATTAATCATAAAATCCTGGATGACTCTATCATCTCGATCAGCATGTTTCTCAGTGATATTCATTCTCTTCCGATGAGGGAGTCGTATATACTTGGATTGAATATCAGAGTCTTCTTTTTCACTACCAGCGCTGTCATCCAAAACATCGGCTTTATAAGGTGGCGCCCAACTTATGAGATATTGAAAAATATAAATACCTGGCAATTGAAAAATTAGATTTATGGTTACATATTTGTGGTTTGAATAATATAAATACCTGGCAATTGAAATGTTCTGTTACAAATTTAGATAGAAATATAAATACCTGACAATTGAAATGTTCTATTATAGATTTATTATTAAGACATAAAAATCAATAGAAGTTATTCTTGGCAATTGAATTTACTTTGATCTTTCAACTTTTACAGAGCTTGGGCTCTTAATACATTTCACAACTGTGAGCTTGAGATCACAAACACAGACTCTTCTACTACAGGATTTATGTTAAAAATTTTCTTACTGAGACATAAAAATCAGTAGAAGTTATTCTGGGTTAAAACAATGCAATTTCGCCGCATTACACATAGATGAAATTTACTTCGATCTTTCACCGTTTACAAAGATTGGGATTTTAATACATTTCAGGACTACAAGCTTGAGCTCACAAACATAGACTCTACTACAGAGAATTTACACAGACTTTATTTTTGCTTTAACGAGAAGCTATACTTTATCTTTGCTTCAACTAGAAGCTATGAGTCACATTAGAGACAAATCCTGGTCTTGGGGCTTTGACATTGCTCGAAATTCCCATATATCATGGTGTGGTGAGGATTTGTCATGGAAATGCTGTCGAAATGCTCATATATCATGAAGAGAACTAGGGAGCGGCCATGAGACTCAAGTATTTTTGATAAAACAACAAAGGAAACAGAACAAAGGTGGTAAACAAGAGTGCCATGACTTCCTGAAGATTTCATTTTGCTGCGATACCGGATATGCTTTAGTCTTTATATAGTGAATTGGTGAATTGACTTGGATGTTACAGATGGGGAACGATAATTATCACAGTATGGCGGGATGGTGGTCATAGATATCATCTGTACCGACTGTAGATTTTGCTAGAGTAATTGTACATGTAGCGCCCCAATCGATGCCTTGAGAAAGGAATGTATGCTGACATGGCGATGGTTTATACGATGAAATTTTGAAATGGTGGTTAGTCGAAATTATGTCTTGTCACAAACACCAAGATCATCGCCATCATTTACCAGTAGCGCCATCGGGACAAACATTTTTTATATGTTCTAACTAAGCTTGTGATTTGGTTTCTTAAATGTAGTGCAATATTATTTTATATTCTGTTAATTGTAATGTTGTGATTTCTCTGTTATTTGATTCTATAATATGTATGTTTGAAAAGAGAACACATAAAATTCCGAGAACTGTTTGAAAAGAAAGAACACATAAAATTTGAATATTTTAATGCCCCTCAAAGGGATTTAGAATTTGAAAGCGTGAATTTAGACTTTGAAATGGTGAATATCAACCTTTCTAAAGTGCAAAAACAAGTTTTGAAAGTGGCAATATTGGATTTGAAAAGTGTGTTTTTTTTACTACTTATGAACCTTAAAATTGCAGTTTTTTGTTATAAAACTATGAATTTCAACACTTAGCCAAATTTTTGTTCTTAATATGCAAAACATAACAACCTTTTTCTCATTTTGGTAGGCTTGTATTTCACATGTGTGAACTCCAGAGGAAACTCCGATCCTATAATAGATAGCCACTTCATCACTTAGCCATGTGAGTTTAACACTTAGCAAGATTTTTGTTCTTTATATATAAAATACTTTTGTTCTTAATATGTAAAATACTTTTGTTCTTAATATGTAAAATACAATGAGTTATATTCAGAAAGATATATTCATCATTTGACCATATTTCTCTATAAAATGATTCTCTATAATTATATTGAAGCATATAGATGGATTTATTCAAAAGGCTGTGCATAGTCATTCATTACAAAAAGGAGAGCTTGGGAGCATAAAAAGCTTTCCCAGTATGGCTCTGTAAATTTAACAAGTTGATGCAAAAAAAATTCCAAAATTGATGTAAAAACTCATCCAAGTTTGAGGAAAAATGACTCATTATTTTTGCGGTTGCAGGGGATGAGTCTACTGCTTCTATGTCTACAAGTCGAAGCTCCAATAAAACTTTAGTCTTTACTCCTGCAAAGGATATGATCTGATTCAGGGATAAGGAGATTGTAAATACTAGCGATACATGATATAGATACCAGCGATACATGATATAGATTCCATCGATACATGATATATAATAAACAAGCTATACATGATATATAGATACAAACGATACATGATACATGATATATAGAATTATAGTCAAGAAATCAAGAAGTATTCTATTATTGAGGACCAAGTACAATACAATACAATCTCTTAGAGCTGACCAAGCACAATACAATTCAATGTCTCAGTGCCTCCTGGAGCTGGATCAACATGGGTGTCCTTGTTGTCAACATGGGTGTCCTTGTTGTCAACATGTTGACTCTTGTTGTCAACATGGGTATTTTTGCTATCAACATGGCTATTCATGATGTCACTGTGGCCATCCTAGCTGTGAATAAGGCCATTATTGCTTTAAACATGGCTCTTCTTCTTGATCTCAATATGGCTCTTCTTGCTGTCAACATCGGTATTTTCGTTGTCAATTAGGCTATTCCGAGAGGACTACTGGAAGCCCAATGTTGATGACAATGGTTGTTCATGTTGTTTTAGAGAAGTGTCCCGTGAAACAATTACTGCAACCACCAATCAATATTGGTGGCAAGGAAAAGAATGCCAAATCGTGGTCTTGGGGCTTCGAGAGTGCTCAAAATGCCCATATATCATGGTGTGGTGAGGATTTGTCAGGGAACTGATGTCGAAATGCTCATATATCATGAAGAGAACTGGGGAGCGACCACAAGACTCAATTATTTTTGATAAAATAATAAAGGAAACGGAACAAAAGCCGTAAATAAGAGTGCCATGACTTATGGAAGATTTCATTTTGCAGTGATATGGGGTATGGTTTAGCCTATATAAAGTGAGTGGCTAGTGAATTGGTTAATTGACTGGAATGGGAGGGATGGGGAATGGTAATTAACACAGTATGTCGGGAGGGTTATTTTCTATTTTTTCATTTGAAGGATAAGGAAATTTACTATATTATATAATACTGTTCATTCTTTTTATGAGATTTTATTCTTTTTATAAAAAAATTTATCCACCCCATTGCAATAAAAAGTAAAATGTTTATATTAAAAAAAACAAAAAGAAAGAATGTTTCTCTTTAAAAAATAAAATGTGTCTATTTAAAAAAACAAAAAGAAAGAATGTTTCTCTTTAAAAAGTAAAATGTTTCTATTTAAAAAAAAACAAAAACAAAAAGTAAAATGTTTCTATTTAAAAAAAACAACAAGAAAAAGTAAAATGTTTCTATTTAAAAAAAAAACAAAAATAAAGAATGTTTCTCTTTAAAAAGTAGAATGTTTCTATTTAAAAAAAAGGAAAAAAAATTGTTTTAGTTGTAGCTGAAAAATTGGGTGTTGGTGCATCCAGAAAGTTGGAGATTGCAAATTAATTGTAAATATAAATTTGCAATATTAGAAAGAGTTGGTTGTTTTCCCAATTGGTCTTCCACGATAAAATTGTGTCTTCCATTTTCTTTGTTTATTTAGTTTTTAATTGTGATAAAATTTAAGAATAGTGAAAATACTGATTCACCCCCCCTCTCAGTATTGCTTGATATTCCAACAGAATGATGGAACAGTCCGATGCAAAGATTACATGTTTGAAGAATAATGACTGATTATTTTTGCGGTTGCAGGGGATGAGTCTACTACTTCTATGTCTACAAGTCGAAGCTGTAATAAAAGTTTAGTCTTTTATTACTCCTACAAAGGAGATGATCTGATTCAAGGATAAGGAGAATCTAAAACGTTCAGAGACTTTGTTAGTGACAAGACATAAACATAATGTGGACTGAAGCATGATGAGATTATTCACATGAGTGACACAATCCATCATTTACAGTGAATATTATTCATCCTGCTGTAGGCCATTTAATGCACTGGAAGCAGGCATGTTGGCTGTTGGATTTTCAAGGAATCGATTGGAGTGATACGTGTACGATTACTCCAGCAAAATATGTAGACGCTACAGATGATATCTATGACCACCATGATCCCTCCATACTGTGATAATTACCATTCCCCATCCATGCCAGACACCCATCGAATTCAATCCATCAACACAGTGGCCACTCACTATATATAGGCTAACCATGCCCCATATCACAGCAAACTGAAATCGTCAAGGAAGCCATGGAATTTTTCTTTACTTCCTCTATTCTCTGTCCTTTGTTGTTTTATGAGAAGTGCTTGAGTCCTATGATCGCTCCCCAATTCTCCTCATGATATATGAGCATTTCAAAATCGGCTCCCTTGAAAATCCTCAGTACACCATGATATATGGGCATTTCGAGCACTCTCGAAGTCCCAATACATGGATTTGTCATTATGTTCCTTGGCACCAATCACGTTTTCATCCATATTCTTTCTGTCATTCTTCTTTCAATAACTAATTGGTATGCAACGAGGAGGGGACATAGGGAGATTAGCAGTTTTGGTAGATTTGTTATGTAACCGTCTGTGAAATATATATATTGGCTGGAGAGACATATATAGGCGGCACTGAGAAATTGTATTGTATTGTACTAGACCATGCTGTCAGCTTCTTCTTCCACCATACACCCATTTCTAGCCAATGGAGTATCCAGTACCAGCTCATAGTCATCAACGTTCTCTTCATTCAACTTTAGTTATTTTCTGATTTCTTCAGAATGAAGAAAGGTATTGTTCATGAGGGATATGTTGGATGGGCTTAGTTCGGTCCTTCATTCGACAACTTCAGAGAACATGTTGAACCATTGTGTTGATCACTATTAAATTTTAATTAGCATTAATATAGTGTGTCTGGGAAGGCATGCATGAGTTGCTTGTTTTTTAAATTATACATAGAATGTGTTGAATATAATTGTACCAATGATGACAAAACTATTAATTAATGACAGTTTGTAAATTTCCTTCCTTTCTCTATTAATTGTTATTTCCAGTAATGCAGTCTGTAAATTTCCTTCCTTTCTTTGTTAATTGTTATTTCCAGTAATGACAGTCTGTAAATTTCCTTCCTTTCTCTGTTAATTTTTATTTCCAGTAAATCTTTTCCAATGTGTTATTCTTCAAGCTTGGATGAAAGTAATATTAAATCAGAATTCATATGTTTATGCTTTGGTTTACCGCATCTAAGTATTCACCCATTTCTGCTAAAATTGACATTGGATTCATTTATGACCAATGCCCAATAGTAATGGACTGTTTTCTTTTCTTCATTATCAACCTGCAAATTAAGACCTTCACTATAAGAAGATAACTAGCCAGAATTGAAGGAAATAAATTCTGTAAATCTAAAGAAGACAAACAAGGGTTGAAGGGTGGTGCCAGGGCAAGTTGCAGCCTGCTAATGGTGTTGGTGCATCTAGTCAGCTATATCTGACAAAAAAGGGTGTTGGTGCATCCTTCAGTTTTATTTGTGATAAAATTTAAGAATAGTGAAAATAATGATTCACCCCCCCTCTCAATATTGCTTGATATTCCAATAGAATGATGGAATAGTCCGATGCAAAGCTTAAATGTTTGAGGAATAATGTCTAAAATATTTAGTCATTGTTTGAATAACAAGCCAATCGACTAAGTTATAACATAAAAAATGGTTTGTCCCAACTTCGGTTTTTCGACATGAAGGATCACCCGCCCCTTCTTTTTGTAGTTAATTGTGAAAACATTTATCCAACAATTCAGCTATATCCATAATGGAGAACACAAGAAGGATTGACCAACCCTTCTTGCAGTGTTGAACTATTATGAAAATAATATTGGGAATAAGAAGGGTCAGCCGACGCTTCAATTTCGAGAGAATTATAAAAATAGAACACCTTGGAAGTTATAACATATAAAAATAGTTTGTCCCGACTTCCGTTTTCTGAAAAGAAGGATCGGTCACTCCTTCTTTTTGTAGTTAATTGTGAAAACCTTTATCCAACAATTCAGCTATGTCCATAATGGAGACAACAAGAAGGATTGACCGACCCTTCTTGCAATGTCGAAATATTATGAAAATAATATTGGTAATAAGAAGGGTCGAACGACCCTTATTCCAGTGTCGAACTTTTATGAAAATAATACGGGGAATAAGAAGGGTCGGCCGACTCTTCAGTTATGAGGGAATTGTAAAAATAGAACACCTTGAAAGTTTTATCATATAAAAATGGTTTGTTCTGACCATTTTACGACAAGAAGGATCTGTCACCCCTTCTTTTCATAGTTAATTGCCAAAACCTTTATCCATCAATTCAGCTATAGCCATAATAGATAATACAAGAAGGATCGACCGACCCTTCTTGCAGTGTCGAACTATTATGAAAATAATATTGGGAATAAGAAGGGTCAGTCGACCCTTTACTTAGGAGGGAATTGTAACAATATAACACCTTGGAGAAAGAGCGACTGCTCTTTTTCTGAGAATATTTCCACTTGCCAGCAAAGTCTTTAAAGTAAAATGCCTATAAATTTTGTTGTTAAAATGTTGATATCTAGTATCCTAGTGTGACATGTGGAATGATCATATTGTGACACGTGACATATTTGATTTGGCACATTGAGTATAGCAAGGTTTCTAATGCGGGTTTAACCACAACACAATCAGGAAATGAAAATTCACTGATAGTAGTTTTAAGGATTAGGCACATGCAAGATTACCCTGTAGATGGAATGCTAATTGAAAAATTAACATGAATTTATTAATTTATGTTAATCATTTGCAGAAATAGATAAATGTTTTAATTAAATAAATTCACTTAAAACATAAAAGACACACAGATCATGAGTAAAGACAAATCCAAACTGTAGATCAATGTATGGATTATTGATTGCAAAAATTAAATAGTTTTCATAAATAATCTGAAGTGAAAATCAACATTCATCAAAGTTGCAAAAAATTACGATCTCTGCATGAATCAGAGTGTTTAAATAGAATCATTTTTTTTAATAGAAATATTCTTTCTTTTTGTTTTTTTTAATAGAAACATTCTTTCCTTTTTCTTTTTTAAATCGAAGCATTATTTTTTTTTTTTTTTTAAATAGAATGAAATATCATAAGGAACTTCGTTAAGGAACTTCTACTCAACAACTCAACCATAAATTCCTTACACCATCTTCATCTCCAAGTACTTCTCATTTCTCCACAAACTGCAAGCTATACTTATCATTTCTACCGAGCCGGGAGGAGATCTCAAATCAAAGTTTCCATGTTAGATTTCATAATCAATACATGAATGTCTTATAGTAAGAGACAAAACTAGAACTAGCAAGAGTATTACAGAACAACTTGTGGGTTATACAAAAAACATGCCTTTAATGGCGTGGCCAAGACCAAAAAACAGTCTACCAAGATCATACAAAAAATGCATTAGATAGCTATTACAAAAAATGAGACGCCCGCATCCAGGGTTAATATATGGTATACTTGATTCACATAAAAATTTTGTTTCTTAAAAACAATCATGGGAAGTAATTGCACAATTTAATATATGGTATACTTGATTCAGATAGGCTGAAACTATGACGAATATTATTCAGCCTGCTGTAGGCCATTTAATGCATTAGGAGTAGGCATGTTGGACGTTGGATTTTCAAGGAATCGATTGGAGTGATAAGTGTACGATTACTCCAACAAAATCTGTAGTCGCTACAGATAATATCTATGACCACCATGGTCTCGCCATACTGTGATAATTACCATTCCCCATATAGAGACTTTGTTGGTGACAAGACATAAACATAATGAGATTATTCACACGAGTGATACAATCCATCATTTACGACGAATATTATTTAGCTTGCCGCAGGCCATTTAATGTGCTGGAAGTAGGCATGTTGGCCGTTGTATTTTCAGGGATTCGATTGGAGTGATATGTGTATGATTACTCCATCAAAATCCATAGTCTCTACAGATGATATGTATGACCACCATGATCCCGCCATACTGTGATAATTACCATTCCCCATCCATCCCAGACTCCCATCCCATTCAATCTATCAACAAAGTGGCCACTCACTATTTATAGGCTAACCATGCCCCATATAACAACAAACTGAAATCGTCCGGGAAGCCATGGAATTTTTCTTTACTTATTCTGTTCTCTTTCTTTGAAGATTTCTTCTCTAAGACAACATGCACTGTTGTGGTCGTCAAGACTTGCAACAGTCGTCGAATGTTGCTTTAATACCAGACCATGCTGTCAGCTTCTTCTTACTCTTGTTTCAATTCATGAAAATGGTATAAGAGTCAATGGGGTGATGTTTTACAAGCTTTCCCATGTAATTGTTGAATTCAAAATGGAATGTGGAAGTAATTTGATTGGATTGGAATTTCGTTGGAATGGGGGCATACACATTTTTTTTCTTCCGTAGAGAGATATGTGGAGATAATAGGTAGCTTCAAATCATCGAACAATCTTCATATCCATATTCCAAACTCTCTTTCGCTTCTCAAATTATTGGAGGGACTTCCTAACCTTGAAAGATTACATATACGTCGAATGTTTTTCCCGATAAGAAATAATTTTTTAATAATTTATCATCATTATTATAATCATGTTTGCCAAAAATTTTTGCTGAATATTTGCAAAGTATATTTCATTGGTTAAATGCCTTTGCTTCCACTAACTACATGTACTACCCAACCCAAGTGTCTCTCCATCACCTGTTTATGTTTCACTTGGCAGTCTAGGAATACCTTCTATGTTTTGTATTGTATATGATACTATGCGTGAGCACGCATGTTTTTGTACGACAACTGAGATGACCAGTTATTTATTTGGTATGCATGGATTGGAGAGAGATGCAATACTAGTGTGTCTAGGCTATCCGCTTTCTAATCTTCGGGTGTTAAAAGTAGACATGAAGGGATATGATGGGAGGGAAATCCAATCAACAGTCTTCAAATTTTTTTTAGTGCTAGACCATGCTGTCAGCTTCTTCTAACGGGGCCAAGTAGAAAGCTTCAAGCACTCTCAAAGTCCCAATACACCATAATATATGGGCATTTTGAGCACTCTCGAAGTCCCAATACATGAATTTGTCATTATGTTCCTTGGCACCAATCACGTTTTTGTCCATCTTCTTTCCATCACTCTTCTTTCAATAACTGATTGGTATGCAATGAGGAGGGGACATAGGGAGATTAAGAGTCTTGGAAGCTTTCTTCTCTAAGACAACATGTGCTGTTGCGGTCGTCAACATTAGGCTTGCAGCAGTCGTCGAATGTTTTTTTAGTACCAGAAGGCTTCGGTCTTAGGGAAGGTGAGAAACTGTGCGAGTGGTTGAATCAACATCTTAAATTATAGAGCATTCTATCTCAAATTTTGTTGAGCGACTCTCAGATGATGTAGTATCAGACTTAACAGACAGTAAACTTGTTATCACCATCGCACATTTTTGCACTATTCATCAACAAATAACTACATTTGGCCCGAAGAGCTTACCAGTCTTTGCAAGAATATTCCCTTTGTAGCTGAAGGTGGGAAAATCATCATGGTAGGAGGCTTTCTAAAGTTTCTCCAGCTTGCATCCACAAGTAACTAGGCCAAGTTAATGTGATGGAAATTGGAATCCTTGGATTACTATGGGATTTTCAACACTTTTTGAAGGTTACCTTATATTACCACCTTATGCAGGAGGTATGATGTATTCAATGAATGATTTGGTTTCATTCTTTCAAAGAAACTTGCAGCAGTTGTCGAATGTTGTTTAGTACAGTCCTTCATGTCTAGAAAGCACAGTCCTTTTGCCTTCAACTTGCCGTAGTAAGAAGAAGTAGCGGAAAGTAGAAGGCATGACTGTGCTTTACAGACATGACAAACCATTTCCAGCAAAGGGATTATTCGGTACCAGCTTTCGGGATGAAGAAAGGTATCGTTCATGGGGGAGATGTTGTAGGATCTTAGGTTGGCCGCCCAACTAGGTCCTTTGTTCGACCACTTCACAAATCATGTCGAACCGTCGTTTCGATCATTGTTAAATTTTAATTAGCATTATTGTGTGTCTGGGAAGGCATGCATGTGTTGCTTGTTTTCGAAATTATACATGGAATGTGTTGAATATAATTGTACAACTGATGACAAAACTATTCATTAATGATAGTCTGTAAATGTTGGGCCTGGCCCAAGTGGGGCAATTTTGAACAAGGAACCTTTTTGGAACTTCGAAGCTGAGTGCAGCTCGACCTAAATATTTCCTTTCTTTTGTATATGTTTTGTGGATGCTGCGAAGTTGCGCGCAGCATAGTGTTGGATAACTGCGAAGCTTGGTGCTGCGAGGATGCAATACTGTGAAGTGTCTAGTCTACTGGGATCCAGTAGGGTAGAGTGCTGGACGGGGAAGATGGCACATGTTCTAGATAGACTAGCAGTGGTCTAATTTTGGTAAAGATGCTCCAGGAATGCCAAGCGGTGGGCAGGAGTGGATCAGGAAGAAAGCGATTGGTTGCACATGCAAAAGATGCCACCACCTGTACCAGTCGCACGAAGCCGTTAGAAGAAGAGAGGCTTGGCGAAAACAACCTATTGGCATGCGTGTGATAGGAAGGTTGATAGCGACATGGGCATACGTGAAGGGTAGGCCACGATGGAAGATTTGCTACCAGGTGCTAGCTAGCTCGATGAGCTAGAAACTATAACCGTTTTTGGTAAACCTAAGTGTTTTTGGCCTACGCATTGTAAAGACATGACCTATGGGTATGATCTAGAAATAAGGCATGAATTTGCAAGGGAAGGGTTACTCTTCAGTTTTGATTAAGTACTGATTATTGTAGAATCTTAAGCTTGGAAGCCATTGTAAAGGCTCTGCAGCTGAGTGCGTAGAGACCTATCTGAGAGAGAAGAGAGTCTGTAGCTGAGTGCGCAGACTAAGAACGGTTGTACCCTTCCCATAAAGATCAATATTAACAACCGTTCTTGTGGACGTAGCCTCCATCCGGGGGGTGAACCACATTAATTCCTGTGTTATGTGATTGTTGTGTGTTTATGATTGTTCATTTGCTTAGTATGAAGGTTAATACCGTAGTTATCTGTTATGTGATTGCTTTTGTATGTATTCGCCATAGAGAATGGGAATAATATGTTAAGTGTTACATGTATGGGTGAATGTTAGGTATTCAACAAGTATAAGTCTATGAATGAATGAGTATGCCGACTAATCATGCAGTGGAACACTGAACTTAAGCACAGCGTTTGGGCATGTAGTTTGCATGCTTTACTCATTTGCATACACCATAATGATAAACCCTTGAGTATTTTGAATGCATAAAGAATGGTAGCTTGGTTAAAGTTAGACGGCCCCAAATAGCTACGCAGTCCCGTAGACAAACCCTTCCTAATCCGTGCTGCAAGGTAAGTTGTCAATAACTTACCTACCCCAGGCAGGAGATAGTCCATACCGTGTAGTCCTTGGGTGCGTTGGTCGTGCAAGTTCCAAAGCCCGACGAAGCATATAGCGCGGGACAAAGACTCCACGCGGTTTCCTGTCCATTGCAGTCTACAAGATATTGCACTGCTTATCCTTCTCCCCACTCTCGCATCACCAGGTTGCAGAAACTTGATTCCGCATCCACCCCCTTAGCTTCGCCTCGGGTGAGACCTCAGGCTGCGCATAATTTGTTGCCGAAAGGGCCGATGAATAAAGGTTTTGTTGGTTCCTTGAACCACGGATTACCTGGGTCTACACTGGAAACCTCAAGAAGGTGATAGACAACCAAAAAATGGTTCTGTTGCTCAACTAAGATGAGTGATGCGATAGAGTGTTGGAAAGTAATGTGTGACGAAGAATACCAGTTCCCATTGGGTTTAGACAATTGGCATCTTGAAACGAAAGAGATCTGGGATTGGTGTGACAAGATCGAAAGAGATTTTGCAAAGAAAGAGAACAAACATCCACGTCTCTTTGACGTAGAGTGGTTGAACAGATATTTGTGGAAAGAGATTCATGAGATTTTCTGGGCTTCATTTGGAAATGAGTTATATGAGTGGATATCACGACTTGTAGAAAAGAAAACCCGATATCGCGACTCGTAGAAAAGAAAACCTGTTTTCAAGGAGGAGTACCTACAGAGTGGACTCTAGAGCTCACAGCGTAGCTCAAAGCAATAGATATCCCATTGACGTGAGCAATCGACTTCTGGGTCGATAGCATACTTGAAGGATTTGTAATCGAGTTTGCTGTAGACACGCTAAAGTCCTATAGTCAAGCCAAAGCGTACTTTTTTGAAGGATTCAGAGGTAAGTTCATGAACAATGTAAGTCTATACATTAAGATGTTAGTTGAGAAAGGAGTTTTAAGAATGCAGTAATATTTTTACATCTTTCATGGTCAATAGAATTTTTAGTGATTCTAACGAAGAGACACATAATCTAAGAAGTGGAAAGAGATATAAGTTTAACAAAGAAAAGAATCCCGGAGAACCTAGACTCCGCATAGAGACCGAACTCCCATGTGATCTTAACAAGCAGACCGCCCTGTTGTCAGCCACTATCCACCCTACTACACCTCAGAATCCGCTGGTTGCAGAAACCGCGCCACCCCTAGATCAGAACCCACCTGCTACGAGCGTAGTGTAGCCCACCCCGCAGAATGTCGACACTGCGCACACCACAGGAGTAGATACCTAGGCCAGTCTGACTCACACTATTCCAGTTCAGAATAGCCAATCTTAGACTATCCCATAGAATACCACTAGTCCGAATATTCCCTTTATTTTCTCCACATAGATAGTCAGCACTACCCAGAGCGGTGCATAACCAACATGAAGAATGACAGATAACGATATAAAACTGTCGATATTCAAAGGAACGGTTCTGGAAGACCCCGATCAACATTGGTTTCTATGTGAAGCTGTATGAAGTTTAAAGCAAATCTAGGATGATGTTGTGAAAAGAGCGCAGCTCATCACTACTTTCAGAGACCGTGCATTGCATTGGTTTATGAAATATTCTCCACAACCGAGAACCCTAACAGAAATTCAGGCTGCACTTGTCTCAGAGTTTAAGAAACCGAAGTCAGAATCGCAGTGCATAATAGAATTAAAGGAAATCAAGCAGAATCCTACTGAGCCAGTCTGGGAATTTGACAAAAAATTTAAAACATTGTTAGATCAAGTGATCTTTGTGATAGCTCCGCAACAACATCAGGAATGGTTCATCACTGCATTGTTGCCTCACATCAGACAACCATTGATGCAGCAGAAGGTTGCGTCGCAGGCAGAGGCCCTATAGATCGCAATGAAGTTGGAGGCTTCACCGATTGGTGAGAGTAGTACTGGGATGTCACAGATTCAGAACTAGTTGACTACCTTGATGTTAGAATTACAAGGTATGAAGAATGGAAAAGAACAAAGATATGAACACATACATGAAGTTTGGTGCATCGGATGCAAAGGGGAGGGCCATACCAGAGAACATTTCCCTCTATTTCAATATTATCTCGACAGTGGTGCACCGAATCCCATAAATATGAACCATAATCAGACACCATGGTGTGAAATCTGCAGAAGCAAAGGACATAGGCCTGAGGATTGTTATCTCATACAGAAATATGTAAAGACACCTAAGAGCTTGTATTGTAATTTTTGTAAATCACTGGGACATGACGAATCCAGTTGTCGAGCATATGACCTGATGAATGAAATAAAGTGCGATATGGAAATGATGCAAGGTGCTGGAATGTACCGCATCTAAGAAGAAAATCAGCCGAAGCAAGACAACACCCAATATGATTAAGGAGGATATGGGGACCATGGTGGTGGATACCGCAGGAGAGGAAGGAATGTCGGCCTGACACAAGGAAGAGGCCTCGGCCAGGTAATTTGTTATAACTGTGGCCAACCAAGTCACGTTTCTAGAGATTGTACCAACCCATGCACAACATGTAATTACTGTAAATCATTTGAGCATGTTATTGAAGACTATCCTGTGTTAGAGGTAGAAATGCAGAAACGAAGGAGGACAGAACCACCGAATCCCAACATTCAGTTGATTACATCAGATAACATAACTAAAGATCCAAGTGTAAACATCATAACACCCAGTGGCGTTGATACATGAAGGAACGGAGGTGCAGAAGCTTTGACCTCTGGAATGCGCGACCCTAGACAGAATCCTGGAGAGCCGGTATGGATTAGGAAATCTCTTGGGAAAGCACTGGGTCTCGACTTATAGAAAAATAAGGGAGCATTCCAGGAAGTGCGGGACATGTTCAGAACATCGCCACCTGGCTCCCTGAGAACACAGTTGTGTAGTGAAGTACCATAAGGAGAGAATATGCCAACGGCATATGATCAAACAAGCGCCGCAACGGAGGCAGGGACCTCTGTTGCGTAGTTCTTACGTAGTTGCATGAAATTACTAAAGAGTGTAGATGCTTACACGGAGTTTGAAAAGCTACTAAGGCAGTATGATCCAAACAGTGACAAGGGGGCTGCTAATGGTGTAGTCCATAATATTAGGAGTCCTAAAAGAATAGGAAGGAAAATGAGACTCACTACACAGATTGGGCACTATGAGATGGATGAGATCATTCTTGATCTTGGATCCGAAGTAAATGTCTTGGCCAAGCAGACATGGCATCAGATGGGTAAACCCAAGCTACAGTGGTCACCTCTACAGTTGAGAATGGCTAATCAAGGGATAGTTATACCTTTGGGGAGGTTACCCAACACCATTGTTGACATCGATGGAGTGCATAGCTATGCTAATTTTGAAGTCATTGAGATTGTGGATGACAACCATCCTTATACAGCACTACTGGGTATTGATTGGGCAATGACTAACTCTGCCATTATTGATCTAAAGACCATGAAAATGATATTTCAAGGCAATGATATTAGGGTCATCGTGCCATTGGACCCTTCGCAGAGAGGATGATATGTTGAACCGATTCAAGAGGAATCCAGAGCTCAAGACTTGGACTGTATCTACAAGATGACAACCAATACTGTTGATTACATTAATCCAACTGCGGATGGCACACTCAGTTGGCACTGTGATAGCTCTTTTGTTTCATATTCTAATGCAGGATTGGAAAACTGGCAAAGCAGGTTACACGAAGTATCTTCCAGGAAATGTGCACGGATCACGAAGTCACTCCGCTAGATTGGAAAAGAGGTAACTCCAATCCCTACCTTTCATGGTTTATCTAATGTTTATTGTTTCATCAAAGAATATACTGCAACAGTTCCGGATGAATACTGTGTCTCAGCACTAGACATGGCACTGCGTGACATACCTGCCAGATGGTGGTTTGTACATAAGAAGACACTGACCACATGGGATTAGTGAAGAATTTGTTGATGTATATGTAACTTCGGAATGTATTTCATCAGTATATTATATGTATATTTATTGTACCCTTATAAGAGATGTGTTATTCCTCTATAAGGAAGTGTCGTCATGTGGATTGACAAGTGTCGCAAGTGTGTGTACTTGCCGATGGGTTATTAGACCACCTTATGGGGTCGGCCCTAATTAATATATAATATAATGTGGATGTACTCAAGTAGACAAGTCGGCCCCAGTAGGTCACTGGGCAAAAAGGTGAGTATAAATAGAGATAGGAGATCTCTATTTTACTCACTCGGAAAAAGTATCTATCTCTCTCTCTGGAAAGTGGCGCACTAGGGAAGAGGAGGAGGATCATCTGCTAGGAGACTATCTCTGTATTATTTGGTTGTATTTTGGTTGAGCCATTGCTCTCTCTATCTCTGAGGAAGTTTGTGGGGTTTTTCACCTTAGGGTTTTCCCCACGGAAACTCTGTGTCTCTTGTCTCTATGCTTTTGATTCTTGTGATGCTTGTGATGCTTGTCATATTATGATTGTCATGCATTGATATACTGTAGATGTTATTCTCTCAGCAAAGATCCTTTAGTATTGTGATTTAATACTGAAAATTTAACATGGTATCAGAGCTTAACTGAGAAGAAGACATTTTACAGTGACGGAAGCTTGTATTTCTTTTTTATTGGGTTTCTCTCCACAGATTTTGGAAATTCAGTATAGTAGATTGGATCTACTCATCAAGGCGCATCTTTCTGTCCAATCAGATTTCAGTTCCGAGCATTTTCAGTTTTGGCCCTAAAATTTAGGGTTTCCACAAAAATAGGAATTTCTGGAAACTGAAGGTACAGCTGGAAGCTCCTTGAAAAAAATCGAAGGTTTGAGCTTTGGATCGAGATTTTTGGCTGGGTAGATCTCCGGGAAACTCAAACCCTAATTCAGGGCTCTCCCCAGTGAACCCGGGAGGACAAAAAGGCAATTTTGAAGGACAAGACTTTGCTGATCTCAAATTCTGAATGTACTAGGCTGATCAGCTCTCCAAGGCGCATCTTTCTATCCTTTCAGAATTTTGAAATTCACATTTTGAAATTTTAGGGTTTCTCTGACAAACCCTAATCCGGGTCCAGATCCAGTTTTCAGCACTTCAAGTGGTAAGTTCTAAATCTTTTCTATTTCCATTTGAAGTACTCTTAAAGATGTCTCTTCACACCAAGCTTGAGGATAAGCTTGAAGGGGCTGATAACTTCCGAGCCTGGAAGTATAGGATTGGGCTAATCCTGGAAGAGAATGAGTTGGACTCATATGTGAAAGAAGACATCCCTATCCCAGAGGATGAAGAGGCCAAGGCATTGCACAAGAAGAACTTGGTCAAGGCAAAGAGAATCATTGCTGATTCTATCAAAGACCATCTCATACCCCATGTGTCTTCTCTCAAGACACCCAAAGAGATGTTTGAATCTTTGACCAAGCTATTTGAAGGAAAGAACATAAATCGGAAGATGACCCTGCGGAACCAATTGAAAGCAGTGAAGTTTCAGAATGGAGAAACCATTCAATCCTACTTTTCAAGGGTCTCTCAGATCAAGGAACAATTAGAAGCAGTAGATGAAATGGTGGAGAATGGTGAAGTGGTGATGACCACTCTAAATGGCCTACCCAGGTCATGGGATTCCTTTATTCAAGGAATTTGTGCAAGGAAGAAGTTGATCTCCTTCAGTAGACTTCGAGAAGAATGTTCTCAAGAAGAAGCTAGGCTTATAGCTCGTGAAGAAAAGATGGGAGGAGAAGATCAAGCTCTTGCAGCTCACACTAAAAGAAGTAAATCCAAGAAGGAATCATCTCATAATAGAAGATTCTCTCACCATCATCATTATCATAAAGATAAGAAAGAACTCAGATGCTTCACTTGCAATGAGAAGGGACACTTTGCTTCAGATTGTCCCAAGAAGAAGAAAGACAACAACAGCTTCAGTAAGAAGAAGAAGGGCAGCAAAAGAAGATTCCATGCTCATGCTGCCGAAGATGATGAACCCCCAAAGAAGAAGGCTAAGGCAGAAAGCAGTAGTGATGATGACTCATCAAGTGAAGAAGAATATGTTTTAATCTCTGCACTCACTGGTACCATCTCTCATGGATGTAATGATTGGTTGATTGATAGTGGGGCTTCCAAACACATGACTGGATTTAAAGAATCCTTTGTGAACCTATCTGAACATGAGACACCCCATAAGGTGAAACTTGGGGATGATTATCAATACCCAATCAAAGGAAGTGGTGAAGCTTCTTACAACCTAGATTCTGGAAAATCTCTGAAGATGAAGGAAGTCCTCTATGTACCTGGGCTCAAGAAGAACTTACTTTCCATCTCTGCTTTAGATGCAAAAGGTATGAGGGTTGCATTTGTTGATGGCCAAGTACTAATGTGGCCTAAGGGAAAGACCATGGATGATGCAGTAGTGATTGGAGAGCAAGAGGGAGGCTTGTATAAATTGATGGGACAACCTGAACATGCCATGGTACATGAATCCATGGAGCCAAGTGAAATTTGGCACAGAAGACTTGCTCACATGCACTATAGGGCACTTCCAATTGCAAGCAAGGCAGTAGAAGGTCTTCCTGAAATCAAGACCAAACATGAAGGTGTTTGCAAAGGATGTGCAAAAGGAAAGAACACTAAGAAGGCTTTCCCAAGCAGTGAAAGCAAGGCAAAAGACATTCTGGAAATCATCCACTCAGATGTATGTGGTCCTATGTCATCTAGCTCCCTGAGTGGGTATGTTTACTATGTATCATTTATTGATGACTTCTCTAGGAAGACTTGGGTATACTTCTTGAAGGGCAAAGATGAAGTGTTTGATAAATTCAAGGAATTCAAAAACTTGATGGAGAATCAAACTGACAAGAAAATCAAAACATTCAGATCTGACAATGGTGGAGAATTCACCTCAAATGACTTCAAGAAGCTTTGCAGTGATTCAGGGATTAAGAGGGAGTTGACTGCTCCATATAATCCCCAACAGAATGGAGTTGCAGAAAGGAAGAACAGAACTATCATGGAAGCAGCAAGAGCAATGTTGCATGACCAGGATCTTCCTATGCATCTTTGGGCAGAAGCAGCTAGAACAGCTGTATATGTGCAGAATAGAACACCCCACAAGATATTGGACAACAAGACACCAGAAGAAGTATTTTCTGGTAAGAAACCTGAAGTCAGCCACCTCAGAATATTTGGTTGTCCAGTATACACTCATGTCCCAAAGGAGAAGAGGACTAAACTAGATCCTTCAGGAAAGAAGGGCATCTTCGTGGGTTATAGTGAAAGCTCGAAGGCTTACAGAATATATTTTCCAGGGTTCAAGAAGATTGATGTCAGCAGGGATGTAACATTTGATGAGAATTCAGCATTCATCAAATCAAGAAAGGCACCTATTGAAGTGTATGAAGAACCTAAGGAAACAAGATTTCAAGACACTACGATGACTGATGCAGTTCCAGAAATTGCTCGTGAGTTTGAAGATCCACAAGAACCTGTAGATCCACCCCGTGAGGATAACTCTCACAAGAGGAAACCTGTATGGGCTAGAGAGCTCATTCATGATGCAGAAAGATTTGGCATTCCAGAAGAAGAACACAGAGCAAAGAAGAGAACCAGATCACACACCAGTTATGTTGCTTTACTCTGTGACATCATGAACAAAGAGCCTTCCAGTTATGAAGAGGCAGCAGAAAAGAAAGAATGGAAGGATGCTATGGTTGAGGAATACCAATCAATTATGAAGAATGATGTTTGGGATGTTGTCCCAAGGCCTAAAGGGAAGTCTGTTGTGACTTCCAAGTGGATCTACAAAATCAAGCATGCTGCAGATGGCAGTGTGGAAAAATATAAAGCAAGATTCGTAGCTCGTGGTTTCTCTCAGAAGGAAGGAATAGACTATGAAGAAACCTTTGCACCTGTAGCCAGATATACTTCCATCAGAACAGTACTTGCCCTGGCTGCAGCAATGAAATGGAAGATACACCAGATGGATGTCAAGACTGCTTTCCTGAACGGTGTAGTAGAAGAGGAAGTATATGTGGAACAACCACTCGGCTTTGAAATACATGACAGGGAATCTTATGTATGCAGATTAAAGAAAGCCTTGTATGGCTTGAAGCAAGCTCCCAGAACCTGGTATGGTAGGATGGACAGTTTCCTATCTAGTTTGGGCTTTACCAAGAGTAAAGCGGATTCCAACCTTTACTACAAGGTTGAGGAAGGGAATCCTGTGATTCTACTTCTATACGTGGATGACCTATTTGTGACAGGAGATGACAGAATGATTGCAGATACCAAGAGGAAGCTTGCAGCTGAATTCGATATGAAAGATTTGGGAATGATGCACTATTTCCTAGGTATCGAGGTGTGGCAGAATGCAGGTGGGATCTTCCTTGGTCAAGGGAAGTACACAGTAGATATCCTGAAGAGATTTGGGATGATGGATTGCAAGGCCATGGCCACACCTATGGCATCGAATCTGAAGCTTCTTTGTGATGCTTC
Source organism: Larix kaempferi (assembly GCA_027924585.1). Lineage (NCBI taxonomy): Eukaryota > Viridiplantae > Streptophyta > Pinopsida > Pinales > Pinaceae > Larix > Larix kaempferi. The sequence continues at coordinate 2,587,767 of BSBM01000871.1, read as the reverse complement.
GTCTGAGCCAGTTGATGTTTCTATGTATCGTCAGATGATTGGGTCCTTGATGTACCTGACGAACACGAGACCAGACATTTGCTTTGCTGTGAACACATTGAGCCAGTTTCTGACGGATCCGAGGAGTGTTCACCTGGTTGCTGTAAAGCATGTTCTGAGGTACCTGAAGGGTACAGTGGATTATGGGCTCAGATATGAGGCGAATCAAAAGTTCAACCTGCATGGTTATGTTGATTCGGATTGGGCTGGCAGTGCTGCAGATAGAAAGAGCACATCAGGGTGTTGCTTCAGTATGGGATCAGGTGTGATCTCTTGGTTTAGCAGGAAGCAGTCCTGCGTAGCACTGAGTACAGCTGAGGCAGAGTATGTTGCAGCCTGTTCAGCTAGTTGTGAGGCAGTATGGCTACGGAAGCTACTGTCTGAGTTATTTGATCTCCCATTGGAGGCTACTGTTATCTTCTGTGATAACCAGAGTTGTGTGAAGCTGTCCGAGAACCCAGTGTTTCATGACAGGTCGAAACACATAGAGATCAAATATCACTATATCAGGGATATGGTGTAGAGAGGAGCTGTGAAGCTCCTGTATGTTGCGACGGACGAGCAGATTGCAGATGTGTTGACGAAGCCACTAGCCAGGGTGAAGTTCGAGTACTTCAGAGAGAGGCTTGGCGTTCTTCAGATCGAGGACACTTCGAGGAAGAAGTGATGGACACATTTGCTGAAGCCATTCCAAGCATGTTGGAAGGAGGATCCTTCACATGGCTGTGGATGTAAGCGCTGGATGATGAGCATCAGGATGATGTTCTAGTTTCTGCTGGATATGATCAGTTGGATCATTTTATGTATGTATGTACGCATCATGTTGGATGCAGGATATGATCAGTTGGATCATTTTATGTATGTATGTACGCATCATGTTGGATGCAGGATATGATCAGTTGGATCATTTTATGTATGTATGTACGCATCATGTTGGATGCTGGATATGATCAGTTGGATCACGTGTATGTATTGTTTATGCATCATGTTGGATGCTTGGACCATGTATCTGTATATGTATCAGGTGGATGCATTGTATGATCAGGTAGATCATGTATGGTGATATGTATCATGTATTTGTATTTGTATCAGGTGGATACATTGATGATCAGGAGGATCATGTATGATGATATGTATCAGGTAGATACTTGGTATGCATCAGGTAGATGCATTGATGATCAGGATGATCATAGATGACGAGCTTCAGGATGTTGCTCCAGATGACATGCAGCAGGATGTTGCATTGATGATCAGGATGATCATAGATGACGAGCTTCAGAATGTTGCTCCAGATGACATGCAGCAGGACGTTGCAGTGATGATGATCAGGATGATCATGGATACATCAGGATGATGTATGATGAGTATCAGGATGATACTCTGTGGCCGTGGATCAGGTTGTGCAGATAAGCATGTAATTTGTGCCCTGGGAGATTTGCAGATGGTCTTGCAAGGTTTTGCCTATGGCATGTAATTTGTGCCCTGGGACATCTGGCAAATGCTCTTTCGAGGTTTTGCTTGGGAGGACATATAATTTGTGCCCTGGGAGATCTGCAGATAGTCTTTCGAGGTTTTGCCTATGGCATGTAATTTGTGCCCTGGGATATCTGGCAGATGCTCTTTCGAGGTTTTGTCCTATGGCATGTAATTTGTGCCCTGGGAGATCCGATAGGTTGAGCTGTGTGCTCGTAATCAGTCCTGGGATGCTCTTGCGAGGTTTTGCCATGACCACATGTAATTTGTGCCCTGGGAGATCTGATAGGTTGAGCTGTGTGCTCGTAATCAGTCCTGGGATGCTCTTGCGAGGTTTTGTGGTGACCACATATAATTTGTGCCCTGGGAGATCTGCAGATAGTCTTTCGAGGTTTTGCCTATGGCATGTAATTTGTGCCCTGGGATATCTGGCAGATGCTCTTTCGAGGTTTTGTGGTGAGGTCACATATAATTTGTGCCCTGGGATATTTGCAGATGGTCTTTCGAGGTTTTGCCTATGGCATGTAATCTGTGCCCTGGGACATCTGGCAAATGCTCTTTCGAGGTTTTGTGACGCACGTAAAAGTCCTGAGGATTCCACAGTATGGCCAGTGATGACGAAGACCTGCAGGTGGTGGGCCTACATCCAGTATGAAAAAGGACTGGCTCTGTAGAACTTCCTATGACAAGTAGAGACAGAGATTGGATGAGATAGTAGCAGCAGTGACGATGATGATGACGATGCATCGATGACGATGATCCAGAGAAGAAGACTTGTCTAGTAGATCTGTGTCGAGAAATACCTTCCTTGTTAAGAGGGAGTGTTGATGTATATGTAACTTCGGAATGTATTTCATCAGTATATTATATGTATATTTATTGTACCCTTATAAGAGATGTGTTATTCCTCTATAAGGAAGTGTCGTCATGTGGATTGACAAGTGTCGCAAGTGTGTGTACTTGCCGATGGGTTATTAGACCACCTTATGGGGTCGGCCCTAATTAATATATAATATAATGTGGATGTACTCAAGTAGACAAGTCGGCCCCAGTAGGTCACTGGGCAAAAAGGTGAGTATAAATAGAGATAGGAGATCTCTATTTTACTCACTCGGAAAAAGTATCTATCTCTCTCTCTGGAAAGTGGCGCACTAGGGAAGAGGAGGAGGATCATCTGCTAGGAGACTATCTCTGTATTATTTGGTTGTATTTTGGTTGAGCCATTGCTCTCTCTATCTCTGAGGAAGTTTGTGGGGTTTTTCACCTTAGGGTTTTCCCCACGGAAACTCTGTGTCTCTTGTCTCTATGCTTTTGATTCTTGTGATGCTTGTGATGCTTGTCATATTATGATTGTCATGCATTGATATACTGTAGATGTTATTCTCTCAGCAAAGATCCTTTAGTATTGTGATTTAATACTGAAAATTTAACAGAATTAAGATGCAAATCCGATTTGCTGATAAGGTTACCCTATCATTCGAGAAATACAATGGACAGACGGATCCAAGAGAACATATTTGGGTCTGTTCAGAAGCATGGAGAGAAAGAACATAGATAGAATGGGTACACCTATTCATACACACATTGGAGGAACCGATTCTAAAGAAGTGGTACCTAAACCTGGAGTTGCGTAGAGACACAGTGGATTGGTCTATCCTAACTGCGAGATTCCAGCAAGATTTTAGTTTCGAAGATGAACATCTGAGTATTAATGACACGCTGCAAGTTATTAAGAAAAAAATATTTAGTCCAGATTGTACACAAGGAAACATGACACTGGAAGAATTTTTTGGTGCAAAAAGCATACCTACGCGCTTACAACCTGAATGGGAGGAGCATCTAGAACACGCTCTCAATTGTTATCACATCGATGGTGAAACTGAGGATAAAGTACATAGTGATGAGGAGGACCCACGCAATCTATAGATACCTGAGTCAGAGGGATCACGCGAGGTAGAAGGACCTCCACTGGAAATTCCAGATATGAGAGGACCCGTGAGAAGAAGGAAAGTGAACATTGGCACTAGAAAAGAGCCAAGGTGATAGACAGCCAACAATAAACTTTCTTCCTTTCTCCGTTAATTGTTATTTCCAGTAATGACAGTCTGTAAATTTCCTTCCTTTCTCTGTTAATTGTTATTTGCAGTACATTATGTCAGTCTGTAAATTTCCTTCCTTTCTCTGTTAATTGTTATTTCCATTAAATATTTTCCATTGTGTTATTCTTCATGCTTGGATGAAAGTAACATTAAATTAGAATTCATATGTTTATTCTTTGGTTTACCGCATCTAAGTATTCACCAATTTTATGCTAAAATTGATATTGGATTCATTTATGACCAATGCCCAACATTAATGGACTGTTTTATTTTCTTCATTATCAACCTGCAAATTAAGACCTTGACTGTAAGAAGATAACTACCCCGAATTGAGGGAAATTAATTCTGAAAATATGAAGAAGACATACAAGGGTGGAAGGGTGGTTCCAGGGTAGGTTCCAACTTGCTAATGGTGTTGGTGCATCCAGTCAACTGTAGCTAACAAAACAGGGTGTTGGTGCATCCTTCAGTTTTAATTGTGATAAAATTTAAGAATAGTAAAAATACTGATTCACCCCCCCTCTTAGTATTGCTTGATATTCCAACAGAACGATGGAATAGTCTGATGCAACACTTACATGTTTGAGGAATAATGACTGATTGTTTTTGTGGTTGCAAGGGATGAGTCTAGTGCTTCTATGTCTACAAGTCGAAGCTCCAATAAAAGTTTAGTCTTTTATTACTCCTTCAAAAGATATGATCTGATTAAGGATAAGGAGAATCTAAAATGTTCAACGACTTTAAATTATTGTGAACTTGAATTTAAAATAAAAATGCAATTTCTTATTTGAAAAGTGTGAATTTCAAATTAAAAAATGCAATTGTTTATTTGAAAATTGCAGTTTTCATTTGTAAATGCTCAAAATTTTAAAGTGAAAAAATCAATGTCTAAAATATTCAGTCATTGCTTGAATAACAAGTCAATCGGCTAAGTTATAACATAAAAAAATTGTTTGTCCCGATTTCTGTTTTCCGACATGAAGAATCAGCTGCCCCTTCTTTTCGTAGTTAATTGTGAAAACATTTATCCAAAAATTCAGCTATATCCATAATGGTGAACACAAGAAGGATTGACCGACCCTTCTTACAGTGTTAAACTATTATGAAAATAATATTGGGAATAAGAAGGGTCGGTCGACACTTCAATTTTGAGGGAATTATACAAATAGAACACCTTGGAAGTTATAACATATAAAAATAGTTTGTCTCGACTTCCGTTTTCCGACAAGAAGGATCGGCTGCACATTCTTTTCGTAGTTAACTGTGAAAACCTCTATCCAACAATTCAGCCATATCCATAATGGAGAACACAAGAAGGATCGACCGACCCTTCTTGCAGTGTCAAAATATTATGAAAAGAATATTGGTAATAAGAAGGGTCGACCAACCCTTCTTGGAGTTTCGAACTATTATAAAAATAATATGGGGAATAAGAAGGGTCGGTCGATCCTTGAATTATGAGGGAATTGTAAAAATAGAACACCTTGGAAGTTATATCATATAAAAATGGTTTGTCCCTACTTCTGTTTTATGACAAGAAGGATCTGCCATCCCTTATTTTCCTAGTTAATTGTCAAAACCTTTATCCATCAATTCATATATAGCCATAATGGATAATACAAGAAGGAACGACCGACCCTTCTTGCAATGTCAAACTATTATGAAAAGAATATTGGGAATAAGAATGGTCTACTGACCCTTCATTTAGGAAGGAATTGTAACAATAGAACACCTTGGAGAAAGAGCAAAGAAAGATCGACCGCTCTTTCTCTGAGAATATTTCTACTTTCCAGCAAAGTCTTTAAAGCAAAACGTTTATAAATTATGTTGTTAAAATGTTGATATCTAGTATCCTAGGGTGACACGTGGAATGATCATATTGTGACACATGGCATACTTGATTTGGCACATTGAGTATAGGGAGGTTACTATTTTTTATTTGATTTGGCACATTGAGTATAGCGAGGTTACTAATGCGGGTTTAACCACAACACAATTAGGAAATGAAAATTCACTCATAGTAGTTTCAAGGATTAGGCACATGCAAGATTACCCTGTAGTTGGAATGCTAATTGAAAAATTAACATGAATTTATTAATTTATGTTACTCATTTGCAGAAATAGATAAATGTTTTAATTAAATAAATTCACTTAAAACATAAAAGACACACAGATCATGAGTAAAGACAAATCCAAACTGTAGATCAATGTATAGATTATTGATTGCAAAAATTAAACAGTGTTCATAAATAATCTGAAGTGAAAATCAACATTCATCAAAGAAATTTTATCAATTAACAAAAGAGGAATGAAGAGAAGGACTAACTGTATTACTTCAAAGTTGCAAAAATTTACAATCTCTGCATCAATCAGAGTGTCTCTAGTCTTCTTTTGCTGATTTTATCCCCCCTACCCCATGATACCTCTACCCTTTAAATAAAAATTACAAAAATAGTTACGCAAGATAGACTTCCCATAAAACGGGGATTACAAATCGAAACTAAAAGGCATCCTCAGGAGCGACTAATACCGACCCTTTTCACAAAATTCCCAAAAGATTTTCATCACATGGTTTTCGGGAAGTATCTCATAACAAAATGTGGAAGATACCGACAATCCACTAGCTATCTATGACAGAGGTTGAAATATGATTCTTAGAAGATTCATGATGATCGAAAATGTCCTCAAAAACCAAAAAATCAGCCACTTGTCCTTCCTTCAGGGGAATTGGCGGAGTCACAGGCACTTGAGTAATTATAAAATCCTGGATGACTATATCATCTCGATCAACATGTTTCTCAGTCATCTTCCTTCTCTTCCTCCGAGGGAGTTGTATATACCTAGATTGAATCTCAGAGTCTTCTTTTTCACTACCCGTACTGTCATCCAAAACATCGGCTTTAAAAGGTGGCGACAGAGGTTCATGATATTGAAGAGTTTGAAGTTCTTTCTCGCCACAAAATCTGACTGAAGATTTGTGACTTTTTTGCATCTTGTTCACAAGAAATCTCTGGAAATTGAATAAGAAGACTTTTTATATGGAATAGGACGACTAACAAATTGCCCATATTGGTATTTGTGTTTAAGAAGAGCAATATATATCCCATAATGATTAACTGTAATGAATTTCTTTGATTAAAACCTTTCAGTCTCAGAAATGCAATTATCACATCTGTAACGAAATAACATATAGCATGCGCCAACAAAATTTGGATTAAGATGCAGTACAATTTTAATTATATAACGTATGATTTGATGTCAAATCTAAACAACTTATCATTATGGATTAGTCGGATCAATGACTATGACTTCAAATTTGGCACATTGAGTATCCCGTAACAAACTGTGAAAGATACCGACTGTTAGCACTCGAATTGTACCTTAAGGTTGCAGAAAGGCCAAGCTGGGGTAACCACAAAACCACTTCAGGAAAGGTAAGTTGGCTTCTTCCTCTCCAAAGAGGGATCTCTCACATAATTTTAAACAAGGACAGATACATATGAATGAATACTGTAATTGAAATGTTGTTTGGCTGAAAGCAAAGTGGACAAACTCATTGGGGAGTGGAGTCAAAACATAAAAATATTAAACATGACAATGCTTTGCAAAGAAAACTAATTAGAGGAAGGATAGCCACCCGCTCACAGTCAAAGAGATTTTGTTTGGTGATTAAAGAAGAAGATATGTACAAGCCATCAATATAGAGAATATGATAATGAATTCTATGCTGACTTTAGCAGAAAATGGTAGTGGATGCTTGAAATGAAAGCAACAGAGCATCATATTTATGAATTCTGTCCCAATACAACACTTATCCAAGCATGAAAAAGCATAACAGTATGAATTAAACAGTGAGAGAAACATTCACATAAGAGAAGAAGTAAACAGATTGTAAGATGAATAACACAGGAATCTCTGATAGAAAACCTTGCTCTACCTATCCATATTTTATTAAAATATATCTCAGAGTGCTTAACACAAGGAATTCACGAGTCCAACAAAAGTTTCCAACCCTTTATCCTTCTATTACATTGCTTATATAGATGCTCAGAGCCTTCAAGCTCGAGCTGCCTCAATAGGAAGCTGTTACAATGCGGGTGACACCTATTCAAACAGGTTCACCACCCTCAGGAATTAGTTACAACAAAATGACAATGCTGGAAAAACTTGCTCAATTGCCTTTTACAAAATTACTGAGCATTTTTACCGAAAGACAACAGACTCTAACAAGATAAACAAAATGATTCAATGGTTCAATATCAGCTTTCTCTCCCCATATTTCTCAACGAGCTTCCATAGCTTGGTAGCTGGCAGCTATGAGGTGGCCAACTCCTTCATTAAGACTCAAATATCAGTGTGGTCCCTATAAGAGTAGCTTCACAGATGTGCACTAGCCTCCTTGAACATCATGCTTAACTCAAAATCCTTTTCCTTTTTCTGCACCACTATCTTCCCTGATAACAACTGATCCATACCTGCAAAATTTGTGAAATCCAATTTACATCCTGCCAATTTCTTCTGATATTCTTCTTCTGTGAGCATTGTTCCATCCTCCTCCCAAAAGGGAGGTAACCCTTTCTTGAACAAAGGGTCAAACATGTCTTTGAAATACTTGATCTGTTGTGCCATGACATCTCTTTTAGCTTGAATAGCCTTTACTTGCTGGTGCTTGTGCATCACTTTTTTGGCTCCAATGATGATGGAAATCCTATCTGTTACACTAGTTGTCTTAACATGCTCCTCGTATAATCCATTCAAGAATTTGATGGCATTCTTAGTATACTCTACAGTTTTTTTTTTCAATTTATCATTTGCTGCTGTCAAACTATTCTTGGCTAATTTTATCACTGCTTCCTTGTCCAAGACAAAATCAAGGAAAGGCCTCAATTTTCCTGCTTCTTCAATGATGCCATCCCAGATGACCTGCCTGGCCTCTAGCAAGAAAGTCTACACTGTAGCTTGTCTTGCCAACTCATCATATTTACCCTGCAACTCTTGGTGCTTGGCTTCCCAATCCTACTTTTCTCTTTCTGCATTATCCTTCAGGGTTTTCAGATTCACATTCTTCTTTTTTAATCTTGTTATTTCCATGTCTTCCAGACTAGCTTAGACTATAGCCCCTACTAGGGAGAAATCACCAACCTCTATGGATGGTGTGGACATGCTTTCTACTTCTTGCTCTTTCTTATGCAGTTTCTTCTCAAGCTCTTCCACTTTGGCCTTTGATATTTTCTCACTTGCCACCACAATGTCTATATCTATTTGCCATTGTTTTTCCTTCTCTTGAAGCTTCAATAGCTTGGCCCTACAGTTTTTCAAGTCAGTCTACAACTTCTCATCTTTTCCTCCAGTTCTGTTAGCTCAGAGACTACTACTAACTGGGTAGAGGGGATTTTCAACCCCTTTTTTAGAGATTGGATGATGTTGTTTTTTTCACCCTGCAATTTCTTGATCACTGGCTTATGAGCTTTGTTTTCTATATTTTCCTGCTTGAGATGGATGGCAATCTTACTCTTACTGACCTGTACCTTTGATAGCTCCAAAGCTGTCCTCAACAGTTTAGTATAAATAAAATCCCCGGTTTCTTTGTGCAATTTTATTACACATGGGATAGACACTAGTACATGTGGACATTTTTCCCACAAAAAATCATTGCTATTGCAACACTTTTCCGTTGCTATAGCGACAAACATGACTCTTTGTTTTTGTGGCACTAATTTCGTCACTGTAGAAACACTTTCCAACATTCGTGGCTATAGCACCAAACGTTCGTGGCTATAGCGACGGATGTTTACATTAAAAAAAGAGAGTAAATGAAGCGATCTATGTCTCTCTAGCCACGAACGTTCATGGCTATAGCACCGATAGTTCGTGGCTAGAGAGACGAATGGTCATATTTAAAAGAAATAAGTGAATTGATCTTCGTCTCTCTAGCAACAAACGTTCATGGCTATAGCACCGAACGTTCATGGCTATAGCGACAGATGTTCATATTTAAAAGAAATAAGTGATCCAATCTCCGTCTCTCTAGCAATGAAAGTTCATGGCTATAGCACCACAAGTTCATGGCTATAGCGACAGATGTTCATATTTAAAAGAAATAAGTGAACCGATCTCTATCTCTCTAGCAATGAAAGTTCATGGCTATAGCATTGAAAGTTCGTGGCCATAGCAACGAAAGTGCGTGGCTATAGCGACGGATGTTCATATTTAAAAAAATAAGTAAAGCGATCTCCGTCTCTCTAGCAACGAATGTTCATAGCTATAGCACTGAAAGTGCGTGGCTAGAGAGACGGATTCACATATTTAAAAAACAATATGTCCATCGCTATAGAAACGACAAGCCCTGACTAGTTTCAACGAACTTGCTATACTAGCGACGAAAATTTCCATTGCTAGTATAGCAAGTTCGTCGAAACTTGCTAGCGCTTGTCGTCTCTATAGCGACGGACATGTCTATTTTTTAAAAAACTAGCAATTGTACCTCAGGGTGCAATAAAAGAACATTGTATTGCTTTGGCATACCCATAATTTGTTGTTTAAAATTGTTCTTACTTCAACAAAATAATACTATCAATTAAAGATTCCATTGAAGAAATTCTATATGCAAAAGCCATGGAAAGCTCCTCATATTTTTCTCACAAAAAATAAATAGTTGATAGAGCCAAGACTTGAAATCCCAATAGCTGATAGAGCCTTACATATTTACTACTATCAAGGCCAGGAGGATAGAGAACCTAACGGCCATAGCATTGCACACTACTACATATGGCTCAAAAGTCCCACGAAATGTTTCCACGAAACAGTTAAAATCGTTGTTTTCGTGGAAAAATAGTTTAAATTTTTGGAAAAAAGTTGAAAATTGAAAATTCCCCCAACGATTGTCGCTATAGCCACGGATGGAATTTTCGTCGCTATAGCCACAAAATTTCATCACTATAGCCACGAAAAGGGGATTATAGTCCACTTTCTTAACCATCACAAATACTATATAGAATAAAAATTTGATCTTTGATATTTAATTTATTCTAAGTGCAAATTTCTTTGTTGCTAACCTCCAATAGGCATACAAATATGGATTTTTTTATGGAAGGGGGTTCCACTCTTAGTTTTTTTTTTTAAGACCAAGACTCAATTAAGGATACTCAATAAAACTAATTTGGAATAGTTTTCATGTGACCTTAAATTTATAGATTTTCCATTAACACCCAATAGAAAATGTCTTCCATAAAATCATTTTTCAAATTTTCGCTTATTAGAATATGGATCAAATAACATTGTTCCACTTTAAACTTCATTTATAGGATTTGGAAAAAACTATTTTCATTATAATTCCACAAGAAAAATACTATCCCATGATATGACCTTGTTCCTAAACCTAAATGGATAAGGTGCCACTAAATTACTCTATATATATGGAAAACCCAAGTCAACTACAAAAGACTCGTTACAAGGGCATACTCATATCTCCATCACCCATCATAGTCCACATGCAATCCACATATCACCAATGAATCCCTTGTAATAAAGAAGATCAACCTAAAGTACTATTGGTAGCTGACGGAGTGAAGGATATTGATAGTAGGAAAACTATTTTTTCAGCGTGCAATAATGTGTGAGTGCCAAATTCCATAGAAAAAACAAGTTGCTTGTGGAAATAGTCTTTTGGTTAGGAAAGATCCTTCCATAGAAAAAAGTTTAGGGATGGGCCTTCCATAGTCATTGTCACCATCATCATCACCATCATCATCATCATCATCATCATTATCATTGTCATAACCATCATCATCATCGTCTTCATCGTATTCATCGTCTTCATCATCATCATCATTATCATTGTCATCATCATCGGCATCGTTATCATATCAACTTTGTCATCATTGTCATCGTCATCGTCATCGTCATTACCAACATCATCATCATCAACATAATTGTCATCATAATAATCATTCATGTCATTGTCATCGTCATCATTGTCATTATCAACATCCTAATCATCATCATCATATAATCACTTCATCATCATTCTCATCATCCTTGTTGTCATCATGATCATGCTCATGATCATCATCATCCTTGTTGTCATCATGATCATGCTCATGATCATCATCGTCATCATTGTCATCATCATTGTCATTTTTTATTTTTCCATGGTTAACTTCACTATATGACTCATGGTCCATGTGTAGGGACCCACATATAATTACTTTACCTTACAAGAGCGATATGGTGGTATTTCAATATTTGTAACATTGAGGATGGTTCTCGTGTTACACCATGGCATGCGAACTAAATTTAAGGTCTAATTCCATATTATTTTGCTATGGGGTTGTTGGTCCATGCATGTTAACCTAAACTAGTATCACATAATTTGCTATGGGGTTGTCTGTCCATATAGTTGGAGTTTCAATCATTCTTAGTGTGTCATTATTGATTTTGGAGGCTCTCTCTATCCTTATCAACTTATTTTCGTATACAGTTGTCATCAATTTCGGTGTTATGGTTAGTTGGAATGTCCCTCCCTAAGTTAAAACAAGTTGTTTCTTGTAAGGACTGTGGGTGAGCTTATTAATTGTCCCGTCATCTTCATTGTACGCAACCTAATGCTCTTGACAATAAAGATGTTGAATATATATACATTCCCTCAACTCCAATATTGTGGTTATATTCATGAAATCCTCATGTCTCAAATTTTCTTACAGATATATCATCTTGGGTGTCCTTGAAAGATGAAAAAGGTCACCATAAGCTAAAATACACCTTGAGAATCTAAAGCTTGACAATGGCAACTGCAATAACACATGTCCAACAAGACATAGTATTTGGATCCCTTAGGGATTATTTATGATGCTCTTATTTCATCAAATATCCTCTTTGTGATAGAGACTCATGCAAACTCTATTCAATCACTCATAGGCATTGTGAGTTACCATTGGTTTTCCATTTGCAAGAGGAGACCAAGTGTTCAAGGATATTAGAGGATCAAATGGAGTAGAATGTCCAACAATGTTTTTTGCAATTTATAGTACATCAACAAAAAAATTTGGGATGGTAATGTGGTGGTGTGTTTTCAACAATCAAAATTTGTCATTATATATGTATGGATTACATAGTTTAGAATTCCACCATTTAGTACTCTTCAAAACTTTCCAATTATATAAATACACATGGTTTTTCCTTCTAATGATTTTCCAACAACTTTCACAGTGTCGAATATATAATCATGATTAGTTGGGATGGGCATGAGGATGTTTGATTTTAGGGATTACAATTTGTGAATAGGCACCTATGCTTTATATAATATATGTTTCCATCATTTATTTTTCTTTGAAATCTTTCTAATGATATAATAGACACACAATTTTGTATATTAGTGATTGACATAAACACCTCTTTTTTACACAACTAATCTATGTGAATTAAGTACACTTCTTATGTTTGGTCCTTAAGTGCATAGGTTAAGTGTGTCTCTTGTGCGTCACTTATATAATTTAGATATGTCACTTATGTGCATGAGCTAGGTGCATAGTTAGATGTGTCACTCATGTGCATGAGTTTGGTGTGAGAAAGGTTGAAGGTTTGTGGGCTATGTCTTAATCATCTTTGTCTCTATTCATTTTTGTCATTCTATTGTCTCTCCACTTTAGTATTATGCTTGGAATCAATGTTGCAAAGGGAGTGCATGCAATATTTTCCACCTCATCCTCATCATCCTTGTCATTGTCATAATCAATCTCATCCTTTTTATCATCATCCTTGTCATCATCATCATTGCCATCGTCATCATCATCATGATCCTCATCCTCATCATCATTGTTGAGATTTTCAAACCAAAGATGATTCTCATAGTCCAGGCCACGATCCAAGGTCAAAATACATAGTCTTATGCCATAACATTTTCCTTTATGGATCACGGCTAATGTCCATCTATAGCCTCCACCTTGTTTATGTATTTGCATTGTTCAATAAACCATTGTAGTGGTGGAATTATAGAAATTGGTACACATGCACTGGGCATTGCTATTTAAGTGATTGAATATTTGATGGCAAGTGGCATATGAATTATTATTAAGTGTTGTAAGGTAGTCTGGAAGGTAAAACATATTAATATAAAAAAAAAATTATAATAATCGATAAAACTTCCGTAACAACATTGAATTGTAATCTGGCTAAAAAACACCATTACACTACATTAAAAAAAAAATCCCAAACTCTGGGCACCAAATTTTGTTAAAATTGATTGCTGGATATTTACAGAATGGGCATGTTGTTGAAGCCCTGGAGGCTCTTTCATACAATTCCCCATGGAACTATGTTCTCTTGGACATCCATGATTTTAGGATATGTACAAAATGGCCATGGTGAAGAGGCACTGGAGCTTTTTCGACAAATGCGACTCACAGGTATGAAACCCAAATCTAATACCTTCATCAGAGTTTTGCAAATCAAGTTTGGTTGCAAGTGCCTCTTGAAAATTGCACCAGCATCTAACCTTGAATTTGCATGGGATCCATAAAATGCCATCTTCCAAAACCATTCAATTTTTTATTCTGATCAAATGCAGAAACACTACACAAATTTATTCCTCATTCATAAAGGTGAGTCCAGCCAGTATCGATCCAGTCAATCAGCCCTTGGATCATGGATGAGACCATACCGATCCATCAAGTGTAAATTCATCTTTCATTGCAGGGTGCAATAGAGTCAGCTTGTCCCTCATCTCTAATTAGTGGAGAGTAGTGTCTATTAGGGGTTTCAGTGATTCCTCTTGTCTAATGAGCAAATTGAGTTACATGTGCAAATATGATATCCTTCAATAGAACCATCTTTTGAGCCAGTCCCATTTCCTGTCGCAATGGGTGAGTAGTAAGAAGTAAAGCGCCTAACTAAGGGATGTGGAAATCTTCTCTTCTGGCCTGAACGACAACAAATATATTGAACACGACAATGACCTCTTTTGGCCCTCTTGACCTCCTTTCCTATGGGCCATTTGCGATGATCGACTATTGCATATGGTGAGTAGCTCTGAAATGTTGATGTATATGTAACTTCAGAATGTATTTCACTTATATATTTATTGTACTCCTATAGAGATGTATTATTCCTCTATATGGAAGTGTCGTCATTTGTATTGACAAGTGTCGCAAGTGTGTTAACTTGCCGATGGGTTATTAGACCACCTTGTAAGGGGTCGACCCGATATAATGTAATATGAAGTTATTGTACCTATCTAGACAAGTCAGCCACATAAGGTTATTGGGAAAAAAGGACAAGTATAAATAGAGATCGGGAGATCTCTATTTGGATAACTTCAGAACTCACACTTCCTTCACTTGGAAAGTGGCGCACATGTGAGGAGGAGGATCAGTTGCTAAGAGGAGTCTATCTCTTGTACTTTGGTTGAGCTATTGCTCTATCTATCTCTGAGGAAGTTGTGGGGTTTTTCACCTTAGGTTTTTCCCCATTGAAACTCTGTGTGTCTATTGGCTCTCATGCTTTTGCTTCTTGTGATGATTGACATGCTTATTATGATTGATATGCATTGATATACTGTACATGTTATTCTCTCAGTAAATATCCTAGAGTATTGTGAATTAATGCTCAAAATTTAACATGGTATCATAGCTAACCTGAGAAGAAGACATTGTGCAGTGACGAAAACTAGGGTTTCTTGTTTATTGGGTTTCTCTCCATAGATTTTGGAAAAGCAGTATAGTAGATTGACTCTACTCATCAAGGAGAATTTATCTGTCCAATCAGAATTCCATTCTGAGCATTTTTCAGATTTGGCCCTAAAAATTAGGGTTTCCACAAAAATAGGAATTTCTGAAATCTGAAGACATAGCTGGAAGCTCCTTAGAAAAATCGAAGTTTAGAGCTTTGGATCGATATTTTTGGCTGGGTAAATCTCCGGGAAACTCAAACCCTAATTCAGGGTCCTCCCTAGTGAACTTGGGAAGACTAAAAGGCATTTCTGAAGGGTGAAGCTTTGTAGATATCAAATGCTGAATACACTAAGCTGATTAGATCATCAAGGTGCATCTTTCTATCCTTTTAGAAAGTTGAAATTCATATTTTGAATTTTTAGGGTTTTTTCGACAAACCCTAATCCGAGACGAGATCCAGTGTTCAACAAAGCAAGTGGTAAGACGTAAATCTTTTCTATTTCCATTTGAAGTACTCTTTAAGATGTCTCACGACACCAAGCTTGAGGATAAGCTTGAAGGGGCTGATAAATTTCGAGCCTGGAAGTATAGGATTGGGTTAATCCTGGAAGAAAATGAATTGGACTCCTACATCAGCTCTGAGGTACCTATCCCAGAGGATGAAGAGGCTAAGGTATTGCATAAGAAGAAATTGGTCAAGGCAAAGAGAATCATTGTTGATTCTATCAAATACCATCTCATACCACACGTGTCATCTCTAAAGATACCCAAGGAGATGTTTGACTCCCTGACCAAGTTATTTGAAGGGAAGAACATAAATCAGAAGATGACTGTGCAGAATCAATTGAAAGGGGTCAAGATGTTGAATGGAGAGACCATTCAATCTTACTTCTCCAAGGTCTCTCAGATCAAGGAACAACTTGAAGCTGAGGATGAGGTAGTGGAAAATGGTGAAGTTGTTATGACCACTCTGAATGGCCTACCCAGGTCATGGGACTCCTTTATTCAAGGAATCTGTGCAAGAAAGAAATTGATCTCTTTCAGTAGACTATGGGAGGAATGCTCTCAAGAAGAAGCTAGGCTTGTGGCATGAGAAGAAAAGATGGGGAATGAAGATCAAGCTCTCACAACTCATACCAAGGGAAGCAAGGTTAAGAGGGAGAAATCTCATAACAAGAAACATTCTCACCCTTATCACAAGAAGAAAGATCTATCTCATGTTCGATGTTTCGAATGTAATGAGAAGGGACACTTTGCTTCAGAATGTCCCAAGAACAAAAGGGACAACAACAAAAACAACAACTTCAACAAGAAGAAGAAGGGTAGCAAAAGAAGGTATCATGCTCATGCTGTTGAAGATGATGAACCTCCAAAGAAGAAGGTTAGAGAAGAAAGTGATGATGATGATTCATTAAGCCAAGAAGAGTATGTTCTAATCTCTGCTCTCATAGGAACTATTTCTCCTGGTTGTAATGATTGGCTTATTGACAGTGGTGCTTCCAAACACATGACGGGGTTTAAAGAATCTTTTGTAAATCTATCTGAACATGAATCACCCCATAAAGTGAAACTTGGGGATGACTATCAATACCCCATCAAAGGAAGTGGTGAAGCCTCCTACAACCTAGATCCTGGAAAGTCCTTGAAGATGAAGGAAGTTATCTATGTACCTGGGCTCAAGAAGAATCTACTCTCCATCTCTGCATTAGATGCAAAAGGTATGAGGGTTGCATTTGTAGATGGCCAAGTCCTAATGTGGCCAAAGGGTAAAACTATTGATGATGCAGTGGTGATTGGAGAGCAAGAGGGACGCCTGTATAAATTGAAGGGATAACCTGAACATTCCATGGTGCATGATTCCATGGAGCCAAGTGAAATTTGGCATAGAAATCTTGCACATATGCACTACAGAGCATTACTAATTGCAAGTAAGGCTGTAGAAGGTCTTCCTGAAATTAAGACCAAGCATGAAGGTGTTTGCAAATGATGTGCAAAAGGAAAGAACATAAAGAAGGCATTTACAAGCAGTGAAAGCAAGGCAAAAAGTATATTGGAAATTATCCACTCCGATGTATGCGGCCTGATGTCATCCAGCTCTCTGAGTGGGTATGTTTACTATGTCTCTTTCATTGATGACTTCTCTCGGAAGACTTGGGTTTACCTCTTGAAGAACAAAGATGAAGTATTTGATAAGTTCAAGGAATTCAAAACCTTGATGGAGAACCAAACTGATAAGAAGATCAAAACATTCAGATCTGACAATGGTGGAGAATTCACCTCAGGTGACTTCAAGAAGCTTTACAGTGATTTAGGGATTAAGAGGGAGTTGACTGCTCCTTACAATACACAACAGAATGGAGTTGTAGAAAGAAAGAACAGAGCAATCATGGAAGCAACATGGGAAATGCTGCATGACCAGGATCTTCCCATGCATCTATGGGCAGAAGTGTAGCTAGGGTTTTACCCCTAGCTTGTGCCAATGAGCACCTACTAAGGAGAAGGGACTCCTTAGTAGCAGTTCAGTAAATGAAAATTATTATGCTAAAACAGAAATGTAAATTACTCTAAACATGTGCATGAAATAGAAAAAAACAAGATGTAAATAATGGCTTTTATATTAATGTTACCTTCAATGTGAAGGTTGGTGAAGCTCTTTGCAATGTCCAAGAGGGTTGCTCCAAGCTCCAACTTGCTCCTTCTCTTTCTCTAATGGTGGGAATGGGCCAAAATGGGCACTCAAGGTGAAAGTAGCTCAAGGGTGAGCTAGGGTTTCAAGAGTGATTTTGGCAGAGTAAGGGTGCATATGATTGTGGATGTGGAATAAGGGGTCTCCATCACCTATTTATAGTTTTTTGGTGGTGGAGTGCTGGCCCATGGTTTTGGGAACCATATGGTTTAGGGCAACTGTATAGGGTTTTTTCCTCCTTTTCCTCATTATTTTATATTTTTTATTCCCTTTTTAGGGGGTTTTTGCTATTTTTAAAGGAATTTTGGATATTTTTGGAGGAAAAAGGGGTTTTTTAGCCTTTTTGAGGATTTTTTGATGGTTTTGTGGCCTTTTGGAGGCATTTTAGTGGGATTTTCAGGATTTTTAAGGGAAACATGGTAGGAAAATGGACAAATGAGCCATGTAATGAGGTAGATGAGGTAGTGAACACTTTTTGAGTGTTAACAAGAAGCAACTAGGACAAGTAATCCAGGAAGCAAAGATAAAGAGGGAGCACACTCCAACAGTTCATGCAAGGAAGCAAATAATGAGAGGGAGTCCACCCAACAACAAACAAACAAAGATAAGTATTTGAATTTTCATTTCTTGAATATTTGATTGTTTAAATAATACTGTTCAAATGATGTATATACTTATGTTCCTAGACTTAGGTTGTGTATTTTGCATATTTGCATTAATGAACAGTATACTACTAATATGCATATGATGGGTAAGTGGACTATGGCATTGTACAACATTCCATTGCTACTTATCTAGAATGAAACCTCTTTGTTGACATGTTGGGAGTTGTTCACACTCTTAACAATGTTTTGGTAGAGATTGGAAGGCATCTAGAAAGTTACGGGATGTGGATAAATGTTGTATTGAAGCATTGGCTTAAATAATTGCATGACTGTATGACATATTTCTTTATGTGAAAGAACTTGTTCTGAAAATTATGAGATGTTTCTAATCATGCAATTTAACTTGTTTTGTAGGAAAGACAGTATAGCTTCACCTACAAAAGAAGGACTACAATATTTGTGTTAACACCCAAAAAGTGCTCACTAGCTCATTTCCTTATTCACATGACCCATTTGTCCACTTTTCCACCACTTGAGCCTCTAAAGCCATCAAAAGGTCACCAAAAGACCATAATACACCCTTTTCCCCCCCTCAAAATGAATATTTTTCCTCAAAAAGCATAAAAAACCCTCAAAAAGGGTCTAGAATTCCCAAAAATATTAAAAAGGGAATAAAAATATTAAAAATATTCAAAAAAAGAAAAAGGAGGGAAAAGGTACCTAAACCATGTTGGTCAATACCATTGGTTTCCTCAAAACCATAATGGTATTCCCCACCACCAAAAACTATAAAAAGGTGGTAGGGGCTCCTCACTTTCCATCCATCCATCATCCTATCCTCACGCTGTCAAAATCTCTCATGAGAATTTTGGCCATTTTTAGCATCTTGGAGAAGAGACCTTTGGAGCTTGGAGCTACTCACCTTGGGAGTTGCTCAACACAAATCCTCACCATTTGAGGTATCTTAATACAAAATACTTATTCTTTTATTTCTTGTTGTTGAATCATTTTTAAAAAAATTATTTGTTATATGCACATGCTAGTTTAGATTTAGATTTAATTTATAATTGTTTTTTGCTTTCAATATTGAAACTGCTATCACATTGTTGATAGGTGCCCATTGCACAAAGCTTGGTTGCAAAACCAAGCTAACAGTTTTTGGCGACTCTGCTGGCTTCAAATTCTTAGATCTCGGTTTTTTGCTTTAGATCTTAGTTTTTATTAGTTTTAATCATTTTAATTCATAGATCTTCCATCCTAGACAGTAGATCCATTGCTGTTCTATATCTTGGCCCTTTCTATTGCCATTAACATCTTTAAATTACCATTTTTGGGTTCGTTTTTTGGCGTTTGTTTTACGGCTTTCGTCTTGCGGTTTTTTGCCCGATAGTCACGCGGCTCATCGCGACCTCGCGGCTTTTTTTTCGCGCGGCGTGCCGCATCTTCGTGGCCATTTTACGCGCTGCACATCACGGCTTTGCGGCCATTTGCCGTGCTGCACATCGCGACTGTGTGACCGAAACCCATGCTACACATCGCGGCTTCGTGGCTGAAACCCACGCTGCACATCGCGACTGCGCAGCTGAAACCCGCGCTGCACATCGCGGCTGTTTTCCCAAAACCCGTGATGCAATTTTTTTGAATTCGGCCAATTTTTTGAAAATATTTTTTACTGTATTTTTTGCCCATTTTGCATATTTTACAGCATTAATTTTTCTACATTTTTACAGCATTAATTTTTCTGCATTTTTACAGCCATACTAAATCTTTTACTATTTATATATGCTCCATTAAAAGTCTTTTTAAAAAATTTCAGCAATTGAAAGAAAGATTTTCTGCATTTTATTTAGATCAAGGTTTTACTGTTTATTTGCTCAATACTTTGCCTAAGCAATTTTTAAGAGATCCATTTATTTATTGAAATATTTAATTATTTTCTTTCCTTCAAATTATTTCAAAGATCCATTATTTTTGAATAGTTTTTTCAAGCATTTACATTTCAAAAACGCCTTCATTTATTGCAAAACTGGAAGCGTCTTTTCTTTCATTTGTAATCAATCACCCAAGCGAGGTAAATCAATTTTAGTTTAAATACCACACTTGCACCCACTCTGCCACATAATTTAAACTGAGCCTTAAAATTTACCTTAAACTCAACAAACTTTTAACTCCACTTGGGGAGCACTTAAAAGAATTTTGTAGTTAGGTAGAATTGAGGGGATAGGTGTTCCAATAACACCCCTCAATTATTACATTTGAAGCATAGTGGTTGTCCTCTACGATACCAACATCCCTTATAATTTTGACACGGTTATCAACCAATTTATCGGGAAGGCCTCTCCCTTAGGAGGGTTGAAGTAGCCAGACTAGTTCCGGAAGTCTGAGTGGAATACCATAATCCATTCAATAACCGAAGGATACCTTTCGAAGTTCTCGGTGTACACCCAAGAGGGTGTACAGCGGCGATAGAACCAAACTGTAGATTCACCCAACCGAACGTGTCATGAACGGGGTATCCTAGTTGCCACTCTTTAGGATTGTCTACCCGGTATCCCTCCCGATAGGGGGATATCTAGCCGTTGATTCAACACTCTATATTGTCTGACTTGGATTTCATCACCTTGGAAAGGATATCGTTTGTTGACTCACAATACTTTTAGTTAGGTGTTTGCATGATACATTACCCACCTTTGGTCTAGTAACACCCCTTTTTTCTAGGAACTGTTTGACTTTTGGTATTCTGACCAATTTTGTTGCATCCCTCCACTTATTATAGCACAACTGATATAATAAGTTCTTTTTGAGGTTGGTTGTTGGCTTGAGAGCCTTTATTTTTTCACTCCCCTCTTGCACTCATTGTTGCATTAGCGTTTTGAGTGTTTTTTACATCACCACCTTACACTGAAATTTTTAAAAATATTTTTCACCATTGAGAATTTAAGACAATCTCGTTGTCTTCAGGGTGAACCCCCTTAGTTCAGTATACTTGTCTCTACACGTCACTGATGTAGAGTCTTATCCCTTGACTCGATACGTCATCGGCCAAAACACAGTCATCTGATTCTGACATGCCTCACTTCACATCTGATTCTGAGGCTGAATCCGAAAACCCTACTGAAATATCACCAACCAACCTCATTGCTGGATCACAATACGACCCAATTTTTACCAGTACTATTGGAGATACATCCACAAACCCTTCTACAACTATTTCACCCATGGTAACAACAACCCCTTTAGGCATGCCCAATATAGGGGCCACTCCAGCTTTAGGTATGCCCAACACAGGACTACCTCCTACTATGGGTATGCCCAACATAGGAATCACACCACCTCTCATTACCACAACCCAGATCCCAGGAATTCCTGACACTATTCCTAACCCCTCTATAACCCATGTTGCACTTGGGAGCGCTAACCCATCCCAAACCACAATGGTTGGAGGACACATACCTTCAATACCTAGCATACCCTTAGGGGCTACTGGACCACTACATAATGCCACCATTAATAGTTATGTCCCGGTCACTACGCCACACCCATCTGCTAGTTTACCTTACATGGCTAGTCTGAACTTACCAGACCTATCCAGGCTAACCAACGATCCTATCAGGCACAACCCTACATGGCCACCCATGCCTACAAAGCTCCCCTTAGAAATCCCCAAGTTTGAAGGAAAACCTGGGGAAGATCCCCAAAACTACATAATGTCATTTCACCTATGGTGTTCATCTAACTCCATAGTGGATGACTCCATTAGAATAAGATTGTTGCAACGAATGTTCATTGGCTCTGCAGCCAAGTGGTACATCGAACAACCACATGGGACCCACCATACATTTACGTCTCTCGCCTCCACTTTCCTTCAGTTTTTTCAGCTACCTGTACGCTATGATGCAGGAGTTGAAATACTGTTGTCTTGCAGACAAAACACAGCTACCCACATCACCGACCATATCCATGAGTGGCACAAGCATTGTAGCCTCTATAAGATAAAAATGGATGACCGTATATTTTTGGACTGGTTTCTTAAATCACTCCTACCCCTCATAGCCAAAGATGTAGCTTCCGAATGAACCCAGTCAGAGGAAGAAGCTATCTTAAAAGCTCAGCAATTTCGACCTGATTTATGCCCAGTCAGGCTATCTCTACACCATCATACCAGATGCCCCATGAGGCAATTCTTCACATGGTGATGCTCCGGGGGCATCACATGCCGCTGATGGTATTATCGACTAAGTCACGGCACAAAATAAACCTTTTAGCATGGTGAGCACCATAAATGCCCCAGACCTCTCTAGGGATACATCTAATTCTAGAACGACAACTTCGTACGCTCCAACGAATCAGACTCATCACACTCATGGACCCTCTTGTCCACAACATTGCTATGGAAAAGTGCCATTGACATATGTACCACCCACATACTATAAATAACCGGCCACCCAGAACCCAATTCATTTACCGGCACAACCAATGTATTACCCACAGCAAGCTAACCTAACTAACCCAACATCTCCAATAGCTCAGGGTTACCAACAACCCCAGTAGGCAACTGGACCACCTCTAGCCCCACCAGCTTATTATCCACCGCAACCTGCTCCCGCACCTATGGCACCCCAAAATCCTCCCACTACTCAAGGGCAAGTGTACACACAACACAATCATCCCCAACATCAAAACAACCAATGCAACCAGGGTGGACAACAAAACCGTGGAAGAGGACGTAACAGCGGCAACAACCAACAACATAATCAAGGTACAGCACCTCCCAATCCTCCAAATAATAACAATGCTGCTCCTCCCAACTAGAATCCTGATCGTCATCCCAAGCAGCCAAAAAACAATAACCTGAGAACAAACCATCCATGTTCTATATGTGGAGTCTATGGACACTACACTCATAACTGCCCCCATTTAGAGAAAGCACGTAAACTTTGGGCTGACGATGCCCAATGCCAAAGCCATGCTAGACAGCCAGCTCCACTTAATCAACCGCAACCCATGATATTACAAAACCCATTGCCAAACCAGGGAGTAGTAAATACTTGCCCTATGGACCCCCCACAAGGATCTACTGCACCCCAGCAGCAAATCACCTATGCCGCAACTGATTATCAGCATACGGATCCAGGCACACACCATTTATTAATGATGTCATCCAATGACATTAATGTCCAAACTCACAAGAATCAGTACGGCCCATCCCCAGAAACTCCTCCCACTGACGCATCCACCTCCCTTCCACTATATCAACCAATACGCATACCAAATATGCCGTTGGACGGAGGACCTAAAATCCATCGCATCCCTTTGCGAAGGATTAACAACAATCCTAATGCTCGTGTAGAATCCAATTATAACGTCGTGCAAGACCTAGCACAATACCCCGCTGCTATGTCTGCTTTAGAGGTACTGAAAACATACCCTGCACAACGAAAACTACTACTATCTTCCATCGGAGGAGTAGACCTTGATGACACCCACATGATGGCTTTCGACTTAGACCAAGCTGAACCTCGATTGCCATCAAATTTGGCTTTCCAAGTGTCAGTAAACATTCGAAACCTTGTTGTGCATCGATGCATCATCGATGAAGGAGCTTCAACCTGTGTTATGTCCACCCTTGTGTGGCAAAAACTTGGCTCCCCCTCTTTACAACCATCCACCACGGCATTATGAGCTTACGACAGACGCTCGGCTCAACAACAAGGCCTCTTAGAAAATGTACCCGTAGAACTAGGTGGCAAATTAGTTCTTATCGACATCGAAGTGATCAATGCCCAGCTTGACTACAAACTCCTTCTTGGACGTAGCTATATGTACAAAATGAAAGCAGTGGCTTCATCTGTTTTTCGCCTCATGATGTTCCCACATGAAGGACGCGTTATCAAGATTGATCAACTCACATATTATGATCGTAATGCCCCCGCAGCCCCTCAAAATGTGCTACCAATGATTGAACAAACCATTCAAACCGCACCAACATCATTTATGTCGTCAATTGGTCCTGGAATCTACACCGAGTCACCTATGACTTACACATTTCCATCGATCTCACCACCTTTTCCAATAACAAAAACATCGGATTTGTGCACCCTGTCGCACACCACACAGCAGCCTTTGTCACTACCACAAACACCCACAGTGCCTACTCATATTGGCACAATGCCAATTCATACTATCCTGTTCTTGTTCCCATTTTTTGGAGTTGTTAGTTCACTAGTAATGGATACACTCAACCTTCCTGGTTTAACATTAGGGATACCTGTATGGTACTTACCTGCTCCAAGCCCCCCGCTGACTCCGACTATTATTTTACAACCGGTACAACCTATCCCTACTACCAACCACCCACCCCCTCCGGTCGTTCATCTGCAAAACAGACCACCCCCAATAATGACTATGACATCAACGTCCAGAAACGCCCCACCTCCATTACGGAACACAGGGGGAAGAGGCCCACCAACTTATAACACTGGACTCATTACTCGCACCCCCCCAGCAACCCCCAAGGTAGCCAAGAACCCCCCAACTATTCGCATTCCCCCTAAGTGCTCGTTGTGTGACAACGTAGGCCATGCCACTCATCAATGTCCATAATTACCTGCACTCCAAGAAAACATGAATATGTTGGATGACGACACCGGAATTCCAGTGGTAAGACTTGAGCCACCTCACTACAAAACGCTCCTCACTAACCTCCCTTGTGCGATATGCGACATTTATGGCCATTATTCACACCACTGCCCTGATCTCCCAGATTATAGAGCAGCCTTATACGAGATGAACAATGCCGACTTAGAGATATCTCCTCCCCTCATCGAGGAGATCTACCCTCCGAAATCATCTTCTTTAGAAGAAATCAATACCATCTATATGATTTCAACCACATACAAACCAGAACCCGTCAATTTATGGTCTGATTACTTTCGTACTGATGAGTAAATTCTAGAAACACTCACTGCATCGGACTACCCTTGGGACGATATGCATCATCGCTCATACTTCCTCCCTGAGGCGTCTACATCCACCACAGAGAACCAACTATCAGTCGAATCGAAAGATTTCCTACCAACTAAGGTTGATTGGTTCAAAGACCCCATCCCAGCATGAGATGCCTTCGAAGAGGGGAATATATCCAACATTTCCCCTATTATACAAATCGACATTTCCACCACACCTAGAAAACCTGAGTTCATCTCGCTAGGTGCATCATGCACTCAAGCGAAAACTCAGGCATATAAGAAACTCTTCCAAGAGTTTCATGATGTCTTCGCCTGGTCTTACATCGAGATGCCTGGCCTTGATCCAAAAATTGTGGAACATCACATCGACACTTGGCCCAATGTGCCTCTTGTCTAACAGAAACAACAACCAATTCACTTGTCCAAGCTCCCAGCTGTTAAAGCTGAGATTGAAAAACTCCAAAAAGTAGGATTCATATATCCTATTGCCTACACCACCTGGGTTTCAAACCCAGTGCCAGTAAACAAAAAAGTGGGCACCATACACGTTTGTACTGATTTTCGAGACCTCAACCTCGCTTGTACCAAAGACAACTTCCCCACACCTTTCATTAACCAACTAATCGATGAATGTGCGGGACATGAGGTCCTTTCTTTTATGGACAGTTTCTCCAGATATAACCAAATCAAAATCCGTAAAGAAGATCAATACAAGACAGCTTTCACTACCCCATGGGGCACCTTCGCCTATCGCATCATGCCTTTCGGTCTCAAGAATGCTAGAGCCACTTTCCGATGCGCCATGACTTATTTCTTCCACGATCTACATAGAATCATAAAATTTTATCTGGACGACCTCACCGCTCGATCCAAGAAACTATCTAACCATTTAGACGACCTTCGACAAGTTTTCTTGTATTGTCAAAAATACAACATCCGCTTGAACCCTCTCAAGTATGTCTTTTGCGTTACATCAGGTCGCCTGCTGGGGTTCATCATTTTAGAAAAAGGCATCACTGTAGACCCCTTGAAAGTCCAAGCCATTGTAGACTTACCGTCACCCCGTACATTAAGACAACTCCAAAGCCTTCAAGGGAGGTCCAACTTCCTCCGTCGCTTTGTCCCTGACTATGCCACAATGGTCCACGGTTTCCTACGACTACTACGTCTGCATACCTATTTCATATGGGACCAACAAGCAGAAACAACTTTCACCGACTTAAAGAAAGCACTCATAAATGCCCCTTTGATCTCTCCTCCAGATTTCACAAAATATTTCACCCTCTATGTTTCAGCATCCGAACATGCTGTATCTGGAGTTCTTGTGCAAGAATATACTGCTCACCAAGAGCATGTCATCTACTATGTGAGCCAGACCTTGTCAGGCCCACCCCTCCGCTACCCACATGAAGAAAAGATGGCCCTCGCCGTCGTCTTTTCAGTACAAAAGATGCGACATTACATTCTCCTGAGCCACACCACAGTTGTAGCCAATTCCAATCCAATGGTTTACCTCTTGACGCGTCGCCTCCTTCAAGGCCGTGTAGCTAAATGGGTGATTATCCTTCAAGAATACGACCTAACTTTCAAAACCCCAAAGAGCACCAAGGCCCTAGCACTTGCTCAACTCATCACAGATCTCCCATCCTCTTCATCATCACTTGCTATCCAAACGGATCTCATTGACAATCGCATTTTCATCATTTCTTCTGACGACCCATGGTACGGCAAAATCTTAATCTACCTCTGCACACAAAAATTTCAACCCCACATCGATCGTGACGGATGCCATCGTATATGACACCACGCCCCCCTATACCTCCTATTAGGTGATGTACTTTATCGATGCGGCGTCGATACCATCTTACGACACTGCCTATCTCATAACGAGGCATAACAAGTCCTTAATGACTGCCATAGCGGTGCCTGCGGAGGCCACTTCTCCGGCATGGCCACCGCCCAAAAGATCATCCGCGTAGGTTACTTTTGGCCTTCATTATTTACTGATTGCATCACCACAATCAAACATTGTCAAAACTACCAAATTTTTTCCCCCAAGGCAAGAACCCCACCCGCCCCCCTTCATCCTGTTGATGTATATGTAACTTCGGAATGTATTTCACATATATGTATATTGTATTCCTATAGAGATGTTATTATTCCTCTATACAGAAGTGTCGTTATTTATATTGTAATTGTCGTAACTTATACTTGATGGGTTATTAGACCACCTTGTTGGGGTCGGCCCTGTATAAGTCATGTGGGTCAAGGGGTTATTAGACCACCCTATTGGGGGTCGGCCATGTGGGTCGAAGGGTTATTAGACCACCCTATTGGGTGTCGGCCCAGTCAGCATTATGTTATGTGGTTAAGTTCGAGCCTACATGAGTTAGGTAAAAAGGCAAGTCAAGTCAAGTATAAATAGAGTGCGGGAGGCACTCTATTTGCTCACTCACTTCTCACACATGCACTCAAGGAGGAGTGGTGCACTTATGGAGGAGGAGGATCTGCTGCTAGGTTGTGTCTATCTCTTATGTTTGGTTGTATCATTGCTCTATCTATCTCTGAGGAAGTTATTGGGGTTTTTCACCTTTATGGTTTTCCCCAAGTAAATCTTTGTGTCTCTTGTGTGCTTGCATTATTGTCTCCATGATTGATATGCTGTAGATATGCTGTACATGTTGTTATCTCAGTTAAGA
Organism: Larix kaempferi; assembly: GCA_027924585.1. Classification (NCBI taxonomy): domain Eukaryota; kingdom Viridiplantae; phylum Streptophyta; class Pinopsida; order Pinales; family Pinaceae; genus Larix; species Larix kaempferi. Next base: position 2,559,532 of record BSBM01000871.1, on the reverse strand, counting down.
TCCTAGATCAGATTGAAGTAAATTTCAGAAAATTTAACATGGTATCAGAGCTAGCCTGAAAGAAGGCATGATATGGCATGTATGACACTTGTTGCACTTACGATGCTAGGGCTTGATATAGCAAAAACCAGTCATCGTAGCACTTTCGCTATAAATCCGTTTTTGCGAAGTTTTCGGATCTAAAATTGTTACAGGATGAATATTAAATCTCCAGGTACCTTGTGTCCAAAGGAAAACCTCTAATTCATTGTACTTTGTGATTTATAATCTGTGCAATATAGGGTTTCTGTCTCTTCCAGATCTGAGTCAAAATTAGGTGACCTTGGGAAAAGGTTCATAACTTGGGCTAGGAAGCTCCAAATGAAATTTCGTAAAAAGTGACAGGTAGTACACAGACTGTACTATCTCAGAAACGTTTTCCAGAGGCCGAAAATGAACCAGTGACACGGGGCACGCCATAGAAGTGCTCTCTCCTGCATTATCCCATAAACAGGTCATGTTGCGACACTTGGCATAACTATCTCTCAGAAAGTCCAATTGAGGTCATACCTATCAGGATGGAACGATAACAGGCCGAGCTATCTCAAGAAACTTTTTCAGAGGCCTAAGTTCAAACAGTGACACGTGGCACGCCGTACAAGTTCGCTCTCCTGTTTTATCCCAAAACAGGTCACGCTGCGACATTTGGCATAACTCTCTCTCAGAGAATCTAATTGAGGTCAGACCTGTCAGGATGGAAAGATAACAGGTCAGGCTATCTAAGAAAACTTTTTCAGACCCTGTGGATCAAAAAGTTCAGAGTTACACCAGAAACAATCAGGTACATATTTCTGTCAAAACATAATTATTTTTGAGTACCTTCATTCATGGCTTCCGGAATTTAGGGCTTCGTAGAAAGTTGGAATTTTTGTAATCGGAGACCACGGATGGATGCTACTCATCAAAATAAAAATTTAGAGACCAAAATCAGAATTTTTGGTTGGGCAGAAGGCCGGGCTTGATCAGACCCTAGTTCGGGACTTTGATCAGAAAAGTGGAAAATTAGGGCTTCTGTAAAAATGGGAATTTTTTGAAATCTGTGACCACGGCTGGAAGCTCCTCAGAAAAATAGAAGCTTAGAGCTTTGGTTCAAACCTTTTGATTGGGCAGAAGAGCGGGCTTCATCAAACCCTAGTTTAGGGTCATGTCCAGTGAATCCAAAAGTTCCAAAGGCAAAATTGAGGAGTGAAACTTTGCAGTTTTCAAATTATGAATATACCAGTTTGATCAGCTCATCAAGGCGCATATTTCTATCCTTTCAGAAGTTTGAATTTTTGGGGTTTCTCTGACAAACCCATATCCATCTCCAGGTCCACTTCTTGCAAATCAAGTGGATAGGATTGGTGAAGGAGTTCCTGTTTCAGAGGGAGATGAGGCTAAGGCCTTACATAAGAAGATTACAAGTGATCTTGACAGGTATGACTCATCGAGGTATGTTTTGAGATTTGTTCATGATTAAGTTTATGGTATGTTTGTCTTCATGTTATTACAGTTAGTACAATCTTGATTTTAGACTTGTCATATCACCTTAATAAAACTATGAATGCACAATAGAAAATATTCATTGATTAGGGTGTTGACACTTATGATTGTACTAATGCATTATGGTGTTGTATGAGGTTTATGTTGTCTACTAACATGAAAGGTACACCAAGAAAGACAAATCATGTTCTGGTTCAAGAACATATGATCATGATGACATGAGGACAAAGATTCATCCATTGTCATGGATCTCATAGAAGATCCATTTACGAGGTATGTATAATTTGGTTTTATAATGGTTAACCTATGAGATATATAGGTTACTAGCACAAGTCATTGAAGAAGAACAAGAAGACATCATGTGAGTATGTTAGACATAACTAACTAGCATGCTAATCTAGGTATGTTTTTCCTATATCAAGATAGAATCCTACCTTGGGTTAGAATCTTATACTATTGCTGATAATGATTATTCATGAAGTCATAGGTTTGAATAATCATGTTTGTATGCATATTATGTTTCTTACCATAATTGATGATATGACTAACCAGAAGAATCATGAAGGTATAGGTTTGAACAATCATGGTTGTATGCATATTATAATTGATGATATGACTAACCAGAAGAATCATGAAGGTATAGGTTCGAATAATCACAGGTTTTATGCATATTATATCTCTTATCTTGATTGATGATTCAACTAAAGAGTCATAGGTTTGAGTATTTATAGGTTTAGACATGTTATGCTTCTTATGATTTGACTAACCATAAGAATCCTACATAAACCTTGAATGATAATGCTTATTATTTCTGTTTGAAATAATCATGACTATACATGCTTGAGATTATTGTGTTTTAATAAGTATACTAATGAATGTATGATTTTATATGAGATCACAAGGATAACACAATCATGATACTAATAAGCATGCATAGGAACCAAGGATGAATATGAGTTCAAGAACAGGTAATCCAGGAAGCAAAGATCAAGAGGGAGCACACTCCAGTTGTTCCTGCAAGAAAGCAAAGGAACACACTTTAGTAGTTTCTGCAAGGATGCAGATATTCAGAGGGAGTTGACCATCTCTCTACATTCCACAACAGAAAAGTGTAGAAGAAGCTACTTCAGATTAGGACTCCAACAGCTCCTGCAAGAAAGCAAAGACTCAGAGGGAGTCCACCCAATGAACAAAGAAAGATAAGTATTTTAATCATCATTTCTTGCATATTTGTTTGTTTAAATAATACTGTTCAATAATGTATATACTGATGTTCCTAGAATTAGGTTGTGTATTATGCATATTAGAATAGTTGCATTGATGAACAGTATACTACTAATATACATGGGTAAGTGGCCTATGGCACTATACAACATTCCATTGCTACTTATCTAGAATGAAACCTCTTTGCTGACATGTTGGGAGTTGTGCACACTCTTAACAATGTTCTGGTAGAGATTGGCAGGCATCTAGAAAGTTACAGGATATGGATAAATGTTGTATTGAAGCATTGGCTAAGATAATTGCATGACTGTATGACATATTTCTTTATGTGTAAGAATTTGTTCTGAAAATTATGAGATGTTTCTAATCATGCAATTTAACCTGTTTTGTAGGAAAGACCGTATATCTTCACCTACAAAAGCTACAACATTTGTTCCAGCAACAAAGATATCTATTGAATATATTGAAGTTCCTAGGATTTGGGATGAAGAAATGGAATGCCATGATCCGTCGATCATGAAGAATGATGTTTGGGATGCGGTCCCAAGAGCTGAAGGAAAGTCTGTTGTGACTTCCAAATGGAACTATCAGATCAAGCATGTTGCAGATGGCAGCATTGAGAAATATAAAAGTGATGAAATAGAAGATGCACTAGATGGATTTCAAGACAGCATGGTGTAGTCATATATGTGTGCAGAACTTGGTATGGTAGGATAGACAGCCTTCTATCCAGTTTGGTCTTTACCGAGAGTAAAGCGGGTTCCAACCTTTACTACAAGGTTGAGGAAGGCAATCCAGTGATACTACTTTTGTATGCGGATAACCTGTTTGTTACAGATGAGGATAGATTGATTGCCGCCACACAACGGAAGCTTGCTGCCGAGTTCGAGTTGAGGAACTTGGGGATGATGCACTATTTGTTTTTGGCATGGAGGTGTGGCAGAGTGATGGAATATTCCTTGGACAAGGGAGGTATGCAATAGAGATCCTGAAGAGGTTCGGGATGATGGATTGCAAGGCCATGGCCACACCTATGGCATCGAATCTGAAGCTTCTATGTGATGCTTCATCTGAGCCAGTTGATGTCTCTATGTATCGTCAGATGATTGGGTCCTTGATGTACCTGACGAACACGAGACCAGACATTTGCTTTGCTGTGAACACATTGAGCCAGTTCCTGACGGATCCGAGAAGTGTTCACCTGGTTGCTGTAAAGCATGTTCTGAGGTACCTGAAGGGTACAATGGATTATGGGCTTAGGTATGAGGCGAATCAAAAGTTTAACCTGCAGGGTTATGTTGATTCAGATTGGGCTGGCAGTGCTGCAGATAGGAAGAGCACATCTGGGTGTTGCTTCAGTATGGGATCAGGTGTGATCTCTTGGTTTAGCAGGAAGCAGTCCTGCGTAGCACTGAGTACAGCTGAGGCAGAGTATGTTGCAGCCTTTTCAGCTAGTTGTGAGGCAGTATGGCTACGGAAGCTACTGTCTGAAGTTATTTGATCTCCCGTTGGAGGCTACTGGTATCTTTTGTGATAACCAGAGTTGTGTGAAGCTGTCCGAGAACCCAGTGTTTCATGACAGGTCGAAACAAATAGAGATCAAATATCACTATATCAAGGATATGGTGCAGAGAGGAGCTGTGAAGCTCCTGTATGTTGCGACGGACGAGCAGATTGCAGATGTGCTGACGAAGCCACTAGCCAGGGTGAAGTTCGAGTACTTCAGAGAGAGGCATGGCATTCTTCAGATCGAGGACACTTCGAGGAAGAAGTGATGGACACATTTGCTGAAGCCATTCCAAGCATGTTGGAAGGAGGATCCTTCACATGGCTGTGGATGTAAGCGCTGGATGATGAGCATCAGGATGATGTTCTGGTTTCTGCTTGGATATGATCAGTTGGATAATTTTTATGTATGTATGTACGCATCATGTGGATGCTGGATATGATCAGTTGGATCATTTTATGTATGTATGTACGCATCATGTGGATGCTGGATATGATCAGTTGGATCATTTTATGTATGTATGTATGCATCATGTTGGATGCTTGGACCATGTATCTGTATATGTATCAGGTGGATACATTGTGTGATCAGGTGGATCATGTATGGTGATATGTATCATGTATTTGTATTTGTATCAGGTGGATACATCGATGATCAGGAGGATCATGTATGATGATATGTATCAGGTAGATACTTGGTATGCATCAGGTAGATGCAGTGATGATCAGGATGATCATAGATGACGAGCTTCAGGATGTTGCTCCAGATGACATGCAACAGGATGTTGCAGTGATGATCAGGATGATCATAGATGACGAGCTTTAGGATGTTGCTCCAGATGACATGCAGCAGGACGTTGCAGTGATGATGATCAGGATGATCATGGATGCATCAGGATGATGTATGGTGAGTATCAGGATGATACTCCATGGCCGTGGATCAGGTTGTGTAGATGAGCATGTAATCCGGTGCCCTGGGAGATTTGCAGATGGTCTTTCGAGGTTTTTCCTATGGCATGTAATATCGGTTCCCTGGGACATCTGGCAAATGCTCTTTCGAGGTTTTGCTCTTCGAGGACATGTAATTTGGTGCCCTGGGAGATCTGCAAATAGTCTTTCGAGGTTTTGCCTATGGCATGTAATAGCGCCCTGGGATATCTGGCAGATGCTCTTGCGAGGTTTTGTCCTATGGCATGTAATAGCGCCCTGGGAGATCCGATAGGTTGGGCTGTGTGCCTGTAATCAGTCCTGGGATGCTCTTGCGAGGTTTTGCCATGACCACATGTAATAGCGCCCTGGGAGATTTCAGGTCGGAGTTGTGTACCCGTAACATCCTGAGATGCTCTTGCGAGGTTTTGTGGTGGACCACATGTAATTTGTGCCCTGGGAGATTTCAGGTCGGAGTTGTGTACCCGTAACATCCTGAGATTCTCTTTCGAGGTTTTGTGGTGGGGTCACGTGTAATAGCGCCCTGGGAGATCTTATAGGTAGAGCTGTGTGCTCGTAACAGCCTGGGATGCTCTTTTGAGGTTTTGTGACGCACGTAATAAGTCCTGAGGATTCCACAGTATGGCCAGTGATGATGAAGACCTGCAGGTGGTGGGCCTACATCCAGTATGAAAAAGGACTGGCTCTGTAGAACTTCCTATGACGAGTAGATTCAGAGATTGATTGAGATAGCAGCAGCAGTGACGATGATGATGACTCGATGACGATTATTCAGTGACGATGATCCAGAGAAGATGACTTGTGCTAGAAGAGCTGTGCTGAGAAATACCTTCCTAGTTAAGAGGGAGTGTTGATGTATATGTAAATTCGGAATGTATTTCACATATATGTATATTGTATTCCTATAGAGATGTTATTATTCCTCTATACGGAAGTGTCGTTATTTATATTGTAAGTGTCGTAACTTATACTTGATGGGTTATTAGACCACCTTGTTGGGGTCGGCCCTGTATAAGTCATGTGGGTCAAGGGGTTATTAGACCACCCTATTGGGGGTCGGCCATGTGGGTCGAAGGGTTATTAGACCACCCTATTGGGGGTCGGCCTAGTCAGCATTATGTTATGTGGTTAAGTTCGAGCCTACATGAGTTAGGTAAAAAGGCAAGTCAAGTCAAGTATAAATAGAGTGCGGGAGGCACTCTATTTGCTCACTCACTTCTCACACATACACTCAAGGAGGAGTGGCGCACTTATGGAGGAGGAGGATCTGCTGCTAGGTTGTGTCTATCTCTTATGGTTGGTTGTATCATTGCTCTATCTATCTCTGAGGAAGTTATTGGGGTTTTTCACCTTTATGGTTTTCCCCAAGTAAATCTTTGTGTCTCTTGTGTGCTTGCATTATTGTCTCCATGATTGATATGCTGTAGATATGCTGTACATGTTGTTCTCTCAGTTAAGATCCTAGATCAGATTGAAGTAAATTTCAGAAAATTTAACACATCCAGTCATCACTGTCGGACCATTCTGCAAATGGGCCATCGACTTCCTCGATTGCAATCCCATGTCAGCTGGTGGTCATAAACACATTATTGTGGTCGTAGATTATTTCACCAAGTGGGCGGAAGCCATGCCAACTTACAATTGCAAGGCCGACACCGAAGCACGTTTTTCCTCAACCATGTTATCGCTCGTTTTGGAGTGCCAAAGCAACTCGTCTTAGACCACGGGTCTCACTTCAAAGATGCCGTTTGGAGAGAATTATCAACCTTACTGAAATTTGAACACCATTTCTCCTCCTCCTACTACCCCCAAGGAAATGGCCAAGTCGAAGCGATTAATAAAATTTTGAAGACCATACTTCAGCGCACTGTGGACAAACACAAATCAAATTGGCACCACATGCTCTTCCCGGCACTATGGGAATACCGCACGTCAACCAAAACCGCCACCGGTTTTACCCCTTTCCATCTAGTTCACGGTGTTGAATCCGTCCTCCCCATCGAGTGCCAGATTCCAGCCCTACATATGGCCATTGAACTCCTACCGGACACTTCCCCAGTTGAGCAATGCTTACTACTCCTCGAGCAAGCCGATGAAGATTGGCGCACAACCCTCCAAACCATGGAAGCAACCAAGAACCGATCCAAACTGAATTACGACAAACATGTCCACCCAAGAAATTTTACTAAAGGGGACCTTGTCCTTGCCTATGATCAAGCTCATGAAAAAAACGGAAAAGGAAAGTTTGTGTCCATGTGGCAAGGCCCATACATTATACACACTTGCCTCGCACAGGGGGCATACATTCTGACCGATTCAGAAGGAAACCCCCTACGCAACCCACACAATGGGTTGTACCTCAAGCGATTTTACCCAAAACAAATCTGATGGACACCACCGTCCATTACTGTACAGTCTTATTTTGTTTTTCACAAAAATTCAAAAAACCTAAATATTTGTTTTCTCTGCATGACCATAGATGGATCCTGTTCCACTCTGCTACATCCGTTTCGCTGATGGTGCAAGCCGTTGGTCCCCCAATCTGGCCTCCACAGCTTGGGTAATATATTCCTCTTCACATGAGTTGATCCACATCGACGGAGTGTGCGTAGGTGCTGCCACCAACAACCAAGTTGAATACGATGCCGTGACCGGTCTCCTGGCCGCAGCTCTCCAAATGAGCATACGTCACCTTAATGTTTTCTTGGACTCACAACTCCTTGTTTCCCAGCTCAACAATGATTACCAGGCACGCGATCCCTGTCTTTTCAGAAAATTCTTGCACACTAAACAAATGGTTCAATAGTTTGAATCCATTTCATTCACACATGTCCCAAGGAATCTCAACAGTGTAGCAGACCATATGGCTAACAACATTCTTGACTGGCACACCAATCAAACCATATAGTAAACACAAATGTACCTCCACGGGCTTAAACAAAAATGCATCCACATGCATAACATGTGCCTCCACGGGCATATATAAAAAATTACAAAAATGCATCCACGTGCATAACATGTGCCTCCATGGGCATATACAAAAATCAAAATATTGCATCCACATGCATAACATGTGCCCCCACGGGCATACAGAAAAAGCGAGAACTTCATGATAGTCCTTTCCTTTTCATGTTTTCACCAGGTCCATTTTTTGACCATTTTTTCACGCCCTCGTGGCCTCGGCTTGCATGCCACATCGGCCGTTCTCCGTTTTTAACAAGTCTTATATCGCCGGATTCTATTTTCCACACTCGTGATGATGCTTGAGATCATTTCTCACTCTCACACCCAGATTTTTTGGGCATTTTTCCCATGCCCCCTCTTGGCCTTAGTTTGCATGCCACATCGGCTGTGCTCCATTTTTAACAAGTCTTATATCACCGGATTCTGTTTTCCACGCTCGTGATGACACTTGAGATCATTTCTTGCTCTCACCTCCAATTTTTTTGGGCATTTTTCCCATGCCCCCTCGTTGCCTCAGTTTGCATGCCACATAGGCCGTCGTCTGTTTTTGACAAGTTTGATATCGTCGAATTCAATTTTCCACACTCGTGATGATGCTTGAGATCATTTCTTGCTCTCACCCAATACTTTTTGGGCATTTTTTCAAAATTCCACTCATCACCTCGGTTTACGTGCCACATTAGCCGTTGCCCCCTTTTTGACAATCTTTATGTCACCGAATTCAGTATTCCGCACTCATGATGATGCTTGAGACCTTTTCTCGTTCTCATCAATACTTTTTGTTCGGTATAGTTTTACCCCTTTTTCAGGCCGAGCAATTCCTTTTATGAAAAAGGCACTTAGGGAGTTTCTGTTAAGCTCTTTTCTGACTCCTAAAACAATGAAAAGATCGCTGAGCAACCTTGCTTCCTTTCATGCTCACTAAACATATCTGAAAGGGCATCTACATGGTATAAGTTTACCCCTTTTCCTGACCTTGTAGATTAATTACGAAAAATGAATACTCTAGTCACATTGGCTAGAAGAGTTCTCCATTTGCATCATTTTATGTTTTTTCGGGCCTTGGAGACTAACTTACGAAAAAGAACACCAATGGAGTCCACTTACCGCTTTCAGACTCTCTAAACATGAAAGCGACCACGAGCAATCACCATCCTGGGCTCGTAAGAACCCACATGACGGTACTCACAACCACTACAGAGTCTTCTTATCGTTTTCAGACCCCTTAAAAATGAAAGCACCCATGAGCATGAACAGTCCTGAGCTCACAAAATCCACAGGACAGTACCATTTTAGAGCACACTTTTATCCCTTCTTGGAGCTCATTAAAACTACAAAGAAGGACCCAATGGTGCTTCTCGGCACCACAACAGATCACGTCTACTCATATGGCAGCTTCCCCATTTTGGTCGCCTTTGTTTAGAGTATTCTACAGTATGTCACCCTGAGAATCCCTCAACAACACCCATCAGCTCGTCCCCCCCCAGAGTTAATATATACCCTTCATTCCTTAAAAGCTATGATCCCTGCACCTGCAAGTCAGTTCCCTATGCTGCTAGGTCAACCATGTCATCATGCTTTGAACAAAGGAAGTTTGAGTCTACCCACTCTATGACCCCAGTTACTTCCCATCCCCACAAGTATGTCAGTCCTACCATCAGTACTACCACACTTCAGTTCTACACCTCATGCTCCTATCAAGGAAACATCATTGCCTTGTTAGTTGCTGGTCTCCCTCTATCGACGACACCCAAATTTATTCCAGAGGATAGACCTAGAGGTCCCTGTGTCTTGGAATCACCACAATTTATGATGAGTGCCTACGAATCATTTCAAGAAGAGTCCTCAGTGCCTCTCCAAATGGTTGTTTCTCACATGCTCGACTTCAACACCTTGATCGCATCATTGAGACTTGCACATGGTATTGGTCCGTTCAGTTATTTGTTGAAGACCCTGGATACCACCTGACTCTTCCACATTTGAGAGTCTACCTATGGAAACAACCAGTTACATTTTTTCTATAGATATCCGGGTTGCGCATGGCGACAGTATTCAAATGTACCCCAGTTTTATACTCCCTCAAGTATACAGTTACATGTACTTCCCAGAGTTGACTCAGAGTCATTGACTCCCTACAAATGTTGGACACCTTTAGATTCAGTAGTTCATCAACCCTTCTGAGACCTTGTTTAGAACAGTTGTCACTTCATTCCAGTGTATCAGTTATTGAGATCAATCATGTCATGATCATGAGTACATCCCAAAATAGTGTCCCCTTTGGACCATCATGATGTATCAGCATATTTTTTATGTATTATTCAGGTCCCCCTTCTTGGGACTAATTGTTATGTATATATACAAGCATGGGTATGTCCACCTCATCCATTATCAGAGATTATTCCTCATTCATATTGAGGCCATGTAATATTGTTTGTTTTGCAGCTTCCAAGGGCCGTGGATCCAGTCTCCAACCGGTCTCTTCTCTTCCCCAAACCCCAGGAAAAAGAGAAAAAAACTATGATGTCTATCGGCCATACGATGAGCTCCTGCTCTCACACATCAGGGGGCAATCTGTTAACACCCAAAAAGTTCTCACTAGCTCATTTCCTTATTCACATGACCCATTTGTCCACTCTTCCACCATTTGAGCCTCTAAATCCATCAAAAGGTCACCAAAAGACCATAATACACCCTTTTTTCCCCCTCAAAATGAATATTTTTCCTCAAAAAGCATAAAAAACCCTCAAAAAGGATCCAGAATTCCCAAAAATATTAAAAAAGGGAATAAAATTATTAAAAATATTCAAAAAAGGAAAAAGGAGGGAAAATGTACCTAAACCATGTTGGTCAATACCATTGGTTTCCTCAAAACCATAATGGTATTCCCCACCACCAAAAACTATAAAAAGGTGGTAGGGGCTCCTCACTTTCCATCCATCCATCATCCTATCCTCACTCTGTCAAACTATCTCATGAGACTTTTGGCCATTTTCAGCATCTTGGAGAAGAGACCTTTGGATCTTGGAGCTACTCACCTTGGGAGTTGCTCAACACAAATCCTCACCATTTGAGGTATCTTAATACAAAATACTTATTCTTTTATTTCTTGTTCTTGAATCATTTAACAAAAATTTATTTGTTATATGCACATGCTAGTTTAGATTTAGATTTAATTTATAATTGTTTTTTGCTTTCAATATTGAAACTGCTATCACATTGTTGATAGGTGCCCATTGCACAAAGCTTGGTTGCAAAACCAAGCCAACAATTTGTTCGAGCAACAAAATTATCTATTGAAGATATTGAAGCTCCCAGGATACAGGAAGAATGCCATGATCCATCAATCATGAAGAACGATGTTTGGGGTGCAGTCCCAAGACCTGAAGGGAAGTCTGTTGTGACTTCCAAATGGCTCTATAAGATCAAGCATGCTGTAGATGGCATCATAGAGAAATACAAAGCGATATTTGTAGTTTGTGGCTTCTCCTAGAAAGAGGGGATAGATTATGAAGAAACGTTTGCTCCTGTAGCCAGGTACACTTCCATCAGATCAGTACTTTCTCTGGCTGCAGTGATGAAATGGAAGATATACCAGATGGATGTCAAGACTGCCTTCTTGAATGGTGTAGCTAAAGAGGAAATGTATGTGGAGCAACCACTCGGTTTTGAAACACATGAAAGGGAGTCATATGTGTGCAGATTGAAGAAAGCCTTGTATGGTTAAAACAAGCTCCTAGAACTTGGTATGGTAGGATGGACGGTTTTCTATCTAGTTTGGGCTTTACCAAGAGTAAAGTGGATTCCAACCTTTACTACAAGGTTGAGGAAGGAAATCCTATGATTCTACTACTGTATGTGGATGACCTATTTGTAACAGGAGACGATAGATTGATTGCCAATACCAAAAGGAAGCTTGCAGCCGAGTTCGAGATGAAGGACTTGGGGATGATGCACTATTTTTTAGGCATGGAGGTGTGGCAGAGTGCAGATGGTATCTTCCTTGGACAAGGGAAGTATACAGTAGATATCCTGAAGAGGTTCGGGATGATGGATTGTAAGGCCATGGCCACACCTATGGAATCGAATCTGAAGCTTCTATGTGATGCTTCATATGAGCCGGTTGATGTCTCTATGTATCATCAGATGATTGGGTGCTTGATGTACCTGATGAACACGAGACCAGATATTTGCTTTGCGGTGAACACATTGAGCCAGTTCCTGACGGATCCAAGGAGTGTTCAACTGGTTGCTATAAATCATATTCTGAGGTACCTGAAGGGTACAGTTGATTATGGGCTCAAGTATGAAGCGAATCAAAAGTTTAACGAGCAAGGTTATGTTGATTCAGATTGGGCAGGCAGTGCTGTAGATAGGAAGAGCACATCTGGGTGCTGCTTCAGTATGGGATCAGGTGTGATCTCTTGGTTTAGCAGGAAGCAGTCCTGCGTAGCACTGAGTACAGCCAAGGCAGAGTATGTTGTAGCCTGTTTGGCTAGTTGTGAGGTAGTATGGCTTCAGAAGCTACTGTCAGAGTTATTTGATCTCCCGCTGGAGACTACTAGTATCTTTTGTGACAACCAGAGTTGTGTGAAGCTGTCTGAGAACCTGGTGTTCCATGATAGGTCGAAACACATTGAGATCAAATATCACTGTATCAGGGATATGGTGCAGAGAGGAGCCATGAAGCTCCTGTATATTGTGACGGATGAGTAGATTGTAGATGTGCTGACGAAGCCACTAGCCAGAGTGAAGTTCGAATACTTTAGAGAGAGGCTTGGAATTCTTCAGATCGACGACACTTCGAGGAAGAAGTGATGGACACATTTGTTGAAGCCATTCCAAGCATGGTGGAAGGAGGATCCTTCACATGGCTATGGATGTAAGCGCTGGATGATGAGCATTATGATGATGTTCTAGTTTCTGCTCTATATGATCAGTTAGATAATTTATATTTATGTATGTATGCATCATATTGGATGCTGGATATGATCAGTTGGATCATTTATATGTATGTATGTACACATCATGTTGGATGCTGGATATGATCAAGTAGATCATGTATTTGTATATGTATCAGGTGGATACTTGTATGATCAGGTAGATCATGTACTTATGTATGTATCAGGTGGATGCATTATGTATATCAGATGGATGCATTTGTATGATCAGGTAGATCATGTATGATGATATGTAACAGGTATATACTTTGTATGCATCAAATGGATATACTGTTTGATCAGGATGATCACAAATGACGAGCTTCAGGATGTTGCTCCAGATGATACACATCAGGTTGATGGTATGATGATGATTAGGTTGATCATGTGATGATGTACATTAGGATGATGTATGGTGAGTATCGGTTTGATACTCTATGGCTGTGGATAGGTTGTGCAGGTAGCATAGAAAAGACCCTTTAAAAACCGGACAGGTAGAGCGGTGTGCTCATAACATCTTGGGTTTCTCTATCGATATCCAGACAGGTAGAGCAGTGTGCTCATAACATCCTGGGATTCTCTGAGTAGGTTTTTCTATAGGTAGCATAGAAAAGTCCCTTTAAAATCTGGACAGGTAGAGCGGTGTGCTCGTAACATCCTGGGACGCTCTGTCGAGATCCAGACAGGTAGAGCGGTGTGCTCATAACATCCTGGGATTCTCTGAGTAGGTTTTGCTACAGTTTCTCATAGAAAAGATCCTTTAAAATCCAGACAGGTAGAGCGGTGTGCTCGTAACATCCTAGGATGCTCTATTGAGATCCAGACAGGCAGAGCGGTGTGCTCGTAACATCCTGGGATGCTCTAAGTAGGTTTTGTGAAAGTTCACATAGAAAAGAACCTTTAAAATCCGGACAGGTAGAGCGGTGTGCTCATAATAGACTGGGATGCTCTATCGAGATCCAGACAGATAGAGCGGTTTGCTCGTAACATCCTGGGATGCTCTGAGTAGGTTTTGTGAAGGTCAACATGTAAAAGAACCTATAGTCTGCACTAGGTTTTGTTGATGCATGTAATCAGTCTTGGGATCCACAGTATGGCCATTGATGATGAAGACCTGCAGGTGGTGGGCCTACATCCAGCATGAAAAAGGGCTGGCTTTGTAGAACTTCCTATGACGAGTAGATTTAGAGATTGGTTGAGATAGAAGCAGCAGTGACGATGACTACGATGCATCGATGACGATGATCCAAAGAAGAAGACTTGTGCTAGATGATCTGTGTCAAGAAATACCTTCCTAGTTAAGAGGGAGTGTTGATGTATATGTAACTTTAGAATGTATTTCACTTATATATTTATTGTACTCCTATGGAGATGTATTATTCCTCTATATGGAAGTGTCGTCATTTGTATTGACAAGTGTCGCAAGTGTGTTAACTTGCTGATGGGTTATTAGACCACCTTGTAAGGGGTCGGCCCGATATAATGTAATATGAAGTTATTGTACCTAGCTAGACAAGTCGGCCCCATAAGGTTATTGGGAAAAAAGGACAAGTATAAATAGAGATAGCGAGATCTCTATTTGGATAACTTCAGAACTCACACTTCCTTCACTCGGAAAGTGGCGCACATGTGAGGAGGAGGATCAGCTGCTAAGAGGAGTCTATATCTTGTACTTTGGTTGAGCTATTGCTCTATCTATCTCTGAGGAAGTTGTGGGGTTTTTCACCTTAAGGTTTTCCCCATGGAAACTCTGTGTGTCTATTGTCTCTCATGATTTTGCTTCTTGTGATGATTGACATGCTTGTTATGATTGATATGCATTGATATACTATACATGTTATTCTCTCAGTAAATATCCTAGAGTATTGTGAATTAATGCTCAAAATTTAACATGAAACAGGGCATGGAGATCCATGTACAGACCAGTAAGAGTGGGATTATTCAGTACTATGTATCTGTTGATAATTCCCTTGTAGACATGCTTGGAAAATTTGGCAGCATAGAGAATGCATGCAATGTGTTTGCCAAAATGCGCCAGTAAATGTTATTTCCTGGATAGTAATGATGGTGGGCATTTTGATGGTTTCTGCACGCATTTCAAAAACAAAGAGAAATATGTTTTTCTACCTCTAGACATGATATAGATAATGGTTCTATTAGCTATTAACTAGTTCGTAAGAGAGAACATGTCTAACAACAATGAGAAGATGATATTTAAGATGTTGGCACTTGAGGGCATAGATCGATTCCCATCAAATATAGTGATGATTTCTTGGACAACGTTAATAGCTGGATGCACTCAAAATGGGTATTTGGAGGAGGTTATCACTCTATTTCAACAAATGCAAGTAGCAAGTTTGAAACCAAACTCAAATACATGTTTTGCAGGATTTTTCCAACTTGAGTATGTCCAAAATACAAACTAAGTGTGCAAAAACTACTTCTTCTAGTTGGTTATGGATTTGGGGTCTCGTTTGTAGCAATTTTTGCTCATCTTGGAGGAGGAATATTCATAAAGGCAGCAGATGTAGGTGTTTATCAAGTTGGAAAATTGAAGAAGGGTATTCTTGAAGATGATACAAGTAACCTAGCTGTCATTACTGACTTGGTATGGTTTCCTTCATCTTCTTTTTCCCATTTCCCTTATGATTCAATTTGTGATGCATTGATTTTCTTTCCCCACAAGATGCCATCCAAAATTGCAATATTTTTTTACTGAATTTGTAAATCATTTTTACTCTCCCTTTCTTCAGAGGATCCATGCATAACTACTTTTATACAATGAGATATCTTTTTATCTCAAAATCATTAACGACCCATCTCAAGAATTTTATAATTCAGAATACATAGATAATTTTGAGTTATGTTGAAGTGGTGTTCCCAGACTCCCAAGTGACAATGCTTCCCACTTGTTGACATGCTAATTTAAGCATCCAAAAGAGTAGCAGTGGACCTAAAGTCTATCTTCAACGTCAAGTGTGTTGCTTTCAATGCATCTACCTAGAAGGAAGGCTAACAATTTGCTAATTTAGGCACATGGAAAGGCACTAAGCTAGTAAGCTTAATGCCATTGTTATCCACAAGAAGTCACTTAGATAAGTCATAAAGGGTCTTGACTTCAGGGCACAAGAATTTGGATATTTGGATAGAACCATAACTAACATAAATAGTGTTTAGAGTAAAAAAACAACATGCTATGATGCTAGTGGTGAGTGGTGACTATGCAAACTAATCTCTCTATCTCACAGGCTAGTCACTGGTACCTCATTCCTCACAGCCTACAGGTGTCAAGTGTCATTTATTCATAAATTGTGGCAATTACATAGAAGTTGGAGTAGTTTTAGTTGCCAATGCTTGTGCAGAGAAATACTTGTTGGTATTTTCCTTAGACCTTAGTAGAAGGGAAAAATATACTATTTCATGCATTATAGTAGTAGCCTCATTGACATTTTCGTCTTGAAATAAGATGGCCAATAGCAGTGTACTAACCCAGTAACAATCCAGTGTAATTTCAACATAGCACTTTCACACTGTAGCTAGGGTTTTACCCCTAGCTTGTGCAAATGAGCACCTACTAAGGAGAATGGACTCCTTAGTAGCAGTTCAGTAAATGTAAATAATTAAGCTAAAACAGAAATTAAAACTACTTTAGACATTGTGCATAAAACATAAACAAAAGATATAAAGAATGGCTTTTTGTATTGATATTACCTTCAATGTGAAGGTTTGATGAAGCCCTTTGCAGTGTCCAAGAGGATGCTCCAAGCTTCAATATGCTCCTTCTCCTTCTCCAATGGTGGGAATGGGCCAAAAGTGGCTCTCAAGGTGAAAGTAGTTCAATGGTGAACTAGGGTTTCGAGAGAGATTTTGGCAGAGTAAGGGTGCTTGTGATTGTGGATATGGAATAATGGATCTCCATCACCTATTTATAGTTTTTTGGTGATGGAGTGCTGACCCATGGTTTTAGGAAACACATGGTTTTGGGCAGCTGTATAGGGTTTTTTCCTCCTTTTCCTCATTATTTTATATTTTTTATTCCCTTTTTAGGGGATTTTTGCTATTTTTGGAGGAAAAGGGGGTTTTTAGCCTTTTTTAGGCTATTTTGAGGGTTTTGTGGCCTTTTGGAGGCATTTTAATGGGATTTTTTGGATTTTAAAGGGAAATATGGTAGGAAAATGGACAAATGAGCCATATAATGTGGTAGATGAGGTAGTGAACACTTTTTGGGTGTTAACAGATTGCCCCCTGATGTGCGAGGTCAGGAGCTCATCGTATGGCCGATGGACATCATAAGTCATGAATGGTTTTCCTGGGATGTGGAGAGAAGAGAAGAAACAAACTGAAGCCTGGAACAACGATCCCGAACAACTGCAAGAACTAAAAGTACATAACCTCAAAATGGATGAGGAATTATTTGATCATATGGACGAGGCGGGCATTCCCATGCTCGTATCAGGATATAACATAATAACAATGGGGTCCAAAAAATGGGGACCTGACATATACATGACCTCAAAAACTGAATGAGGAATAATCTCAATATATGGACGAGGCGGGCATACCCATGCTCGTATCAAGATACATAAACATAACTGTGAGGCCCGAAAAAAGGAGGACCTGTAAGATACATGACCACTGTGTACATCATAAGAGTCCAGAGGGGACACAAATCTGGGACATACTGCTGAGCTGATCATGTGTGAACTGAAGAACTGGTGCACTGGAACAATCAACAGTGCTACTGAGTGTGGTACACGGAACTGGAACTGATCTGGGACTGAAACTGGGTACTCAAGGAAGCATGTGACTGGATGGATTCCGAATACAAACGCCAACGCAGCCCGGACATCCACAGGAACATAGAACTGGTCGTTCCGAAGTGACTCACCAATGTGCTAGAGTCGGGGGAAATCCGGGGTCTTTGACTAAAAACTGATGGGATATAATCCTACGCGATCCTCAACGATGCGATCAAGGTGCTGAAGTCGAGCATGTGAGGAACAACCACTTGGAGAGGCAATGATGACTCCTCCTAGAATGATCCATAGGCACTTACCACAGATGGTGATAAGTCCAAGGCGTAGGGACCTCTGGGCCTATCGTCTGGAATAGAGGAGCTGTCGTCGACAGAGGGAGACCTGCAACTATCAAGGCAATGATGTTTCCTTGACAGGAGCGCGAGGTGAAGAACCGAAATGTGATAGTACTGATGGCAGGACTGATCGAACTGTAGGGGGACAACTGGGCAAGTAGAGTGGGTGGGCTCACACTTCCTTTGTTCAGAGTATGATAATGGGAATGATCTGGCAGCATATGAAACTGACTGAGGGGAAAGGGATCATAGCTGTAATGGATCTGGGAGGATAACTGGCTGAGGGAGACTCAAGCTGGTGTAAAAATGGCAGAAGACTGCAGAATACTCTGAACAAAGGCGACCTGATTGGGGGTGCTGCCGAGATGATTGATCATAGTGCCAGGAGGCACGGGAGGGTATTTCTTCATGGGTTAAGGAACTAGAAGAAGTTTGTGTAAAATGATACTGTCGTGTGGATTTTACGAGCCCAGGACAGTTCATGCTCATGGTTGCTTTCAATTTTAAGGAGTCTGAAAGCGATAAGAAGACTCTGAAAAGATGGAATGGTACTGTCATGTGGATTTTACGAGCCCAGGACAGTTCATGCTCGTGGTTGCTTTCAATTTTAAGGAGTCTGAAAGCGATAAGAAGACTCTGAAAAGATGGAATGGTACTGTCGTGTGGATTTTACGAGCCCAGGACAGTTCATGCTCGTGGTTGCTTTCAATTTTAAGGAGTCTGAAAGCGATAAGAAGACTCTGAAAAGATGGAATGGTACTGTCGTGTGGATTTTACGAGCCCAGGACAGTTCATGCTCGTGGTTGCTTTCAATTTTAGAGAGTTTGAAAGCAAGTAAGAAGACTCCAGGGGGTTGCTTTTTCGTAGATTTAGTCTCCAAGGCCCAAAGAAGCATAAAAGGATGCAATGAAGAACTCTTCTAGCCGGTGTGACTAGAGTATTCCTTTTTCGTAATTAGTCTACCAGGTCCGGAAAATGGTTAAACTTATACCAGATAGACGCCCTTTCAGGTACTTTAGCGAGCATGAAAGGAAGCAAGATTGCTCGGCGATCTTTTCATTCTTTTAGGAGTCAGAAAAGAGCTTAACGGAAACTCCCTAAGTGCCTTTTTCGTAAAGGACTTGTCTGGCCCGAAAAAGGGATAAAATTATACCGAACAAAAGGAATGGCCAGGCAAGGAGGAAGTGTTCAATCAAGGATCAATAATGGTGACCAAGAACGAGGGTGTTGGGGAACACTGATGGGCCTCCTTGCGGGGTGAATGAGATGGTGGCAAAATAACGAGACATTTGCAGTATGACAGGAGTGAATGGCTCATGTACAAAAGTGGAACAATCTGATAGCGGCCGATGTGGCACGCAAACCGAGGCAGCAAGGTGTCGGGACACAATGTTGAAATTGTACCAAGTGAGAGCGAGAAATGATCTCAAGCATCATCACGAGCTCGAAAAAATGAATCCGGCGATATAAAGGGTGTAACAAATGGGTAACGGCCGATGTGGCACGCACAGCGAGGTGACGAGGGCGTTTCGAAAAAATACCTGAAAGATCGGGGGATGAGAGCGAGAAATGATCTCAAGCATCATCACCAGCTCAGAAAAATGAATCCGATGATATAAAACATGTGAAAAATGGAGAATGGCCGATGTGGCACGCAAACCGAGGCGACTAGTGGTGTCTAAAAAATGGGCAAAAAATGACGGGGTAAAAATAATGCAACGAGGTAACCATCATGACGGTCTCGTTGTGCTGATTCCAGTGGTGGAAACGGTGTGGAAAACAGACAAAAACAAAACGAAAGTACTGTACAACGCAGACCAATGAGGCCGCGGGTTTCTTTTATGGGTAAAAACGCTTGAGATACAACCCATTACGAGGGTTGCGCAAAGGACGGCCTTCGGAGTCAGCTAAGATGTATGCCCCCTTGCCGAGGCAGGTCTTCACGATGTAAGGGCCTTGCCACATAGATTCAAACTTCCCTTTACCGATTTTGTCATGGGCTTGGTCATAGGCGAGGATGAGGTCCCCTTCGTGGAAAGTTCGAGGGTGAACATGTTTATCATAACCGGCTTTGGAGCGGTTTTTGGCAGCTTCGATGTTCTGGAGAGTGGCCCGACGGTCTTCATCGGCTTGTTCGAGTTGTAGCAAACGCTGCTCGATGGGGGAGGTGTCAAGGAGAAGCTCAACAGCGATCTGTAAGGCAGGAATCTGACACTCGATGGGGAGGATAGACTCTACACCGTGAACTAGATGAAATGGTGTAAAACCAGTGGCGGTCTTAGTGGAGGTGCGGTAAGCCCACAAGGCAGGGAACAACATGTGGTTCCAATTGGACTTATGCTTGTCAACCGTTCGTTGGCGGATGGTTTTGAGGATTTTATTGATGGCCTCTACTTGGCCGTTCCCTTGGGGGTAGTAAGCAGAGGAAAATTGGTGTTCATACTTAAGGAGGGTGGATAGCTCACGCCAGACGGCATCTTCGAAGTGTGAACCATGGTCAGAGACTAACTGCTTAGGAACCCCAAATCGAGCGATGACATGGTTGAAAAAGAAGCGGGCAGCAGTGTCGGCGGTACAATTGAAGGTAGGCATGGCTTCCGCCCATTTGGTGAAGTAATCAACAGCGACAACAATATATTTGTGGTCGTTGGCAGACTGGGGTCTACATTCCATGAAGTCTATGGCCCACTTACAAAAGGGACCAACGGTGACGACTGGGTGTAACGGAGCAGGAGGTGTCCAGGCCTTAGGGGCAAAAAGTTGGCAGTTATGGCAGTGTTTGACCGCAGTGATGCAGTCGGTGAAAAGTGTGGGCCAGAAGTATCCGGCGTGGACGACCTTTTGGGCAGTGGCCATCCCTGAGAAATGGCCTCTGCAGGCACCGCTATGACAGTCATTAAGGACGCGTTCAGCTTCCTCGTGTGTAAGGAAACGACGAAGAATTGTGTCAACTCCGCGCCGGTAAAGGACATCGCCTAAGAGGAGATATCGAGAGGCCTGGTGACGGATGCGACGGCGTCCATTACGGGTAACTTTGGGTCTGAACTTCTGCGTGCGCAGGTATAACAAGATATCACCGTACCATGGGTCATCGGACGAGATAGTGAACAGGTGATTGTCAGGAAACTCATCGAAGATTGGTTTGGCCGGGAGAAGGGAAGGGAGATCAGTAATGAGCTGGGCAAGCGCGAGGGCTTTAGTGCTCTTAGGTGTTTTGAAGGTAAGGTCATATTCCTGGAGGATAATGACCCATTTAGCAACACGACCTTGCAGTAGCCACCGGTTTAGAAGATATACCATGGGGTTAGAGTCGGCAACGACGGTGGTATGACTCATTAAGATGTAGTGTCGCAATTTTTGTACGGAAAAGACTACGGCGAGGGCAAGTCTCTCCTCATATGGGTAACGGAGGGGTGGACCAGACAAGGTCTGGCTGACGTAGTAAATGACGTGTTCCTGGTGAGAAGCGTCTTCTTGAACCAAGACTCCGGACACGGCATGCTCGGAGGCCGAGACGTATAGGATGAAGTCCTGGGAGAAATCCAGAGGGGAGATCAAAGGGGCTTGTGTGAGAGCCTTCTTGAGGGCTTCTAATGCAGCTTCTGCTTGCTCATCCCAGATGAAGGGTATGTGGGTACGGAGCAGGCGCAAGAAACCGTGAACGGTAGTGGCGTAATCAGGAACGAAGCGTCGAAGGAAGTTGGATCGCCCCTGCAGACTTTGGAGTTGCCGGAGCGTCCGAGGAGAAGGAAGGTCTAAGATGGCTTGGAATTTTAGAGGGTCAACAGTAATTCCTTTCTGGGAAACAATGAAACCTAATAACCGGCCTGCCGGAACGCAAAAGACACACTTGTGTGGGTTCAAGCGGATTTGGTATTTGCGACAACGCAGAAAAACTTGCCGAAGGTCGTTAAGGTGGTCTGATCGTTTCCGGGAACGAGCGGTAAGGTCATCAAGGTAGACTAACAGGATATGGACCAAGTCGTGAAAGCAATAGGTCATGGCCCGCTGGAAAGTGGCACCAGCATTTTTGAGGCCGAATGGCATGACGTGATAGGCAAAGGTGCCCCATGGGGTAGTAAAGGCAGTTTTGTACTGGTCTTCCTTACGGATCTGAATCTGGTTGTATCCGGAAAACCATCCATGAAGGAGAGGACTTCATGCCCCGCACACACATCAATGAGCTGGTCAATAAATGGTGTGGGGAAATTGTCCTTGGGACAAGCGCGGTTTAAATCGTGGAAGTCAGTGCATACTCGAATGGTGCCTTGTTTTTTGTTAACGGGAACGGGATTTGAAACCCAAGTGGTATAGGCAATAGGATAAATGAACCCTGCCTTGCGTAGCTTCTCAATCTCGACTTTAACAGTTGGGAGCTTTGAGGGATGAATGGGTCGCTGCTTCTGACGAACGGGGGGTACATCAGGCCATGTGTCAATGTGGTGCTCTATAATTGCGGGGTCAAGACCAGGCATTTCGGTATAGGACCAGGCAAAGACATCACGGAATTCTTTGAAAAGGTTGATGTAGTCCTCAATCTCTTGTTTACTGCAGAATGCTCCTAAAGTGATGAGTTCAGGGGCACGTCCTGGGGCAGCGATATCAACTTGGATGACAGGTGAGATGTTGGCCATGTTACCTTCCTCGAAGGCATTAGGAGCAGGAATGGGGTCCTTAAACCAGTCGACCTTGGTGGGGAGGAAGTCTTTGGATTCAACCGCGTATTGGGTAGCAGAGCTAGAGGAGGATGCTTCTGGGATGAAGTAGGAACGATGATGCATATCATCCCAGGGATAATCCGGGGCAGTAAGGGCCTCAAGAATCTACTCATCGGTATGGAAAGTTTGCGTCGTCAAATCGGTTGACGAGGGGGGAGTGGTGGAAGAAATCATATAGATGGTATTAATCTCTCCAGAAGGTGAAGAGTCTAGGGGGTAGATCTCCTCAATGGTAGGTGGTGTAGTCTCAAGATCCAGATTGTTCATCTCATAGAGAGCTGCTCTGTAATCCGGGAGATCGGGACAATGATGGGAGTAATGCCCGTAAACACCGCATATGGCGCAGGAGTGGTTGGTACGTAGGGACTTATCTTTAGGCTTGGGAGTGGGGTTTAGTTCGACAGTTGGGATGTTAGGGTCATCGTCGAGCATCTGCATGCGCTTCTGCAATACTGGTAACTGTGGGAATTGGTGGGTCGCATGGCCTAACTCGTCGCACAGCGAGCATTTGGGAGGAGCATGAAATACTGGAGGGTTTTTTACTGTCTTGGGAGGTGGGACAGCAGTGTAAGGTTGTGGACCTCTGCCCCCAGTGGGTTTGGGAGGAGGGGTGGGAGTCGTGGAGGACGAAGGGGTAGAGACACCGGGGGGTGGCTGAGTGGTAGTAGCCATGGGTTGCACCGGTTGGAGGACGACATCAGGTGTCGGCGGGCGAACGGGAGGCGAAAGGTACCAGAAGGGTAATCCCAAGGTTAACCCCGGGAGGCTAAGGGTAGCCATAACCGGGGCGCTTACTACTCCCGATGGAGGGACTAGAAAGGGGATGGTATGGATCGGTGTAACACCAATGTGGCTAGGTACCAATGGTGGTTTAGGCAACAAGGGTGGTTGATTGCTAGGTGGTTGGATGTCGTGGGACAAAGTACATAAGTCAGACACGTCGATGGGAGAAGACGGAGGAGGAATAGATTGAAAGGTGGAGGTCATCGACGCGTCTGAGTAGACTCCAGGCCCCGTAGAGGAAACAAATGAGGTGGTGGCACGAGACACAGGTTGTTCAACCATGGGGAGAAAATTTTCCGGTGCCGCAGGAGCACTGGGATCATAGTAGGTGAGCTGGTCAACCTTAACCACGCGTCCCTCATGGGGGAACATCATGGTGCGAAAGACAGAAGAGGCAACCGCCCGCATGGCATACATGTAGCTGCGGCCAAGTAAAAGGTTATAATCCAGTTGGGCATTGATTACCTCAATGTCAATGAGTACAGTTTTGCCGCCTAACTGGACGGGGACATTGGCTAGGAGGCCTTGGGGCTGAGCCGAACGACCGTCGTAGGCGCGTAATGCAGTGGTGGACTGCTGGAGAGGAGGGGATCCCAGCTTCTGCCATACGAACGTAGACATAACGCATGTGGAGGCACCCTCATCGATGATGCACCGATGGATGACAAGATTCCTAACGGAGACAGTAACTTGGAATGCTAAGCTGGAAGGTAGGCGTGGTTCAGACTGGTCTAAATCAAATGCCATCAAATTCGAATCACTTGGGTCTATCCCCCCAATGGCGGAAAGTAAAGTCTTGCGCTGGGAAGGGCAGTTCTTCAAGACTTCTAACGCAGACATGGCTGCGGGAGATTGGGCTAGGTCGTCTACAATGTTGTA
Organism: Larix kaempferi; assembly: GCA_027924585.1. Classification (NCBI taxonomy): domain Eukaryota; kingdom Viridiplantae; phylum Streptophyta; class Pinopsida; order Pinales; family Pinaceae; genus Larix; species Larix kaempferi. Next base: position 2,534,960 of record BSBM01000871.1, on the reverse strand, counting down.
GTTTGACGCAGCACGCGCATTGGGGTTGTTGTTGATACGGCGAAGTGGGAAACGAGCTGCTTTGGGAGCACCATCTAGTGGAGGTGGAGGAATACGTAACGCTTGATCAGTGGGATGAGTGTTAGTGGGTTTATCAGTGGGAGGGGCTTCATAGGTGGAGCCATATTGGTTCCGACGGGTCTGGAGGTTGACGTCAGCAGATGACATCATCAACAAGTGGTGGGTTCCTGAGTCAAACATGGGTTGATCAGGAGCAGCGTACGTGATTTGCTATTGTTGGGGCGCGTTGGCTTAAGGGGGAGCCAACGGCTGAGTGTTCACGACGCCTTGGGTTGGTAAGGGGTTTTGCAGCACCAAAGGGGGTTGTTGAGGTTGGGGGCGGTTGGGCGGTGCTTGGGGAGCCGCATGCCCTTGGCGATGGGCCTCGTCAACCCAGAGTTGCCGAGCTCGCTCTAAGTGGGGGCAAGCATGTGTGTAATGGCCATAGACCCCGCAAATAGAACAAGGATGGTTTGTTCGCAAATTGGGGTTTTTAGCCTGCTTGGGTGGGCGATCAGGGTTTTGATTAGCGGGGGCCGCGTTGTTGTTGTCGGGGGGATTAGCCGGTTGACCAGCTTGGTCTGCAGGTTGGTTGTTCCCCCGATTACGGCCCTTGCCGCGGTTTTGTTGGCCCTGGGTGCGTTGGTTGTTATGGTTTTGCTGCGGGTTTTGTTGGGCATAAACTTTCCCTTGGGAAGCAGGTGGATTTTGAGGTTGCGCAGGTGCTGGAGCAGGCTACGGTGGATGATATGCAGGTTGAGGCTGAGCAGGTGCAGCAACCTGAGGGGGTTGCTGATATGGCTGCGGAGCGGGTTGTGGGTGTGCCGCAGGGGCTACCTGTGGTGGATAATAAGCGGGTTGGGCTTGTGAAGGCGCAGGAGCTGGGGCAGCTTGCTGATGGTAGTAAGGCTAAGGTGCGACTGGGGGAGCATAAGCAGGAGTTGCATAACCGAAGCACTGAGGTGGACATGAGGGTCCATGGGAATGGTGGTGTGTCATGGGAGCATATGAGTTGGTTGCTCCAGACTGTGAGGTAGCCCGCAAAAGGTCAGGGCCAGGGGTAGGACGTGCTATGGAAAATGGTTGGGGATGCGAAGAAATACGGCCAATGATACCGTCTGCAGCGTGGGATGCCCCCGGCGCATCATGCTGAGAGGACTCACCGTGAGGGGCGTCAAGTATAATGGTATAAAGGTAATCCGACTGGGCGTAAATGAGGTCGAACTGTTGGGCCTTAAGGATGGCCTCTTCTTCAGACTGGGGTCTTTCTGATGCCACATCCTTAGCAATAACAGGTAGAAGGGATTTGAGGAACCAATCTAGAAAGATACGGTCGTCTAGTTTGATCTTGCATAAGCTACGGCGTCGACGCCACTCATGGATGTGGTCCGTGATATGGGTAGCCGTGTTTTGTCTACAAGATAGAAGGATCTCAACGCCCGCGTCATAGCGGACAGGCAACTGGAAGAACTGCAGGAAGGTCGAGGCAAGGGAAGCAAAGGTGGCGTGGGTCCCATGAGGTTGCTCGATATACCACTTGGCTGCAGAGCCAGTGAAGGTGCGCTGTAAGAGACGGAGGCGAACAGAGTCATCCACGATGGAGTTAGAGGAACACCATAGGTGGAAAGACATGATATGGTTTTGTGGGTCCTCACCGGCCTTCCCCTCGAACTTAGGGATATCAGAGGGGATCTTGGTAGGCATATGAGGCCATGTAGGGTCATGTCGAATAGGATCGTTGGTCAATCTGGCTAGGTCAGGTAGGTTGAGGCTAGCCATGAATGGCAAACTGGAAGAAGAATGTGACACAGTAGTGGGTTGGACCAAGTTGGGGCCAGTGCCCCCAAGTGGAGGGACAAGATGTGGGGTGGTGCCCCCAAGTGGGGGAACTAAGGTGGTGAAGGACGGTCTAGCACCACCATGGGTAGTGTGAGCCACTGATGTAGTGGGGATAGGGATTCCCGCTGGGGGAATAGGTACCGTGAGGGGAACGGTAGATGGGGGCCCCATGGAGGGCATACCCAAAACAGGTGTAGTAACTGGTGTGGTGGTGGATGTGCCACCAATGGTCCCTATGAAAAATGGAGTGGAAGTCGTGCCAGCCATGGGGCTAGTAGGGGCAGTATAAATAGGGTTCTCAGACTCTGTCTCAGAATCGGAGGTAAAGTAAGGTGCGTCACTATCTGGTGATGGAGACCTACGTCGCTGACGAGTGGAGTCAAGTGACAAGGCTCTAGACCTGTGATGAATGGTATCAACAGATGATGATCGAAATCTATGACGAGTGGTGTCAAGAGAACCGTGCTGTGGGGGCTCGCCCCTGAGGCGCCGAGAATGTCTCGGGGACTCAATGGTGACAGATGGTGTCTAATCTCTGTGGGTTGAGGTGAGTAAAAACAGCTCAAAAAAGGCCTAATGCAACCGAGTGTGCAGAAGGAGAGCTAAAAAGCAAGGCACTCAGGCCAACAACCAACTCAAAACACCCACTGCAACAGCTATGCTACAATAGGTGGAGTAACAACAAAGATGGTCAGAATACCAACAAGCAGCAGGTTTCCTAAAAAGAAAAAATGGTGGACTCACTAGACCAAAGGGAGGTAAAGGAGCATGCAAACACCTAACTAAAAGTATTCTGACTCAACTAAACATATCCTCTGCAAGGTGATGAAATCCAAGTCAGACAATATGAGTAGGAAAGCCAAGTGGCTATGATATCCCCCTACCGGGAGGGACACCGGGTAGTCAATCCTAGAAGAATGGCAACTAAGATACCCCGTTCATGACACGTCCAGAAAGGTGAATCTGCCGTTTAGTTCGTTGACCGCAATACCCCTATACAGGGATATCCCGCGAACCGCGAAAGGTATCCCTTCGGTTACTGAATGGAGTGCGGTATTCCACTCAGGCCTCCGGAACCAGTCTCCCGACTTCAACCCTCCTAAGGGAGAGGCCCTCTGATAAACTGGTCGTGACCGTGCCAAAAAGTACTAGGGGATTTTGGTTCCCTATTTGGACAACAACTATGTCTCAAGTGAAAGTGACCGAGGGGTGTTATTGGAAGCCTATCCCCCCGACCCTACCTAACTACAATGATTCTTTTGTGTTCCCCAAGTGGGGTTAGAATGTTGGTTCAATTAGGTACTTTTTAAGGCTCACTTGATTTATGTGACAAAGTGTGTGCGCGTGAGGTGATGAACCCAAAAAATAGAAGTGCCACAAGGGGGGCAACTTCCAACTATCAATAATGCTGAAATTGAAAGTTTAACTTGCAAAATTTTCTGAATTAAAAATACTGAAATTTTAAAAGAATTCTGTAAAGGGAACAGAAATTATGTTGCAGAAAGGCTATAAGGAAGTGAGGTTGCAGGTAGGATAGAGGGCTGTTCAGATGCAGAAAATATTGCAGCAAAAGGGGCTGGGCTCAAAACAGGAAAACTGCAGAAATCAGACCGCGGGTCTATGGCGAATCAGAACAGGCAGACCGCGGGTTTGAGGAAAACAGACGCGGTCAGGTCGCGGCTTTCGGGCCAACAGCGGCGGTCGGGATGCAGGAAACAGGGTAAAAGACGCAGTCGGGTCGCGGAAAAAAGGCCGACAGGCGCTGTCAGATCGCGGCAAATAGGCTGATTAGCCGCGGTCGGATCGCAGGTAACAGACTTGAATCCGTCGGCAGAGCGTCGGAAACAGTCTGAGAGCCGCGGTCGGGTCGCAGGTAAAGGCCTGAAAGGCGCGGTCGGGACGCGACTGCAGAGGGAAAATACGCGGTATGCGGCGGCCGAAAGGAAAAAATTTTAAAAACGGAAACCAGAAATTCGAAATCTAGGGGAGTCGCCAAAAACTGTAGCTACGGTTTTACCCCTAGCTTTGCAAATGACCACCTACTAAGGAGAATGGACTCCTTAGTAGCAGTTCAGTAAATGTAAATAATTAAGCTAAAACAGAAATTAAAACTACTTTAGACATTGTGCATAAAACATAAACAAAAGATATAAAGAATGACTTTTTGTATTGATATTACCTTCAATGTGAAGGTTTGATGAAGCCCTTTGCAGTGTCCAAGAGGATGCTCCAAGCTTCAATATGCTCCTTCTCCTTCTCCAATGGTGGGAATGGGCCAAAAGTGGCTCTCAAGGTGAAAGTAGTTCAATGGTGAACTAGGGTTTCGAGAGAGATTTTGGCAGAGTAAGGGTGCTTGTGATTGTGGATATGGAATAATGGATCTCCATCACCTATTTATAGTTTTTTGGTGATGGAGTGCTGACCCATGGTTTTAGGAAACACATGGTTTTGGGCAGCTGTATAGGGTTTTTTCCTCCTTTTCCTCATTATTTTATATTTTTTATTCCCTTTTTAGGGGATTTTTGCTATTTTTGGAGGAAAAGGGGGTTTTTTAGCCTTTTTTAGGCTATTTTGAGGGTTTTGTGGCCTTTTGGAGGCATTTTAGGCCTTTTGGAGGCATTTTAATGGGATTTTTTGGGTTTTTAAGGGAAATATGGTAGGAAAATGGACAAATGAGCCATATAATGTGGTAGATGAGGTAGTGAACACTTTTTGGGTGTTAACACACACATATTTTCATGGAATTAAATATCTATGTTAATACCCTATCCAAATAGTTAAATCCATATTGTCTTCCTTTGAAAGAGATATTAGAGGGTCTCTAACTTGAACTTATTTTCCATTTGTGAATTCCTCTTCCTATGCAAATTCAACTTGTGATGAGCATCCATTGGCTATCATGATCAAAACTTCTATTTTTAATTTGCTTTTGGTCAGAATTTAATAATTATCTGCAAATTGTCTAAAAGATTCTCTTTATTGGGAAAAAACTTGTGGATTTTACCTTGTACGCTCTAAACCTAAGGTTTCTTTTTGAAGCATTTACCTTACAGGATCAGTTTCTCTAGAGTCACCATGTTGCACCTTCTTAAATTTATGTTTATTTTCACCCTCAAAATTCCAACCAAAATGCAAAAATCATCATGACTTCCAATTGGGAAAGCAAATGAAGTGTCATTTTTTTGTTGTTTTAAGAAAGATTTCAGATCTACTTGCATACATGATCTTAGCTTCAAATTTTCAAATGAAGTGTCATTTTTTGTTGTTTTAAGAAATATTTCAGATCTACTTGCATACATGATCTTAGCTTCATATTTTTATCAGTAAGAGAGATCTATTAACTATAGGTTATATTTCATTTTTGTATGAAACCTTGGCTAGGGAAAAAATGTTCAATAAAAATGCAGGGCATATTCTAAACTAGTAGTGGAAATATTTTTAGATGTATGTGATAGATTTTGTATTGAAATCACTATAGAGATTGAACATCATGAAGTTATAGGTGCATGGTTGGACCCAGAGGAGGCTTATGAAGAATGGTATGCATACAAATTTTAGCTATGTGAAGATAACTACTTTGTGCTTCCCTTTATTGACTCTACTCCTTTCTATGACGAGTCTCCTTGTGAAGATGATACATAAGAAGACAAAATGACCTCCCAGCTTCTCTTCCATCAAACTCTTTCTCCCTATGGTGAATTTCTTAGTAAAGCATAATGTATCAATTGAAAAGGAAACAAAAAAAAAATTAAGGGAAGCCATGAGCATATGGTGACGAAGAGGTTTCAACATGATTTTTTTTCAAAATATTCTAGATAGCACCACAACCAATCCTTTACATCTATGTTCTCATCATAGTTCTCCTTGGTGGATTGGGAACTCATAGTTCTCATGTTGTTCTTCGTCATCCATGTTTCTCTTAGCAATAATATTTCTCTGATTAGTATCTCCAATTTGACCTTCAAAGTGCTCAAAACAGGTTTGAGGGTTACTAGCTTCTAATTCAACAAGATTATCTAACTCTCAAAAAGAGATTTGAGCCTTTGTTTCACATTCCTCCCTTTTTCCTTCTTGATTACTTGTACTACCTTCGCAGGAACTAGGGGTATGAGGTAGAAACTTTCCAAGTTTGTCCCTTGCTCTAGGTATGTACCAAAGAATGGAATTTCTTTTCTACTTTTCTAGGGGTTGAAGAAAGGTAGATATCACTAACTCTATTGGATTTACAAGAAAGCAACTTTATGCTATAACATAGCACCTCCTTAGAAACAACTTTATCTATTTAATAATCTAGAGGACACATGTAAATGAGAGCTAAATTGTGTATACATCTGTAATCATTGGAGGATGGTAAGGCTCAAGGGACACCACACTGACTTCAGGACAGATCAAAGAAGACTACTTTGTTGAGAATTACACAACATATTTGAAGTAACTATGAAGCAACATTGTGATTGATGCATGCTTACGTTTTATGAAGTGTATCAAAAGCACCTGTGAAGAAGCTTTTGTTGGATAAATGGTTTCCCTCATGAAGTTTCTTGTTAAAGATCTTGGTAGAAATTGAAGCTCATAAAACTAACTAGTGCAACAGTAAAAGTATTGTGAATTTTGTCACGGCAACCAGAATAAGAGTGTTGATTGATAGGGGGAGCAACAGAGATTACCTTGTGTCTTTGTGGTCAAATAAGAGAGAAAGATCATCAATCTTGCAGTAAATCATGAGCACATTCAAAGGGGGAATACAGTTGAAAGATATCTATGAAGTTTGAAGACAAGAAGAGCATGACTTAAGGGGGAGCAGATATATGAAGACCAAGGGTACAATATAAGGAAGATATTCATATAAAAAGCATAGTGGTCAATGTGTTCAAGTCTTTGATCTCTTGAAGAATGCGCAGATCCTGAAGAAGACATTTCTGGGTATACTACAACTCTAAGTCTTCTTAAATGATTTGTCTTAAAGTTATGTGTATCCTCTAATTTTTGGACAGTATAACATACGTGTTTGGACAGTATTGCATAAATTCCACTAGCACAGTTGGTTTCGATGGGCCTCCTTTTGCATGGAAACCTGAGTTTGCAAGGTAGCTGGGAGGAGACACTTAAAAATCCAGTGATGTTAAGGGTTGGTGTGGCCTAGGCCATGTGTGATCTCTGAGTGATTTTGATGACTTAGATGCCCCTGGGTCATGGTTTTGTAGACCACAGACTAGTTTCACAAGTCACTAACAAACTGGAAACAAAACAAAATAGTTTATTTAGTTGAGAACAAAAGGACAACAGTCACCTAGGATTTGGAAAATTCACAAAAAAGAGGCGGTTTATTTTTAGTTAGCATGCAGGGCACACTTGCTTAGGCAATTAACTGTGCTATTTTTAGATCAAGATCAGACAGTTTAGTACAGTTGTGGATCTGTGCTATGCAAAGCAAGAGAGGGTGCATGGTGTTGGCCCGGTTTTGCAACCAGGCTTAGTGCTATGGGCACCTGCTAACTAGTAGCAGCAGTTTCAATAGAAATAAAAACAATAAACTAAATAAACAATACTTTTCATGGATCTAAACAAGAATCTAAGCAAATAATGTAAACATTTCAAAATCAAGAACAAGAAACATAATAAATAATTTTTTGTATTAAAAAGTGGGGGGCAAGCAAGTGCTTGCGATATTACCTTCAATGGTGAAGGTTGATGTGGAGCAACTCCCAAGATGAGTAGCTCCAAACTCCAATAGGTCTCTTTCTCCAAGGTTGCTTCAATGGCTAAAAGTGCTCAGGGGAGATTTCAGCAGCATAAGGATGAGATAATGGAAGGATGTGAAATGAGGAGCCCCTACCACCTTTTTATAGGTTTTGGTGGTGGGAGATACCATTTGTGGTTTTGTGGAAACCAAATGGTATTGACCAACATGGTTTAGGTACTTTTCCCTCCTTTTTCCTTTTTTGAATAAAAATAATATTTTAATTCCCTTTTTAATATTTTTGGGAATTTGGACCCTTTTTGAGGGTTTTTTATGATTTTCTTGGAAAAATAATCTTTTTTAATGGAAAAAGGGGTGTACTAAGGTCTTTTGGTGACCTTTTGTTGGTTTCAGAGGCTCGGATGGTGGAAAAGTGGACAAATGGGTCATGTGAATAGGAAAATGAGCTAGTGAGCACTTTTTGGGTGTTAACAGATTGCCCCCTGATGTGTGAGGGCAGGAGCTCATCGTATGGCCGATAGACATCATAGTTCATTTGTCTTTTTCTGGTGTTTTAGGGGAGAGAAGAGACCGTTTGGAGACTGGAGCCACGGCCCTTGGAAGCTGCAAAAACAAAAAATATTACATGACCTCAATATGGATGAGGTATAATCTCTGATAAAGGACGAGGCGGGCATTCCCATGCTCGTATCAAGACATATACAAAACAATTAGTCCCAAGAAGGGGGATCTAATACGTAAAGAAATATACTGGTACATCATAATGGTCCAGAGGGGACATTATTGTGGGATATACTCATGATCATGACTGATCTCAATAACTGATACACTGGAATAACTGTTGAACTGCTGAAACTGAAGTTGTCCAACATCTGTAGGGACTCAAAGACTATGAGTCATCTCTGAGCAACAATGTAACTGTATACTCAAGGGAGTATGAAACTGGGGTAAATCTGAATATTGTCGCCATGCGCAACCCGGATCTCTATAGAAAAAGTGTAACTGGTGTTTATCCATAGGTAGACTCTCAAATGTGGAGGAGTCAGGTGGCATCCGGGGTCTTCGACTAATAACTGAACGGACTAATCCCCTGTGCGAGTCTCAACGATGCGATCAAGGTGTTGAAGTCGAGCATGTGAGAGACAACCATTTGGAGAGGTACTGAGGATTCCTCTCGAAATGATTCGTAGGCACTCATCATAAATGGTAATGAGTCCAAGACACAGGGACCTCTAGGTCTATCCTCTGGAATCAATGTGGTTGTCGTCGACAGAGGGAGACCAACAACTAACAAGGCAATGATGTTTCCTTGATAGGAGTACGAGGTGTATAACTGAAGTGATGTAGTACTGCTGGTAGGACTGACATACTTGTGGGGATGGGAAATAACTGGGTCAAAAAATGGGTAGACTCAAACTTCCTTTGTTCAGAGTATGATGATATGGTTGGCCTGGCAGCGTAGGGAACTAACTGTAGGTGTGGGGATCATCTTTTTGGGACTGAAGGGTATGTACTGACTCTGGGGGGGTGCAGCTGATGGTAGCTGTCGAGGGAGTTTCAGGGTGACATACTGCAGAATACTCTGAACAAAGGCGACCAAAATGGGGAAGCTGCTCTGTGAGTAGACATGTTGTGTTGTAGCGCCAAGAGGCACCATTGATTCCTTCTTCGTGGTTTTAATGAGCTCTAAGAAGGGATAAAAGTATGCTCTGAAATGGTACAGTCCTGTGGATTTTGTGAGCCCAGGACGGCGCATGCTCATGGTTGCTTTCATGTTTAGAGAGTCTGAAAACGGTAAGTGGACTCTATTGATGTTTCTTTTTCGTAAGTTTAGTCTCCAAGGCCCAAAAAAGCATAAAATGATGCGGATGGAGAACTCTTCTAGCCGATGTGATTAGAGTATACCTTTTTCGTAATTAGTCTACGAGGTCCGGCAAAGGGGTAAACTTATACCAGGTAGACGCCCTTTCAAATATGTTTATCGAGCATGAAAGGAAGCAAGATTGCTCGGCGATCTTTTCATTGTTTTTAGGAGTCATAAAAGAGCTTAACAGAAACTCCCTAAGTGCCTTTTTCGTAAAAGAGGGGTTGCTCGGCCCGAAAAAGGGATAAAATTATACCGAACAAAAATGGATTGATGAGGGCGAGGAAAGGTCTCAAGCATCGTCATCAGCGCGGAAAACTGGATCCGGTGACATAAGGATTGTCGAAAACGGAGAACGGCCGGTGTGGCACGCAAACCGAGGTGACGAGGGGGGCGTGGAAAAAATGCCTGAAAAATCTAAAGGTTAGAGCGAGAAATGATCTCAAGCATCGTCACGAGCGCGGAAAACTGAATCCGGCGATATAAGGCACGTCGAAAACGGAGAACGGCCGATGTGGCACGCAAACCGAGGTGACGAGGGGGCGTGGAAAAAATGCCTGAAAAATCTAAAGGTGAGAGCGAGAAATGATCTCAAGCATCATCACGAGCGCGGAAAACTGAATCCGGCGATATAAGGCACGTCGAAAACGGAGAACGGCCGATGTGGCACGCAAACCGAGGTGACGAGGGGGCGTGGAAAAAATGCCCGAAAAATCTAAAGGTGAGAGCGAGAAATGATCTCAAGCATCGTCACGAGCGCGGAAAATTGAATTTGGCGATATAAGGCACGTCGAAAACGGAGAACGGCCGATGTGGCACGCAAACCGAGGTGACGAGGGGGCGTGGAAAAAATGCCCGAAAAATCTAAAGGTGAGAGCGAGAAATGATCTCAAGCATCGTCACGAGCGCGGAAAACTAAATACGGCGATATAAGGCACGTCTAAAACGGAGAACGGCCGATGTGGCACGCAAACCGAGGCCACGAGGGAGGCTAAAAAAATGGTCAAAAAATGGACCCCGTGAAAACGGGAAACGGAAGGAACCTCTATGAAGTTCTCGCTGTGCTGATCCCAACGGTACCAACGGTTTGAGAAATGGACTTCGTATGACCCCGCAATGGTTGTTTGAAATTTGTGGAATTTCAATAAATAGGATGTGGGGCCCAATATGACTTGTCATTGTTACGTGCGAGTTTGATAGAGCTGTCAGAGCTCTTTCTTGATTTCCGGGAGATTTCACCGTTGGTTTTCGATTTAGCGAGTTGCAGGTAACTCTATTTGCCTTAACCTTGTCAATTATGTCTTTTTTGTTTGGCGGTGGGCCCCCGAAGGCCGCGAAACTCCATGTTGACTCTCCAACATGGAACCGCGCGGGTTTCGGGGCTGAACCCGCGATGAACCGCGCGGGTTTCAGGCTCACAGTCGCGATGTTCATCGCGACTGTGAGGTCGGAACCCGTGATGTTCATCGCGTGTTCATGGGTGATAGTCGCGATGTTCATCGCGACTGTCTGGACAAAACTCGCGATGGTCATCGCGGCTTTTTGTGGAAAAGCCGCGATGGGCATCGCGGCTTTTTGTGTAAAAGCCGCGATGGGATTTTTCTAAAATTTTTATGCTGGGGCTAAAAATTTCCTGTTGTTTCTTGGCAGGATGTTGCGGAGAGCTCAGTCCGTGTGGCGGGAGAGAGAGATTGATGCCGAGATCATGTTGAGGATCGAGAATGATGGAGGGGTGAGACAGACCCTAGCCATGAGCAGACTCTTGAAGTTCGCTCAGATACCTCCGATCCGTTCAGTGAGGAGACTCCTGAACAAGCTCGTGCAGTGGTGGGTGCCGGCAGAGGGTGCCTTCATTATTGGTGGTGAGAGGTTGGAGATTACTCTCACTGATGTATATTTTTTTGACCGGTTTGCCTCGCTTGGGTGAGGTGGGTGATATTTCTCCGAGGTTGCCTCCGGGTGTGGACATGGAGGACCTCTTACAGACCTTCTGTGTGGATGACGCTGTTTTGGTAAACAGCTCTATTAGTCTGAAGTTCCTACGTGAGTTGGATATGCGGGCTGTTGGTGCCTGTGTTCTGAGGATTTTGGGTGCTGCTGCACCACATCGTATGTCTGGGGGGCAGACGGTGATGGTGGATTCTGTTCTACGGGGTACCTACTATGCCTGGGCGCAGATGTTCTTGGCCGGTGTCCGGAGAGATCTGGACAAGGCCGTGAGAGAGGGAGGCAAGTTTTGTTACGGCCCTCTTTTTTATGCTGTTTTTTCTTCGAGCGGGTGCCGACCTTGCGGCCACATGTACCCGTTCGTGCTGGTCTTCCTAGTGAGCCTCGTATGATGAGGTGGGGGCAGATGATGCCCCGTGCTGGCGGTGGTATCCGTGGCTTCTTCACAGAGGATTTTTACCAGCAGTGGGAGCAGATGCCTCTGGTGATCGAGGACTATCCCTATGCCGGCATGGACTACCGGGGAGACCCAGAGATGCCACGTGCCCCAGGACAGGCCTGGAGCTTAGACGGTATGTTTTTGTGTATTATGTGATCTTATATCATATGTAGTATGATTTATCATGATGATATCTGTTGTATAGTATCTGATGGTTTTACTTGCTTTGTGCAGATATGGGTCCGGTACCACCACCTGACTATGTGGCTCGGCAGGGGCGGGCGATGGTGGTCGCTCGTCCCCCCGTACCTGTACATCCTCCTCGCGGTGGAGGATATGCAGCCCGTGGGCGAGGGGTTGGCCCTCACGACGACGCTATAGATGGTGTCCGACGGACTTTAGCCCGGATCGTAGATGGGGCTCCCCGAGGATGGCTGGAGGGACCTTGATCAGGACATTTTGCAGGGATGTTTAGGTGCGCCGCCTGAGTGGCAGTCACTTCTGTTGAGGGCAGCGGTGCTTGCGGCGAGGCACGGGGGTGGTAGAGGAGATGCTCCGGCAGGGGCCGGCTCAGGGGAGGATACGTTTGAGGGATGATCCAGCAGGGCCAGCAGAGCGGCGAGTTCGGGGTCGTCCTGACCCGGCAGGGCCGGCGGAGGTGGAGTCGGAGGAGGAGCCGGAGGAGGAGCCCGAGGATCCTGAGGATCCAGATGAGTAGACGACATTGTACTTGCCCCCAAATGCTCACGAGCTTATGGGGAAGCATTTTTTGTATGACAGATGTATTTTTTGTATATTGAGTGCTGGGGGGCACTTATGACATGTTGACTATTCGATTTGTATATATATGTGGATATATATTTTGGATATATTGTCGTGTATGCACGTGGATGCACATTTGTCTTTTGTATATGCCCATGGAGGCACATGTTATGCACGTGGATGCAGTGTGTTTGTAGATTTATATATGTCCGTGGAGGCACATGTTATGCACATGGATGCATTATTTTGGTTTGTTTGTTTTATGCCCGTGGAGGCACATGTTATGCACGTGGATGCAACATTGGTTTTTTGTATATGCCCGTGGAGGCACATGTTTTGCACATGGATGCATTTTTGTTTATGGATATGACATGATGTGATTGGTGTGCCAGTCGAGGACACTGTTGGCCATATGGTCTGCTACACTATTGAGGTGTCTTGGGACATGTGTGAATGTAATGGATTCAAACTGTCTAACCATTTGTTTAGTGCGCAGGAATTTTCTGAAAAGACACGGATCGCGTACCTGGTAATCATTGTTGAGCTGGGAAACTAGGAGCTGTGAGTCCAAGAAAACGTTGAGGTGACGTATGCTCATCTGGAGAGCAGCGGCCAGGAGACCGGTCACGGCATCATATTCAACTTGATTATTGGTGGCGGCACCTAAACATACTCCATCAATGTGAATTAACTCATGTGAAGGGGAGTATATTACCCAAGCTGCGGAGGCGAGATTGGGAGACCAACGGCTTGCACCATCAGCGAAACCGACATGGCAGAGTGGAAGAGGCTCCATCTGTGGTCATGCAGAGAAAACAAATATTTAGGTTTTTTGAAAAAATTTGTGAAAAAATGTATGCCTATACTAAAATGGACGATGGTGTCCATGAGATTTTCTATGGGTAAAATCTTTTAAGGTACAACCCGTTGCGTGGGTTGCGTAAGGTGTTGCCTTCTGAATCGGTCAGAATGTATGCCCCCTGCCCGAGGCAGGTGTGTATGATGTAGGGGCCTTGCCACATAGACACGAACTTTCCCTTTCCGGTTTTATCATGAGCTTGATCGTAAGCGAGGACAAGGTCTCCCTCCGAAAAGGTTCGTGGGTGGACGCGTTTGTCGTAACTTAGTTTCGATCGTTGTTTAGCAGCTTCCATGTTTTGAATGGCGGTGCGCCGATCTTGATCGGCCTGCTCTAGGAGCAGTAAACGTTGCTCGATCGGGGAAGTATCCGGTAGGAGCTCAACGGCGATATGTAAGGCTGGGATCTGGCACTCAATAGGGAGGACAGATTCGACGCCGTGAACTAAATGGAAAGGGGTAAAACCGGGTGGCGGTTTTGGTTGAGGTGCGGTAGGCCCATAGTGCCGGGAAAAGCATGTGATGCCAATTGGATTTGTGCTTGTTCTACAGTACGTTGGAGAATGGTCTTCAAGATTTTATTGATCGCTTCGACTTGGCCGTTTCCTTGGGGGTAGTAAGCGGAAGAGAAATGGTGTTCAAACTTCAACATGGTTGATAATTCCTTCCAGACGGCATCTTCGAAGTGAGAGCCGTGGTCAGAAACTAGCTGTTGTGGTACTCCGAAACGAGCGATAACATGGTTGAAGAAAAACCGTGCCGCAGTGTCGGCTTTGCAATTATAGGTTGGCATGGCTTCTGCCCATTTGGTGAAATAATCTACGGCCACAATGATGTGTTTGTGACCGCCGGCTGACGGGGGATTGCAGTCGAGGAAGTCTATGGCCCATTTGCAGAATGGTTCCAACAGTGATGACTGGATGAAGGGGGGCAGGGGGGGTTCTTGCTTTGGGGGCAAACAGATGGCAGTTCTGGCAATGCTTGACTGCGGTGATGCAATCAGTAAACAATGATGGCCAAAAATAACCGGCTGCGAATGATTTTCTGGGCGGTAGCCATGCCGGAGAAATGGCCTCCACAGGCACCGCTATGACAATCATTGAGGACTTGTTCTGCCTCACTATGGGATAGGCAGCGGCGTAATATAGTATCAACGCCGCGTCGATAAAGTACATCCCCAATAAGTAGGTATCGGGGGGCGTGGTGTCGTATGCGACGGGCATCCATCACGATCGATGTGTGGTCGGAATTTTTGCGTACGAAGGTAAGTCAAAATGTCTCCGTACCAAGGGTCGTCAGACGAAATGACGAAGATCTGCTCGTCAATCAGGTCCGTTTGGATGACGGGTGATGTTGAAGAGGATGGGAGATCTGTAATGAGGTGAGCAAGCGCGAGGGCTTTGGTGCTTTTGGGAGTCTTGAAAGTAAGGTCATATTCCTGGAGGATAATGACCCATTTGGCGACACGACCCTGAAGGAGTCGCCGGGTGAGGAGGTAGACCATGGGGTTGGAGTCGGCGACAACCGTGGTATGACTAAGCAAAATATAGTGTCGCAGTTTTTGCACAGAAAAGACTACAGCTAGTGCTAATCTTTCCTCGTATGGGTAACGTAGAGGTGGGCCAGATAAGGTCTGGCTGACGTAATAAATCACATGCTCTTTGTGGGAAGCATCTTCTTGTACCAAAACTCCGGACACGGCATGTTCAGATGCCGACATGTAAAGGGTGAAGTCTTGGGAGAAATCCGGTGGGGATATCAAGGGGGCTTGTGTGAGAGCTTTCTTGAGGGCTTCGAATGCCGTGTCTGCTTGCTCGTCCCAAACAAAGGGTATGTGGGTACGAAGTAAGCGTAAGAACCCGTGGACTTTGGTGGCATAATCAGGGACAAAGCGCCTAAGAAAATTGGACCGCCCTTGCAAGCTCTGAAGCTGTCGAAGCGTGCGAGGAGGGGGAAGTTCTAAGATGGCTTTGACTTTCAGGGGATCGACAGTGATTCCATCTTGGGAAACAATGAAACCCAACAACCGGCCCGCTGGGACGCAAAAGACACACTTGTGTGGGTTCAAGCGGATTTTATATTTGCGACAACGCAGGAAAACTTGCCGGAGGTCGTTAAGGTGGTCTGATCGTTTTCGGGAACGCGCTGTGAGGTCGTCAAGATAGACTCGCAGGATATGGACCAAGTCGTGAAAGCAATAGGTCATGGCTCGCTGGAAAGTGGCACCAGCATTTTTTAAGGCCAAATGGCATGACGCGATAGGCAAAGGTGCCCCATGGGGTGGTAAAGGCAGTCTTGTACTGATCCTCCTTGCGGATGTGAATCTGGTTATATCCGGAAAACCCGTCCATGAAGGATAGGACCTCATGGCCCGCACACTCATCAATGAGTTGGTCAATGAATGGCGTGGGGAAATTGTCTTTTTGGACAAGTGTGGTTTAGATCGCGGAAATCAGTGCATACTCTAAGGGTGCCTTGCTTTTTGTTGACAGGAACGGGGTTCGACACCCACGTGGTGTACGGAATAGGGTAGATGAACCCTGCTTTTCGAAGTTTCTCGACTTCAGCCTTAACAGCTGGGAGCTTGGCAGGGTGAATAGGTCGCTGTTTCTGACGAACAGGGGGTACTTCCGGCCATGTATCGATGTGGTGTTCAATAATGGCGGGGTCGAGACCAGGCATCTCTGTATAGGACCAGACGAAGACATCACGGAACTCTTGAAAGAGCTTTTTGTACGCCTGAGTTTCTGCTTGAGTGCAAGATGCGCCTAGCGAGATGAGCTCAGGTTTCCCTGGTGTTGTGGAAATGTCTATCTGTATAGTGGGGGAAATGTTTGACATGTTCCCTTCTTCAAAGGCATCCGGTGCTGGGATGGGGTCCTTTAACCAATCGACCTTAGCGGGTATGAAGTCTTTCGACTCGACTGATAGCTGGTTGGATGCGGTGGAGGTAGATGTTTCCGGGAGGAAGTACGAGCGATGATGCATATCATCCCAAGGGTAGTCGGGTGCAGTGAGTGTCTCCAAAATCTGCTCATCAGTATTGAAGTAGTCAGACCATAAATCAAGGGATTCTGGTTTGAAGGTTGTTGAAATCATATATATCGTATTGACTTCTTCTGACGAGGATGATGGTGGGGGGTGGATCTCCTCGATGAGGGGGGGAGATATCTCTAAGTCAGCATTGTTTAACTCGTACAACGCTGCTCTATAGTCAGGTAGATCAGGGCAATGGTGAGAGTAGTGGCCGTAAACACTACATATAGCACAAGGATGGTTAGTGCGCAGTGATTTGTCGCGAGGCTGTAGAGGTGGCTCTAATCTGACTACTGGGATGCCGATGTCATCGTCCAACATATTCATATGCTCTTGGAGTGCCGGTAAATGTGGGCATTGATGAGTTGGATGGCCAATTTCATCGCATAATGAACATTTGGGGGGAGCTCGAAACACCGGTGGGGGTTTGGCTGCCTTAGGAGGTGGTATAGCAGTGTATGGTTGTGGACCTCTGCCCCCAGTGGGCTTAGCAAGGAGAGGGGGATCCTTTGACGTCGAAGCAATCGTGAGACCAGGAGGAGGTTTCATTGACGACGAAGGAATATTGAGGTTAGGAGGAGGTGTCGTTGACGACGAAGGGATCGCGACACCAGGAGGAGGCTGATTTGTGGTAACAACAGGTTGTACCGGTTGGAGGATGACGTCTGGTGTCGGTAGTCGAACGGGAGGCGGAATATACCACACGGGTAATCCCAATGTTAGCCCGGGTAGGCTAAGGGTAGCCATAACCGGGGCGCTTACTACACCCGAGGGAGGAAATAGGAAGGGGATGGTGTGGATGGGTGTAACACCAATGTGACTGGGGATCAATGGTGGTTGACCGCCGGATGTTTGCGTATTCTGCGAAACAGTACAGAGGTTTGCGACTTGGGTCTCCGGTGACGGTGGTGGGATGGCCTGGAATGTAGAGGTCATTGGTGTATCCGAATAAAGTCCGGGTGCCACAGAAGACACAAAGGAGGTAACTGCACTAGAAGCGGGTTGTTCGATCATGGGAAGAACATTCTCGGGTGCTGCAGGGGCATTGGGATCATAGTAGGTGAGTTGGTCAATTTTGACCACGCGTCCCTCGTGGGGGAACATCATGGTGCGGAAAACGGAGGAGGCGACCGCTTTCATGGCGTACATGTAACTGCGGCCAAGTAAAAGGTTATAGTCGAGCTGGGCATTAATGACCTCTATGTCGATGAGCACAGTTTTCCCACCTAATTGGACGGGTACCTTGGGTAATAAACCTTGAGGTTGAGCTGACCGGCCGTCGTAGGCCCGCAAGGCAGTGGTGGATTGCTGGAGAGCAGGGGATCCCAACTTCTTCCAAACAAAAGTGGACATGACGCATGTGGAGGCACCCTCGTCGATGATACATCGATGGATGACAAGATTCCGAATAGAAACGGAAACTTGGACTGCTATGGTAGAAGGCAGCCGTGGTTCAGATTGGTCTAAATCAAAGGTCATCAAGTTCGAATCATTTGGGTCAATCGCCCCAATGGCGGAAAGTAAAGTCTTGCGCTGAGTAGGACAGGTTTTTAAGACTTCTAACGCAGACATGGCTGCGGGAGATGTAGCTAAGTCATCTACAATGTTGTAATTGGACGCAGCCCGTGCATTGGGGTTGTTGTTGATTCGGCGAAGGGGGAAGCGAGGTGCTTTAGAAGCGCCATCGAGTGGAACCTGAGGTATACGTAATGTCTGATCAGTGGGATTAGCATTAGTATCCTTTTCGGCGGGGGGTGCTTCAGAAATCGGTCCGTATTGATTCCGACGGGTTTGGATATTGACGTCGGCAGTGGACATCATCAATAAGTGGTGGGTGCCTGAATCAAACATGGGTTGGTCAGGAGCTGCGTAGGTAATTTGTTGTGGTTGCACGTTGCCCTGTGGGGGGGCTAACGGCTGAGTGTTTACCACTCCCTGGTTTGGAAAGGGGTTTTGCAGCACCAAAGGTTGATGTTGAGGTGGTGGAGGGTTGGGTGGTGGCTGAGGAACCGCTTGCCCTTGACGATGGGCATCGTTGGTCCAGAGTTGCCGAGCTCGCTCCAAATGTGGGCAAGAATGCGTGTAATGACCATAGACCCCGCAAATAGAACAAGGGTGGTTTGTTCTAAGGTTATTATTTCTAGGCTGCTTAGGATTTCGATCCGGATTGCGGTTGGGAGGAGCAGCATTGTTATTTTGCGGAGGATTGGGAGGTGGAGGACCTTGCTGATGTTGTTGGTTATTACCATGGTTATGACCTCTACCACGGTTCTGTTGCGCACCTTGGTTGCGCTGGTTGTTTTGGTATTGGGGCTGATGTTGTTGTGCGTACACGTGCCCTTGAGCATTGGGGGGATTTTGGGGAGCCGCAGGTGCGGGAGCAGGTTGCGGTAGATAGTATGCAGGTGGAGATGGAGGTGGTCCAGTTGCCTGTTGGGGTTGTTGGTACCCCTGAGCTGGTGGAGGTGTGAGGTTACCTAGTGCAACCGGTTGTGGGTAATGCATGGGCTGTTGTGGGAACTGCATGGGGGTCTGTACCGTAGGTTGAGCATAGTATGTAGGAGGTACATATGCTGATGGCGCTTGGCCATAACAATGTTGTGGACAAGAGGGTCCATGAACGTGATGGGTCTGGTTTGTTGGAGCATAGGAAGTCGTCGCTCCGGAACTAGATGTAGCCCTAGAAAGGTCTGGGGCGGGCATGGTGCTCACCATACTGAAAGGTTTTGCTTGCGGTGTAATTTGGCCAATAATGCCATCAGCGGCATGTGATGCCCCCGGTGTGTCACCGCGTGCAGAGTCACCTCGTGGGGCGTCAGGTATGATCGTGTATAGGTAACCTGACTGGGCATAGATAAGATCAAACTGTTGGGCCTTAAGGATGGCCTCTTCCTCAGATTGGGGTCTTTCAGATGCTACATCCTTCGCAATGAGAGGAAGGAGGGATTTAAGGAACCAGTCTAAAAAGATTCGGTCGTCTAATTTGATCTTGCATAGGCTTCGGCGCCGACGCCAATCATGGATATGGTCAGTGATATGTGTGGCCGTGTTCTGTCTGCAAGACAGTAGGATTTCGACGCCCGCATCATAGCGGACCGGTAGCTGAAAGAACTGTAGGAAGGTCGAGGCAAGGGAGGTAAATGTGGAATGCGTCCCATGGGGTTGCTCGATATACCATTTGGCTGCGGAGCCAGTGAAGGTGAGTTGTAAAATCCTTAGGCGGATTGAGTCATCCACTATGGAGTTGGAGGAACACCATAAATGGAAGGACATGATGTGATTTTGGGGGTCTTCTCCAGCCTTTCCCTCAAACTTAGGGATGTCAGAGGGAAGCTTAGTGGGCATATGGGGCCAAGCAGGATCATGTCTGATGGGGTCATTTGTGAGCCTAGCTAAATCTGGTAGGTTCATACTTGCCATGTATGGTAGACTAGCAGATGTGGTGACCGGAACCGGGACTTGCCTAGCCATTGTGGTATGGTGTAGGGGTCCAGTAGCGCCTATAGGTATGCTAGGTATGGAGGGTATGTGCCCTCCAATAGGTGTGGCCTGATATGGGTTAGCGCTCCCAAGTGCAACATGGGTTACACTTGGGTTAGGAATCGCACTAGGGATTCCTGGTATAGCATTCCCAAGTGCAACATGGGTTACACTTGAGTTAGGAATCGCACTAGGGATTCTTGGGATAGGGTTTGTGGAAACCGAAGTGGGTATGACCCCGATGTTGGGCATGCCCATGACAGGTGGTGGCCCTGTGCTAGGCATTCCTGAATGTGGAGTGTTACCCATATTGGGCATACCCAAGGGGGTGGTTGTTGCCGTGGATGGTACTACCGCAGAAGGGTCTGCGGATGTCTGACCTATGGTAGATGTAAATAGTGGATCAAATGGTGTTCCAGACATAATTGTGGTTGGTGGTAACTCGGTGGGGTTTTCGGATTCTACCTCCAAATCAAAGGTGAAGTGGGGTATGTCAGAATCGGATGACCGCCTAATTGATTGACGATGTGTCGAATCAAGGGATAATGCTCTGCGTCCGTGACGTGGAGAGCCAAGTGGACTAAACTCTGGGAGTTCGCCCTGTAGACGACGAGAACGTCTAGAATTCTCAATGGTGAGAATATGTTTTTTATGTAAAAAATTGTTTTAAGTGTCAGGTGGTGATATATATGTAAAAAGACTCAAAACCCTAATGCAACCAAGGGTGCAAGAAGGGGAGTGAAAACATAAGGCTCACAGGCCAAAAAATCAATCCTCAAAAAATGCACTTATCCTAGCAGCTGTGCTACAATAAGTGGAGGAATGCAACAACCGGTCAGAATACCAACATGCAAGCGGCTCCTAGAAAAAATAGGTGTAACTAGACTCAAAAGGTGGTAAAGATCATGCAAACACCTAATCTAAAAGTATTGTGACTCAAACAGACGATATCCTCTGCAAGGTGATGAAATCCAAGTCAGACAATATGAATGTAGAGACAACGGCTAGATATCCCCCTACCGGGAAGGACACCGGGTAATCAATCCTAAAAGACAGGCTACTAGGATACTCCGTTCATGATGCGTCGAGAAAAGGTAAATCTGTTGTTTGGTCCTTTGATCGCAATATCCCAATACAGGGATATCCCGAGAACTGCGAATGGTAGCCCTTCGGTTACTGAATGGGTTTCGGTATCCCACTCAGGCTTCCGGAACCATCCTCGCGACTTCAACCCTCCTAGGGGAGAGGCCTTCCCACAAACCGGTTGTGACCGCGCCAAAAAGTACTAAGAGATTTTAGCTCCCTAATTGGACAACTTCTATGTCTCAGATGTATGAACTGAGGGGTGTTATTGGAACACCTATCCCCCCAATACTACCTAGCTACAAGAATTCTTTTAGTGTTCCCCAAGTGGGGTTAAGAGTGTGTTCAAATTAGGGTATGTTTTAAGTCTTAGTTCAATTAAGTGATCGTGTGAGTGCACGTGAGGTGTTGTAAACTGAACTTGAAAAAATTAAATGCTTAAAGGGAAATTTTCAAAAAATAAAGGACTTTTCGAAAATACAAAGCAAATATTTAAGACTTTTTTCACTAAAAGGAATTAATATGCTTTTCAAAAAATAACTCAAAAAATAAAGGATTTCTTGGATTTATGAAAGAAAATAATAAACTCCTTTTTAAAAGAAATAAATGGATTTCTTCGTTTCAAGAAAAAATTGCTAAGGGCAAGATTCTAAAGAAGTAAACAAGAAAAAATTTGAATCTAGATGAAAATGCAAAATGAGTCTTTCTTTCACTTTCTTGAAAATTTTTAAAAAGATTTCTAGGTATGCACTTTTAAATAGTAAAAAAAAATTTTTTTTTTTTTTTTAAAGCTGTAAAATATGCAGATTTTAATACTGTAAAAAATGTGCTATGGGCAGAAAGTGCAGTAAAAAATATTTTTCAAAATCGGGATGGCCGAATGAAAAATTCAGCCGCGCGGGTTTTGGACGAACAGCCGCGATGGGCCGCGCGGGTTTTGGCCGAACAGTCGCGATGGACCGCGCGGGTTTTGGACGCACAGTCGCGATGGACCGCGCGGGTTTTGGACGCACAGTCGCGATGGACCGCGCGGGTTTTGGCCGAACAATCGCGATGGACCGTGCGGGTTTTGGGCGCACAGTCGCGATGGACAGCGCGGAAAAAGGCCGCGAAGCCGCGGTGTGCAGCGCGGAAAAACACAGAAAAGTCGCGATGGACCGCGCGACTGTCTGGAAAAAGGCCGCGATGGACTGCGCGGAAAAAACGCAGAAAAGTCGCGATGGACCGCGCGACTGTCTGGCAAAAAGCCGCGAGGCGGAAGCCGTGCACGGAAACCGAGAAACGAACCCGAAAATTGAAAATTTATGGCTGTTTTTGGGGCCAAATCTCAGAACAGCAATGGATCTGCTGTCTAAGATGGCAGATTTATGGATCTAAAGGTTAAAAACTCATAAAAACTAAGATTTAAGGGCAAAACTAGAGATCTAAAGTTCAAACCAAAGCGGAGTCGCCAAAAACTGTTGGCCCGGTTTTGCAACCAGGCTTAGTGCTATGGGCACCTACTAACTAGTAGCAGCAGTTTCAATAGAAATAAAAACAATAAACTAAATAAACAATACTTTTCATGGATCTAAACAAGAATCTAAGCAAATAATGTAAACATTTCAAAATCAAGAACAAGAAACATAATAAATAATTTTTTGTATTAAAAAGTGGGGGGCAAGCAAGTGCTTGCGATATTACCTTCAATGGTGAAGGTTGATGTGGAGCAACTCCCAAGATGAGTAGCTCCAAACTCCAATAGGTCTCTTTCTCCAAGGTTGCTTCAATGGCTAAAAGTGCTCAGGGGAGATTTCAGCAGCATAAGGATGAGATAATGGAAGGATGTGAAATGAGGAGCCCCTACCACCTTTTTATAGGTTTTGGTGGTGGGAGATACCATTTGTGGTTTTGTGGAAACCAAATGGTATTGACCAACATGGTTTAGGTACTTTTCCCTCCTTTTTCCTTTTTTGAATAAAAATAATATTTTAATTCCCTTTTTAATATTTTTGGGAATTTGGACCCTTTTTGAGGGTTTTTTATGATTTTCTTGGAAAAATAATCTTTTTTAATGGAAAAAGGGGTGTACTAAGGTCTTTTGGTGACCTTTTGTTGGTTTCAGAGGCTCAGATGGTGGAAAAGTGGACAAATGGGTCATGTGAATAGGAAAATGAGCTAGTGAGCACTTTTTGGGTGTTAACACATGGGGTAGCTATTTTGGATCAAAATGAAACAATTCAGTGAAGTTGTGGTGCCAGTGCTATGCAAATCAAAATAGGGCACACTCCTAAATTAGTCTCTGAGAGGGTGTAGTTACAATTGCAGTTATAGGGTTGTTTAACTATGTACAAACAACAAGTGATCAAGAAGTTCAGAGAGAGATTTTCATCTATTTAGGGGTAACATCCATGCTTAAGCCAAACTCCTTTAGCACATGTATGTTCAATAGTCTTTAGTCCACCATTAATAGAGCACATCCATGACACATGTGATGGTTGGCACCATGCACATGCACTCAGAGCGAGGGCGCATTGACCTAGGTCAATTGAGGCCTATAAAATGATGTTAAATGATTACTATAACAGGTTGAATCCCAGAGATTTCCCATTGTAATTACAGATTGACAGTTTAATAAAGTTAGTTCATTGATCCATATGTGCTTCCTGTTTATATTTGAATAATGTATTTTTGACCACTTTTTTTTCAGGTTGTTAGGATTGGTTTGTAGATTTTTGAAGGTCCTTACCTCTGATCTGCCTAAACTGTTGTAGGTTTCAACGAGCCCTCCAAGCCCCTAACAACCTATATAGTGGAAAATATACTCCTTAGCTTCCTCATAGTGGCTAGGACAAGGTTGTCATCAACACCAAACTCAAGTATTCAAGTTAAACTTTGTTTCTATGGTGAAATTCTTCCATTTCAGAAGCCTCAGCCTTATTCTCCATCTTCCTTTGAACACATGTTATAGCTTGACTTTGACCCCATCATCCCTTGATAGGCACTGGTCTTCTCTTTCTGCATTTCATTTTATAGGATCCACCTTAGTGCTCCCACTTTGTATTGACATCTTGGTACCTAACAGTCCCATTGACCTACTTTTGTGGTCATGTGTTGGAAATTATCTTAGCTTACCTAAGTTCAACATAGTAGTTTACTTACATGTAACCCAATCCTATTGCTCAATTTTCTAATAAGTAGTAGGTACAATTAGGGACACCCCTTGTTGTTGGAATGAACCAACTCTTAGAAGGAAGCACATATGTTGATGTGATAGTAGGCGTAGTGTCTACAATTGCACCGAGTCTCCACTAAAGAAAGTAGTGCAAGTTTTTCCATAAACAAATACTCAGTACATGCTGTGGAGGAGAGGACGTCTCCAGAAAGTTATAGAACTATGTCAAAAAAAGGAATTAAAAGGTACTTCAAAATTCCCTTAACATCTCAACAAAATGGGGTTGCAAAAATGAAAAACAGAATAATAATGGAAATGGAAAGGAGTATGTCAAAAGATCAAGAGATTCTGAACATGTTTTGGCTAAGGTAGCTCACACGGTTGTATACTTTCTAAACAGGAGTCCAATTAAGGAAATGAAAGATCAAACACTAGAAGAAGCATGGTCAGGAAGGAAACAAAGTGTGATCACTCTGACCAATATAAGGAAAAAAGATCTAAACCAGATGCAGTGACAATCTTAAAGTATACACATTGCTTGATCCTAATGGCAAGAAAATAATTGTAAGTGAGAGTGTAATGTTTTATGAAGACTCAAAGTAGAGGAAAGATTATAAAGTTGAAATCAAAATTGAGCAACAAGATGAAAATTTAGCCAAAGAACAGGAAGAGAACTAAAAAAGGATAAGTGAACAACGGCCAAAGTGGAACTTAAAAACTTTGAAAAGAGTAAAGACAAATCAACTACCCCAACAAAATAACGAATGCAATACAGGCAGGTTATTGTTCACAAGTTAGCATGTGATTAATGAGCTCTAATGCAATTGCATGGGAATTAGGATCATTTGATGAAGCACAATTAGATGCAATCACAATATGACTTGTTGATGAAGAACACTAGAGTTTTATGCATTACCTGCAGATAAGGATGCCATTGGTTGCAGATGGATCTACCAGATAAATGATAGGGCAGATGGATTTATAAATCAAAGGTAAGGAACATCTTGTGTATGGGTTAAAAGTTAAAGCAAGCTCCCTGCACTTGGTAGGAGAAGAATGTACATTAGAATGCAAAAAAAGAATCCTTAGATATGCCAAAGGAATTAAGTTCAAGAACAACGATGTATGCAGATCACACAAGTTACACAAATTTCAAAGTGGGGAGGATTAGCAGACGACGGGAAGCCTGCATCAAGCTAGGTATTTAGTCTGGGTACAAGTCCAGTTTCATGGCTCAGTAAAAAGTAATTGACTGTGCCACTTTCATTGACATAATCAAAATACATGGAAATCATAAATAGAAAAACCACATGTTTAATCTGGTGGTAAATATGACAATTCAGGGAGGAATCACTTTGTTGGAGCAAAGGCCGCAGCTAGGGAAAAGCTGCCAATTTTGGGAAAAAGCACTAAGTTTTGAAGGAAGAGTGCTAATTTTGAGGAAAAGCACCATTTTTGGTGGAAGTGAACAGTGCGCGGTACGGTGCCAGATGGACGAGCTCACCGCAGAGTGCGGACCGGAAATCACGGAGCTCGCGCACACAAGTCAAAGAAAGGAGTAAATAAGGTGGCCGAGTAGAAAGCTCAACCACCACAGTAAATGAAGGAAGCGATGGAATAGAGGGCTCAGCTACCCTCATTTAAGGCAAAGTACAGAAGTTATGGTTGCTCGAACCAAGGAAGAGCAACGGGACGAAGCATTGAAGACAAAGGACACGAAGCAAAGAACGATGAAGCGGCGCCCATTTCGGCGATCTGTGCTCTATGGTCCTCAGCCATAGCAACTACTTACTATTCTAGGGCTTGCGCCCTTCTGCCGATAATTTGCACTTTGTCAACTAGAGGAAGGTCTGGTTGAATCTGGCAGGCCGGCATCTCCTGGGCGATTTCGTCAACTACGTTTCTTATCCCAGTGTCTTATGCCTCGTAAAGTGCAAGCTGCTCAGAGATGTTCTTATAGCCTGCCTTCAGCTCTATTTCCTAGGATTGCAGTCTTTGGTTTGCATGCAATGTGGAGATCTCTCTAGCTCTCATCTCAGTAGAAACCTGCTCCTGAACTAAATGGAGGGTTTCCAACGGAATAAGTGACAAATTTATTTCAACAGCGCCAATCGCGCATACCTGTAGTGCAGCTAAAGGATCCAGAAGTGTCATGCTTGTGGGCAGGATATGTACAACAATGTGCCTGTTGGCAAGTACTTCAACCCATTCAGTGCTTGTTGACGCTTGTGGCACCTGCGAGCCAGATGCTGGTGCATGGGTCTACGCAACTTGTCCTACGAGACCTTTCAACTCCACGAGCTGCAGGTCCAGAGCACTTCTGATCTTGGCCTGAGAGGTCCATAGCTCACGAAATTGCTCCTTCAAATACTGGTCGAGCGCCGCGGCAAGGGGCTCAGAGGGATCTCTTGTCGCTTCTGTGGGGTGCGACAGCTTCTGCTTCTTGGGAGGCAGTCCTGACGGACCTTCAAAATCCTTCTGCGTGGCCTTTTCCTTTCCTTTATCTTTTTCTGGCGCCGCAGGGGGTGGCATCGCGGCAGTGATGTCAGCGGCCTACTTCCATTCATCCAGCCAGGATTTCATAGTGTCCTCGACATCTTGAGTGGTCATTCGGTAGAGCCCTATGGCCCATTCTTTCGATTGAATTCTGCGAGGGTGGAAATAGATTTCATGCAAGTTGGCAGAAAAGACCAACTTTGCTCCATAAATTTCTGCCGTCTCCTCAGTAAGCCTCAGCATCTGCAGGATGGTATCCCTGAGGAGATTGTAGTACTCAAGGAATACATAGTGCATCGGACGTAGAGGGTGAACGTCCAGTGCGCAGGTGCGAAGATACCGCGTAGCTAGGCCGGGAAGGGTGAGTCCCAGCGTAGTGGCGCCGTGAGGACTGTAGGCGAGTAAGACGCTCTGTTCAGAAGGTGCTGCGTAAGAAGGTAAGAGAGACTGTGGATTCTGCACCACCCTGATTAAGGAAACCTGATTCCTTAGCCCCCCCATAGCCACTTCGGGTGAGACCTCGGGCTGCTGCGCAGCCCGTTGCCGAAAGGGCTAGTGCGCTAAGGGGTGTTTTGTTGCTGCGCCTCCTAAAAACCCGGGTCTGTCCAAAAGTAGCCAACACACTTGGTATGAGAATATTGTATATTGGAAGGTAACAGAAAGTATCCTCATATATTTCAAAGGAATTAAGTTTAAGAACAAGGATGAATGCAAGTTGACAAGTTACACAAATTCAGACTGGGAGGATTAGTAAACACGAATTCTACATCAGAATACACATTCATTCTGGGAACAGGCACATGTCAAAGGAATTAAGTTCAAGAACAAGGATGAATGTAGGTTGACAAGTTACACAAATTTAGTCTGGGAGGATTAGCAAACAACAAGAATTCTACATCAGACCACACATTAAGTTTGGGAACAAGTATATGTCAAAGAAATTAAGGTCAAGAACAAGGATGAATGCAAGTTGACAAGTTACACAAATTCAGACAAGGAGGATTAGCAAACAACAAGAATTCTACATCAGGTTACACATTCAATCTGGGAACAGTTGCATTTTCATGGCTCAGTAAATAGCAAGAGACTAGCACTTTTACCGACAAAAGCATAATATAGGTATGAAGTTTAAAGCCACATGCTTGGTGTAATAGTCAATGTGACCATTAAGGGAGGGGGAGAGTAGTGTTAATGCTCATATTGATGTAATATTGTGTAAATATTTTTTAGGGTCTACGGTCTATTATGTGATTATTAACAATACAAAAAAAGGGAGTTAACCAGGTATAATAGGGATGTGTAATGCATAAGATCTTTCAGAAAAATGTATGAATACATAGCTTGTACATTGTATTGTATCAAGTCTTGTTTCAAATCAGTTCAACATTTTTTTCTACTGATAGCTGTGTTTTGTTCCATTGTTGGAACTTTTACATGTGAAATAATATCACTATCAAGGAGGATCAAGAAACCTCAAAACAACACCATGGACTACCTCAACATTTTTTTGGAAGCCTAAATAGTAAAGCTCTAGCATTCAATGGACCAATACTTTGTGTTATAGGAAAAATACCATGAATCCTCTAGAGTGGTCGGAGAATCTTGCGTAGTCTTGGATTCAATCAAGCCAGACTTTAAAATTCCTCATAATTCCATTTGACTCTCTAGCCTCCTTGAAGGAACTCTTAAATGTGCTGGTTTAGATGATTGAGCAAAACTTTGTGAGGGTTGATTTTCAAGACAATGATTTTGGTAGCTCGCTATTAGATTTGTACTTAGTTATTGTTTCCACCCAAATTTAATATTCATCTTGTCTAGTGCCATCGAATAAAATTTACAGGCATATTAAGCAGATTATCAAAGTTTCCATTGAGCCAACTACAAAGGAACAAAGTCTTTCACAGAGTTAACTTGAGCTTGTTGCACACCCAAGGATAGAGAAAGCATGTAGATTATTGATGTCCACACCTAGAGATTGACCCTTTGTGTCAAATGGAATGTATAATTTCTTGAAGGATCTGACTAGAAAAGTCTCCTGGATAACTACATTTGCTGAGGAGCTCCCTATGGTTAAAAAATGTTGGAGCAACCACAATCTTTAGTATGCCTGTCCCTGACAAAATCAAGGGGCCTTCATGGCATGAAGTATTTGAAAGGTATAGTAGGTTGGTAAGCCTCTCCTTCATTGGAAAGGTGACCATTTTAGATTCGACCATTACTTAAATGAACACTCCTTGTGGCTATATTCTATTAGAACTAATAACAACAGACCTTTGGTTGATAATTGTTGGTTCTTGGCTCTAAGACTCTTTGAGAGAGGCATCAAGACTGTCCATGACATTTATCTCTGCAGTGAAAAGAGATTAAATCCCCTAGTAACAACTAAAGGAGATCTTAAGACTCCACAACTCAAATGTCTTATTATCTGAGAGATTAAAAGCCTCATGCCAAACTCTCTATTGTTTAAGTTGAGAATTAAAACCCCACGTAATTGGTGGAAAGATTGGAATTGCACTTATGCAAACATTTGCTAGGTATAGTCTAGTCATGCATTATAACATATCAATGGATGAGTCAAAGGCTGCCCATTGACAATAGGCTCAATAAGATCTGGAGGCTTAACTCAGTTTCAACTGACTTGTTCAAAATCATAGCAATTTGGAAAGCTCCCCAAGAACTTCCAAAAGCTCAATGTTTGGTACATGATTTATGGTAGTTTGGCTCTTGGACAACATCTATCCCATTTAGGTGCACCTTCTTCCATTTGTACCTTTTGTAGAAGGCCTGAGTTGTACAAGCAATAACTGCACATCTAAGCAATAGTTGACTTTACATGATTTAGATTTTAAGCAATAATTGCATATATAATTTGGGGGTAATCTATTAATCTTGTTAAATGCTTTTTTAGGGAAAGATTTCTGCTCCCCAAGAACTTCAAAAAGCTCAATGTTTGGTACATGACTTATGGCGGTTTGGATTTTGGACAACATCTATCTCATTTAGGTGCACCTTCTCCCATTTGTACCTTATGTGGAAGGCCTGAGTTGTACAAGCAATAACTACACATATAAGAAATATTTGACTTCACATGATTTAGATTTTAAGCAATAACTGCATATCTAATGTGGGGGGTAATCTATTAACCCTGTTAAATGTTTTTTCATGGAAACATTTCCGCCACCAACTTTTTTTGTAATATCTTTGTCTAATGTCTTAACTTCCATCTCCTTGGAATTGAGTAATATAAACCTTTTCCATGAAAAGTGTATAGCTATGTACCCAGAAACTACATTCCATGAGCCCACATAAAACAAAAAGATAACCCTTATATCCATGTAAAAAGATTAAATTGTTATTAACAATTTGCATAATTTCTGATATGATTTACTTTTACCTTAATGTGTATATAGTCTGAAATTAGTAGTTATTGCATTTAAAGTCACTGCTTATATTATTCAAAACAGAGTATAAATCTTTGAAAAGTATACAAGTAGGCAAACAAGCTTGAATTCACAGTCAATAACATAAAATATACAGTTGAGTCTGGACTCTGCAGTGAGAAACACGCAGAAACAACAAAAAAATATTAGAGGATTTCCTCTGCTATTCGCTCTTCATTCTTCTTTCAAAACAGAGAATACAGATGAGCACACACAATCCTGTGAAAATCCTCCATTAATGCCCACAATTCTGTGAAAATATCTATCCTATATTAACACCCACAATTCCCTGAAAACCTCTAGCGGTCAACACCTACAATTCTCCAACAAATCCTCTCCATAACCCCAATGAGTATTTTAGTTGTCAATTTAACTTAAGTCTTAAGTGCATATTTTTCTGACTTCTAGACATCAAGGCCTGTTGAATCATCCTACCTTTATTATTCCATCTATAAGCAAAAAGGAAATTGTTTAAATGGTAACACTTGAGTTTTAAGAAAGCAAGAGTGGCTTTCAATTAGATTTACTACCCAGTCAAAGCATAGAAGGAATAAAAATGACAACATCCACACAATTGCCTATAAACATATTCAAGATAGATATGTTCTAATGATCAGAGATCCTTTTTAACAACACAATTTCTATTGTGGAATCCTGTCCACAACATATTATTATTGTTTTAGTGGTGTGGCTGCTGGGATTCGAGACCAGTTCTCCATGGCCACTTCGTGGAATTCTCACCACCGAAATATTATGGAGTGTTACAAAATGATCAATGTGAGTATAACTGATCTAATTATGTGGAAAACTGGAGAATTTTAAGTGATTATTCATCTTTCCTTCAGTATGAGCCATCCAAGTTTCTTGACTCTGCTTTCTAGAACAATTACCAACCTATATAGAAAAGTCAATCACTAGAGTTAGGTTATCTGTTCTGCTAACTAGCGTATCTTACTGTCTATAGCAAAAGTAGTCACCTTAGCAAATAGCAATTCATTAGGTATCAGAAAGGTCTTTCTGATGTTTCCTCTAGCCTCAAGTGAATAATATCAGATAGCAATATGTACTAGCTATTTAACTAACTATTACATAAACTTATCTGAACAACAGAGTGTTGAAAATAGCCATAAGTATTATTGAGACTTGTGATGCCATACACTAGTTAATGACAATCCACACCACCTTTATCTATGTTTCCTTTAGAAGTGGATTAGTACTTTTCCATCCCGTGACAATGGAAATCACTTTTGAAATCTCTAGGAACAAATGCGAAAATGCACCAACTTTTGTCCTTATTCAACTTGTATAATCTGAGTGTCGTTCCAGTGGAATGCAGTTGTGTATGCATTGTTCATTAATGCAGACCTTGGAAATGTCTTCACATCTCAGGTTCAAACTACAGCCTTTAAAATGCTATTGATATTTTATGGGAAGATCTCCAGTCTGGAGCATTTCCCTGCAATGGTGGAGAGAGAAATCAATGTTGGAGTCTAGTATCTTCTTCAAGGGAGATACGATAAGATAAGTTTATTAATGTCCAGCAAATGACCAAAAATAGGTCTATGGGAGTGTTCAATACAAAATTGGTGCTAATGTGCTCCAGTTTGCAGCTGATTATTGTATTTCGACTTTCAACAAGAAATGTAGAGGCAACACTCTGCTTAGATTCTTATGATTGAAATATTTTTTATTTTTATTTTGTGTTAGAAAAAACAAATAGCATTTGCAATCCTAATAGTCTTACAAATATTTAGTTGATGTATGCCTCTTGCACTAAGGAATTACATGTTCTAAGATATTGTTACTTTGTGTTTCTTTCATGCAGAATATGTGTGGTCCATGTGCTCCAAGTCATTTAGGTCAGAAGAGATATTATGTTTTGAATTTATACCTCAATTGGGAACTTCCAACAGAAAGGTCCCTCAGTTCAGCATGAGGCCTAAGAAAATATGACAACCCTTTCAATTGGCATGCAACTCTTTTTGGTTTTCACATTTTCCTCGAATTTCAGAGCTAGAAGGTTTATATGACTCCCAGCCGAGATCTTATGGAACTACAGCTATGAAAATATAGAGAAACCCTTCCTTTCCTAATATAGAAGCTGGAGATATTCTTCATTTTCAAAATATACTTGGAGAGAAAAATGTCATTCAGGATAAAGATGAATTGGCTGTAACAAATCTTGATTGGATGGGGAAATATAGGGGTTCAAGCCAACTCCTACTTCGTTCGACAGCCCTGGTGGTTATTAGTCAAGGTATGGAGGCTACGTATTTATAGTAGTTGTTTGGTTAGGAGGATATTTTTTAATCAATTCTTCATACAACTAGAAACACATGAAAGAGCATAGCATGACTCATTTTTCATGAAATTAGACATATTTTCTCATTACTTCTAGGAAGTAGTTAGATGATGTTTATATATATGAAGAAGTAGAATTAAAACAAGTGAAATGAAGTAATAGTCATTTTAGACTTGCATTTGGTAACCAGAGATTCTTGGAACCGCTCGTTGTTTGAGACTGATGCTTTGACATTCATTTTAGTTGTTTCAAGTCCACTCATTTACAATTTACTTCAATCACTACCACTTGATCACTTGATATATTCAGTGTTAAGAGAACTAGAAATTGGGTGTTACTAGCCTAGATCTATTTCATACTCAGATCTATTTTAATTCTTGATTAGTAAACCACCAATATATCCAAAAAAGCCAATTCATGTGACTCATTGTTAATACTATTGGTTAATTAAAAACAACACTGAATAATGTTAGATAGAATTATGAAAGGAAACAACAATAAATAGTTTCAAATAGAATTGCAAAGAGATTCTTTTCTTCTAATAGTTAATATGATTTAGTTTTTAATGGGTTTTTTTTATGTAATCTAGTTGTTTCATGTGGATTTTTTTAGCGTTACCATATGTACATAGGCTTACAATTTGACAGATAATTTTGATTTGATGCAGCCTAGCCATCCTGTATTGGTGTTGCTATCAGAGAGGCAGTCCTCCATGATGAAAGGATAGGGGTGACCAGATCTACATTTGTTTAGTGTTAGAAGGCACAAATAATTCCGATGTGTACTTTCTACATTTATCAAAACCTGTGGGTTGACGATGTTATATGTAGTTGTTAGCAATAACCTTGAATTTTGGGCTTTTTGATGTTCTTCTCTTTTGAGGAAGGGCATACTGTTGTTTTAGTAGAGGTCAAGCGTTAGATATATTAATATATGAGAAAGGAATACTTTGAATTTTACATCATTTTGTATTAAATGTAGTTAGATGACATGTTTGTGAACCATACAAGCAAGCCAGTTTAATGTACATTGTATTGTTATTTCATTATAAAAAAATTAACCAGTTTAATGTACATTATATTGTTATTTCATTTTAGAAAATAATTTATTTTAAATAGATTTGATAAGACAGAAAGATAGTTATAAGTTGATATGTATTTATTATAAACATCATTAACAAATTAGTTTTTTTTTTATAAAATACTTCTTATATTTATAAAAACATATTTACAGTGATACTCACAAAAAGTTTTGAATCCATGTCTCTCTATTTAAATAAGCTCACCGAGCTACTTGCTATTAAACTACACTTTGTATTCTTGAGATCTGTGTATGATGTTGCCTTAACTTAAGAAATGAAAAAAGGCTGTACTCAAAAAAATTATGATAGCATCACCATGCTTAAAAATCAGCATATCTCCTTGTAATAAAGCATCTTGTTAGGCTTTCAACTGAACAGCTAATTGGCGGTTAACTTATGAATATAATAGCATGACATTGCCATATAATTCTTTGGCACAAAATTTGGTTGTTTGTTCCAGTTGTCGCAACATACAATTCTTTGGCACATACTTTGGTTGTTTGTTCCAGTTGTGGAAACATACAATTCTTTGGCAGATACTTTGGTTGTTTGTTCTAGTTGTGGAACCAAACATCACAAAGAAGTTATAGGCATTTCAACATATCTTCTTATATATAGGTACCTTGTAGTGAAGCATTTGTCAGCCTTCCAACTTATAATGGGCAGTTAACTTATGAACATGCCACAAAAACGATAAAATTCATAGTGACAAAGTGGTTAAATTCACCACTCTTCTGGACTTCACTCTAGCAATGCTATGTGTTAAATTTTCAGAATTTACTTCAATCTGATCTAGGATCTTAACTGAGAGAACAACATGTACAGCAAATCTACAACATATCAATCATGGACACAATAATGCAAGCACACAAGAGACACGGAGTTTACTTGGGGAAAACCATAAAGGTGAAAAACCCCAATAACTTCCTCAGAGATAGATAGAGCAATGATACAACCAGAATACAAGAGATAGTCTTCTCCTAGCAGCAGAGCCTCCTCCTCATAAGTGCGCCACTTTTCGAATGAGAGAAGTGTGTGAATGAATGATCAAATAGAGATCTCCCGATCTCTATTAATACTTTTTCTGTCCTGCCCAATAAACTAATGGGGCCTACATGTCTAGCTTAACCCATGGTTAACTTAAAATAGGTTTACCCAACACTTGGTGGTCTAATAACCCTTTGACCCACATGGCCGACCCCCATTAGGGTGGTATAATAACCCTTCGACCCACATGACTTATACAGGGTCGACCCCAACAAGGTGGTCTAATAACCCATCAAGTATAAGTTACAACACCTACAATATAAATGACGACACTTCTGTATAGAGGAATAATAACATCTCTATAGGAATACAAACACTTTTGTATAGAGGAATAATATCATCTCTATAGGAGTACAATATACATATATGAAATACATTCCGAAGTTACATATACATCAACACTTGCTATTAACTAGGAAGGTATTCCTCGACACAGGTCTACTAGCACAAGTCTTCTTCTCTGGATCATCATCAATGAATCATCATCCTTGAATCATCGTCATCGTCATTGCTGCTGCTATCTCAATCAATCTCTAAATCTACTCATCATAGGAAGTTCTACAGAGCCAGTACTTTTTCATACTGGATGTAGGCCCACCACCTACAGGTCTTCGTCATCACTAACCATACTATGGAATCCTCAGGACTTATTACATGCGTCACAAAACCTTTAAAGAGTCTCTTTCCTAGAAAGAACCCTAAAGAGCATCTGAGGCCTTTTTCATCCTATCTAGATCTCCAGGACTTATTACATGTGACCCCACCACAAAACCTAGCAAGAGCATTTCAGGATGTTATGGGTACACAACTCCAACCTGAAATCTCCCAGGGCACAAATTACATGTGGTCACCACAAAACCTAGCAAGAGCATCTCAAGATGTTACGGGTACACAACTCCGACCTGAAATCTCCCCAGGGCACAAATTACATGTGGTCATGGAAAAACCTTGAAAGAGCATCTTAGGATGTTACGGGTACACAACTCCGACCTGAAATCTCCCAGGGCACAAATTACATGCCATAGGACAAAACCTTGCAAGAGAATCTCAGGATGTTATGGGTACACAACTCTGACCTGAAATCTCCCAAGGCACAAATTACATGTCCTCCTAGAGCAGTGTCTCCAAAGAGCATTCCAGGCTGTTACGGGTACACAAATCCGACCTATAGGATCTCCCAGACATGCTCATCTGCACAACCTGATCCATGGCCACAAAGTATCATCCTGATACTCATCATACATCATCCTGATGTACACATGATCATCCTGATCATCATCACTACAACATCCTGGTGCATTTCATCTGGAGCAACATCCTAAAGCTCGTCATCTATGATCATCCTGATCATAAACTGCATCCACCTGATGCATACCAAGTATCTATCTGACGCATATCATCATACATGATCTACCTGATCACACAATCTATCCACCTGATACATACACAGATACATGATCCACACAATGTATCCACCTGATACATATCGACATACATGATCTCAGTATCCACCTGATACATATACAGATACATGGTCCAAGCATCCAACATGATGCGTATACAAAATACATACAAATGATCCAACTGATCATATCCAACATCCAACATGATGCATACATACATAAATTATTCAACTGATCATATCTAGCATCCAACATGATGCATATATACATAAATGATCCAACTGATCATAACAAGCATCCAACATGATGCAATGATCCAACTGATCATAACAAGCATCCAACATGATGCATATACATATACAGAGTAGTAACTGGAACATCGTCCTGATGCTCATCATCCATGATCCTCCTAATCATCATAGCATTGTCCTCTTCAGATCATCTCATAGTCCACAAAGCACAACCCAGATGCACATCATCCAGCACTTACACCACCGACATGGGAGAACACATCTACCACCATTCGGGGAAGGCTCCAGCCCTTACTTTTTCACCATAAGAGAACACATATACCACCATGTGAAAAATGGCTCAGCAATTACATCACGACCAAGGGAGAACACATCAACCATGTCAGAAAAGCTTATGTGCATCTACATCTTCCAGACTTATCACTTCCCTTTGGAAGGAACCTCGATCTGAAGTGCACCAAGCCTCTCTCTGAAGTACTCAAACTGTACTCTAGCCAATGGCTTGGTCAATACATCTGCAACCTGCTCATCCGTCGCAACATACTCTACTTCGGCTGTACTCAGTACTACGCAGGACTGCTTCCTGCTAAACCAAGAGATCACACCTGATCCCATACTGAAGCAACACCTAGAAGTGATCTTCCTATCTGTAGCACTGCATGCCCAATTTGAATCAACATAACCCTGCAGGTTAAACTTTTGATTCACATCATACTTGAGCCCATAATCAACTAGATCAGATGGAGCATCACACATAAGCTTCAGGTTCGATGCCATAGGTGTGGCCATGGCCTTGCAGTCCATTATCCCGAACTTCTTCAGGATCTCTACTGCATTCTTCCCTTGTCCAAGTAATATTCCATTTGCACTCTGCCGCACCTCCATACCTAGAAAATAGTGCATCATCCACAACTTCTTATCTTGAACTCAGCAGCAAGGTTCCGCTGCATGTCGACAATCAATCTATCCTCACCTGTTACAAACAAGTCACCCACATAGTAGTTTCACTGGATTTCCTTCCTCAACCTTGTAGTAAAGGTTGGAATCTGCTTTATTCTTGGTAAAGCCCAAACTGGATAGAAAGCTGTCTATCCTACCATACCAAGTTCTGCACATATATGACTCCCTGTCATGTGTCTCAGAACCAAGTGGCTGCACCACATACACTTCTTCTTCAACTACACCATTCAAGAAGGCTGTCTTGAAATCCATCTGGTGTATCTTCCACTTCATCACTGTAGCCAGAGCAAGTACGGATCTAATGGAAGTGTATCTGGCTATAGGAGCAAAAGTCTCTATGCTACCACCTGCAGCATGCTTGATCTTGTAGATCCTCTTGGAACTCACTACAGACTAGCCTTTGGGACTGCATCCCAAACATCTTCATGATCGACTGGTACTCCTCGATCATGGCATTCTTCCCAGATCCTGGGAACTTCAATATCTTCAATATTTTCAATAGATAACTTTGTTGCTGAACAAATGTTGTAGTCCTTGTTTTGTAGGTGATGGTATACGATCTTTCCTACACAACAAGTTAAATTGCATGATTAGAAAACATCTCATAGTTTTAAGAACAAATTCTTACACATAAAGAAATATGTTATACAGTCATGCAATTATCTTAGCCAATGCTTCAATACAACATTTATCCATATTCCATAACTTTCTAGATGCCTTCCAATCTCTACCAGAACATTGTTAAGAGTGTGCACAACTCCTAACATGTCAGCAAAGAGGTTTCATTCTAGATAAGTAGCAATGGAATGTTGTACAGTTCCATAGGCCACTTACCCATGTATATTATTAGTATACTGTTCATTAATGCAACTATTCTAATATGCATAATACACAACCTAATTCTAGGAACATAAGCATATACATCATTGAATAACATTATGTAAGAAATGACAATTCAAATACTTATCTTTGTTTGGTTGCTGGGTGAACTCCCTCTGAATCTTTGCAACTCCATTCTGATGTGGATTGTGAGAAGTGGTCAACTCCCTCTGAATATTTGCATCCTTGCAAAAACTACTGAAGTGTGCTCCTTTGCTTTCTTACAGGAAAAACTGGAGTGTGCTCCCTCTTGATCTTTGCTTCCTGGATTACCTGTCCTTGAACTTATATCCATACTTAACCACTATGCATGCTTATTAGTATCATCATTGTGTTATCCTTGAGGTGTCATACATAATCACACATTTATTAGTATAATCTTAATACTATCAAAACACAATAATCATAAACATGTATAGTCATGATCATTCACAGATAATAAACATTAGTATTCAAGGTTTCAGGGAAGTCTTATTTTTACTCATGCATATTCTTATTTGATCATGGGACTCTTCTGATTAGTTAAATCATCAATGCATAAACCTGTGATTACTCAAACCTATACCTTCATGATTCTTCTGGTTAGTCATATCATCAATTATGGTAAGAAACATAATATGCATACAACCATGACTATTCGAACCTATGACTTCATGAATAATCATTATCAACAACACAATAGTATAAGATCCTAACACAAGGTAGGATTCTAGCTTGATATAGGAAAAACATACATGGATTAGCATGCTAGCTAGTTATGTCTAACGTACCCGCATAATGTCTTCTGGTTCTCTTCAATGACTTGTGCTAGTAACCTGCATGTCTCATAAGTTATCCATTGTAGAACCAAGTTATGCATACCTCATAAGTAGATCTTATAAGTGATCCATGAGAATGGATGAATGATCATATGTTCTTGAACTAGAACATGATTTGTCTTTCTTGATGTATCTTTCATGTTAGGGGACAACATAAACCTCATACAACACCATAATGTATTAGTACAATCATAAGTGTCAACACCCTAATGAATGCATTCATAATTTTGTTAAGGTGATATGACAAGTCTAAAATCAAGATTGTTCTAACCGTAATAACATGAAGACAAACATATCATAAACTAAATCATGAACAAATCTCGAGACATACCTGGATGAGTCATACCTGTCGAGATTGCTTGTAATCTTCTTATGTAAGGCCTTAGCCTCATCTCCCTCTAAAACAAGAACTTCTTCACTTATGCAGGTGACCAGTCCATCCTCTTCTAGGATTAAATCAATCCACTTGATTTGCAGGAACTGGATCTGGAGCTGTATTAGGGTTTGTCAGAGAAACCCTAAAAATTCAAACTTTGAATTTCAAACTTCCGAAAGGATAAAAATATGCGCCTTGATGATCTGATCAAGTTGATATACTTAGAATTTGAAAACTGCAAAGTTTCACCCCTCAAATTTGCCTTTGAAACTTTCGGATTCACTAGACGTGACCCCAAACTGAGGTTTGATGAAGCCCACTCTTCTTCCCAATCAAAAGGTTTGATCCAAAGCTCTAAGATTTGATTTTTCCGAGGAGCTTCCAGCCATGGTCACAGATTTCAAAAATTCCCATTTTTGCAGAAGCCCTAATTTTCCACTTTTCTGATCAAAGACCCAAACTAGGGTCTGATCAAGCCCGGCCTTCTACCCAACCAAAAATTTTGATCTTTGTCTCTAAATTTTGATTTAGATGAGTAGCATTCAGCCATGTTCTTT
Organism: Larix kaempferi; assembly: GCA_027924585.1. Taxonomy (NCBI): domain Eukaryota; kingdom Viridiplantae; phylum Streptophyta; class Pinopsida; order Pinales; family Pinaceae; genus Larix; species Larix kaempferi. The sequence goes on along the minus strand of BSBM01000871.1, from coordinate 2,495,148 downwards.
GATTACAAGAGTTCCAACTTTCTCCGAAACCCTAAATTCCAGAAGCCATGAATGAAGGTGCTCAAAAATAATTCCGTTTTGACAGAAATATGTACCTAATTGTTTCTGGTGTAACTCCACACTTTTCAATCCACAGGGTCTGAAAACATTTTTTGTGGTATCTTGACCTGTCATCTTTCCATCCCAACAAGTCTGACCTCAATTGGATTTGCTGAGAGAGAGTTATGCCAAGTGTCTCAACGTGACCTATTAATGGGATAATACAGGAGAGCGAACTTATACGGCATGCCACGTGTCACTGGTTCAACTTCGGCCTATAAAAAAGTTTCTTAAGATAGTACCATCTATGTACTACCATCACTTTTTATGAAATTTCATTTGGAGCTTCCTAGCCTAAGTTATGACCTTTTTTCCAAGGTCACCTGTTTTTGACCTGTAAAAGTTTCAGACCCGAAAAATTTGCCAAAACGGATTTATAGCGAAAGTGCTACAATGACTAGTTTTTGCTATATCAATCCCTAGCATCGTAAGTGCAACAAGTGTCGTACATGCCATATCATGCCTTCTTTCAGGCTAGCTCTGATACCATGTTAAATTTTCATAATTTACTTCAATCTAATCTAGGATATTCACTGAGAGAACAACATGTACAACAAATCTACAGCATATCAATCATGGACACAATAATGCAAGCACACAAGAGACACAGAGTTTACTTGGGGAAAACCATAAAGGTGAAAAAACCCAATAACTTCCTCAGAGATAGATAGAGCAATGATACAACCAAAATACAAGAGATAGTCTTCTCCTAGTAGCAGAGCCTCCTCCTCATAAGTGTGCCACTTTTCGAATGAGAGAAGTGTGTGAATGGATGATCAAATAGAGATCTCTCGATCTCTATTTATACTTGTTCTATCCTTCCCAATAAACTAATGGGGCCTACATGTCTAGCTTAACCCATGGTTAACTTAATCCCGGACGACCCCACACTTGGTGGTCTAATAACCCTTTGACCCACATGGCCGACCCCCAATAGGGTGGTCTAATAACCCTTCGACCGACATGACTTATACAGGGTCGACCCCAACAAGGTGGTCTAATAACCCATCAAGTATAAGTTACAACACTTACAATATAAATGACGACACTTCTGTATAGAGGAATAATAACAGCTCTATAGGAATACAAACACTTTCGTATAGAGGAATAATACCATCTCTATAGGAGTACAATATACATATATGAAATACATTCCAAGTTACATATACATCAACACTATGGCCGTTAGGTTCTCTATCCTCCTGGCCTTGACAGTAGTAAATATGCAAGGCTCTATCAGCTATTTATTTTTTTGTGAGAAAAATATGAGGAGCTTTCCATGGCTTTTGCATATAGAATTTATTCAATGGAATCTTTAATTGATAGTATTATTTTGTTGAAGCAAGAACAATTTTAAACAACAAATTATGGGTATGTCGAAGCAATACGACGTTCTTTTATTGCACCCCGAGGTACAATTGCTAGTTTTTAAAAAAATAGACATCCATTGCTATAGCCATGCACTTTCGATGCTATAGCCACGAACTTTCGGTGCTATAGGCACGAACTTTCGTTGCTAGAGAGATGGAGATTGGATCACTTATTTCTTTTAAATATGAACATCCATTGCTATAGCCACAAACTTTTGTTGCTAGAGAGATGGAGATCAGTTCACTTATTTCTTTTAAATATGACCATTCGTCGCTCTAGCCACGAACTGTCGGTGCTATAGCCATGAACGTTCATGGCTAGAGAGACGTAGATTGCTTCATTTACTCTTTTTTTTTTTAAATATAAACATCCGTCGCTATAGCCACGAACGTTTGGTGCTATAGCCACGTACGTTGGAAAGTGTTGCTACGGCGACAAAATTAGTGCCACGAAAACAAAGAGTCCTGTTTGTCTCTATAGCAACGGAAAAGTGTTGCAATAACAACGATTTTCTGTGGAAAAAATGTCCACATGTACTAGTGCTAGAGTGAAGTCCAAAAGAGTGGTGAATTTAACCACTTTGTCACTATGAATTTTATCATTTTTGTGGCATGTTCATAAGTTAACTTCCCATTATAAGTTGGAAGGATGACAAATGCTTCACTACAAGGTACCTATATATAAGAAGATATGTTGAAATGCCTATAACTTCTTTGTGATGTTTGTTGCCACAACTAGAACAAACAACCAAAGTATGTGCCAAAGAATTTTATGTTTCCACAAATGGAACAAACAACCAAAGTATGTGCCAAAGAATCATATGGCAATGGCATGCTATTATATTCTTAAGTTAACCACCAATTAGCTGTTCAATTGAAATCGTGACAAGATGCTTTATTACAAGGAGATATGTTGGTTTTTAAGCGTGGTGATGCTATCATAATTTTTGTGAGTACACCTCTTTTTCATTTATTAAGTTAAGGCAACATCATACACAGATCTGAAAAATACAGAGTGTAGTTTAATAACAAGTAGCTCGGTGAGATTATTTAAATATAGAGACATGGATTCAAAACTTTTTGTGAGTATCACTGTAAATATGTTTTTATAAATATAAGAAGTATTTTATAAAAAAAAATATAATTTTTTAATGATGTTTATAATAAATACATATCAACTAATAACTATCTTTCTGTCTTATCAAATCTATTTAAAATAAATTATTTTCTAAAATGAAATAAAAATACAATGTACATTAAACTGGTTAATTTTTTTTAATAATGAAATAACAATACAATGTACATTAAATTGGCTTGCTTGTATGGTTCACAAACATGTTACCCAACTGCATTTAATACAAAATGATGTAAAATTCAAAGTAGTCCTTGCTCATATGTTAATATATCTAACGCTTGACCTCTACTAAAACAACAGTATGCCCTTCCTCAAAAGAGAAGAACATCAAAAAGCCCAAAATTCAAGGTTCTTTCTAACAACTACATATAACATCGTCAACCCACAGGTTTTGATAAATGTAGAAAGTACACATCGGAATTATTTGTGCCTTCTAACACTAAACAAATGTAGATCTGGTCACCCCTATCCTTTCGTCATGGAGGACTACCTCTCTGATAGCAATACCAATACAGGATGGCTAGGCTGCATCAAATCAGAATTATCTGTCAAATTGTAAGTCTATGTACATATGGTAACTCTAAAAAAATCCACATGAAACAGCTAGATTACATAAAAAAAACCATTAAAAACTAAATCATATTAACTATTAGAAGAAAGGAATCTCCTTGCAATTCTGTTTGACACTATTTATGGTTGTTTCCTTTCATAATTCTGTCTAACATTATTCAGTGTTGTTTTTAATTAACTAATAGTATTAACATTGATTTACATGAATTGGCTTTTTTTGGATATATTGGTGGTTTACTAATCAAGAATTAAAATAGATCTAGGTGAGTATGAAATAGATCTAGGTTAGTAACACCCAATTTCTAGTTCTCTTAACACTCAATATATCAAGTGATCAAGTGGTAGTGATTGAAGTAAACTGTAAATGAGTGGAATTGAAACAACTAAAATGAATGTCAAAGCATCAGTCTCAAACAACCAACGCTTCCAAGAATCTCTGGTTACCAAATGCAAGTCTAAAATGACTATTACTTCATTTCACTTGTTTGATTTCTACGCTTCCAAGAATCTCTGGTTACCAAATGCAAGTCTAAAATGACTATTACTTCATTTCACTTGTTTTAATTCTACTTGTTCATATATATAAACATCATCTTACTACTTCCCAGAAGTAATGAAAAAATATGTCTAATTTCATGAAAAATGAGTCATGCTATGCTCTTTCATGTGTATCTAGTTGTATGAAGAATTGATTGAAAAATATTCTCCTAACCAAACAACTATTATAAATACGTAGCCTCCATACCTTGACTAATAACCACCAGGGCCGCTGAATGAAGTAGGAGTTGGCTTGAACCCCTATATTTCCCCATCCAATCAATATTTGCTGCAGCCAATTCATCTTTATCCTGAATGACATTTTTCTCTCCAAGTATATTTTGAAAATGAAGAATATCTCTAGCTTCTATCTTAGAAAAGGAAGGTTTTCTCTATATTTTCATAGCTGCAGTTCCATAAGATCTCATCTGGGAGTCATATAAACCTTCTAGCTCTAAAATTCGAGGAAAATGTGAAAACCAAAAAGATTTGCATGCCAATTGAAAGGGTTGCCATCTTTTCCTAGGCCTCATGCTGAACTGAGGGACCTTTCTGTTGGTAGTTCCAAATTGAGGTATAAATTCAAAACATAATATCTATTCTGACCTAAATGACTTGGAGCACATGGACCACACATATTGTGCACAAAAGAAACACAAAGTAACAATATCTTAGAACATGTAATTTCTTAGTGCAAGAGGCATACATCAACTAAATATTTGTAAGACTATTAGGATTGCAAATGCTATTTGTTTTTTCCAGCGCAAAATAAAAATAAAAAATATTTTAATCATAAGAATCTAAGTAGAGTGTTGCCTCTGCATTTCTTGTTGAAAATCGAAACACAATAATCAGCTACAAACTGGAGCACATTAGCGCCAGTTTTGTACTGAACACTCCCATAGACCTATTTTTGGTCATTTGCTGGACATTAATAAACTTATCTTATCGTATCTCCCTTGAAGAAGATACTAGACTCCAGCGCTGATTTCTCTCTCCACCATTGCAGGGAAATGCTCCATACTGGAGATCTTCCCATAAACTACCAATAGAATTTTAAAAGCTGCAGTTTGAACTTGAAATGTGAAGACATTTCCAAGGTCTACATTAATGAACAATGCATACACAACTGCATTCCACTTGAATGACACTCAGATTATACAAGTTGAATAAGGACAAGCTCATTCTGTTAAGAGTTTATTGAATGACTCATTCAGATAAGTATAATTAACAAAAAGTGTTAGCAATACTTCAAGAAAAACCTACATAAGTAGCCATTAAAAGGCAAGTGTGATATGTATTTCATTATTTCCATCAGCCACAACTATCATGTGAATTGTATGTGGGGGCCGATATCCCAATACTAACCTAGTTAAGTTGTCAAGTTGTCATAGACATCCTGATGATGGTTGATGAATGGAAATAATAACTTTTTCATGATCCTGCCTATAATCCAACCTCCTCCTCCCATGGAATAAGAGAAAGTACAACTTAATCTTTTATAGTTTAGGCATTCTATTTGTAAGTATTTTGAATAATGCAGGAAGGTATCTTCCTTTCGGACAAGAAAATAAACTTGAAAAAGTGACATCCTTTTCTTGTTTGATTGCTAGGATCAAGGTAATCTGTTTCAGCCATTTGAATGATCACTTGCATTCATCTAATCCAGTTACAAATAACTGTTTCCTATCACCAATTCATGCAAATTCTAGGACAGAGTGGAAATATAGGTTTGGAATATTTCTTCCACCACTAGGTCATTTTGATAGGTCACACTTCCAAGTGCATTCACATGTTTGTGCAACTATTGCAAATATGCACATTTCTAATGGACAACATTCAGGTTCATTTATTTGCTCATTTTCTAGGTGTCATGACAAAGGTGCCAGGGACTACGTAAATGCTGCCTGTTATAAGTGCTGTAGAAGAATTGGAAGAAAATGCAATCAACACAGAATTTATTGAGAGTTCTTTGCATATCATTCTGAGTCTTTTCATTATTACCGTTCCATGATAATTTGAAACTATCTGCTAGTCCACAAAGATCCCAAACTTTATGTTTCTTGAATTTTGAGTAAGGGAACATGTTAATAGTTTTCATTTTCCTATATTGATATCAATCTGTTTCCTGTCAATTCTTTGGCATCAATGTATAACCAATTAAGATTGGTGTGCTCATACCAATTCCCAACTGAAATTTGAGTTTGGAAGCCACTTTGCTTTTGGAATTGTCATTAGTCTCTTTTGGGTCTTCTGACATAGTATCCAAAACCTAAACACAATGGATGGATCATCCCCTTAGTCCTGGAAAGTATTTAACAGTTAACCCCAAATAAATCACTTTCCTTAACAGTCTATGGAACTGATGTAGCCAGAATTAAAAACACAAGAGTCTGTATATAATAGATCAATAGTCAGGGATGTGCTGATGTATATGTAACTTCTGAATGTATTTCATCTATGTATTCTATTGTGCTCCTATAGAGATGTATTATTCCTATATACGGAAGTGTCGTCATTTGTATTGACAAGTGTTGCAAGTGTCGTAACTTATCGATGGGTTATTAGACCACCATGTGTGGGGTCGGCCCTGATTAGGTTAACTTAGGGTTATTAGGATGAGTTAGACAAGTCAGCCCCATAGGTTTATTAGGCTGCTTAGAACAAGTATAAATAGAGAGCGGGATCTCTCTATTTGATCACTTCACTTACTCACTTATCCATCACTCGGAAAGTGGCGCACATGTGAAGAGGAGGATCAGCTGCTAGGAGGAGTCTATCTCTATGTACTTGGGTTGTACTTTGGTTGTGCTATTGCTCTATCTATCTCTCAGGAAGTTGTGGGGTTTTTCACCTTAGGGTTTTCCCCACGGAAACTCTGTGTGTCTATTGTCTCTTATGATTGCATCTTGTGATTATTGATATGCTTGCTATGATTGATATGCATTGATATAATATACATATTATTCTCTCAATAAAGATCCTAGAGTATTGTGAATTAATGCTCGAAAATTAACATGGTATCAGAGCTAACCTGAGAAGAAGACACTGTGCAGTTGCGGAAGCTAGGGGTTCTTGTTTTTGGGTTTCTCTCCACATATTTTGGAAAATAAATATGATAGATTGACTCTCCTTAGCAAGGTGAATCTTTCTATCCAACCAGAATTCAGTTCTGAGCACTTTCAGTTTTGGCCCTAAAAATTAGGGTTTCCACAAAAATAGGAATTTCTGAAATCTGAAGACATAGCTGGAAGCTCCTTGGAAAAATCGAAGTTTAGAGATTTGGATCGAGATTTTTGGCTGGGTAAATCTCTAGGAAACTCAGACCCTAATTCAGGGTCCTCTTAGTGAACCCGAGAAGACTAAAAGGCATTTCTGAAGGGTGAAGCTTTGCAGATCTCAAATTATGAATACACCAGTCTGATCAAATCATCAAGGCACATCTTTCTATCCTTTTAGAAAGTTGAACTTCACATTTTGAATTTTTAGGGTTTCTCTAACAAACCGTAATTTGGGACCAGATCTAGTTTTTAGCAAATCAAGTGGTAAGACCTAAATCTTTTCTATTTCCATTTGAAGTACTCTTTAAGATGTCTCACCACACCAAGCTTGAGGATAAGCTTGAAGGGGCTAATAACTTCTGAGCCTAGAAGTATAGGATTGGGTTAATCCTGGAAGAAAATGAATTAGATACTTACATAAGGGAAGAGGTCCCTGCCCCAGAGGGAGAAGAGGCTAAAGCCCTCCACAAGAAGAACTTGGTCAAGGCAAAGAGAATCATTGCTGATTCTATCAAGGACCATCTCATCCCCCATGTGTCATCTCTAAAGACACCCAAAGAGATGTTTGATTCCCTTTCCAAGCTATTTGAAGGGAAGAACATAAATCGGAAGATGACCCTATGGAACCAATTGAAAGGGGTAAAACTTCAGAATGGAGAATCCATTCAATCTTATTTTTCTAGGGTCTCTCAGATCAAGGAACAACTAGAAGAAGTGGATGAAATGGTGAAGTTGTCATGACCACTCTGAATGGCCTACCCAGGTCATGGGATTCCTTTATCCAAGGAATCTGTGCAAGAAAGAAGTTGGTATCCTTCAGGAAACTACAGGAAGAATGCTCACAAGAAGAAGCAAGGCTTGTGGCATGAGAAGAAAAGATGGGGAATGAAGATCAATCCCTCACAGCTCACACCAAGGGAAGAAAGTTTAAGAGGGAGAAATCTCATAACAAGAAACATTCTCATCCTCATCACAAGAAGAAAGATATATCTCATGTTCGATGTTACGAATGTAATGAAATGGGACACTTTGCTTCAAATTGCCCCAAGAAAAAGAAGATATCATGCTCATGCTGCTGAGGATGATGAACCTCCTAGGAAGAAAGCTAGAGCAAAAAGTGATGATGATGACTCATCAAGCGAAGAAGAGTATGTTCTAATCTCTGCTCTCACATGTACTATTTCTCATGGTTGTAATGATTGGTTAATTGATAGTGGGACTTCTAAATTCATGACTGGTTTTAAAAATCTTTTGTAAATCCGTCTGAACATGAATCGCCCCATAAAGTGAAACTTGGGGATGATTATCAATACCCTATCAAAGGAGGTGGAGAAGCCTCCTACAACCTAGAATATGGAAAATCCTTGAAGATGAAAGATGTGTTATTTGTACCTGGACTCAAGAAGAACTTACTCTCCATCTCTGCATTGGATGCAAAAGGCATGAGCGTTGCATTTGTAGATGGCCAAGTCCTAGTGTGGCCAAAGGGTAAAATTATTGATGATGCAGTGGTGATTGGAGAGTAAGAGGGAGGATTGTGCAAATTGAAGGGACAACCTGAACATGCCATGGTACATGAATCCATGGAGCCAAATGAACTTTGGCATAGAAGACTTGCACATATGCACTACAGGGCATTACCAATTGCAAGTAAAGCTATAGAAGGTCTTCCTGAAATCAAGACCAAGCATGAAGGTGTTTGCAAAGGATGTGCAAAAGGAAAGAACATAAAGAAGGCATTTCCAAGCAGTGAAAGCAAGGAAAAAAGTATCTTGAAAATTATCCACTCCGATGTATGTGATCCAATGTCATCCAGTTCTCTGAGTGGGTATGATTACTATGTCTCTTTCATTGATGACTTCTCCAGGAAGACTTGGGTTTACTTCTTGAAGAACAAAGATGAAGTGTTTGATAAGTTCAAGGAATTCAAAACCTTGATGGAGAACCAAACTGATAAGAAGATCAAAACATTCAGATCCGACAATAGTGGAGAATTCACATCAGGTGACTTCAAGAAGTTATGCAGTGATTTAGGGATTAAGAGGGAGTTGACTGCTCCTTACAATCCACAACAGAATGGAGTTGCAGAAAGAAAGAATAGAACAATCATGGAAGAAGCAAGGGAAATGTTGCATGACCAGGATCTACTTATGCATCTATGGGCAGAAGTAGCTAGGACAGCTGTATATGTGCAGAATAGAACACCCCACAAGATATTGGAGAACAAGACATCAGAAGAGGTCTTTTCTAGTAAGAAACCTGAAGTCAACCATCTCAGAATATTTGGTTGTCCAGTATACACTCATGTCCCAAAGGAAAAGAGGAGCAAGCTAGATCCTTCAGGAAAGAAGGGTATCTTTGTGGGTTATAGTGAAAGCTCGAAGGCTTACATAATATACTTTCCAGGGTTCAAGAAGATTGATGTCAGCAGGGATGTGACATTTGATGAAAACTCAGCATTCATCAAATCAAGGAAGACACCTATTGAAGATTATGAAGAACCCTTAGGAAACTAGATTTCAAGACACTACTATGACTAAAGCAATTCCAGATACAGATCGTGAAATTGAAGATATGCAAGAACTTGTAGATCCACCCCGTGAGAATAACTCTCACAAGAGGAAACTTGCATGGGCTAGAGAGCTCATTCAAGATGCAAAAAGATATGGCATTCCAGAAGAAGAAAACAGAGCAAAGAAGAGAACTAGATCTGATACCAGCTATGTTGCTTTACTCTGTGATATCATAAACAAAGAACCTTCTAGTTATGAAGAGGCAGCGGAAAAGAAACAATGGAAGGATGCCATGATTAAGGAATACCAATAAATAATGAAGAATGATGTTTGGTATGTTGTCCCAAGACCTGAAGGGAAGTCTGTTGTGACTTCCAAATGGATCTACAAGATCAAGCATACTGCAGATGGCAGCATAGAGAAATACAAGGCAAGATTCGTAGCTCGTGGCTTCTCTCAGAAAGAGGGAATAGATTATGAAGAAACTTTTGCTCCTGTAGTCTGCAGCATAGATAAATACAAGGAAATATTCATAGCTCATGGCTTCTCTCAGAAAGAGGGAATAGATTATGAAGAAACTTTTGCTTCTGTAGCTAGGTACACTTCCATCAGATCAATACTTGCTCTGGCTGCAGTGACGAAATGGAAGATACACCAGATGGATGTCAAGATAGCTTTCTTGAATGGTGTAGTCAAGGAGGAAGTGTATGTGGAGCAGCCACTTGGTTTTGAGACACATGAAAGGGAGTCATATGTGTGCAGACTGAAGAAATCCTTATATGGCTTGAAGCAATCTCCCAAGAATTGGTATGGTAGGATGGACAGTTTCCTATCCAGTTTGGGCTTTACCAAGAGTAAAGTAGATTCCAACCTTTATTACAAGGTTGAGGAAGGCAATCCAGTGATACTACTTCTGTATGTGGATGATCTTTTTGTAACAGGTAATGATAGTTTGATTTTCGATACCAAGAGGAAGCTTGCAGCCGAGTTCGAGATGAAGGACTTGGGGATGATGCACTATTTTCTAGGCATGGAGGTGTGGCAGAGTGCAGATGGTATCTTCCTTGGACAAGGGAAGTATGTAGTAGAGATCCTAAATAGGTTTGGGATGGTGGACTGCAAGGCCATGGCCACACCTATGGCATCAAACCTGAAGCTTCTGTGTGATGTTTCATCTGAGCCGGTTGATGTCACTATGTATCGTCAGATGATTGGGTCCTTGATGTACCTGATGAACACGAGACCAGATATTTTCTTTGTGGTGAACACGTTGAGCCAATTCCTGATGGATCCAAGGAGTGTTCACCTGGTTGTTGTAAAGCATATTCTGAGGTACCTGAAGGGTACAGTTGATTATGGGCTCAAGTATGATGCGAATCAAAAGTTTAACCTGTAGGGTTATGTTGATTCAGATTGGGTAGGCAATGCTTCAGATAGGAAGAGCACTTCTGGGTGCTACTTCAATATGGAATCAGGTGTGATCTCTTAGTTTAGCAGGAAGCAATCATGCATAGCACTTAGTACAGCCGAAGCAGAGTATGTTGCAACATGTTCAGCTAGTTGTGAGGCAGTATGGCTCCAGAAGCTACTATCTGAGTTATTTGATCTCCCGTTGGAGGTTATTGGTATCTTTTGTGACAACTAGAGTTGTGTGAAGCTGTATGAGAACCCAATGTTCCACAACAGTTCGAAGCACATCGAGATCAAATATCACTATATCAAAGATATGGTGTAGAGAGGAGCAGTGAAGCTCTTGTATGTTGCGATGGATGAGCAGGTTGCAGATGTACTGACGAAACCACTAGCTAGAGTGAAGTTCGAGTACTTCAAAGAGAGGCTTTGTGTTCTTCAGATCGATGACACTTCGAGGAAGAAGTGATGGACACATCTGCTGGAGCCATTCCAAGCATGGTGAGAGGAGGATCCTTCCCATGGCTGTGGATGTAAGCACTGGATGATGAGCATCAGGATGATGCTCCAGTTATTGCTTTGTATATGCATCAGTTGGATTCTTTGATCAGTTTGATCATATATTTGTATGTACGCATCATGTTGAATGTTGGATATGATCAGTTGGATACATTTATATGTATGTACGCATCATGTTGGATGATGGATATGATTAGTTGGATCATGTATATGTATGTACGCATCATGTTGGATGCTTTGATCAGTTTGATCATGTATTTGTATATGCATCATGTTGGATACTTGTATGATCAGGTAGATCATGTATTTGTATATGTATCAATTGGATACTTATATGATCAGTGTGATCATGTGCTTATGTATGTATCAGGTGGATGCATTATATGTATCAGGTGGATACTTGTATGATTATTATGATCATGTACTTATGTATGTATCAGGTGGATGCATTATATGTATCAGGTGGATGCATTGTGTATATCAAGTGGATGCATTATATGATCAGGTAGATCATGTATGATGATATTTATCAGGTAGATACTTTGTATGCATCAGATGGATATATTGCTTGATTAGGATGATCACAGATGATGAGATTCAGGATGTTGCTCCAGATGATATGCATCAGGATGATGCTATGATGATGATTAGGATGATCAAAGATGACGAGCTTCAGGATATTGCTCCAGATGATATGCATCAGGATGATACTATGATGATGATCAGGATGATCACAGATGACAAGCTTCAGGATGTTGCTCCAGATGATATGCATCAGGTTGATGCTATGATGATGATTAGGTTGATCATATGATGATGTACATCAGGATGATGTATGATGAGTATCGGTTTGATACTTTGTCGCCATGGACAGGTTGTGCAGGTAGCATAGAAAATATCCTTTAAAAACCAGACAGGTAGAACGGTGTGCTTGTAAAAACCTAGGTTGCTCTATCGAGATCCAGATAGGTAGAGCGGTGTGCTCGTAACATCCTTGGATGCTCTGAGTAGGTTTTGCTATAGTTTCGCATAGAAAAGATCCTTTAAAATATGGATAGGTAGAACGGTGTGCTCATAACATCCTGGGATGCTCTATCAAGATCCAGACAGGTAGAGCGGTTTTCTCGTAACATCTTGGGATGCTCTGAGTAGGTTTTGCGAAAGTTCACATAGAAAAGATCCTTTCAAAATACAGACAGGTAGAGCGGTGTGCTCATAATAGCCTGGGATGCTCTATCGAGATCCAAACAGGTAGAGCGGTTTTCTTGTAACATCATGGGATGCTTTGAGTAGGTTTTGTGAAGGTCAACATGTAAAAGATCATGGGATATCCGATAGGTTGAGCGGTGTGCTCGTAATCAATACTGGGATGCTCTTTCGAGGTTTTGTTGAGGCATGTAATCAGTCCTGAGTATTCCACAGTATGGCCAGTGATGATGAAGACCTACAAGTGGTGGGCCTACATCCAGTATGAAAAAGGACTGGCTCTGTAGAACTTCCTATGACGAGTAGATCAGAGATTGATTAAGATAGCAGTAGTAGTGATGATGACGATGATTCAAGGACGATGATTCGCTAATGATGATCCAGAGAAGAAGACTTGTGTTAGTAGATCTATGTCGAGAAATACCTTCCTAGTTAAGAGGGAGTGTTGATGTATATGTAACTTCGGAATGTATTTCATCTATGTATTCTATTGTGCTCCTATAGAGATGTATTATTCCTCTATACGGAAGTGTCATCATTTGTATTGACAAGTGTCGCAAGTGTCGTAACTTGTTGATGGTTTATTAGACAACCATGTGTGGGGTCAGCCCTGATTAAGTTAACCTGGGGTTATTAGGCTGAGTTAGACAAGTTGGCCCCATAGGTTTATTAGGATTCTCATAACAAGTATAAATAGAGAGCGGGATCTCTCTATTTGATCACTTCACTTACTCACTTATCCATCACTCGAAAAGTGGCGCACATGTGAGGAGGAGGATCAGCTGCTAGGAGGAGTCTATCTCTGTGTACTTGGGTTGTACTTTGGTTGTGCTATTGCTCTATCTATCTCTAAGGAAGTTGTGGGGTTTTTCACCTTAGGGTTTTCCCCACGGAAACTCTGTGTGTCTATTGTCTCTTATGATTGCATATTGTGATGATTGATATGCTTGCTATGATTGATATGCATTGATATACTGTACATGTTATTCTCTCAGTAAAGATCCTAGAGTATTGTGAATTAATGCTCGAAAATTAACAGGATGAAAATATTTAGTTGTTTTCTTTCTATCTAATAGATCTGATAAATCATAATGTCAATCCAACATTATTTACTATAACATGAGCATATTATGATTCAAACTTGTAAACAACTAGGTTGTGACCAAAAAAGTTTAATTAATCAACAATCGATATTAAATCAGGTAGCTGAAGGTATTTGTGACCATCCAAATACTGTTTTTTGGCTAGCTGACAACATTTCTAGTTGTTTCTTACAATTCCCTGAATCTTTTTTCTACTGTTTCTCCCATATCTTTACTAAACTTCAATCCTTTGGAATTTTGAAAATTTTAATGCTCTGAATCTCATAAGTATATACTATTTGGATTACTATAACATTGGTCCAAAAAATAAAAAGAACAAAAAAAGACTATTACTGCAAAACTACTAATCATGTAAGAGGGGAACAACCTAGTTAAGTTGAAAGCATTTGATTTTGAGAATGCTAGGATAGAAAAGAATATCTACGATGATCTCTTCATCTAACCCTAATCCAATCATACCTTCAGATTTATCACAGCATTTAACAAAACATAATTCTTAGTATAGTGAAATAGCACACGAAAGAGAGAGATCGTGAAATAGGAAAGTGCTCTAAGGAATTTATCACACCTGATCAAAATAATGAATGAATATGTTTTACAACTGAGGAGTGTACGCGTATTTATACACATCCTTCTAGGGTTTGGACTCTACCCCCAAGAAGGTGATTAGGCTGACCTAGATAAATGATAACCTGTGTAATTTTATAACTCTGTAACTTACCCATATGTAGGCTCATTAAATCCCTCAATACATTAAGTAGTGAGTCAGGACGTGGCCTTTTAAGTGAAGATTACCCATATTATCAACACTCCTCTTAAGTTGAACGAGGGGTCGTGGAGAGAGATTATGAGATATAAATGTAGGAGTGGGCATACTGAACTCAAAGTAGAATCAACTGTGTCTAAAAAAACAAGTGAGAGGGTTAACAAATACCCATCTCAACATAGGGTTGGCCCTATACACAACAACCTTCTTGAATATGGGCAGGAAGCCAAAAATAAAAAGTATTAGATTAGACCTTTCCCCTTAATGTTGAACAATGGGACATCTAAAGAAAGAGCCTCCCCAAAACACCATATTAACAATACCAACACGGTTCCACAACCAGGCAAAGGAAGTCTCTGGTGGAGATCTGAAAGAAGGAGCCATCGAGGTGTGTTTCCTATAGGATGTTCCATGAGGACAAACACAATAGTGTAGAAAAATAAGATCCACACAAACAAGCTGAAGATCCTTCATATAGTCATCAATAGAGTGAAGAAATATTTCCTAGTGAAGCTATATCTCATCTCAAAATTCTCAGACAGCCTTGAAGGCTTGAATAATGTATTATTATTCCTTTTTTGGCAATACCAATGCAATTTTTTTCTTGGAAAAAAATAACCAACATCAGTCATCATTGCTATTGCTCTAATTGCATAATGTTTTGCACATAACTTGTTATTCTCCAGATAACTTCTAGATTCTTCCATAGGTAATTGGTCAGTCTCTTTGTCAACAGTGTCAGTTGTGACTATGGTATATCGGATACATCATAGAGAACAACTGAGTACAAATCCTAACACGATCCACTACTGTTACTCAAGTTTTATGATCCACACTTATGTCCTAATGGCGATCTTGAAGATTGTTTTGCATAAATCATCCTCTATCAAAATGCAACTTCTCGGCAGTGGGGCCAAATTAGTTTTGATAGAATGACTGTTACGTGCATAATTCTACAGCTTCTTGTATCAGAATCCAAGGCTATAATTAGATAAACGCCTAAAAGCTGAAACCTGAAATGTAAACATGAATGAAAAAAAAAATTAATTATGGTTCAGGGGGATGATGTGTTACTACTGAGACCTCTTTGTCGAGTTACTATGACGAAATCCTAGACATGAGATTAAGAAGAATCACTATGAATTTGTGGATGTATCATCACGCAGAAGCTTTTTTAGCTGGCATTCCATGGTCCAATCTTGAATTCATACTAGCAAAGAAAGTAGATTTATTAAAAGAAGTTAAAGAACTATGTATTTGGTGAAATGCCATTCTAAACTAAAATACAAGAAAACATCTTGAACACTTGAAATGAAAACTTTGACGTCCCACACACACATTCACAATGACTACATCTCCTAACCTATTCAGGAATCCACTATGAATGAGAATACTTGACTGGGAGATTACTCCAATATATTATAAAAACGTATTCATGATGAGATAGAAGAGCTATGTTTATGATATACCGAGGTACAGGAAACATATCTTGAAAATAACTTATATGTGTGTATCCAACGGCAAGTTCGCCCTGCATATAAGAAGCCTGCATTTCAGCCTAAGGAAATCAACACAATTTCACATCGACATACAAGGCATGGCTTGGGCAAGTTGGATGTTTCAGTCAACAAGGAACATATCAAGATGAAAATGCACATGATTTCTCAACAAGAAAAATAAGTCACAAATAACAGGGGAAAATTTTGTGATACTAATTAGTTGATTCAAAAATAAATATGAGATTTTCTTAAAGTGTAAATATTGCTCACTTTGGGTACCATATCATAGATAGTTATTAAAATATGTGAGATATCCTAGGATTCATACATACTGATGAAGAAAACAGCTAAAATGACAGACAGGACAACTGTAAAACTGAAACTCTTACCTTTGTTCTTCATAAGAGCAACAATATATGTCATTTTGCCTCTAGGTGCAACACTGACAATGACAGATTCAGTTGTCAAATTAGAATGCCCTAGTATAAAACTAAACATACAACTTCCACTTTTAACTCAACAAGGACATTCTAACGTACACCTCAAATTAACATAAAATATTTTGATGTAAGGGCTTCCTATCTAATTTATTTTTAAGAAAGAAATTAAAAAGGAATAGAACAACTTTTTGTTTTCTCAATCAAAGCATCTTTGCTAAATTTCAAAGTGGCACATTATACAATTGGTCACACCATTGTAGTTCATGCATTCTTTAATGCATTTCAGTTTCAAGTTAAATTCACTGTTTTCTTCCCAAACAAACATGTAGATAATACATCTTACATATGCATTCTGGTTACTAAAAAACCATTGTATTTACATTGCAATTATACATTATTTACATTGAATCCAATAAACCCTAAGGGTCATAATGAGGGATATTACAACCCAAATGCCTGTAATATTTTAAATATAAAAAGAATTTGAAAATAAATGAATTGATTATTACATAGATGCACTTTCATAATGATAATAAAAATCCTTCGAACTGTAATTAAGCAACTAAAAAATATTTTTCAGACACAATTGAGGCAAAGTAGCAAACCATAACAAATTGAGAGATAATTTTTATACAAGTTCAAGTTGTTATGCACGCAGCCATAGGTCCATGTACCAAAGAAACAACTATTGGACCATGTCCCTATAGGAAAGAAGGACTGACTTACAAAAGATACAAATATAAAAGTGGTCAATGCATCATATATAATAATTGGTATAGTGAGAAATTTCATATGTTAAGAATATCTGATAAGTTTACCAAAATAAAAGCCCATAGAGGAAACTTTGAAGAGAACCTAGTCCACCAAATAAAGTGGTTTTCCTATTCTTTATTTTTCAATTTTGTCCATTATTAGTGAAATGAAAATTATATAAAAGAAAGAATTACTTCTTGTTTTAAGCGAACCATTAGTGTACAAAAATTTGGAAAAATCCTAAAGAGTGGAAACATTGTATTATACCCTTCAAACATTTAAAAATTCTATGACACCAATAAGCCTATAAACCAATAGAATGCATATCAACCCAAAAATTATCACATTTCCAAAGATATAGCACTACAAAATCCCCTATTTTTAGAAAAAATTAAATAGGTAATTCACAAAATCAATAAATCCTCGACACCTAACTCACAAACACAACAAATTTGCCACCCCAGTCCCCTCTCTTGTCCTCAGCCACTAGGTCTAGCATGCTTGACATCCTCTATCTATTTCTCAACACCAAGACCCCAAATCTCTAGTGTTCTTATTGTATCATTATACTCGCACTATCTTATCATTTTGATAGACTATTAATTTATAGTTTTCTTTTTCTTTTTGCTAGGCACTTAGTTCTTTATCATTTTGCTTTTAGCATTGATCTAGGAGTTGTTTGCTCACTCCCACATAGTATTTACACTTGTTGTACCTTTTAGTCCCATTGACCTACTTTTGTGATCATTCAATCGACATTAACAAAATTATCTTATCTATCTTATCTTATAGGACACGAAGGTGGTTTCCTTATTTATGGGGTTTTTCATTGTCATCATATTATTAGCAGATGACATTGTCTTCCTATCCCACACAATTACAGTACTCCAAACATTTTGAGCTCATTCTGCAATAAAATTTCTCTTTGTATCAACCTTGCAAAGATAGATTATGTCCTTAGCATTTCTAGTAAAGAGACATCCAATACTATTCTCACCTTTAAAGGATGGGAGGTAGAAATGGTGGCATCCTACACTTACCTTCTAGAGTGGTATTATCTATCCCATCTTTCAACCTGATCCCAGCAGTAGACTCAAAGTTGAGCAAATATATGCGGCATTATCAACCTTGGATAGACAATGTTTTTTGCATCAATTCCAGGATATCTAGGCTAACATATGCCTCTTTCAGAGTTAGGTGACACCTTCTCTCCTTTCACTTTTGCGTGCACGGGAACCCATATCTAATTCAATCATGTCAAATCACAGTGAGGGTACTTATTACTATGTTCTCAAAACATATACATGAACAAAAAATAGTTCCACAGTCTATCATTTTAGTTGAGTTTGATGCTCACCCCTTCCTCACTTCCATGATTTTCCATGATTTTCCACGTTGACCATATTGCATAGGATTCAATGTATGGGGTATTTCCAAACCTACATATAAACAAAAACATTGGATGTACAGCCTCAAGATCCCCCTTGGACAATTCCAGGTAGGCTTTCATTGCCTTCAAGTTGACAGTGATGACCACATCCCATACCTAGATAGGACTTCCTACCTGTGCCACTTACAGGGGACCAAGTTGGAGGATCATACCATCTGTAGATGTCCTATCCATCATGAAATCAAAGGGAGGTTTTACTTCCTTTACCCAAACTTGGGTGGCTCCATTCAACTTCATTTATTATCCAAACCAAAGATCCCTATCTCTTTTCATGAGGGATATTTTTGGGCTTAGATTGCAATCCTTGTGTGATCCTCCCCAACCAAAGCCTATCAATAGGATCATATCTTACCCTATTTCCTTGACCACTCAGGACAACAAATGTCAAGAAAAGGTTCACCCCTCTCTTGATATTGGAAAAGTGAGACATAGAGTTTCCTTTCGAATCTCAACCCTCCAACCACCCCCCTCCCCTAGTAGGTTGATCACCTTCCATGAGATTTTTTAGTAGCTCTCATTCCAAGTCCTAAAGAAAATGTCACCAAACTGGTAGACATATCAACTCCGGGAATTTCTAGAGCTAAACTCTCTTTGCACAAAGACTTTGCAAGTTCATTCAAGCATCCAATTCACCATATGGATTTCTTCCCCCTAACTCCTCGCATGATTACATAGCCAAGCCCCCTCAACCTTGAGTATTCTCAAAACAACATTATCAAGCAATGAATCAACCCCTTCATAGTGATTGATAAATCAGTTAAGGAGCCTTCTTCTCTCTCTCCCCCTGCCTCAACCTCTAGATTCAACACACCTTGACATACTTTCCACTTGTAATGGTTTTGTTATGTTTTTTGCATTTATTTTGCCCTTCTGCTTTTAGCTTTGGGTTTAACTCATTTTCTGCTTTTGATAAAGTAACAACAAGAGTTGATTTCACATTCCCACTATGTACAAATACTGGATCTGCATCCGAGTCCCACTGACCTACTTATTCTTGTCATTCATTTGATATTAATAAAATTATATTATCTTATTATCTTACTCTTGTAATATTATCTAGCTCTCCAACCATCTATGCAACTTGTTAGAGAGGGGATTACAAATAGTTGGTACATTAGAGCTCCCTCCCTCCTTCAACATTTAAACTACATATTGAAAAGCTTTCCCCCTCTCCATCAATGCACTCAATATAACTAGAAAGAATATCAATAGAAGTACCATAACAAAGATCTACAAAGCCTACTTGAAATCCACATGGAATGAACCAAAAGGGGCCCTAACTCTAAAACATCATCACTACTTTGACACCTACATGCACTTCAAGGACAAATACTTTTGCAGTTCAGGACATACTAGCTTATCTCAACTTTGGGTTTGTTCCCATCAGCAATTCATAGAGACAGATCATCATTTTCAAAGGGAGAATCAAACTTCCAAACTTTGTATTCAAGACAGACATGAGTTACTCGTAATTATAAGTTACATGTTTCTGGGGTGACTATCGATACCAAATCAACCCCAATACATGAATTCCCCTCAACCAGTACAGGTGAGGCTCTCCCAGTATCATTACAAGTAACGGGAGCCTCACTCAAAACCCCCGAAGAAAATCCACCCATAGGCCATGTAACGCCATCCCATAAATCCATTGAAACAGGCTCAGATATATCTATCGTCCCCTCATTTAGCTAAACACACTTCGAGAAGCACCCAAAAGGATCAAGACTATTAATAAATTCCACTTTTGATTCATTTAAAGAAGAATAAAATGTTGGATCCAAAGATCGAAGCTTGCCAATAAGAAGTAGTCCAGCAGAAGAAGAAGCTTTAGCCGACTGCTTAGTTTGTTGTCACTAATTGACCCATGGCATAGCCTCACTCGAAACCCCCTAAGAAAATCCACCCACAGGCCATGTAACTCCATCCCCAAAATCCATTGAAATGGGCTCAAATATATCTATCGTCCCCTCATTTAGCTCAACACACTGTGAGAAGTTCCTAGAAAGATTGAGACTATTAATAAATTCCAGTTCTAATTCATTTAAAGAAGAATAAAAATATGGATCTAAAGATTGAAGCAAATATGGAACAAGGCAACCTAGAATGAAGCATGATAAGTTTGAATTAATTTTTTGAGATCTTTTTATAAAACATGAAATTTTACAAAGTGATATCATAATAACAGTCATGATCAAAGATCAAGAAGTGTCTATGCCAACATAACGCAAGATTTAGGTCAAGTAACAAAAGAAAAAGGTCCATCTGTTTTCAGAATTTAATTAAAACAAAAGATAGTGAGAAACATTGTTCACAGGTTATTCAAAAAGTTTAAGCATAAAAATTAAACTCAAGCTGGGATATTGTAAAGTGTTTAATGGAAAACCAATTTGTTTTGTGGGCTTTACTAAAAAAAATATTGCCATGACAAATGGATGTGCGCATACAATTCGAGACTCGAAAAATTACCAGTCATGGATTGGGGTGGACATGCATTTATATGAAGGCACTCAAATCTCTATACATCCTTTAGACCCTTGACAATGTTATGGAGTACGAATGCCTCCTTGCTATCGGCATATTAATTTTGCCTCATTCACCACCCAAGATCTGCCTACAGCTACTCCATCACTTAGAAATAGAGAAACACTAATTCTAAAATTAGAAAAGCACACACTAATTTTGAACTTAACTCAACAGTTAAAATAAGGACAACAACTATACTAAGTAGAAAAGCATCCTCTAACACTCCCTTTTGTTTTCCTATAACAGTTACGCAACTCTTACTTTAATAGAATCCGAATTTTTGCTGATGTTGAAGATGAACACTGTTGGAGAAATAAGGTAAGAAAAATTAATGAGTTCTACATGAAGAAAGGTGACTGTAAATTTGGCATGAAATGTAGATAATATCATCCTATGGATAGTATCAATCCCACAACAACAGTGTCCTCAATCTTCTCAGCCCACCCCCATTACCTTTAATATTTTGCTTGTGTCTTCCATCATGTTCTACTTTCATTTTTCCTTTATAAAATTGGTAGTAGATCAATCATGCCTGATAATGTGCTTTAATTGTTTACATTGTTGCATGGCATCCTATGTGTTACACCTCAAAATCCATTCTGAGGCATTCTTTTTAGAAGCACTATTGTCCAAGTATGTTTATTATGGTGCTTTCCCAGTATGCATATGTGATCCATGGCCTAGATGGTTAAAAGTACTACCGGAACCAACTCTCAGATTTCATGACCAATTCATATTTGCAGGTAATTCCATACTGAAGTTTCTGAGTCAGGATAAGATGCGTTTAGGTCTGCTATCTCCTGGTTGTTTCATTCAAATTAGGAGAAGAATTTAGTTCAGTCAACTTTTATAGAACCAATTGTTGGTTTTGGAAAACAATGGCAAGCCATTGTCATTCAGATCATTCATCATATGTGAGACATCAGATTTGTGAAGAGCTCAATAAATGTGGACACCATGTAGCTGGTACTAAGGAAATTCTCACTTAGTAACTAAATATCTAGTCAATTTTACCTCAAAAGGTAAGGAGTTCAGTGTTCATAGATTACAGAGACCTTGGATCATGCAAGAGAATTGAGAAGATGGAAGCAAACTGGATTGTTCCTAGGGTTAGCTAGGAACTTAAGCAACATGCATTCAATAAAAAACAATAAAATTAAGGAATGTGCACTCAATAAAAGACAATAAATTACCGACCAAAAGTAAAAATTAAGGAACGTGCAATCAATAAAAGACAATAAAATTAGTAATAATGCTAGATATAATAGGCCTAGATGGAAGGAATGAATGATTGGTGATTTTTATTTAAACTTCGCAGGGGAGAGGCTTGGTGTATGGTTGAATCTGTTTCCAACTGTTTATCTATCAATCGGGACGACAATTGCCTTGATATTGATCGGTAGAGAGACAATGAAGCTGTTTTTCCAAATTGTTTGTGGCCCAACTTGTGGATCCAATCCACTTACTACAGTGGAATGGTATTTGGTTTTTGTATCCCTTTGCATTGTTCTGTTGTAGCTGTCTAATCTTAACTCCATAGTAGGGTTCTCTCTTATAGGAGCTATAACTGCAATTACTTACTGCATTATGGTCTGGGATTTGTCTGTAAGCAAGCCTAGACCCTTGGGCATATCTTATGAAAACCTAAAGTCCAATATGAACAATGCAATAGAATTCTCAGTGTTGAATTCAATGGGAATTATTGATTTTTCCTTTAGGGGTCATAATCTTGCTTTGGAAATACAGGTACTACACTCTTGTAGTAATGTATACTTGTGTTTCCTTTTGATTACGTATTTTTGTCTATAAATTCTAGAAAAGGTTACAAGTTGAAACTTGATAGCTTACCTTATCGGTGATCTTTCTTTCTTGTGAGACTGACTAGGAAATTGTATTTGAGAATACAGGCCACTATGCCATCCAGTCTCAAGCATCCTTCTTCTGTACCAATGTGGAGAGGAGAAAAGGTTGCTTATTTACTCATGGCCATGTGCTTGTTCCCCATTGCAATTGGAGGTTATTGGGATTATGGAGATTTTGTAAGTACTAATCACTTCCCTTCTCAAACTCGTATGTGAGTAAAATTATAAATTCCCTGAGTTTGTATATTTTATCGAATTATTTTACAGCAGTAAATTCCATGCTGCTGCTTTATTTCTTCCTAGTTTGTCATGCTAAGTTGCCAATAATATATTCTCCCTCAGCGTCTTCTGAACTTGCATCATTCAAAATTCTGTTGTTAATTTATTGGTCTCATTCATATTGCTATACATGTCATTTTTTCTTAAAGAACATAATATTTTACGATTATAATTTATGAAGTATCATGAACTTACTCTAACTAGCATCATTTTGGAATTTTCCATTTGTTACTTAATTGATCCTCTTTTGTAGCCATATTTAACTTGTATGTAGTTTGTTCTTCCCTACATTAACAACAAAAAGAAAACCAGGTTCAAGAAAACCATGGTTGAAGTTGTTGCCTTGTAATGGATAAATTTGGTTCCTTTAAGTTTAGGTTGAGGATTGTTGAATTGATATCGTGGTCAGGAGTTGATGAATGCACCTGCTTTATCACACCAGACACATAAGATTCCTCTCATCTCACTCTATTCCTATTTGTAGAGTCTAATCTTCTTGACAATGCCATTTCTTTACTTTTGTTGGGCATGTTACTATCATAGGCCTTTCTCTCTCATGCAAAAAAAGTAGTTTTTTTAATTTTTAAGAGTCTCCTAAAGAATTGTAACCCAATGCCCCCCCCGGTATTTTGTCTGTAATATTTCACTTTTACCACTGGTTAGGCTGGTTTTATCTTGATTTTTCCATTCCACCGATACCAACAAACTTAGAATGCCTCTTTGGGGCCACATGCTAAATTCATTCTCTGACTCTCGTTGCAGATGAATGCTGGAGGAATTTTGAATGCTTTGTATGCCTTTCACAACCATGATATTGCGAGGGGTCTTTTGGAAACAACTTTCCTTTTGGTCGTCTTCAATTGTCTTAGCAGCTTTCAAATTTATTCTATGCCAGTCTTTGATAGCTTTGAACCAGGTTATACCAGCCCAACCAATAAGCCATGCCCTCCTTGGGTTCGTGCTGGATTTTGTGTGTTCTATGGATTCATTTATCTCTTCATTGGGGTTGCACTTCCCTTTCTTTCCATCCTTGTAGGTTTGTTAGGAGGTTTGACTCTGCCAGTGACTTTTGCATACCCTTGTTTTATGTGGGTTTGTATCAAGAAGCCTAAAAATATACCTGAGGTTGGTACTTGAACTGGGGTCTTGGTATACTTGGGATTCTTTTCAGTCTGGCATTTTCAATTGCTGGAGTATGGAGCATGGTTTACAATGGTTTAAAGCTCAATTTTTTCAAGCCAAATTAGCATTCTCTAAAACAGCTAAATGGAAATCGGTACTTAATATATTTGGTTTTGTCATTTTGGTGGTCCTTTAACGTATAAAATAGACAACTCAAGCATATCCCACAACACTTCTCAAGTCAGGGCTCATTTGGTGATTATAGGATTTTGATGTATATATATTCATTGTTAAATCTAGAGACACAATCATGGAAAATATGTTTAAGCCAAATAAATGTTCTTACTGTATGCACTGTCAATTAACACGGAATAATAAACCAATCGAGAAGTAACTAAAAACCTACAAAATTTAAGGAAATAAAGATCCAAAGAGTAATTATAAATTGGGTAAACCTTACAGGTGCCAAGCTTAGAGAAGAGAGTGCATTATTTTAAACATAACTACAAATCGTTTCCCTCCAATTTTATTAGCTATATCATTAAACCCTTGTTATAAAAAGGGAAAACGCATACAATAAAACCAACTACTACATAAACACAATCCATTTATAATTGAATGGAACTCTGATATATTAAAGAATAAAAACAAAGCCAAAACCGGTCAAGAGATGATTTAAATATTAAATAGCTGTTTATGACAAAAGAAGCCTGTACGTAGAACCCTTCCAGTCTGAGTCTTAGTACATTTCAACTCTTGGAGTTGTTTGACAGCATTTTTTTTTATGTGTTAAGCTACAGGTTTAAAACCTTGACCGTGTTTCTTGCTTAGTAGGAAACTACATCCTTAAAATAAAAATTTTCTTTATGGGATATCAACCCCACCCTAAAACCTTCACCTTTTATGCAGCGAAATGCTGGTGTACCAGGTAAAACCTTGGAGGATTTTCTTCACGTAACCTGGGTAAGGGTAACCCTAAGCTTTCTTTGAATTACAGCTCTGGCTCAGGAGGAATCCCAAAATTCTTTGAAGGAGAATTTATTACCAGGTGTGCCGACACTTGGTCACTTCCATATCTCCTTGAGCTTACATCCTATACCTATCAACGGATAAGAAGCTGAGTAAAGCATCAAGAAGAATATTTACATCTTTTAATTCTTACTTATACCTTTTAAAACAAAACCGAGGGTTGTGTTTACCTGAGATATCGACTGTATGGAAGTCAGCGATGCGTTATTTATAACCACTCTATCTCCCTATGCCGTATCACTCTGTGCAACAGGAGTCATAGTTTCTCCTCGCCATTTTATTCTCATGACCCCAGGCTACCTTGAATCCCTTCTTTGTAAGCTTGCGCTGGAATGAATTTTGGAGGCTATTACAGAGTAAGTTCTTCCTCCTCGCACAAGTAGAAGTCTCAAAATAATACAACCACATGTAAACTAGAAACTTTACCTTCACCCAGCTACTAACACGTGCTTGATGGCTAGGTTGGCCTCTCGAATGTCTAAAGGGTTAATTGAGTGTACGTTGGTACAGAAGCCTCAATCCTTAGGCCTACTCATTTTTCTATGTTACATCCAGCTGATAGGATGTCCTCCTTCCCTTTTTCGAAGCCTGTCGAGTGTGGGTGGACCTAGGGTAGCATACATTGTTATCCAACCTTTTCAACCTTGTTATTAAGCCCCGACTCACAACTGCACTTAATAGGGGCTTGTAGGATTTGGTTACCATGTAATAACTTGTAAGAAAAGAACTAGGAAGTTTCTTCATAGTTGTAATATGATATCAAGGTGTATTTTGAAGGAAGACAAGTAATGGAAATCCTTACTTAGGGGATGATGTTTTTGTAAAATAAAAAAAAACAAATTTAAAGTGTATGTATTACTTTACCTGGGTACTCAAACATAATATCATTTTGTCAAGACAAACACCTTCATGAAACATCTTCTCAAAGACCTGTAAATAAAAGCATGGTGTTAGCCAGAAGGCTAAGTAAGAAAACCACCTATAGAAGTTTTTCGAAAAGCTAAGCCAACTTTTGACAGAACCATAATCCTTAGAAGCAGGATATCAATAAGGGTGGAGAGTATCAAAGTCTAGAAGTATGGATGTTTACATGGGTTAAAAATAAATAAAAAATAAAAAATAAAAATATGCTTGATTAAAAGAAGAAATAATTATAGATTTTACACTAGCTTAGAGAATAGAGCCATCAATGGAATTCCCCAAATCAAACCCTATGCTACATATACATTGATATTTAGTACTCTTGACCTTGTGTATTAGGAGTTTTGGACCCATACTATGATTGTTAACGCCCTTTATGAGAATCAATAATGACACCTGTCTTTAAAGGAATTGAATGTGCAAATCAAACCTTGTGCTACATCTACATTATTATTTAGTACTCTTGACCCTATGTATTAGGAGTTTTGGATCCATACTATGATTGTTAAGGCCCTCTATGAGAATCAATAATGACACATATCTTCAAAGGAATTGAATGTTCATTTCTACAAAGCAACAAGGACATGAGCCTACTTAGTCATCTAATATAATTGATCCTCCTCTAATATGTCAAACAAAATATGCTCAATTCCAAATCTTATCTTACAGTCTCTTAATCTGAAAAGATGAAGTGAAGGAACTAAGGCTTAGTCCCTCTAAAATTCCTTCCTATTTCCTTACACTTTCTAAGAGAAACATTGGTCATAACAGGTTGTCCAACCACATGGGCATCATAATTACAAGCCCTATTCTTAAATTTTAAGTTCATTTTTCACACATGTAAATGCTGGCATTCAAAGCATTGCCACATTGCAAAGGGGCACCTTGATTTCCCCCTTACGGATATACATGGTTACCAAAATCCATTTGTCGTTGCTTTTGGACGAAATGGGTTTGTAAGCAACATAGGTTGTCGAGATAACAATAGGGGCCTTTCCGGTCCAAGCCATAGTCTAAAGGATATTGTACTAGAATGCAACAAAAAAGGAGATTTACTTAATCAAAGTGAAAACGATGTTGGGCCAGGTTGTGTGAAATCCAATCAATCAAAATGGTTTTCAAAGATACCAAGATAAAATATTTCATTTATTTTTAAAATGATATATATACATTAAAGTCTTTCCTTGAGCACATCAATAAGACACATGACAGGAAATATTGAAGATCAAGCAAATTGTGCATTGTTTACCTATGGCACAACATTCACTGCAAATTTTGGTGCAAACGATGGCACAACACCTGGCACAAAAGTTGCAAAAAAAATGGTGTATAAGTTGGTGCAAAAAAAGATGCATCTTTTGGCAAAACTAGGTTCAAAACTAGGCACAATACCTGGCGTAATGATGTGGTGCAAAAGTAGATGTAAAAGTTGGAATAAATCTACGTGCAATTTTTGGTGCAACATTTGGTGCAAATTTTGGTGTGAACAATACCACAACACATCGCACAAAAGTTTCACAAAAATGGCGCAATAAGAACTGCATAAGTTGTTGCAAACCAAGGTGCAACTTCAGGTGCAATATGGGGTGAAAAACTTGGTACAAAACTTGGAAAACAAAGTTGGTGCAACATTGGATGCTAATATAGGCATTAAAACCGGCTCAAATATTGCTGCAAGTATTGGTGAAAATCCTGGTGCAAAATTGGGTGCAAAAGTTGGAACAAATTGAACCTGTTTTAGCTTCCACTACTGGAAACTAATGCAAATTGCACCTATAATAGAGCCAAAATGTGGATTAGTGCCTAGTTTCTAGATGCAAAAAGTGAAGCTAAAAGGGATGTTAATCACAAGATTTTTTTGTAGTGCTAGAAGATTCCTTTAGGACTTGAGGTTTAGGTCTCCTCCATTGACCATGTCCTTGCTTCATCTTCTATCATGATCTGTTGTTGCAGCTTCATGACCATGTGCATCCATCATATTTGATATTGTCGATGATTCGCACAAAATCAAACAAAAAAGGTCATATTTCATGATTTGTACAAAATCAAACAAAAAAATGTCATATTTCATGCCAAACCCATATGAAAGCTAGGAATCTAATTCCACTTATACATGCATCTTTGTAGACATAAGCAAAGTGACTGAAATAGTAGTTGATACCAATCAATTCTCATGACTTTTAGGGAGGGTTTTGACAAACCACCCCGAAAAGTTATGAGAATTGGGCTTTTAGGGGGGGTTTTACAAAAATCGCCCCCAAAAGTCAAATTTTAGGACTTTTGGGAGCGGTTTTAAAAAAAACCGCCCCCAAAAGTCAAATTTTAGGACTTTTGGGAGCAGTTTTAAAAAAACTGCCCCCAAAAGTCCAATTTCCATGACCTTTAGGGGCAGTTTTAAAAGACTGTCATTAAAGGTCTAAAAAAACTTTTAGGGGGGGGTTTACCAAGACCCTTGCAAGCCAAAACCACCCCTAAAGGGCTATTTTGTTGTAGTGTGAGGATGAGACTGGTGACAAAAAACTCAACTTGGATGAAAATACTATTGGTAAAGGAGGGTAACCTTTTGAACCCATTGGCATGGAAACATCAAAACCTTGCACCATGGGGGTGGATGGAGTGGTTTTGACAATGTTGAGGGCATATAAGAGACAATATCATGGGGGAAGCAAGAAATAGTGAGAGGGTTGAACATGTTCTAAGAAAGGCATAGATCATAGACCGATGTTGGCTTAATTGTATGTGTGTAGTTAAAAAGAAGATTGAGCAGTTGCAGAGGGAGGTCACCAATGAGGGAATAAATGGAGGAATATTACAAGAGTTGAAGAAACTCAGAAAGTAAGGAGAGTTAGCCAACCAATGGTTATGATATTGAGGACTAACAATGGATGGAAGTCCAATGAGGGGGTAGAGCAATGAAGGGACCAAAACCATGTGCCCTTGTACAAGCAATGAATAGATGGGAATACTCTCTTTACGGGAAGGAGGTTGTAATCCACACTGGACACCAACCACTTTAGTATTTTTCTTGGCTATCGCGACATATGTACTTTTCGTGGCTATAGAAATGAAAGTTCGTGGCTATAGAGATGAAAAATACATCCATGGCTATAGCGACGATCGTTGGGGGAATTTTCAATTTTTTCCAAAAATTTAAACTGTTTTTCCACGAAAACATCAATTTTAACTATTTCATGGCAAAATTTTGTGGGACTTTTGAGCCATATGTAGTAGTGAGGGATGTCCTCTAAATTCATCCTTAGCTCAGTGGCCTTGCTCTTGGTGGTCAAGGCCAAACTCAAGGTATTTTGAGCGAGGCTCCTGCTAGTCACTAGAGACACTTCTTTGCTTGAAATTTGCCTTACTTCAGTATATAACTTGGACTCCTCTGATTCTTCCCTTGAGTCCACCTTGTATTTATCTATCAACTCATCTCTAGTCTTTCTTAAGGCAGTAGGCTCAGTGGCTGCTGGGTTAAACACATACTCTTTGATCTCAAATGTTGGTAGCTTATCCCCTTGTTTCTTTTTTCCTTTAACAGTCCCCACAGGTACTAGCTGGGATACCACTTGTTTCTTTTTTCCTTTACTAGTCCCCACAGGTACTAGATTTTGCTCAGATTCCTCATTTTTTTTCCTCTTTGGGGCTCTCTCAGCTTCCCCTTCTGTGTCTATAGGGACACTGTCATCTTCCTTGCTGGAATTTATTAAGTTGATGGCCATAGGCATGGCTACTGGAACTGATAGGAATAGGCTAGAAGAGCTAGGCACTAGGAGTGTGTTCCCTTGTGTCAATAGGGAGGAGCTATCAGGTGTGTCTATTTCCATCTAGCTCCTGCTAGGACATTCCAATAAATTTGCAGCTTCTTCCATGCCTCGAATTTCAGAATGCACAAAATCCTTCCTGTTGCTTTCCTTCCTCCTATTGGAAATGATGTGGCGGGGATCATATTTTAAAGGTTCTTTTGTTTTGAAACCTATCTCCTTTATCTTTCATTCGATGGTTGTAAGAGCTCCTTTGTTTTTTATTATAAATGGACCTACAGTACATGGAAACACAATATCAGAGCTCTTTCTATAATCTAGAAAGTGCTCAGCTTCTGCCTTCAATTTTTGTCTGATGAATTATAATGCAAACATTCTGGGGGTCAGGAAAATTGGTAGCATGCAGGGTGCAAAAGCAAACCCATAAACCCTGATGATTGTGCCATGCTCTGAAAGGAACCAATCTTCGACCCTCTTCTCAGGAGAAATTTATAGTAACTCTTGTATTTCTGGTAATATTCTAGGCAAATTCTTTTGAAAAATGACCTGATAAACATCATCATACATGAGCTCACCGTGGAACTTGGTGTAATCAATGTACATCTCCTGAGTAAGTAGTACCTCAGGCATTTGCAAGTTTTCCTCATTGAATGCCAGGAACATTTTTAGTAAGTAGGACTGAAATCTAAAAATCCTTATTTCCTGGAAATCCTTTAGCTAGGAGTGTATACATTTAGCCAAAACATCATCAAACCAAAGGCATGCACATTGGATAGACTGGCTTGGGTCATCTGATTCCATGGGGAAGGTGCCTAGGACAAAAAGCAAACTTATTAGAGGTTCTGTGACATACATATCAGAGTCTAGACCTAGGAATTGGCTCATCATGGAAATATCACCTCTGGATTCTTCCATGAATAGTCTGGCTTCAGTTGGGAAAGCTTGCTCTTGTTTTTGGACAATGGGATTTAGATAGGACCTATAGAAATTCTGTTTTACTTCAACAAGGGATTGTCTAGAAAACTAGATTAGGGCTTCCTCGTTATACCCTATAGCTTTCTAGAAAAACTCTTTTGGGACGGACAAGTTTTTTCTAAGGGTTTGGGGATCGATTTTGCAAAGGATTTTGGACTTGGAAGCATCAATGATTGCCTTCTCGGTAGAAGAGTAGTTAGAGGAGCACCATTCAACAAATTCTGGAAAACTAGGGATTTGGCTAACTGTAAATAGATGGAAATAGCACTGGTGTACTTGGTGCACATCTATACCTCGCTCCCTAACCAGTTTCAGCTTGTTTTTTACAGTTTCCATGGGTTCATCGGTCATCATAGTGTCGTAGACCACTGCATGTCTGTCTATCAACACTGTTTCTATGCTTTGAAGCTCAAAACCAGGGGGTTCTCTATCACTCAATTCAGCCATTAAATAGTTTAGTGTAGAGTAGAGAACCTACTTGGTTGGTTGAAGGTTGTCTTGGGACCCTGGTTGACCTGTCTATTTTTGCACAGCTTGCTCCTGTCACTTTCCGATGCAAAATAGGACAGATGGAATCTAGCTCTCCGTGTAGGAACGTTTTTTATATTATTTATCCTTTGCTATCACCCCAGCATCTCCTGCGATGTGGAAGCTTCCCAGGCCGTCTATTTTCATGATCCGTTCTGGGCTGTAGATCACCGCTGCTTTCTATCTCTATGATCCCTGGTGGCCTCGAATCCCACCACATGTCGCTTTTTCTGCCAGTTAAAACCATGGGAAGTCACCCACCATTGATCTGGATCTTGCATGAATCCTGGCTGTCAAACGGTGCGACTTTTACGAACTTTACAGATTTGGATTGCGTTGATGTTTCATGCAAGTTAGATCCATGATCAAAACCTCGGCCATAGATCTCAGCCTCATCAGATCTGCGTTGTCCAAACCCACAGGACTCTACCAAAAGTTCGTGGATCCAAAAATTTGTTTGCTCTATGCATGTCGTATCGGAGAAGTAATTCCCGACTGTCGATCTGCTCCATTGGCACTTGATCTGCTCCTTAAGATGCTTGTGGGCTAAACCTCCCGCCTCCGTCTAAAACACCTTGTTGATGTATATGTAACTTCGGAATGTATTTCATCTGTGTATTATATATATATTTATTGTACCCTTATAAGAGATGTGTTATTCCTCTATAAGGAAGTGTCGTCATGTGGATTGACAAGTGTCGCAAGTGTGTGTACTTGCCTATGGGTTATTAGACCACCTTATGGGGTCGGCCCTAATTAATATATAATATAATGTGGATGTACTAAAGTAGACAAGTCGGCCCCAGTAGGTCACTGGGCAAAAAGGTGAGTATAAATAGAGATAGGAGATCTCTATTTTACTCACTCGGAAAAGTATATATCTCTCTCTCTGGAAAGTGGCGCACTAGTGAGGAGGAGGAGGATCATCTGCTAGGAGACTATCTCTGTATTATTTGGTTGTATTTTGGTTGAGCCATTGCTCTCTCTATCTCTGAGGAAGTTTGTGGGGTTTTTCACCTTAGGGTTTTCCCCACGGAAACTCTGTGTCTCTTGTCTCTATGCTTTTGATTCTTGTGATGCTTGTGATGCTTGTCATACTATGATTGTCATGCATTGATATACTGTAGATGTTATTCTCTCAGCAAAGATCCTATAGTATTGTGATTTAATACTGAAAATTAACATGGTATCAGAGCTTAACTGAGAAGAAGACATTTTGCAGTGACGGAAGCTTGTATTCCTTGTTTATTGGGTTTCTCTCCACAGATTTTTGAAATTCAGTATAGTAGATTGGATCTACTCATCAAGGCGCATCTATCTGTCCAATCAGAATTCAGTTCCGAGCATTTTCAGATTTGGCCCTAAAAATTAGGGTTTCCACAAAAATAGGAATTTCTGGAAACTGAAGGTACAGCTGGAAGCTCCTTGCAAAAATCGAAGGTTTGAGCTTTGGATGGAGATTTTTGGCTGGGTAGATCTCCGGGAAACTCAAACCCTAATTCAGGGCTCTCCCCAGTGAACCCGGGAGGACAAAAAGGCAATTTTGAAGGACAAGACTTTGCTGATCTCAAATTCTGAATGTACTAGGCTGATCAGCTCTCCAAGGCGCATCTTTCTATCCTTTCGGAATTTTGAAATTCACTTTTTGAATTTTTAGGGTTTCTCTGACAAACCCTAATCCGGGACCAGATCCAGTTTTCAGCACTTCAAGTGGTAAGTTCTAAATCTTTTCTATTTCCATTTGAAGTACTCTTAAAGATGTATCTTCACACCAAGCTTGAGGATAAGCTTGAAGGGGCTGATAACTTCCGAGCCTGGAAGTATAGGATTGAGCTAATCCTGGAAGAGAATGAGTTGGACTCATATGTGAAAGAAGACATCCCTATCCCAGAGGATGAAGAGGCCAAGGTATTGCACAAGAAGAACTTGGTCAAGGCAAAGAGAATCATTGCTGATTCCATCAAAGACCATCTCATACCCCATGTGTCTTCTCTCAAGACACCCAAAGAGATGTTTGAATCTTTGACCAAGCTATTTGAAGGAAAGAACATAAATCGGAAGATGACCCTGCGGAACCAATTGAAGACAGTGAAGTTTCAGAATGGAGAAACCATTCAGTCTTACTTTTCAAGGGTCTCCCAGATCAAGGAACAATTAGAAGCAGTAGATGAAATGGTGGAGAATGGTGAAGTGGTAATGACCACTCTAAATGGCCTACCCAGGTCATGGGATTCCTTTATTCAAGGAATTTGTGCAAGGAAGAAATTGATCTCCTTCAACAGACTGAGGGAAGAATGTTCTCAAGAAGAAGCTAGACTTATAGCTCGTGAGGAAAAGATGGGAGGAGAAAGCTCTTGCAGCTCACACCAAAAGAAGCAAAACCAAAAAGGATCACTCTCACCACAAAAGATTCCATCAAAAGAGTAAGAAGGACCTAAGATGCTTCACATGCAATGAGAAGGGTCACTTTGCTTCAGATTGTCCCAAGAACAAAAGGGATAATAACAACAACTCCAGTAAGAAGAAGAAGGGCAGCAAAAGAAGGTTTCATGCTCATGCTGCCGAAGATGATGAACCTCCAAAGAATGAGGCTAAGGCCTTACATAAGAATATTACAAGCGATCCCGACAGGTATGACTAATCGAGGTATGTTTCGATATTTGTTCATGATTAAGTTTATGGTATGTTTGTCTTCATGTTATTATGGTTAGTACAATCTTGATTTTAGACTTGTCATATCACCTTAATAAAACTATGAATGCACAATAAAAAATATTCATTGATTAGGGTGTTGACACTTATGATTGTACTAATGCATTATGGTGTTGTATGAGGTTTATGTTGTCTACTAACATGAAAGGTACACCAAGAAAGACAAATCATGTTCTGGTTCAAAGAACATATGATCATGATGACATGAGGACAAAGATTCATCCATTGTCATGGATCTCATAAAAGATCCATTTACGAGGTATGTATAGCTTGGTTTTATAATGGTTAACCTATGAGATATACAGGTTACTAGCACAAGTCATTGAAGAAGAACAAGAAGACATCATGTGAGTATGTTAGACATAATTAGCTAGCATGCTAATCCAGGTATGTTTTTCTTATATCAAGTTAGAATCTCACCTTGTGATAAGATCCTTTATTTAAGTATACTTGGCATGATTGATTATGATTATCCATTGAAGTTAGTACTCATGGGTTTAGGCATATTATGATTTTTACTTTGATTAATGATATGACTAACCAGAAAAGTCCTATGGTCAAACAGGAATATAAGTAAAAGAATTATGTCTCTTATATTGATTGATTTGATTAAACAGAAGAATCATGAAGGTATAGGTTTGAATAATCACAGGTTTTATGCATATTATATCTCTTATCTTGATTGATGATTCAACTAACCTGAAGAGTCATAGGTTTGAGTAATTATAGGTTTAGACATGTTATGTTTCTTATGATTTGACTAACCATAAGAATCCTACATAAACCTTGAATGCTAATGCTTATTATTTTTGTTTGAAATGATCATGACTATACATGCTTGAGATTATTGTGTTTTAATAGTATACTAATGAATGTATGATTTTATATGAGTTCACAAGGATAACACAATCATGATACTAATAAGCATGCATAGGGACCAAGGATGAATATGAATTCAAGAACAGGTAATTCAGGAAGCAAAGATCAAGAGGGAGCACACTCCAGTTGCTCCTGCAAGAAAGAAAAGGAGTACACTCCAGTGGTTTATGCAAGGATGCAGATGTTCAGAGGGAGTTGACAATCTCTCTACTTTCCACATTAGAAAGGTGTACAAAAAGCTACTTCAGATTAGGACTCCAGCAGCTCCTGCAAGGAAGCAAAGACTCAGAGGGAGTCCACCCAACGAACAAACAAAGATAAGTATTTTAATTATCATTTCTTGCATATTTGTTTGTTTAAGTAAAATTGTTCAATGATGTATATGTTCATGTTCCTAGACTTAGGATATGTATTGTGCATATTAAGATAGTTGCATTAATGAACAATATACTACTAATATACATGGGTAAGTGGCCTATGGCACTGTACAACATTCCATTGCTACTTATCTAGAATGAAACCTCTTTGCTGACATGTTGGGAGTTGTGCACACTCTTAACAATGTTCTGGTAGAGATTGGAAGGCATCTAGAAAGTTACGGGATATGGATAAATGTTGTATTGAAGCATTGGCTAAGATAATTGCATGACTGTATGACATATTTCTTTATGTGTAAGAATTTGTTCTGAAAATTATGAGATGTTTCTAATCATGCAATTTAACCTGTTTTGTAGGAAAGACCGTATATCTTCACCTACAAAAAGGACTACAACATTTGTTCCAGCAACAAAGATATCTATTGAAGATATTGAAGTTCCCAGGATCTGGGATGAAGAAATGGAATGCCATGATCCGTCGATCATGAAGAATGATGTTTGGGATGTAGTCCCAAGACCTGAAGGGAAGTTTGTTATGACTTCCAGATCAAGCATGTTGCAGATGACAGCATTGAGAAATATAAAAGTGATGAAATAGTAGATACACCAGATGGATTTCAAGACAGCATGGTGTAGTCAGATATGTGTGCAGAACTTGGTATGGTAGGATAGACAACTTTCTATCCAGTTTGGGCTTTACCAAGAATAAAGCGGACTCCAACCTTTTCTACAAGGTTGAGGAAGGCAATCCAGCGATACTACTATTTGGATGACCTGTTTGTATCAGGAAAGGATAGATTGATTGCCGACACGCAGCGGAAGCTTACTACCGAGTTTGAGATGAAGAACTTGGGGATGATGCACTATTTGTTTTTGACATGGAGGTGTGGCAGAGTGCAGATAGAATCTTCCTTGGACAAGGGAAGTATGCAGTAAGAGATCCTGAAGAGGTTCAGGATGATGGATTGCAAGGCCATGGCCACACCTATGGCATCGAATCTGAAGCTTCTTTGTGATGCTTCATCTGAGCCAGTTGATGTTTCTATGTATCGTCAGATTATTGGGTCCTTGATGTACCTGACAAACACGAGACCAGATATTTGCTTTGCTGTGAACACATTGAGCCAGTTCCTGACGGATCCGAGGAGTGTTCACCTGGTTGCTGTAAAGCATGTTCTGAGGTACCTGAAGGGTACAGTGGATTATGGGCTCAGATATGAGGCGAATCAAAAATTTAACTTGCAGGGTTATGTTGATTCAGATTGGGCTGGCAGTGCTGCAGATAGGAAGAGCACATCTGGGTGTTGCTTCAGTATGGGATCAGGTGTGATCTCTTGGTTTAGCAGGAAGCAGTCCTGCGTAGCACTGAGTACAGCTAAGGCAGAGTATGTTGCAGCCTGTTCAGCTAGTTGTGAGACAGTATGGCTACGGAAGCTACTGTCTGAGCTATTTGATCTCCCATTGGAAGCTACTGATATCTTCTGTGATAACCAGAGTTGTGTGAAGCTGTCCGAGAATCCAGTGTTTCATGACAGGTCGAAACACATAGAGATCAAATATCACTATATCAGGGATATGGTGCAGAGAGGAGCTGTGAAGCTCCTGTATGTTGCGATGGACGAGCAGATTGCAGATGTGCTGACGAAGCCACTAGCCAGTGTGAAGTTCGAGTACTTCAGAGAGAGGCTTGGCGTGCTTCAGATCGAGGATACTTCGAGGAAGAAGTGATGGACACATTTGCTGAAGCCATTCCAAGCATGTTGGAAGGAGGATCCTTCACATGGCTGTGGATGTAAGCGTTGGATAATGGGCATCAGGATGATGTTCTGGTTTCTGCTTGGATATGATCAGTTGGATCATTTATGTATGTATGCATCATGTTGGATGCTGGATATGATCAGTTGGATCATGTGTATGTATTTTGTATATGCATCATGTCGGATGCTTGGACCATGTATCTGTATATGTATCAGGTGGATACATTGTATGATCAGGTGGATCATGTATGATGATATGTATCAGGTAGATACTTGGTATGCATCAGGTAGATGCATTGATGATCAGGAGGATCATGTATGATGATATGTATCATGTGTTTGTATCAGGTGGATACATTGATGATCAGGAGGATCATGTATGATACTTGGTATGCATCAGGTAGATGCATTGATGATCAGGTGGATCATGCAACAGGATGTTGCAGTGATGATCAGGATGATCATGGATGGTGAGCTTCAGGATGTTGCTCCAGATGACATGCAGCAGGACGTTGCAGTGATGATGATCAGGATGATCATGGATGGTGAGCTTCAGGATGTTGCTCCAGATGACATGCAGCAGTACGTTGCAGTGATGATGATCAGGATGATCATGGATGGTGAGCTTCAGGATGTTGCTCCAGATGACATGCAGCAGGACGTTGCAGTGATGATGATCAGGATGATCATGGATGGTGAGCTTCAGGATGTTGCTCCAGATGACATGCAGCAGTACGTTGCAGTGATGATGATCAGGATGATCATGGATGGTGAGCTTCAGGATGTTGCTCCAGATGACATGCAGTAGTACGTTGCAGTGATGATGATCAGGATGATCATGGATGGTGAGCTTCAGGATGTTGCTCCAGATGACATGCAGCAGGACGTTGCAGTGATGATGATCAGGACGATCATGAGTACATCAGGATGATGTATGGTGAGTATCAGGTTGATACTCTGTGGCCGTGGATCAGGTTGTGCAGATGAGCATGTCTGGGAGATCCTATAGGTTGGAGTTGTGTACCTGTAACAGCCTGGGATGCTCTTTCGAGACATTGCTCTGGGAGGACATGTAATTTGTGCCCTGGGAGATCTCAGGTCGGAGTTGTGTACCCGTAACATCCTGAGATGCTCTTGCGAGGTTTTGTCCTATGGCATGTAATTTGGGCCCTGGGAGATTTCAGGTCGGAGTTGTGTACCCGTAACATCCTGAGATGCTCTTTCGAGGTTTTGCCATGACCACATGTAATAGCGCCCTGGGAGATTTCAGGTTGGAGTTGTGTACCCGTAACATCCTGAGATGCTCTTGCGAGGTTTTGTGGTGGACCACATGTAATTTGTGCCCTGGGAGATTTCAGGTCGGAGTTGTGTACCCGTAACATCCTGAGATGCTCTTTCGAGGTTTTGTGGTGGACCACATGTAATTTGTGCCCTGGGAGATCTTAGGTCGGAGTTGTGTACCCGTAACATCCTAAGATGCTCTTTCGAGGTTTTGTGGTGGGGTCACATGTAATAGCGCCCTGGGAGATCCTACAGGTTGGAGTTGTGTACCCATAATATCCTGGGATGCTCTTTCGAGGTTTTGTGACGCACGTAATAAGTCCTGAGGATTCCACAGTATGGCCAGTGATGACGAAGACCTGCAGGTGGTGGGCCTACATCCAGTATGAAAAAGGACTGGCTCTGTAGAACTTCCTATGACGAGTAGAGACAGAGATTGGATGAGATAGCAGCAGCAGTGACGATGATGATGACGATGCATCGATGACGATGATCCAGAGAAGAAGACTTGTCTAGCAGATCTGTGTCGAGAAATACCTTCCTAGTTAAGAGGGAGTGTTGATGTATATGTAACTTCGGAATGTATTTCATCTGTGTATTATATATATATTTATTGTACCCTTATAAGAGATGTGTTATTCCTCTATAAGGAAGTGTCGTCATGTGGATTGACAAGTGTCGCAAGTGTGTGTACTTGCCTATGGGTTATTAGACCACCTTATGGGGTCGGCCCTAATTAATATATAATATAATGTGGATGTACTAAAGTAGACAAGTCGGCCCCAGTAGGTCACTGGGCAAAAAGGTGAGTATAAATAGAGATAGGAGATCTCTATTTTACTCACTCGGAAAAGTATATATCTCTCTCTCTGGAAAGTGGCGCACTAGTGAGGAGGAGGAGGATCATCTGCTAGGAGACTATCTCTGTATTATTTGGTTGTATTTTGGTTGAGCCATTGCTCTCTCTATCTCTGAGGAAGTTTGTGGGGTTTTTCACCTTAGGGTTTTCCCCACGGAAACTCTGTGTCTCTTGTCTCTATGCTTTTGATTCTTGTGATGCTTGTGATGCTTGTCATACTATGATTGTCATGCATTGATATACTGTAGATGTTATTCTCTCAGCAAAGATCCTATAGTATTGTGATTTAATACTGAAAATTAACACACCTCACCCTTTTTTTGTGAAGCTTGCTCATGACTGTAGATCTTCACCACCGCTGATCTAGACCGTTTATTTGCGCAGATATGTAATTGGAGGTGGACCTCTGCAATTTAATTCTTCTTGCAAAGTTTCGGGCTTGGGATTTGATCATTTCACCCTTGAGGATGTGAATACCTACCTAGATGATTCTATTTTTCTCAGACCACCGAGGCTTTCGCCATTCTTTTTAGAAATTGAACCTCCCACTTTCATCGAGGACAAAGCTAAGGCTAACACCGACAAGCTAAAAGGTCAAGCTAAACTTCATTTAAATCACCCAGTGTAATCTCATCCATAGGATCAAGACAAATTAACGGTTAAAACGTAAACATGCGGCAAGGAAAAGAAGGGTTGAGGGGTTTAATTTCATAAATATATACATTCTTTACGCAATCCGCAATCCACAATTGTGAGTTCTGGGTTGCGGAAACGCAAAGTGCAAAACTATTTTAAGACTCTTCCTGCAATCCACAATTGCGGGTTGCGGGTTGTGGATGCAGAAGACCACAATTATTGAAGAATATTTTTGCATTCGCAATCCGCATTGCGGATTATGGGTTGCGGAAAGAAAATGTTTCAAAACCGAAAACCAAGATTCCACAATCCGCATTGCGGATTGCAGATTGCGGGTTGCGAAAAGAACCTGACTTTTGGAAAAACTCAAAAAGTGCAAATTGTGATTTGAAAAGTGTAAATTTCAAATCAAAAAATGCAAATTTTGATTTGAAAAGTGTGAATTTCAAATAAAAAAATGCAATTTTTTATTTGAAAAGTGCAATTTTCATTTTTAAATGTTCAAAATTTTAAAGTGAAAAGTCCAATGTCTAAAATATTCACTCATTGTGTGAATAGCCAATCAATCGGCTAAGTTATAACATATAAAAATCGTTTGTCTGGATTTCTGTTTTCCAACAAGAAGGATCGGCCTCCGCTTCTTTTTGTAGTTAATTGTAAAAACATTTATCCAGCAATTCAGCTATATCCATAACTGAGAACACAAGAAGGATCGACTGACCCTTCTTGCAGTGTTGGACTATTATGAAAAGAATATTTGGAATAAGAAGGGTCGACCGACCCTTCTTGCAGTGT
Organism: Larix kaempferi; assembly: GCA_027924585.1. Classification (NCBI taxonomy): domain Eukaryota; kingdom Viridiplantae; phylum Streptophyta; class Pinopsida; order Pinales; family Pinaceae; genus Larix; species Larix kaempferi. Next base: position 2,454,201 of record BSBM01000871.1, on the reverse strand, counting down.
CGAACTATTATGAAAATAATATTGGTAATACGAAGGGTCAACCGACCTTTCAATTACGAGGCAATTTTAAAAATAGAACACCTTGGAAGTTTTAACATATAAAAATGGTTTCTCCCGACTTTCATTTTCCGACAAGAAGGATTGGCCGTCCCTTCTTTTTGTATTTAATTGTGAAAACCCTTATCCAAAAATTCCGCTATATCCATAATAGAGAACACAAGAAGGATTGACCGACCCTTCTTGCAGTGTCAAACTATTATGAAAATAATATTGGGAATAAGAAGGGTCAACCAACCCTTCATTTATGAGGGAATCGTAACAATAGAACACCTTTGGCAAAGAGAAACCGCTCTTTCTCTGAGAATATTTCCACTTGCCAGCAAAGTCTTTGAAGCAAAACGTCTATAATTTTTTTTGTTTAAATGTTGATATCTAGTATCCCAGGGTGACTTGTGGAATGACCATATTGTGACATGTGGCATATTTGATTTGGCACATTGACTATTAGAAATATAGTTTAATTATAATATTGGCTCGTATAGAATATTTTCTCCTATGAGCACCACTGAATTTGGCACTTTGAGTATAGTAGATCATATTTTAGTATTTAGGTAATTACTATGAGGATAATTACTTGATTTTAAGTGCAACGGATAAACCACTTCTAAAGGCCAATTATTCTTAAGCACAATTAACTAGTAATTAAGGTGTTAATTACAACACTTAACAACAATTAGTGCACAAATGACGATAGTGATCACAAATCCAATTTTTTAACAAATAACCATCCATTATCAATCCCAATGGCCTTTTGTTTTATACAAATTTAATGAAAATGAAAAAATACAACATTTTGTTGACCAAGTGGAAATTTAGAAACACAACAATTTTGTTGCCTAAAAATGCCACAGAGAGAAATTTAGAAACCAATTTTGTCTACTATTTAGAAACCATATTTTCTCGTTGTGCCTTGACTGTTGCAAGGCCCTTCTCGTTTATGCTAATTTTTTCTCCTGTCCATCCTTTCCTTGGTGACCATGACCATATGATGCTATTTACATCGATCATCATATTTTGTTTTGCACCAACAACCCATTGTTGCTTTCTATCTAAGCATTTTTTGTACAAGACCTTCTGATCCTTCGATGGTCTTCTTAGATTCCACCATTGCACCTCTACTTTGTAAGACCCAACAGTACTAGCATCTGACTCCTAATAAATATCACCAATCGCCTTACCCAACCATATTGCACAATCTGGCTCTGGTGATTGCACAATGACCATTTATCTCTTTACAACATCCACTCTTGGAATGAATTCATCTCTAGGCTTGTTGCATAGTGGTCCAACATAGCAATTCTGCAAAGCAGGAACATTTTCCTTCAAATAGGCATCCATAATTTCATGTTCAAATCTTGTAGGTTCACTACTATGAATATCATGGCTTGTTGATGGCCAAAGGTTAGTTCACGACTGATTAACACTCTTGATAGGACTTTCCAAAGATTTATATACATCCTCCCAATAATTTAACTTGGGATGCCAAAATCGTTCACCTCCCTTCTCATTCCCTTGATTCTAGAATTAAATATATGTTTCTATTCCCTTGTTTATTTCGTTAATGTCCGAAGGAATTTTTTATTGAAGATTTAATAACCTAGGTTTTCCCACTGGTAAGTCTGCACTACCATCTAGCAATGATGCCAGAGATGAATGGGAGATGACCAAGCTTCAACTCGAAGTGATGCCTTCCATTGCATGACTGGAATGTCATCTATGAGCTGAAATTTAAAAAACTGGCATTTTTTGATACCGATGATTTTGGCATTTCCATCCAAAAGGTGGGGTTTCACAAAACTCTTAAAATCGTAAAGTTCATCAATTAGATAAGGAACAAAGGAATTTTGATCTTCACATGTCCTAGACGTATCCATAATTTCTGGGAGTGAAAATATATCCTTGCGCATTAGCTTTGTTGATAACCCGCCATAAGTTCTATGTCTTCATGGGTGTGTTTGACTGGGAGGAAACGAATTTCAACTATCTCGAACACTCTCCTTGCTATTAAAAGAGATAAAAATGCAAATACAAAGCGGTTTTTGTTATCACCTGAACAATTATCCATTTGCAACAACAATATGGGTGGTAGTTTTCTATTTGGCATGCATTGATTAGTACCATCAACACACATTACATCATCTTGCATTACATATTGTCTGTCTATCGAACACTTTTCATATGAGTCTGATTGCAATAGAGCATCATGCAATTGGTGCTTAGATGTTTAGGCTTTGTAGAGAAAATCACCATATTTATCACCCACTGGATCTTCCAGGCACTTCAAGCATTTAGCTAAGGATGTCACAGTGAAATTCGATCCCATCTCTAAAAATGAGAGGCTGAAATGAACGAAACCCCCAGTCTTGTGCCCATGAGTCAACATTCTAGTCAATGATATGGGAAGATTCATAACAATACTAAAATCTCTATCCTTCTTACCCATACTTGGAATGGAAGTCTTTGACTTATCCATTTTCTCATGAACAATACTGAGATAAGTCTTCGGATTTTTCTGTGAAGCCGACCTGTGTGAATAATAGAGATGGCGACAACTTGCGATGTATGTATTATGAGCTACTTGGTTTGCTCGCAACTTTTCCACCTTAGATGGATCAGTGATCCCCTTAAGCCTATCATGTATTGTAATGCACTCATTACACCTTGAAAAGGAGTTTGATTTAGAAATTTTAACATCTGGAAAATCTTCTCTCATCACCTTGCTAAAGGAGGATTGTGATACTGGAGGCAAATCGATTCTTTCAATTTCATCATTAGCCATTTTTCGCAGCAAACCATGGGACATATTAGCGGGCAATAATTTCAAGGTTGTCCTTGTTCCATCTCCACTGATTAATCATGTAAGATGTGGAGATTTGTCTGAATTCTCTACTACAATTTTATTAATAGTAGCTACCAATGCAGTAGTGTTCACCCTAGATTTTTCCAAGCCACTGTTACCATGCACAACTCTCACATCACCATTCAAGAACATTCTTTTATAATTGAATAAAGTGGTATTTTTATCCCATGGCATTTATACCATGCATTTTGACAGATGTCTCTTGTGTCTAATCTCACTGTAAAAAGCTTATTTTTCTGTCATCTCCTTCTTTGGCCACAGGAGCATTTGATCCCATAGAATTTATAACATACTGTCTTTTTGAATTTCCATTCATACTATCAAACTTCTTCACACATTCAACTATCGATTGAAGTGGAATCTTTGATATACAAAAATTTGAGCAACAATGTTTGGTGCCAATTTTTGAAAGGAATGCACCCATATTTATTGCAGGCCTATAAGGTACTGATCTTGAATTTCTGTCAGAAATTTTAGTTCCAGCTTGCCGCTTTATGGAATTGTATGGCCTTGTTCCATTACCTTTAACATCTGTATATTCACAATGGGGAGTACCTGGAAGGACCATCTGTAAAAGAAATTCTTCAAACACATTCCCAAAGTTGACCATATCTTTGTCTTCTTTCTTTTTTAGTATAACATCCAAAGGAACATCATGGAGGTCAAGCAAATTGTTTGCAGGACATCTTATAAGGGAGCCTTCAAATACACCACAATCATCGCAATTGCAGAAGATTTTATGAACTAAAATACCAAACTCACCAGCATCTAGTACTTTGAATTGTACAATGTCTCCCTCAAAAACAATTGACACTATTCCCTGAAAAACATACTGTGGCTTTAAAGAACATTGATGTATCAAATTAACTTTTTGTCCCACAAAACTGACATTGTGATTTTCTCTTAATACTTTCAAAGTAGATTCAGATTGATTATTGTTGAAATTGATTGCAACAGAAAGCAATGTTTCTGTATTAAAATTGATGATTCTTTTAATTAGCCATACAACAAAACTTCCACTGCTCAACCCTAGACAACATTCCATACAAGAAAACACCACTTCATCCACTAGAATACCAAAGAAGAAGTCAGCCAAAAATGTTCCCCCAACAAAATCAGTCCCACTCACATTTGTTACCAAACCTATCGAAATGCAACCCTTTCTTTTTGAACACTTATGTAACAACTTAACTTTTCTCATAATAAAAGAAGATCTATTCTCAGTTTTTATGATATGTGCTACACTCGTCAAAGTAGAAGCTGATATATCATTCACCTCATTCTCAGTTGTTATGATATGTGCTACACTCGTCAAAGTAGAAGCTGATATATCATTCACCTCATTCTCAGTTGTTATGATATGTGCTACACTCGTCGAAGTAGAAGCTAGTATATGATTCACCTCATTCTCGTGAAGAGCAGACCCAATTTGGTTAACGATCTTAGATATAGGCCATTGAATATAACCACCACCAACCTTTGACAATGTATCTGCACCTTTTGATCGATAGGGAAATGGAAGACTTGCATTTAAAGTCTTGGTAACATTTACAATGATACATCCAACATTAATGTCGATATTATGCAAAAATTTTCTTTCTGGAAAAGAGATTCCCTCAGCAACTTTCAATCCATTCAAAAGCAGGTCCACACATTGTTGAGTACCAAAATCCATTTCATAAATGATATCTGAAATATAAATTAACATGACACATTGTTTAGAACCAAAATCTAGTTCAAAAGCGTTTTATGAAATATAAAATAACAGGAGGACATTAAAAATCATATTTATTTTAAACAAAGATATAACATAAGTTATAATATATAAAATATGTCTGTCCAGACTATCAATTTTTCGAATGGAAGGATCGGCGGCTCCTTCTTGTAGAAGAAGCGAACATAAGAAGGATCGAACAACCCTTCTTACAGTCTAGAAAGATTATGAAAAGAATACTGGATAGAAGAAGCATCTCTCGCTTGTTCATTTATGATGGAATATTAAAAATGTTCAACCTACAAATGTTAGGCCGTCAATACATGTATTTCCAAAATTATGAACAAGGGAAGAATACTGAGCACAACAAGGTTCGGTCGACCCTTCATATACGATATAAATTTAAATATATTTAATCTACGAAGGCTATGTTGACAATTCCTGACTTCCGACTTCTGCTGTAAATAGTAGGGACCCAGACATCATCTAAGTTCTAACATATAAAAATGTTTGTCGTGACTTCCATTTTCCGAAGAGAAGGATCAGTCGCCCCTTCATTTAGGATATAATTGTGATGACTATGTCCAACAATTCACCTATATCCAGAATGGCAAAAGAAAGAAGGATCTACAGACCCTTCTTGCATTCTAGAACTATTATGAATACAATACTGGGCAAAAAAAGGGTCGGCTGCCCCTTCATTTATGAGGGAATTGTAAAATTATTCAACCTACGAAGGATAGTAAGTCAATTCATCTATATGTAAAATGGTGAACACCAGAAGAAGGGTTGGCAGCCCTTTCATTTAGTAGATAATTGTGAAAACCTTTATCTAGAAATTGAACGATATCCAGAATGGTGAAGATGAAGAAGGATCAATCGACCCTTCTTGCAGTCTCAAGATATAACGAAAAGAATATTGGGAAGAAGAAGGATCATCCACACCTTCTTTGACGAGGGAATTGTAAAAATAGAACTTGGAGAAAGAGCGGCCGATCTTTCTTTGTGCATATTTCCACTTTCCAACAAAATGTGCGAAGCAATGTTCCTATGAAATATGTGTTTAAAGTGCCGATATCTACTTTAGCCACTTTGAAAAACTCATCCCTGGGGGAAGGAGCGAATGTTCTTTCTCCTTAGCATCTACTTCTAACACCCCGAAATAGAACAACCTGACGAAAGAGCGACCTCGCTTTCGCTGACAAAATTTCGACTTGACAACAAACTCTTTGTAGCAAAACATCTGTAAATTTTGTCATTCAAATGTTGAAATCTAGTCTCAAGGGTGACACGTGGAATGCTCAGATTGTGCCACATGGATTTGATTATTCCATAATTGATCTGTGCTACACTCGGCGAAGTAGAAGCTGCTATATCATTCAGCTCATTCTCGGGAAGAGCAAACCCAAAAGTATATTGTTTCTATTTAAAAAAAAAGAAAAAAAGAAAGAATGTTTCTATCTGGTTAAGCGCAGTCAGAATCATTCCAACCAATGGCATCACTATCTGCATTCTCGTCATTGTTAAATTCATTTTCCAACATGGTATCTTGCTTAAATTTTAATTAGCATTATTGTGTGCCTGGGAAGGCATGCATGTGTTGATTGGAATGTGTTGAATATAATTGTACAACTGATGACAAAACTATTCATTAATGAAATTCTGTAAATTTCCTTCATTTCTTTGTTAATCGTTATTTCCAGTAATGACAGTATGTAAATTTCCTTCCTTTCTCTGTTAATTGTTATTTCCAGTAAATCTTTTCCATTATGTTATTCTTCATGCTTGGATGAAAGTAATATTAAATTAGAATTCATATGTTTATGTGTGGTTTACCACATCTAAGTATTCACCAATTTTCTGCTAAAATTGATATTGGATTCATTTATGACCAATGCCCAATATTAATGGACTATTTTCTTTTATTCATTGTCAACCTGCAAATTAAGACAGACAAGGGTAGTCACCAATTTTCACCAATTTTCTACTAAAATTCACTTAATTTTAAGAACATTTTTATCAGCTTTATCTCTTCAACTAAGTGCCTTGGTATCATATGCAAGACTCACATGTGTTCTCATTGCATCCAAAAATTTGAGTCATACACCATGTCCAACTACCCAAAGCCAAGATAGTGTATTGGAAAACAATTATACGTCAATATTGTTTAAAGCTATTTGATTGCTTAATTTTATTCAATTAAATTAAATACTTAAATTATATATATTTATAAAAGTAATGTAATCAATATTATATAAATTAAGACATAAATTATCAATTTCAAATATTTCAAATAAAGTATAACATTTACATAGATCAGTATACTATAGTGAATATTAACTGCAAAATGATATTAAAAAGAAAAAACATGTTTCAATTTTTCGAGTTCATTTGTCGTTATCTTTTTCCAACAAACCTAGCCAAATGCTAGAGTATTTGAAGAAAAAAATTATGGAATATATGAAAATAATACGCTACATCACCAGACAAAAAACGTATGCAATCTAGCAGCAATTGACATTAAACCTATTAATTCCGTTAATTTAGCCCAGTAATGAGTAATGCATGATTTTGCAAATATAACGATGTGAATTCATATTAATGGACTGTAAGAAGATAAATACCCAGAATTGAAGGAAATAAATTCTGGAAATATGAAGAAGACAGACAAGGGTGGAAGGAAATCTGAGGAATCTAAAACGTTCATCGACTTTAAATTACTGTGAACTTGAAACTATCATTGCATTGATTTTTGACAACCATGGAAGATATGGATTTTTAGCCCAGAGGCTGAATATGCATGCTCTGTTATAGATTTAGATTTATGGTTTGAATAATATAAATACGGTGCCAATTGAAAAACTAGCAGTCGATTCTTCAAACCAATCTTACTGCTCTACCCACCCAACACTCTTCTCGGTTCCACCATAGCAAAAGCAAACCTCGGTCCTCAAAGAAAACTGATCTCCAAACTGGAAAACACAGAGAGTTTGAACTTTAAGTTTCAATGTAGGCAGTGGGCGGGATATCATCATAGTATCAATGCAGAAAATTTTGTGACATTAATTATCATAGTGTGGCGGGATATCATCTGTACATCGTGACACATAACACAATCCATCATAAACATGATGAGATTATTCACACAAGTGATACAATCCATCATTTACCATTGGCGTCGTTAGGGTCAGGATCACCGCCATGCCAACATACAAACCATTTTAAATGGCGTTAAAGATCAACGGTCCCACGTCTGTTCTGAATCCCCAACATGTGCACTAGGATGAAGGGATGGGTGGTTGCAGAATCTGAAACCGCTCTCCATGTGGAAACACCACATGATTTCACAAGATGGAAGGGTGGTAAGGAAAACCACCTTCCTCCATTTGCAATCCCACCTTCTCCCATCCTTCACGGTCGCTGGCATGTGTGGATATGATGTGACCGGTCCACATCACACCTTCTTCCCATGCAAATCCTCCACGTCGGGGCTCCTACCCACATGTCTCCTCTGCACCAGATTTCCTACCCAAGTGGCTTCTCCACGTCAACCTGCACATGCACTATGGAAAACACCTTTCAATTACACAATCACAACATAATTAAAAACCTTTCAATTACACAATCAAAACATACAAGAATGAAATAAAAACGCATAAGATTACTTATCTTTATCCAATGCAGATCCAAGCAGCTGGCTGTGTAAGAGCACTTTTCCACTTAGCATCAATATAAATGTGTGGCTGTTTATCAGTTGCAGAAATAGATAAAATCAGTTAAACGAAGAAAATCATTTAACAAATAATAACACATGAATCGTATATTAATATAAATCCAACCTACAGATCGATGCATTCATTAAATTGGCAACATAAAACATAGTTCATAGAAATTTGACAAATTATTCGAAAAAGATGGCCAAGAGAAACCGACTGAATTTCATTAATTATGCAAAACATTACAATGACTCAATACATAAAGATTAGAATGAATTTACCTAATACATAATAACATCCAAATAGTGAGTTAAGAAAAATATGAACCAAGAAATAAGATGCATTTAGAAATTGCAAAGACAACACATAATTGTTTCAATACACGAAGTGAAGGAAATCATAAATTTATTGATAAATCAAACAAAAGAGATAGCTACTCATAACAGAGGAGTGGCAATGCTTTTCAAATAATTCAGAATAGAGGCAGGCTAGCTACTCATTTACAGTCGAAGAATTTTTTGGCTGATGATAAGGAAGAAAATAAGAACTGTCCATCAACACATAGCATTATTAAATGAATTCTGCATTAACTTTAGTAAAAAATGGTTTGTGGATGCTTGGAATCAAAGAAACATATCATAATCATATGAATTATGCCTCAATATACACTTATCCAAACATGAAAGAGAACATGATGAAGTAGATAACTTGCCCTGATATTCTTCATGTGCCCTCATGGTGCCATCCTCCTCCCAAAAGAGAGGAAGTCCCTTCTTGAATAATGGATCAAACATTTCTTTAAAGTGTTTTACTTGATGTGCTAAAATGTCTATCCTTGCTTGAATTGTGTTCATCTTGTGATACGTATTCACCACCTTCTTTGCCCAAATAATAGTAGACATTCTATCCTTTATGCTGGCTATTTTCACCTCATCCTCTGTCAGCCCATTTAGAATTTCTATGGCCTTTTATGCACACTCCATGGGCTTCTTGTTCAACTTTTCCTTGACTGCTATTATGCTTTTCCTAGCTAACTTTATTATAGCCTCTTTGTCCAGAATGAAATCGAGATATGGCCTCAATTTCTCTGCCTCTGCAATAATGTCATCCCGAATGACTTGCTTTGCTTCGTGAAGGGTGGTCTCACCTGTAACCATCTTTATTAATTCATCATATTTCACCTGTAGCCCTATGTACATAGCCTCCCAAGCCTTTCCCTCCTGCTCTTCTTCTGAGACTCTCCTCCTCAGCATTGTGTTTTGCTTCTGCAACTTTTCCACTTCTAAGTCTTTTAGGCTTGCCTGTGGCATAGCCTGCACAATGGAGAAATCACCCAATTCTATGGAGGAGTGTGTGGCCATGTTATCCAACTCTTTGCTCTTCTCTTGCAGTTGCCTTTCAAGGTCTTTAGACTTAGCTTTCCACTTCTTTTCACTTTCCACCATGAGATCCATATCACTTAGCCAGAACTTCTCCTTCTCTTCAAACTTCAACAATATAGCTTTGCAGTCTGTTAGTTCCTCTTGTAGCTTTTCTCTCTTCTCCTCCAACTTTGCCAATTCAGAAGCTTCTACCAGCTGGATGAAGGGGATATTTAGCTTCTTTTTTAATGACTGAATGGTGTTGTCTTTGTCATCCAACATATTTTGTATACTAGCCTTCTTGTCTTCTTGGCTTTCAGTAGCCAACAATGTATTCTGCATCTTTTATATTTGTGTCTTGTGGGATTTGTTCTCCACTCTCTCTAGTCTAAGCTGATTTTGAACCTTACCCTTACTGACTTGCAATTTTGACAGTTCTAGGGAAGCCTTTAGCAGTTTGGCATAGATAACCTCCCTAGTCTCCTTGTGCAAGTTGATCATATCGGGAACAAGAATATCTTCCAAGTTCACTTTCAGTTAAGTGGCTTTGCTTTTGGTAGACAAGGCCAAGTTCAAGGTGTTCTGGGCATAGCTCCTGCTAGCTACCAAAGACATATCTTTATTTGAAATCTGCTTCACCTCTTCATATAGCTTAGACTCCTCTGAGGATGCTTCTATGCTCTCTTTGTACTCACCCAGTAGCTCTGCTCTACTCTTGTTGGGTGCAGCAGGTTTAGTGCATGTTTGGCTGAATACATATTCTTTGACCTCAAAAGTAGGGAGCTTAATCTAAACATGTTTCTTTTTGCCTTGACCCGTTGAAACCTTTACAATCTATTGCTCAGGTTTAATATTAACCTGTTTCTTTTTTCCTTGACCTGTTGACACCTGTACAATATGTTGCTCAGGTTTTTGCACTTTCTTCCTTTGGGGAGCTCTTTCTGTGCCATCATCTATATCCATGACATCAATCTTTTCCAACTTGCCGGTTTCCCCAAAGCCATTGGAAAGGGGTACAGTTTCTTCAACCGCTGGGACCAGGATAGAGGAGCTAGGTAGTGGATAAGTGGATTTTGGTACCATGGAGGTGGAGTCATCCTATACATCTACCTCCTACATCTTCTCTTTGCCAGGATATTCTAACCAATTTGCAGCCTCAGCCAGACCTACAAGCTCAAAATGTTCAAAAACCATTCTATTGCTTTCTTTCCTTCTGTCTGAGATGATATTGTGGGGGTCATAGTTTATAGCAGCCTTGGTTTGAAGCCCCATGTCTCGCATCATACCTTCAATGGTTGGAAGGGTAGTCTTGTTTTTAACAATGAATGGGCCTATAGCCCATGGAAAGGTGATATTTGAGGCCTTCTTATCCTCCAGGAAATGCTCAACTTCCACCTTCATCTTCTCCCTGATAAATTCCAGTGTAAATAGTCTAGGGGTTAGAAAAGCGGGAAGTGCATAAGGTGCATGGGAAAACCCATAAACTTTGATTGTTGTGTTGTGTTATGAGAGGAACCAGTCACCTATCTTCTTCTCTAGAGAAGGATGCAGCATCTCTTTCATTTCTGCTAATACCCTGGGAAGCTTCCTTTGAAAGATAACATTGTGGACTTCTGACATGATGTTGTTCATGAACTAGGTGTATTCTGTGAGTGTCTCCCGAGTGAGCATCAGCTCAGGCATCTGTAAGTTCTCTACATTAAAGGATAGAAACATTCTCAGCAAGTATGACTGGAATCTGAAGCTTCTAGTTTTGGGGAACTCCACTAGCTGAGAATGAATATTCTCAGCTATGGCCAAATCAAACCTAAGACAAGCACACTAGATGGATTGACTGGGCTCCTCAAGCTGAAGAGGACATGTGCTCATGATAAACAACAGGCTTATCGAAGGTTCAGTGATATATTGGTCTATATCTAATCCTAGGAACTGGGCCAGCATGGTTATAACACATTTGGACTCTTCTCTAAATAGATTGACTTCACTAGGGAAATGTTGGTCCTTGACGGAGACATTAGGGAGTAGGCTAGCATGGAAGAAAATTTGCTTAAGCTCGGTTGGGGCTTGTCTGAAATATTGAATTAGGGCTTCTTCTGTGTACACTTTGGATTTCTGGAAGAACTCATCTGGGATAGATAGGGCTTTCCTATAGTGAGGGGGTTGACCTGGCACAGGATTCTAGAGCTGGATGTGTCCACAATCACCCTCTCAGAGGAGGAGTAATTGGTGGCACACTAGCTGATGAACTCGGGGCAATTTGGGGTTTGGTTTATTGCAAACAAATGAAAAAACAACTGGTAAAATTTATGTACATCAATATTCCCCTCCCTAATCAGCTTCAACATCTTTAACATAAGTCAACTCTTTCAATAATCAACATATTCAGCATACTATAATTCAACTCCATCAAGAACAACTACACACATTTTGAGGAGAGCGAGTGTTTCATGTACATAACTGCAGACCACCACCCACCCTACTAGAGGAGTATTGGTATACACAAATGAAAACCAAAACCCCCCTACTACCCACTATTTATAGAGGTGAATGTGTGCATTTGTGACTTATCATTAACACTCATCAGAATCAACAACTTAAATAGTTAGCATACTCGTCATAATTATCATATTCAAAAAATCAATAATTCACTAAGTAAACATAGGAAACATTCAACATAGCTAACTCCATCAACAATCAACATATCTAACTCCATTAACAATCAACACAACCAACAAAGTATACAAAATACACTATGAACATAATGAACTTAATCAACTCCTTTAATAATCAAAACAACCAACTCTATATCAACATAATTAACACTGTCTGAGATTTATGTGGGAATAATTTCCATCAATAAGATTCAACATAAGTTGAGATAAATAAACACCTTCATCACCTTCAACATAAGGCAATGCCTCTAGTAAATACCTTTGATGTAATTTAACTGGACCTCATTAGTGAACATAGTTCATTCTTAAGGCATCTTAAGGGAGTGTATTAAGAGAAGGGAGTGTTACATGGTATAAATATATATATCTATAAATTCACATGATCTATCACTTACATCTTTGTGTTATCTCTAGTTTCCAACACAATACAAGTTCACACGCCATCTTAATTTGCGAAGGGTTCCTATAGTAGTCGATTTTCGTCGCCACATATCTACACCCTTCATTTGTGCCCCTATATAACATTGAGCGGGCCTTTATAATTTCTCCCTTATCACCAATGTTAAAGCTTAGTATCTTTGATTATTTCATTCGAGCGCTGCAAATTCATATCCAGAGATCCCATTAGACATCCCTTGGGTCTTCTGATTCAATAACCGAGGCCTTACCCCTCCACAGATCAATGTATTAATCATGAGTTCATCCATGTGACGTCAAGTCACTAGGATATTTAATTCCCCTACCCCCGACGTCACCACATCCTTCCTGGAAACAATTCACATGGATCTCCGACGTGCGAAGATCAGGCTGCCAAGTTCACTCTACTATGTTCTATCATCGTCCTCTGCGCTACGCATTTGCACTCACCTGGTTCTACTCTAGGCTCCTCGTGCTCCAGTTCTCCTCATGCTCTCGCTTACGTGCACCTGTAACATCTTCTCATTGGCTCCCATGGGCAGGCCAAAAGGTACCAAGACCAAGAGCAAGCAGAAAGATGCAGCTATGGAGACAAGTCACACCAGGCAGGGCTACGGTGCTCAATTCTCCATTCCAGTCCGTTTATTGATTGATAACTGGGAGGCTAGGATAATTGCAGACATTTTGGCTAACAGGAATCAGGAGCAGAACTGGGACCCCTATTGTCTTGTTAAGAACATGTTAGGCCAGCTTATGGAGGACATGCAGACTAATTGGACCCCTGCTCACCACACCACCCAAACTCTGCGGGCTACTCTGCCAAACTTGACGGCCACCCTCACCACCTTGGAACACACGCTCAGTTGGGACTCCTATGCCACCACTCATCCCTTCGGCCGCAATAGTTGTCCTGGGAACAATACACCTAGTGCCACCACGTCTGCTGTCAGACCTGAAGCCACCCTTGGAACTCTGGCCACTCCTCTTGGCATGGATAAGTCCAACCCAGGGGGTATCATGTCGGTTATGACATGCAGTAGGGACATTATGAAGGGAAAGGAGCAACCACACACCTCCTTCTCCATCCCCTACACCTTGGGCCCGATCCTGGCCAAGCATACACACAATGAGATGACTAGTTTCATTCTTGTCATGCCCCGGAAGACAATGCCCTTGCTGGTCAAGCTCCCTTCTCAGGCCACTCATCCTTCTGCAAAGACTACTCTACCTCCCATGAGAGCTACATCGACAACTGGGATTGTTGCTTCGACACCTGGGAATGCTGATCCAACACCTGCAAGTGACTGGAAGGACACGGATTACTACATCTACCCAATTCTGGAGGAGACACCTTCTGATGCAGAAGGCCCCTCTGCAACTGGTTGAGGAGGTTCTTCTGATGTCTCTCTTAATTTTTTTCTATTTTGGTTATGCCTATGACTGCCAGTTTTTTGTATGCCTCTTTGGCCATGACTACTACTGATATTCACCCTAGTTTCCCTACAATGGCCATGGTTTTTTTGTATAGCTTGATTTTGAATCGCCACAACTCTGTTGATATCTATGGCTGGCACCTCTAGATAAGACCACCACTGATTGTAATCTCTACTGTATTTCTATTAGCTTTTTGTATATTTACAAAAAAAAAAATTCTCCCCCATTAGAGTCAAGCAATTTTGATTATTACAATGTTTCCTACCTCAAGGCTTTTGATATTGAAGGGAAGGCTTTTCATAGGATAGGTGTTTTTAATTTCTGGTTAAAATGCATGTGATTTCTTTTGGAAGATGTCAACACACAACTCATGAAGAATTAAGGTATATGTATTAAGATGTCCAAGACAATTGTTTTATAAATATATTATGTGGGGGTAAATATAATAATATTGTTTTTTAAATGTGTATGTGTATTCATAAAATAAGTAACAATATATTTCTGCTATTTTTAGCTGCTTTATATAAGCAAGTTTTTTATTGGTCAATCTCTGAGTCATGATGATCAGATAGTTTTGGATGAACAGTTTGTTTTTAGTTTTCTGTGTGGAAGCTGAAAGACATGATTTGGAAAAGATTAGATATGTTTTTGTACTTTTTGATTTCCTCGAAATAACAAAAGTACATTTTTTTTCTCTGAAAAAAAAAGTAATATACCATTATATATATATATATATATATATATATAGATAGATATATATAGATAGATATATATATTTAGTTTATATATATATATATATATATATATATATATATATATATATATAATAAATAAGTATATTGAAATTTCATTTCAATCATTTCTAAAAAAACTTTGCTTCTCATTCAAACATACAATTTAAATAAAAAATATTTAATTTGTTGTCTAAATATATATTTTTTTTACATATGTAAATTTTAATAATAACCTTGATATGAATTAAATTATGTATTCAACTTGTCAATGTTGAAATTTGGCATTTACCTTTTCTTGTAAAAAATAAAATATATAATACATAATTATTTTGATCACCCCTGATTCTACTTTCATACAAATTAATACTGTGTCAATTTTAAATTGACGACATCAAAATCGTGTAACATTATAATTATAATGATCATGATTGATAATGTTCAATCAGTATTTATATAAATACTATAGGATCATGTAACATTGTAGTTATAATGATAACATTATTGATAATGCTCAATCAATTGTTGTATATAACCTTTTGCGTTGCAACAATTCTCACTGATTATTTTTATTTCATGTAATTAATGGTTTTTTATTCCATATAATTGGATTGAAAGCTTGTTAATTTGCGACTCTTTATCCATATGCAAAATGCATGACACTATGGGTCATTATAATTTTTTCATATTGTTTGAAAAGGAATTTCATAATTATGGTTTCTATATATTACAATTTTTCCTTACTCATGGACTCAATATTAGCTAATGTTGATGCATTATTAGTATATGCCAAACAAAATGTAGTCTTGATAATTGGAAAATTTTCATGGAAAATCATGTGAGTTAGAATTGTTTGGTTTAAAAACATAGTTATGATCCTTAACCTTTAAGATTAAATCACAAACAATATATCAAAATTGCTTGACACTTTATTCAATGTCAATTAGCTTAGGATATTTGATTATTTTATTTGCGCGTTGCAAATTCATATCCAGAGATCCTATTAGACATCCCTTGGGTCTTCTGATTCGACAACCGAGGTCTTACCCCTCCTTTCATGGACCTAAACCCCTCAAATCATCTAGGGAAAAACTAGTGCCAACAGTATGATTGTAGATTAAGGATTGAAGCACATACAAGATTATCCTATTATAAAATGCTAATTGAAAGATTGGCATTAATTTAATGTTTCCGCCATCCATAGTCGGGATAAAAGAAAACTTGGAGAAAGAAGACAAAGCCGCTCTTTCTCTGAGAATATTTCCACTTACAAGACCCTATGAAGTCTAGACTGTCAATTCATTTATATCCAAAATGGTGAGCACTGGCAGAATACTTACCACAACAAGGGTCAGCATACCCTTCATTTACAAGTGAAGTGTAAACATATTTAATCTACGAAGGCCAGGATGAAAATTCCAGACTTCTAACTCTCACTGTAAATATTTGTGATCTGCCCATTCGTTTAGTGGACAATTTTTAATAGCCTTATTCAACAATTCACCTATATCCAGTTTGGCCAAAACAGGAAGGATCGACCAACCCTTCTTGCATCCTAGAACTATTATGAATAGAGTTATGGGCATAAAAAGGGTTGGTTGCCCCTTCCGTTATGAGGTATTTGTAAAAATAGATAACTTGGAGAAAGAGCGGTCACTCTTTCTTTGAGAATATTTCCATTTGCAAGAAAATTGTGCAAAGCAATGTAAACTTATTCAACCTGCGAAGGCTAGACGGTCAATTCATTTATATCCAAAACGGTGAGCATTGGCAGATTACTTACCGCCACAAGGGTTGGAGGACCCTTCATTTACGAGTGAAGTGTAAACATATTTAAGCTATGAAGGCTAGGCTGAGAATTATAGACTTCCAACTTCCGTTGTAAATAGTAGGGATCCACCCATTCTCTTAGTTGATAATTGTGAACACCCATATCCAGTAATTGAGCTATATCCAGATTGGTGAACACAAGAGGGATCGACCGACCCTTCTTGGATCCTAGAACTTTTATGAATAGAGTTATGGGAAAAAGAAGGGTCGACAACCCCTTCCTTTATGAGGTATTTGTAGAAATAGACAACTCGGAGAAAGAGCGGCCGCTCTTTCTCTAAGAATATTTCCACTTGCAAGCAAATTGTGCAAAGCAATGTAAAATTCATCTATATCCATAACGGTGAACACTGGAAGAATACTTACCACAACAAGGGGTGGCCTCCCCTTCCTTTATGAGGGATTTGTAAAAATATACAACTTGGAGAAAGAGCGGCCGCTTTTTCTCTGAGAATACTTCCACTTCCACACAAATTGTGAGAATCAATGTAAAATTATTCAACCTATGAAGGCTAGATCGTCAATTCATTTATATCCATAACGGTGAACATTGGAAAAATGCTTACCACAACAAGGGTTCGGCCGACCCTTCATTTACGAGATTAGTGTAAAAAAAAATAATCTACGAAGGCCAGTCTGATAATTCTAGACTTTCAACTTCCGTTGTAAATAGTAGGGATCCGCCCCTTCGATTAGTAGAGAATTGTGAGCACCCATATCCATCAATTCACCTATATACAAAATGGCGAACAAAAGAAGGATTGCTTGACCCTTCTTGCATTCTTAAAACTATTATGAATAGAGTTATGGGTAGAAGAAGGGTTGGCCACCCCTTCCTTTACGAGGGATTTGTAAAAATAGACAACTTGGATAAAGACCGGCCACTCTTTCTCTGAGAATATTTCCAATTTCAATCAAGTTTTGCGAAGCAATGTTCCTATGAAATTTGTGTTTAGAGTGTTGATATCTACTTTCTCCACTGCTACAAAATATCTCTTGAGGAAGGAGCAGACTCACTTTCTCCTCAGCATCTAATTCCAACACCCTTTCACTAAACACAAGTTTCAACTTTCCATCAAACTCTTTCGAGGAATATTTCTATAAATTTTGTTGTTAAAATGTCGACATCTTGCTTCCACGGTGACACGTGGAACACTCACATTGTGACACGTGGCATATTTGATTTTTCCATTAGTTTTTCTATTGTTTAAAAGAATATTACGGATCTTAAAGGTACCATTTCAATATAAACCTATGGATTTAAGTTATAGTAATTCCAATGCAATAATATAATCATCTTATGTTATAGTGATTCCAATGCAAGAGAAGAAACATCGAGTGATTCCATTGCAAGAGCAGAAACATCGAGGGAAAAACCAAGAAATACATGAACTTTGATAATACTGTTTTTATAATAATCCTATTGATAATGTTTTATTAAAAATAATTGTTTTCAAACTATAAATTTAAGCCATATTTAGATAACCATGTATATTATGCAAAGTAAATAAGGAAATTTACAAACATTAGTACTTCGAAAATCAACACAACTCCATTTTCAAATCTTATACAAAATAGCTAAAATGCACTTCCAAGAAAAATATGGTTCCTCGTTCAATCTGAAAAACAAATAAAATATGGTTCATTAATGTGTTTCGTGGAGTTTTTCTAAATTCAAAGAGTTTTTCTCCAGTAAATAATCACTATGTCGAATTGATGGCCTCGATTTTTTGTTTTCCATTGTTTAAACTATCATGCAAAAGAAATTCAAAACTTTATCTAAACTAAAACAGATTACATAAATCCAAACATAATCAATAAATAATAATCGATAAATAAGAGAGGTTGAGAATTTAGAGAAGAACACAGAATTAAGAAAATTAATTAAAATTAATATTCAAAAAACTGGATATATATTCTTCAAATAGTAGGGACATCATCATAGAGTTTAAATAATTTTTCAAAATTTAGGGCATTGAACAAAATCCCTCCCCTAAACTTACAGAAAAGTGAACCTAAAATAGATGTCGATACAAACTTAACATAAGGGCCGAGGAAAAAATCCAGGGCCTCAACTAACAGAAAGCTAAACCTAAAATAAAGTGACCGTGGTGGGTGGGTCGCGTGGTTCCATCAAGGGTCGATATCCATTGGTTTTACCCCTCCTAATGATCTTGCCGATCTTTCCTCTGAGGGAGTCTCTGAGGGAGTCGAGGGAGTTTCGGCAGCTGGACGGGATGGACAGGGCTGTCCAGAACCTATCGAAGTAGCTGGGCTCCCCTTGGGTTGATTTTGAATGGCTTCATCGCGTTCACGGAGGAGGGCTCACATTAGCCTCATCATTTCGACTTTGTCTTGTGGATTCCTCTCCATCATTTCAGCTTTTTCTTGCGCATTCCTCTCCATCGTTTTGGCTTTGTCTTGCTCCATCCTGTCCATCATTTCGGCTTTGTCATTTTCCATGGTTTGCATTATTTTGGTTTTGTTGTTTGCCATGGTTTGCTCTAAGGAGTCTAACTTCTACCAAAACTCTGCCATTTCCTTGTCCAACTTCTCAACTTGTCTACGGGTGTGTGCATCGGTGATGTCGGTCCTTCCGCAACTTCTACCTTCCACCATTAAACAAGGAGACAGGCTTGAAGAACTCCTGCAAGAAAGCTTCTCGTACAGGATCTCGCGGCCGCTAAGCAGAGCAGTGGTCGGAATCCTCAGACTTTCATGTTCTCCGACTCTAACAACCTGACGTTGATGAGCGCCAATGGACGGAGAAAGAGTCAAACATAGAGCTAATTTATAAAACATTTTAGGAGACCTCGAGCGAACAAGATTAGATCCTATTTAAATCCACAACACAGATCAGAAATGATAAAAAAAACAGAACACAAATCGCAGTAAATCTACAGAGCCATCGAAATTAAAGATCAAAGCAATTGAAAGACTATTATAGTGCGTTATAAGACATTAAGGGTTCAAGATGCCACCCTTTGATTTAACTGATGGGACATATTGATGGCAAGGGTTCATAATTGGGCTCATAAAATTTTGAAGTCCACCCTCGATCTTGGATGGGGCGATCCAACGCTACAGGATAGTTACGCTGGGTTAGGTTGTGCAGCGTTTAAATTACAGGATACGATGCAGATTCTTTATGAAATCTAGCTAAGCCCATGTTGAAGTCCACCGTTAATGTGGACTGATGAAGATCCAATGGGTTTGAATTATTTAGCTGTTGAGAGATGCCGGAGGGTTAATTTAAAGGATCGGATGTGAAATATTTGTAAATCTTAGTTGATCGCTGATTTGACGTCCACTTTGTTGAAGAGACATTTGGAAATGGTATATTTGGAGAACAATTTCTCCAAATTTCCAACTTTGGAGAATTTCCAAAATTGGTTAACTCTGGAAAATAGGAATTCCTTACTAATTAAAACAAGATTGAAAGACTATGAAGATCAATGATGAATCGATGCCATTATAAGGATCCAATATTTTTTTTATGAAGATGCATGATTTTCCTTAATAAAGTTCTCAAGTAATAAAGTTCTTTGAAAATATATATAACCATACAAGTCAAATGTATGAAGAGGACCATAGGTGTCTATGAAGTTTTGGTAATTGCATATCAGAAGCAAGATCTGAAAAAACGAAGTTAAAACTATTATAAATTAGAGGGTTTTTGGGTGCTTCTTGGGGCAGGTTCAAGCCTTCTAAGGGATTTCTTGCTTCCTTCCAGTCGTGGGTAGAGATTTAGGGTGGTGGGGCATCCTTGTTTGTTTAGCAGGTAGAAAACTAGGGGTGTAGGAGCATCCTTTCTGTAGTGGTAGAAGAATCCATGGGATTAATTTCTCCATCAAGTTGGTGCTTGTAGAACAATTTTGTATACAATTACCTCATTAAAAGGAAAGATTTCTTGGTTTTACCTTTGAGGTTTCCATGATAAATCGGTGCGTTCAAATTTTTAATTGTCCTATTCACATTGGGAATGATTATTTAACTTGTGCTTAATACTAATTTTATATTAAAGGGTTGAAAAAGGCAATATTGATCCCCCCCCACCTCTTAGTATTGTTGGATGAACCAACACCTGCCACATAGCGCCCTCATCATTGCCTAACGTCTTGTGTAGTTGATGCTCTAGAGCCTCTGATTAATATTTTAAGAGCTTGGGCCTATTGGCATAACTTTGTAGTCCCCCTAAGGTAAGCTTACTTCCCTTATAATTTTTAAGCCTTCTTTGGACTCCAAAGCTCATGAACTATTTACCCGATCTTTTTAGGTACCTGGGACAAAAATAATGCTAATAATGGGGTCCCTTTGTGCATATATTTTGTACCTTGTCCCACCTGATGAACACCTTCCAAATTTATCTTTCACATGATCATGTATTCCATGCAACACGATATCCATTTCCATTGCATTATTATTTGTTAGCTCCTTCATGGATGAAGTTTTTTGTAGCCTTTTTAGAGCGATGTAAGCATTTAGAACAGATTTCCAGATATCAAAACCTTGTGCATTTAAATGGAGTCTCATTCTTATAATCCAATCAAATCAGAATTTGATCCAAGAACAATCGAACCCCATCTTAGGAGTAGAGACTTTCATGTTCGTCCATGTGCTCTAGAGATCTTCGGTCCAGCTATCAAATTCTCTTGAAGGAATTGAATCCCTGATTTAACTACACCAACTGGAAGGAGGTTCGAAAACTAAGGAAGATCCAACTCCTCGATTTACTAGATCCATCTAGAATGAGGCTACAACCCCTTGGTTTTCATAATTTCCAACCTATAGATAGGACTCCAGACCTCAGTAAAGTCCAACTCCATAGTTTTACTAGCACCAACTGGATGGAATCCCCAACTCCCTGAGATCACAAGCACCAACCCAAAGGAGACTTCAATCCCCTATCCTTGCTCGATCCTTCCACCCTAATATGAATAAGAAGAAAAATATTCCACTACCATTGTATCACGGTTTCCATCAACCTATACGTGTATTTATGTCCTTGTACCTGTACCACTGTCCATGTATCATTGTATTGATGTCACTATTACAATCCATGTTCGTCATAAGGACACAATCATTGTCTCTATCACAAGGCCACAAAAAATATCGATGTCACAATGTCAACTTGTACATGCCCCAAATCTATCGTCCAAGAATGGCAGCAACTTCTTCCAAGATATACTTCAGATATATAGCAAGACCTTAAAGATGCCTCCAAAGAGTGTAATCAAATCCCATAAATAATCACCAATAGACTTCATCTATTTTCACTTTAAACCCTTACATCAAAGACCTCATAGTACATTCCAAAAGCTTAGAGGGATCTCATGCCAATATCATTACCATGGAATATTCCAATACAATCACCAATAATATCTATGCCATTGGACAGTGGTTTTTGATCATTTCTCATTTTGCGTATTGGAGAGCATAGCTTGTCCATGCTTGTGGAGTGTTTACTCTACTTGCCTTAGTACCAATTTCGAGGGTGAAATATTCCCATCCTAATTGAGAATTTGAGAGGCCATTGTGCATTGGACCATGAGGACACATATTAAGAGGTTGTGGGACCCATTTGTGGCAATATTCCCCACTACACTTGGCATTATTCTCTCACCAATTCGAGTTCAAAATGAATGGTAACATACTTGGGGTAGTTTAAGAGGTATTATTCATGGCATGAGTCATATAAGGTCGAATTGGAGTGGAAGAATAATTCCCATGGAAGAGGAAGAGGCATATTAGAAGAATTGTGACACTTGGGATAGATTCCCTAGCCTCTAGTGTGACAACAATGATGAAGATGCTATGACACCTATGACACAAATCAGACCTGAATGCCAACATCTAGATATATGACATGTTAGGGATAAAAATAGCCCCCAAGAAGGTGCACAAGGGAGTTAGTGCAGCCAAAGAGACACCCATTCGAAATGCGGGAATAAGGAGACTAGGAATTGTTGTTCAAGTGGAATACATTGGAATCTCTTCCCAAATTGAGTTGGAATGAATCCTTTGGAAGGAATTCGACCCATGGAGGACTTGAGAAGTTTATAAAAGTCACAAGAACAAAGAAGGAGAGTAGCTTTTGATCATTGTTATTTGCATCTTTGCAATTTGGAGAGCTTGTACCTTGTCATGCTAGTGGAGTGTTTACTCTAATGGGGAATTGGAGAGGCCATTGTGCATTGGACAAAGATTGGAAAGGCCATTTTGCATTGGACAAAAAACCAAAAAACGACAAAAATTACAGATCCGAAATTCCTAGGTCACTTTTGAGGGGTAAATATTTGGAGTTTTTAAAATCTGAGCACACCATCTTGCCCACCTCAGTCAATTGCATCTCCCTTTCTAATCAGAATTTTGAAATTCCAAGTTTGGATTTTTGGGTTTCTCTGTCAAACCCTAGTCAACTCCAAATCCAGTGGTAAGATCTAAATCTTTTATTTCCATTTTATTTTCTCATTAAGATGTCTCACCACAACAAGGTTGAGGATAAGCTTGAAGGGGCTAATAACTTACGAACATGGAAGTATAGGATTGGGTTAATCCTAGAAGATAATGAATTGGATACCTACATAAGTGAAGAGGTTCCAATCCCAGAGGGAGATGAGGCTAAGGCCTTAAATAAGAAGAACTTGGTCAAGGCCAAGAGGATCATTGCAGATTCTATCAAGGACCATCTCATACCACATGTGTCATCCCTAAAGACACCCAAAGAGATGTTTGACTCCTTGACCAAGCTGTTTGAAGAAAAGAACATAAATCAGAAGATGACTTTGAGGAATCAATTAAAGAATGTGAAGATACAAAATGCAGAGACCATGCAGTCACAATTTACAAGGGTCTCTCAGATAAAAGAACAACTTGAAGCCATTGAAGAAGATATAGAGAATGGAGAAATAGTGATGACCACCTTGAATGGTTCGCATATGTCATGGGATTCCTTAATCCAAAGAATCTGTGCTAGGAAGAAGCTCATCACATTCAGTAGGACGTGGGAGGAATGCTCACAGGAAGAAGCTTGAATTGTTGCTCAAAAAGAAAACATGGGTAGTGAAGACCAAGCTCTCACAACACACACCAAGAATAATTACAACAAGAGGGAGCATCCTCATCACAAGAAGGAGATTGTCCCAGGAAAAAAAGTAGCTCCCACAAGAAGAACAACACTCTGTTAGAGACTCCAGTAGTTCCTGCAAGGAAGCAAAGATTGAGAGGGAGTCCACCCAACAACCAAACAAAGATAAGTATTTGAATTATTATTTCTTGTATAATATATGATTACTTAAATAATGTTTTTCACTCATATACATACTTAGGTTCCTAGATTTAGGATGTATATTATGCATGTTAGAAAAAAATTGCATTAAATTATGAACAAGATACTACTTATATGCAAGTAATGGGTAGTAAGTGGTCTATGGTACTGTACAACATTCCATTGACACTTATCTAGAATGGAACCTCTTTGCTGACATCTTGGAGTAGTACACACTCTTAACAATGTTCTGGTAGAATTGGAAGGCATCTAGAATGTTACGGGATATGTGGACAACATTCTTGAATGGTGTAATGGAAGAGGAAGTATATGTGGAGCAACCACTCGGGTTTGAGACACATGACATGGAGACTCATGTGTGCAAAGTGAAGAAAGTCTTGTACGATTCGAAACAGGAACCTAGGACATGGTACGATAGAATTGACAAGTTCCTGACTAGTTTGGGCTTTACCAAGAGTAAAGCGGATTCCAACCTTCACTACAAGGTTGAGGAACGAAATCCGGTGATACTCCTATTATATGTGGATGACCTGGTTGTGACAGGTGAGGATGGGTTGATTACTGATATGAAGACGAATTTTGCTGCCGAGTTTGAGATAAGGGACTTGGGTATGATGCACTATTTTCTAGGCATGAAAGTGTGGCAGAGTGCGGATAGAATCTTCCTTGGACAAAGAAGTATGCAGTAGATATCCCAAACCGGTTCGGGATGATGGACTGCAAGGCCATGGACACACCTATGGCATCAAACCTGAAGCTATTGAGTGATGATTCATCGGATTCGGTTGATGCCATGATGTATTGTTGGATGATAGGGTCTTTGATGTACTTGACAAATACAAGACCAGATATTTGCTTTGTTGTAAACACATTGAGTCAGTATATGGTATAACCCAGGAAAGTTCACCTGATTACGAAAAAACATGTGATGAGATATCTGAAGGGTACACTTGATTATGGAGTCAGATATGCCTCAGATAGTGAGTTCAGACTGTATGGGTACACAGACTCATATTGGGATGGAAGTGCTGAAAACAAAAAGAGTACCTTAGGATCATATTACCTTAGATTCATATCAGGCGTGATCTCATGGCTCAGTAGAAAGCAACCCTGTGTTGCACTCAGTACAGCGGAAGTTGAACATGTAGCAGCTTGTTAAGCTTGTGGTGAAGTAGTGTGTCTTCGCAAGATGTTTATAGGATTGTTCGATGCAGAGATTGATGCTACGGAGATACTCTGTGATAGCCACAGTTGCATCAAGTTGACAGAAAATCCTGTGTTTCATGATAGATCAAAGCACATCAAGATTAAGTTCCACTATATCTGGGATATGGTGCAGAAGGGAGCTGTGAAGCTCGATTATGTTCCTACAGAGGAACACGTTGCTGATGTGCTGACTAAGCCTCTGGATCGTGTGAAGTTTGAAGCTTCATGTGGTTTAGAGGGATCTCTCTAGAAAGAAATACTGATAGAGATCCTATCTAGGAGGGACAGAAAACCAGTATTGGCTAACTGATAGTTCCAACTCTCACAAGCTGATTCATGTCCGTATGGATGGATGCCTCTTTAAGGGTGAGGGTAGATCAGTACTGTCTTACTGATAGTATCTGTATTTAGTTACTAATGTTTGTTGCAGGTGTTCCAGCTGATGGTGCTACTGATGAGGATGTTCCAGCAGATGGTGTTCTAGCTGATGCGGTTGCTAACAGTAGAAGATATTCTAGCTGATGGTGTTGTTGATGAGGATGTTCTAGCAGATGGTGCTCCATTGATGATGAGAGGATCTAAATATGATGAGATGATCTGAATATAATGGGGTGACAGTAGGGTACACAGGTTTTTTCAGAGACAGTGTAATCAGTCCTGAGATGTACCCATGGAGGACTTGAGAAGTTTATAAAAGTCGCAAGAACAAAGAAGGAGAGTAGCTTTTGTGATGGTCCAAGAATATCCATTTATTTTTATTATTATATATATACTCAGTATTTAATGCTCAGAATAATCTCAGGTCGAAATACCAAGTGAAACTATGTAAAAATACCAAACAGTGCATAAATGATGCCATTTTCCCTATATCTTGTTGTCAGAGCTTGAAGAGACATTATTTCAAATTGTATAAGTCAATATTTGTGATTTTGTTGATGTATGGAGTGTCATTAATGTTATAAAGAAGTTTCATTAACATTGCACAAGTCTTTGGAACCTAAATCCCGAATTTCATAACCAGTGGTGAAGTTTACTAGCATTTCCCCCTAGTATGTGAAGACATGTATACAAACATCTGATTTATGGTAGTTGCAGAAGCCTATAGAAACTAATTGATGATGCATTGGGGATATTATTGAAGTCCTTTATCAGTACCATGTCTCTGTTCTGAAATTTGGAGAGGTCTTACAACATTTGGGAAGCCATCTTTGTCCCCTACCCTTGGTGGTTTTGAACCTCGATTTGACTAGTAAAATTCCCCAACTTCTCCTGAATTTAAATGTATGTTGCAGAAGTATTCTGATATTATTCTACAATCAATGATGAGGTTCCTTTTTATGTCTTAATACCCTTCATATACCTTCATACCCAATTCGAAATCCTTTAAAGAGCCTTTTGGATCCATCTACCCTTGGGGGCTTCAACATAGATTTTCCTAGTAATTCTACCTTTCATTCTTTAATTGTAAATGCAAGTGGCTGAAGTATTTTGGAAGTTTCCAAGCCTATAATAGCTGCATAAATGTGTCATATTACACCTCAATGGTTATGAATATTTTTCAAATGTTTTTTTCAAATTGTTAGGTATTTTTTATGTTTCTAAAATTTCTTCTATATGGGTTCTTGGTTTATCTCAGTTAGACATTGCTTATTAAAAGATGTAGAGAGGAACGATGCAAATTTTGTCTTTTTTTATGTCCCAATACCTTTCAAACACCTTCAGACCCAAATCAGAAGCATGTGAAGCCATTTGGAAGCATTCGATTCATTAATAGTCTAAGGGTTGAATTGGCCAAAAATTGCAATTTTCCAATTTTAAAAAATTGATTAAAAAGGGACACTACATGAACAATAGAATTATGTAGCTAATATGAAATGGGTTGTGTAAAAAAACAACACCAACCTTAGATGTTATTGTTATGACATGTGATCTCTCCTTTTTTTCCTAATTTAATGTTTTATCTCAATGCCATCTTGGAAGATTGATCTTGTTGTTTAGGCTTCTCTTATCTCTTATGGTCATCTCTCCCTCTTCTTTATCGAATTCTTCCCATGTTACACTAGATCTTCTACAAACCCATCTACAAACAATGTCTAGAATTGGTATAATTAATCAAACAAGTGATTTCTTCATATTGTTAGCATTTTTGTCTTTATGTTTATAAAATTTATTCTATATGGATTCTTGGGTTATTTAACATTAATATAACATTGCTTATTAATGTTTATAGAGAGGAACAATGCAAATATTGTCACTATTCTAAGGTCTCTACATAAGGTCTCTCACTCCATGGGCGGAGGTGGAAAAGGCGCTAAAAATTTGGATGACTCACACCAAAACAGACAAATGTGTGGCAACGTGGAGGAATTATGATGCAGACCCACCCAGAAGCAAATCGATGGTGGAAATGGGTTCCCATGCTAGAAAGTGCACGATGGTTAAACTTGGAAAAGGTGGAGCGGAAATTAAACTGCTAACCATGTGGAAAGCGTTGGTGGAGTCCACTATGAAAAGCGGTTAAATTTAAACCGCTCATTGCAAGTTCCGAATCCACCTAAGCATATGTTCTATAAAAGGTTTGTTTAAAGTTTTAAAAAATGTTTTTGTCGCTTATTGCCTAGAGTAAAAGAACCCATGGGAAACACATTGTTGTCTTCGTCAACTGGAACAACACCCAAGAAGCTCACTTCACAGGTAGCTCGAAACCCTCAGTGTTTTGATTTTGTGTCCCAAATGGAGAAAACTCAAGACCTTCTTCCCTTCAATGAAAGTTCAGATGAAAATGAGAAGCTTGTATTTGACAGGGAAAGGGATATTTTCGACCCTGTTTTGTCTATGTGTAGTATTTCACAGTCTAAGGAGAAATTAATGGAGTTTAAGTCACAGGGAAAGGATGTATTTAATGTTTTTGGTTATTTTCTTTACTATTTTTTTGTTGAACAAACCCTACACTTCCCCAAATTTGTTTGTTGGTGTGCAGTGAATTATTCCCAGGGCCAAAAGGTAATCAGTAATGTAAAATGACCAAAATTCTATGTCGAGCAAATGCGTAGACTGTTCGTGAGGTTCTACGTTTACCTGAAACATTTCCCAAAATCCCTGAGCCATTTAACGAATAAAATTTGGCAAAGTTTTATAAAAACTGCAGTCCTGCAGAAAAAGACAAGTTTTTATTACAAGTCTTGAAATATGGTCAGTCGCATGAAAACCTATCGTTCCCTTTGAGTATTGATGTCTTTCAGCAAGATACCCAGCTATTTTTGTCCTGGTTGAGTCAAATTTTAGATCTAGATAGTGATAAGTCAATCATGAAAGTTATGTTAGGTTTCCTTCTCCAAGTAATTTCACCATAGTCATAGTCAAGTCCGGTGTGTTGTTTTAATTTTGATAAATTCCTAGCTGATGCGATTCATGGCCAATTGGTGAATTTCAACCAGTTAAAGCATTTTAGATATCAGTCATATCTCCTGAACCTGTTCGTGTGTTCAAACATTTCGGAAGACAAGTTTCTTGGTACCATATTTTCTCATGACCTTCCTAAACAGGTCAATATGTTTGAATTAACCCATAAAATCATGGCATAAATTTACAGAATTATTTTTAATGTTGAAATGCCCCGAGTGTTAGAAGAAATGAAAGAAACTTTGCATCCTACACCAGAAGGCCAAACAGATGATTGGTTCTTGTATAGAGAACATACTATAATTAGGGTGTATGGTTTTACTGGAGCACCATATCTGTTGCCAACCATTTTAACAGCGAGGGTTTTTTCCTTGGAATTTATTAGAAAAAGGTTGCATTCATAAGAAGAACATTTTTGTGCTTTCAAAAAAGCATTGGATGTGAAATTCCCTCTTAAAGTTGGTCCATCCATCATTAAGAATAAGGAAGCCCTCTTTGTAGTAGAAAAATTACTGAAGATTATGGATTTCCATGAGGCTGAAAGGATTAATTATGATCCTCATCAAATTATATCGCAAAGGAGACATCAAAATGGAAATAAGGCTTTTGATCATCAAACAGTAGAAGTATTGAAAGAAATGATAAATTTATTCAAATTTGAACAAGATAATAAAGAGGCAAATATGGAACAAACAGGAAATTTGGCAATGTTGGTTCAGACACCAGCTAAATCTGATATCACCAGTAAGAGAAGTATTTCAGAAGTTGATAGTATGGAAGTTGATCAAGAATTTTCAAGGAATAAATAAAAAATGGAACGATAAAAGGAAATTATTAGTATGGAGGAACAAGATTCAATTGTTCCAGAAAAAACTAGTTTGATTCCATCGCCACCTGCAAAAATAAAGGAATATTGTTTTTTAGAAATAAAGGAATGTAGAAATAACTCTCAGTATAAGTCCATATTTGATGTCCTTTCACAATATGCATCAAAGAGGAATCAGTCTTCCGAAGAAACTCAAAAATTGTACCCTCAAGTAAGAACGATGGCAGAACAAAAAGTTTCCCTTCTTACAGCTATGGATCCAGGAAGAAACACTATAAGGTTTGCAGTGGTGAACGATGAGAAAGTTTCTGAGATGGAAGTTAAGATTGATGCGATTAATATACTAGATTAGATTCAATTGCATAAACAAACAGGAGATGTCCTGTATTCTAATTTATTGCAATTCACTTAATTTTTTTTGAAATTGCAGTCCATGATATCAAAGCTAGAGATTCAACTGAGGCAAGAGAAGGCATAAAACAAAGCAAATTCGATCCAGATCAAAATACTACAAGTGGACCTTGTGACCGTAGGAGCCGAGCCCGAGAACAACCAGTGTACCAAAAGGATCATTGATGAAAAAGAAAATACCATTCAAATTCTCAAGAAAAAATTGAAGGTGCC
This sequence comes from Larix kaempferi, assembly GCA_027924585.1. Taxonomy (NCBI): domain Eukaryota; kingdom Viridiplantae; phylum Streptophyta; class Pinopsida; order Pinales; family Pinaceae; genus Larix; species Larix kaempferi. The sequence continues at coordinate 2,424,060 of BSBM01000871.1, read as the reverse complement.
AAATAATCAACATGTGCAATCTCCAGAGTTGACAGGATTACAACAAGAAAAGGAATCCATATATCAAGAAATGATGGATCACAAAGGTAAAATGTTAAAGTTACAAGATGAAAAGCATGCTTGGGAAAAACAAAGGATTGAATTGTTACAAATTTCATTGTTGAATACCAATCAGATTGAAACTATGGAAGCACTAGAGAAGCAAGGGGATCAATCTCTATGTACAGATGAAGGACAAATGGAAAATTCCTCCACTGAGGAACTAACCAGTGCTATGTCACAAATTAGTCTAAAATATGTAGAGATAGAAGAGTTGAAAGCAGAAAACTAGAAGTTGAAAGAGGAAGTAATTCGAAATTATGGAGCAAAGGCAAAGGCTTTGAGTGATAGAAATCAACTGCAAAAGAAAGTTGATGAATTAAAAGTTAAATTGACAAGTCGGCTTCCATTGCGTGGAGCTGAACACCTTATATGGGATGTGATATCAGTGGAAGTCACCAAATTCTGATCTTATTTGAATTTTATAACAGATAAAGATTCTATAGAAAACATAGCTCTCTAGAGGTGCAAAGTGGCAAACGAGACATTACTTAAAAGGCCTTCAGAAATACCTCAAAATACAGTTATTTTGTTAAAAACTCTAACCCAATTAGATATGCAGAGTTTTGGAATCAAAGACAGACCATCAATCATCATTTCGGCAAGAAGAGTTATTGGCAAGCATGATCGTGTTAAAGAAGTAGAAGACATGGTGCAAGATGGTCCTTGAAGTTCAAAATTTTAAGGAATTATTTTTGGGGCCTTTGGAATGTGATCTACCTTCTTTTTGGAGTGCCGATGGAAAAATAATGACTGAAGAAAATTATCACAATTTGATAGTACATGCTCGTATGGATCACTCAAAATTTGAAGGTTTGGTCAAAGGATTAATTGGAAAGACAATTATTGATAAATTGACCGATGATTTTGAAATACTTGAACAATTTGTAATGATTAAGAAGGGTCTGCCAGATGTATGTTACACATAATGCATAGAATTGGAGGTGATGGTGAAACAAATGATGGATTATGAAATCCCAACTCAAGAGAAATGGAAAATTGTTGAAAGATTTGGGAAACCAAAACACAGGTTATGTCAGGAATAAATATTCAGGTGTCTTAATTTTAAATGACATTACGGTTCCTTTGTTAACTGCTCGAGTGTTACATCAAACATATTTCTTTGAAATTTCTTTTTTTAGCGAAGAATTCAAAGAACGTTTTGTATAAATTTTGATTTTTCAAAGTAATAGGGATTGGATCCAAAACAAAGATTCATATGTTGTTAATTTCTCCAGTCTTTTAATTTCTCTTTTGTGAATGTATTTTGTGTTACACCATCTCATTCCTTTGCCTCATAGTTGACTGTAATATCTGGGTTAGAATTAATTTTATATGCTTTGATCCACACATTTAAATATTGTCAATGTTCTTTCTTCCAAATTAATGTAGAATTCATCCTAGAACGGATATTGGCTAAGTTATAACATATAAACAATATTTATCCCAAATTCCAATCTCCGACAAGAAGGATCGGCCGCCCCTTCGTTTATTATAAAATTGTGAACAACTATATCCAACCGTTCACCTGTATCCAGAATGGTGGACACAAGAAGGATCGACCGACCCTTCTTGCAATCTAGAACTATTTTGAATAGAATATTGGGTAGAAGAAAGGTCAGTCGACCTGTCATTTATGAGTTAATTGTAAAAATATCCAACCCGCCTAGGATGGGATAACAGTCCCAGACTTCTAACTTCTGAAATGAATAGTTGGGATCGGTATATTGGCTAAGTTATAACATATCAACAATATTTATCCCGACTTGTGAAATGAAGAATCGGAAACCCCTTCGTTTAGTAGACAACTATAGGCACCTATATGTTACAATTCACTTGTATCTAGAGTGGTGAACACAAGAAGGATCGACCAACCATTCTTGCACCCCGCATGAGGATTTCATCACCTTTTCCGAAGACACAAATATATTGCAGATTGCGGATACCTAGATTTCTTAAAACGTTCCATCAATTCCGCTATCCTGCAACCACAATGTAGATTGCGGGATGGGACAACAATTCCCGACTCCTGAATTCCGTAGTAAATAGTGGGGAATGGATATTGGCTAAGTTATAACATATAAACAATATTTATCTCAACTTCCAACCTCCAACAAGAAGGATCGGCTGCCCCTTTGTTTAGTATAAAATTGTGAACACCTTTATCCAGGAGTTCACCTATATCCAGAATGTTGAACACAAGAAAGATTGGCTGACCCTTCTTGCAGTCTAGAACTATTGTGAAAAGAATACTTGGTAGAAGAAGGGTTGGTTGCCCCTTCATTGCATGAGAATTTTTAACAAAGGCAAGGTAGCCATTTAGTTACAGTCAAAATGCTTTAGTCTAGTGGAAAAGATGAGATAAGAAACAATCCAATCAATACTCTTTAATAAGTTTTATTTGTTATCTCTGTATGATTTGTAGATCTTGTTGTCCAATAATTGTCCAAGCTTAATTAAGGTTTCCATCTATTCAATGCATGTAAATTCCATTTTTAATACCATAAATATTTTCAAATTATCGAGTGGCCTGCATATACTTTTGTCCAAATATTCAACCTCCGAAGGCGAGGGTGTCAATTCATGTATATGAAGAATGGTGAACACTGAAAGAAGACTAAGCACAATAAGGGTGGGCCGACCCTTCATTCATGAGATAAATGTATACACAACAAAACCCCTTTCACTGGCCCCTTCGGCATCACCTTGTAAACAGGTTGAAGTCTAACCAGAAGCGAATATGGGGGTTGCATAATCAAGATTCTCTTAACCATGGTGATGCAGAGATGTCATTACGATCTTCGCATAACGTTCTATTTAACATCAACTAACTAATGGGATAGAACACCATATGTCTTCGCACTTGGAAGCTATCGCAGTATACAGAACTACATTGAATCTCTACTGTATTCACCAGTTAGCTACGAATTCGTCAAACTATGTGTTTCTTCTTCACAATCACGCACTTGTATTCCAATTTATCAATGTGCAATTACCATTCACATACATATAAATTAAGTACAAAAACTCACATAAACTTGAATACAAAATATGTGATAAACTCATACACATAAATTAGAAGGATCGGCCACCCCTTCTATGATGATCGCTCGTTCTATGATCGATCCTTATCTCAAACGACTCTATAAAATGTGCATTCGATCTCTCATAAATAATGCTAGCAGATTTGTTCTTAATCAATCAATTGATTTTGAAAATGAGGGGTCGATCCTTAACGATCGATCATTAGCATGAAAATTTGCAAGTATACATCTAATATTAAAACACTAATTTATAATTATAGGCATTATATGCATTCTTATATTGACTACTTAATATTGACTGTTTTACAGATAAAGCATGGTTGCGTTGTTCAGCTTCAGTAACTACCAGGAAATCCCTTTCTTTGAATTGAAAAAAGATCATGACCTTCACCTATTCACAAATGGATGGTATGTTGAGATAGAAGAAGCAGATAATTTGTACCCGTATTTATATCTATTCTACTTGGATTATGAGGGAGCTCAGACTAGACCTGGAATATTGACATATGCGGATGGCGATGAAACCGGTGAAAAATTGCGAGCTCAAGTTGAAGCGGTCGATGGTGAAAAGTGTTGCCTTCTACAACTTGATATTATGGTTTGTAATTATCGACCAGATATAATGAAAAGTGCTCCCGATCCAGATCTGATTTCCTGTGTGAAGCAAGGGTGAGTTTTTACCTCGTATGATGTTTCTAATCGTTCTGGAATTGATACCGTGTCATCCTTGAAGAAAGGAATTTTGTCCGTACGGAGGAAAAGAATGTTGGTTGCGAAAACTTCCTCTGTATTGCATTACATGAATATTAATAAGAAGTCGATAAAGGTATGCCATGAAAGGATTCTTACATACAATAGAAGAGAATTTATCCAATATATTGTAAAAGATGTGGATAAATCTTCCTTCAAACAACTCAAAGGAATTCCTTCTAAGCAATGCTACAGAAATTGACTAAGAGCTTCGAAAGTTCAAAAGAGGTTCAACAAGAGTAGATCAAATACTTTTTGTTCAATGAGCAAGTTTTTCCATTGACGTAACAAGATGTGTTGTTGCGCCTCCGCACTTACAATATCGAAAGGTTGATGAGGAGGTCGTGCAAAAGATGGTTGTATCTCTTCTCCATACATTTACAACAACATTGAGAGATGCTATTCTATTACCTTTCGATAAGGAGACTACATTGGCTTTTCTTCCTAGAAACGAAGAATAAATTAATTTGGCATCAGTAAATTTTTATATATTGGATGGGCATCATACTGCGCAGAAAATAATCATTGCAGATGATCAATATAAACAACTCCATTAGAGGTATTGGCATCGAACAACTTGTCTTCTACATAGAGACATTCCTCAGCACATCAACATCAAATTATGAAAGCAACAAAATTTGTCAAACAAGGAATTTGCAAACACTCCATTCATTTCTCAAGTTGAAAAATCAAGGGAGAAATGGATATCCCGCGGCACTCCATACCACTCGGGAAAGGGAAACGTTTCCAGTGATGCTTGGCAGGTATATAATTTTTCTTCTCATCAATCAAAGTTTTTGGATTGCTTCCTGTGTTATGAAATTAGCAAATTAACTGGAATATTCAATTTTATATTTTTGCAGTCTTTCCAAGATGAATGTATGGATATCTTTCTTGTTTAAACAAAGGAGAGCCTTAAAGACAAGCTAACTCTTGTTTTGACATCAGATCGACTATGGAGCAAATGACAGTCTGTATTCGAGCTTTACAAAAGTGGCTCCTTGCCATGCTCGCCCAAGAGCATCACTGAGGATGATTTTGTTCAAAATAAAATAAAAATTTATGGCTCTAATTTTTTTAGACCATTGCGTGATCTTGATGAAGATGAATTGACCACTATGGCAGACAATATAATCAATGGATCGGTTTGGATGAGCACATCAGTCGATAAAAACATTTGCGGACAAACTTTAAATCAATATTGCAAACGAATCAAGGACGAGAGGTCAACCAGGCATTCGATCGTTAAATATTTCAAAGTTAATGATGTTCAAATTGATCGATCACAGATTGTCACTAACGATAACGTCATTGAAATATATAAAATTGCACCAAACCATCTCCAGCAACTGTGCAGTATTTTATGCTCCGAAAAGCAAGCAAAATCTCCAAGTAAAAAGAGAAAGAACGAATCTGAAGTGGATAATGGTACCAAAATACCAATTGATGCTTAGAAAATATTGAATCTATATATCAATAAAGAGAGGATGGGTATGTCCATTGACGACGTCGAAAATAGTTCACAGTTTTCTTTTCAATGTTGTTATCCTGAATCTTTGGTCAACACACTTAGATTAATTCAATTTTTTGGTGCGGCAGTCAGCTGTGAATTTGTTGATGTGGATATGTGTAATTGCGATAGTCCATGGACAAAACAAGACATGATTTCACTTTTGTACTACTTAGAAACAAATGAAGAGGCATGTACTTGTAATTTTTTAGTTGATATGGAAAACTCTTGTATGATTTCTAAAGCTTTCACAATTTTCAGCAAGAAATAAAAAAACATGTTACACCGAATCCTACAAAGGGAGTTTATAGAGAATTCTCTAGAGACTTGTTTATAGGATTCTCTATTATACAGTGTTGGAGCATTGGAAGGGATAAGGATATTTTATCTACTTCTGAAATTGATATGGATTGGAATATGAGGGCCTACCGATGATTGATTTACCTCGGCCCAAGGTTAACAACGATAGTGCGAGAAGCCATGTGTTTTCAAAAGAAAGGACACATGAACTCTAGGATCACATTGTTTCTAGACATGTCTCTTCTCAAGGCACAGTTATTCCGTTTTACACAAGAGGTAGGATTCTTCGTTCATTGATGAGGGCTCTAGAAAGAATAGTTATTTCTATTGTAGATATAGTACAACAAGAGCTGTTTATGAATAGTTTCTATCATGAATTGGGTGTAAAACAAGGTATTTCTATTAACTTTTTCAGATGTCTTTGATTTTATTTTACTTTTCTCGGGTGGTTATGTTCAATAAATTCTTCAAATTCCTATTCTACTACAACTTCCATTAAAGAGCACACCCACGTATCGTCCAATCAAATTATACTATCTGATGATGAAATTGAATGTGATATAGAACCCACAAATAACTACCAAATAGGAGCACAAATAGCACAAGAAGGTAAAAATTTATTTTTCAAAGATCATGGTTAAATTAACTAAATCATGAAAGGGGATAGTGACCTTGAATACTTGCAAAAAATTATATAAAATGTATACCTGCAAATTTCTAAGTCAACATGTGGATCATCCACAACCAGAGCTGGCATCGACAATGCCCCTGGATATTGGCCAGCAAATCATATTGGAGAATAATGGACTAGGCGGCAGCTTGGACAATAATGAACAAGGCGAGAGCTCGGACAATAATGAACAAGGAGAGAGCTTGGCAATATTGAAACTGGAGAGGGCTTGGTGTCAAAATGTGGTTTCTCCAGTGATGTTACTCACCAGTCAAATGTTGGCTTGCCATTGACAGGTAAAAGACAAAGAATATTTTCTACTTAAATTGATAAAACAAATTTATTCCGAAGTATATAATGACAAGCAATATTTCTGTGCAGCTCCCCATACAAAAATGTTATTGATATTAGAAATGGAAGGTTTTCTATTTCGCAAGAAAGCCATAGAAAATGACTCCAAAAGATATTATAAAGGAAATAAAAAAATACTATTGGAGGGGAAAGAGTAAAAAATGGGGAAGATCAGATTACTAATGGTGAATTTGAATTTAAACATAGAAGAACTTCATATGAGTCACGAACACATGCCATTCAATTTTTGGATTTACTTCTTTCCAAATTCAATGTTGGGATTTGGTCATCTAAGTGTAGTGTCAATGAGGGGAAGCCACTACTTACAAAAATTTTTATGGCATGCGGTAAAGATAAATCATATGAGCAAAAATTTGTATTTATTTGGTTTCGAGAGATATGTACCTACGATCAAGAAGCAAATACACAAAAAAATATGGAGAGTGTGTGGACAGAGTTCCCAATGAAAAATTCAAAAATTAATACATAAATGATTGTTTTGGAGGGTGATGGTGAGAAAGCACTTCCATTTCAAAACTGTATTTTGAGTAAGCCCTTTATTGAATTGTCCCTTAGGACAAATACTGAATTGGTACATGGACTTTGGCAACATTTTAGTAAAATGCATGAATCAGCTGATATCCGAACCTTCAATGCCTTCTCCTAGTTGTATCCTGGTTAAGTGGCAGCCATCAAATGTAGCGTATCATTGCCTATTTATAGATGTAATCTATCATTTCCTACTTTAATCATTCAATGTGTTTTCTATTTTTTTCCGGAGATGTTTCTATTTTTGTCTGAATGTAACATATTATTAGTTTAGTGTGATGCTTTTATTAAATCAATTGAATATGTGAAATTTTGGGTGATTTTTGTATTAATCTTTAGAAATCAACATCTTCATGTACAGTTGCATGGTTGTGATCATTAACTTCATGAACAAAGTGTTGTTGTTGTTGTTGTTATATATATAGTCACTATTCTTGTATGCAGTCAGGATATCACCGCAAAAGAAACTATTGGTCCTAGGAGTACATGGATTTCTCTTTGGAGTTTAGATGTTATCCAACATTGAAGATTCTTCCAAACAACCTCATTTTGTCCATAATTGCTATCATTATTATACACGCATGTTCAGCCCCGAAATTATCAGTGTTTCCAAAGAGCATTTCGACGTTGCTCTGTGGTTTTCCTCGCTCAACAACATGGAAATTAAAAATTTCCTTTCTATATTTGAATGGCTGAAAAATTAATATTTTGTATTTATTTGGGGTAGAGATCAATGTAAACTTAGTACTATTTATAATCACTCAATGTCTGCATACTATAATGTTGGTGAAGTACAGAACATATACAAAAATTCGTTCAAGGATGTAATTATCCAATATGGAGATATATATAAACAAACATACGTGTTGTTTATAGATGAAGGGAAATATCAATCAACAGAGAATTGCAAGGAAAACTGCTTGAAAATGCCAACTAGTTAAAAATTTGACGGTTCACAAGAGAGAGATATAGCTATAAAAACAATGTTGTGTTCTCTGTTGAATTATCTCGGGCCTCGTTAAAAAATGGGGCATTGGTTAAACACATTCAATTTGAAATGACCGTCATATTATACAAAAAAAATCATTTAGTGATTTGTATATTTTTTACAACTCCTGCATTTAATTGATGTAAGTTTTATTGCACAGTTTTCATATTATTTATGGACATCGTACCATGTATCTAGTAATGTGTTTCAAAAATGGTTGAACAAGAAAGCAATATACTTAGAAACATTGAAGCACAATATTTTATTGTCTGGGTTGTGTGTGTGTGTTTTTTGTTTGCAGATAGTACTCAAAGATTTGTTTCTAGTCAACCATTGATCATTTTTTATTTCAATGGTGTTTTGTTACACACATTACATAGAAAACAGAAACCTGGATTGCGACAACCACCGAACATCGAAACATCAACAAAGTATTATTTTATACGGCCAGGCTTAAGGGAATTTTTTGAAAAATGTTTTACTATTTTTGAGGTTGGGGTATGGACATCTTCTCAATGAAAAAACGTTGATGATTTTTTGCCTAGATTATTAGAAAGAACAGGATTGAAAAGGGAACTATTTAGATTATTTTTAACACAGGAAGATTTTTCTTCCGTATCCAGAGAGGGTTTTCAGGGTGATGGAAATCCTTATGTATTTTGCAAGCCTTTGAGTATAGTTTGGGACACTTTGATCCATGGTTGGGATCAGACAAATACTGTGATTGTCGATGAATTCGAAGAAAAACATGTTTCTAACAAGGAAGGAAACTATATTATAACAAAATATTATACTTGTGATGATGTCAATGACACATTATTGTTAGATTGATTATGGCCTTGCTTGTTGCAGCTGAATGGCATGAGTGATGTGAGGCCAATTGTGAATAAAAAGAAAATGAAAGTATTTTGTTAAATAATACACTTGAATGTTTGTTTGTACTAGTATGTTTAATTTCACTGTGATTATAATTCTTGTAAAGTGTCGAGTTTGGTTTCCAAAAATGCAAAATCAGAGTTTGAAATTGCTAAAATCTGTTTTAAAATTTCAAGATTAAGTATTGGATGTGTAAAATGTATCCTTACAAAAGGGCAAGTGGCAATCTGCCTTTGGAAAATCAGATGAATGGGGGAACCATCGAAGGAGAGAACTGGAGAAACTCTATACTTGGAGAATTGTAATGTTTTACAATCTTAAAAGAATTTCAATTAGTTTCTCTTTTACTTTCTTTTGTTGTGTATAAAGTTTCCTTGATTCATTTTGTTTTTTCATACATACATCTAGTACCTTTGTTTAAATTGTATTGTTAAATCATAATACATATAAATTTGTGTGCTTGATTTATCATTCATATGATTTATATGCAGCTTATGCATCAGTAAATTTCTTTACTTGATTCATATTGTTTTACATTGTGCAATTACATAACAGTCATTATCATCATATTAAGTTAATTTGCTAAGTTAAGTTATTAAGCATATAATTAACAACTCCATAACTAGGCTTATGCCTATCATTCTAAGAACATACAGGAGGCATCCATCCATCAATGAGGTTGTGACAGCATAAGCATACATGTATTACATAAATGGAGTTTAGCCATTCATCATTCACATACAAAATTAGTATAGCAGATAGCTTATGCAATTGAAACAAACCTCGTTTATGAATATAACCTTCTAACATGATTACCATAGCATATTCATGGCTTACATTTATTTACACATTCATTCCACATATTGAACATATCAAGCATAATTAAATACATGAACATTATAATGCATACACAAATTTGCTTATCTGAATTTCACATGAATGTGGCAACTGGCTGGCTGCATGTGAGCCACGCTCCACCCAACCTTGGAACTTGTCCAGCCTGTACTATTTCAACTCCCAAGTTCACCCCCGAGTTGAGATCCATACATTAACCATAGATATCTCACTCAATATTTCTCGGATACTCACACTTCTTCTCACTTAGCAGTCACACCCCCTGTGCTCTACGTGCATCCCCTTGGACCAATGTCCAACCACCATGGTCGTGCATACAATAGCCTGCCCCACTTCCACCTTGATCACTGAGGCAACCCTGTGTCCTCCTTTGGGATCCCATGTGTCTATCCCAAAGGAACATGTTTCTCCATCCATAATCACGATTAGCCACTAAATGTCCAGATTCATTAAAATTAATAATAATTAATTAATAATTAATCCCCCACTAAGAATATGGCTTAGGGGTATGGGTTTTGGGTTTATCATAAGTTTTAGGGAACAAGGTACATAAGTCAACCTGACCCCCTCTGGTAAGGTGGATAAGTCAACCTTAGGGAACAAGGTGCAGAAATGCTAATTGAAAAATTAACATTAATTTACTAATGTTTATTAATCATTTGTAGAAATAGATAAATGTTTTAATTAAATAAATTCACTTAAAACATTAAAAAACACATAGATAATCAATTAAGACAAATCCAGATTGAAGATCAATGTATTTAATTATTGATTGCGAAATGAAAACATTATAGTTTCATAGCATAAACAAAGAAGATGCCAAAAAGAAACTAACTTTGATTCATTGGTCTGCAAAAAATTACAAATTACAATATCACAAGTGAGACAACGTTTCTCTAGTCCTTCTCTGGCAATTATCTCCCCCCTTTCCCCATGAGACTTCTATCCTTTAAATAATATTTACAAATTGATTACAAAGGATAGCCATCCCATGAAAACAGGGATTACAAAATCAACTAAACTAAGGATAGCCAAGGGATGCTTGCCACTTGGTCCTAATTTATATCAATTCATCAACATCAGGATAGTTGTGCGATTCAATCCCTAGGTGGGCATCACATGTGAAGATCTCCATCTCATTTTTAGCAAGCTTATGCCAAGTGCGCAGATAGATGTGGACCTTGCCTCCCAGGCTAATCGACTGCTTGATGAACTAATCCACATCCTCAATATGAATATTCCCAAGCTGTCGGATCTTTTTTTGACCTCCTCACATCTACTTTCCACTTGTTCAATCATCAATTTAGGGGGACAAGCATCCTCTATGAGATCCATCATAGGAAATTTCAGTGTTTCCATGATTCCATCCATAGCAAACCATGTCCTCCCACAAATAGATTTTTCCTTAGTTATTGTTTCATCTACCATGTCAAGAACATTCTTCCAGGCATTCAGGGAAGTTTTGACTTTCCTAAACTGGAAGTTGTCCAACATTTGAATATCATTTGGTTTATCCTTAATGTACCTCTTCCAAGCAACGATGTCATCAATGGCTTTGGAAGCTTTTTCTCTCCTATCCACTTGTTGGTTAAAGATGACAGACATCTTTTCAAAAGAATTATGGGTCTCCCAAATTTCATTCAATGCATTAAATAGTTCTGTTAGGAGTTCGTGATGCTCCTCATTCACCTGATTGGCCAAATATTTAAATTCCTGCTGAGTGAACTTAGAAAAGGAACAGGAGGTTGCGCTTGCAGTTGCATCCTTTAGTTGTTGTTCAAGCACAACTATCTTTTCAGCATTGGCAGTGTCTAAAGCTTCAGCATCTTGCAATTAGACTTGAAGAGAAGCATTATGTTCCTGAAGGCTTTCAATCTTATTTTCAAATGCTTTTCTCAGTTCACGAATGTCAGCTTCATGTTCTTCATTGGATTTAACCAGCTACTCTTGAAGTTTCTTGAGATCCTCCTTCTTGACATCAATTTCTTTATTTAGTGTGATTACTGAATCAAAATTGGCACCTACAAAAGCACCCATGGCAGTAGCAGTATCCAATGTTTCTTGTTGTATGTCATCTGATTGATTGGCCCAAATGATTTGATTGGGAAAGGGTCACTGCAACACATCCTGATATCTGCCTCTTTTGTTACCCTTCTTCACCACTGCCTTATCCTTTTTGCTATAGAAATAATCTCCAAGGAAGGTTACAATATCTTCCTCATAAGTAGCTACCAATTCAGTGGAAGATGTAGCCACATCTCCTGTTTCAATTATTGGGGTTGTCTGAATAACAGTGGTATTAGGTATTGTCATAGTAATCTGAGAGGTGGTTAGTGGAGAAGGGATAACTTAAGGGATTGAGGATAAAGAGGTTGTAGTAGGGAGTGAAGTAAAAACTTCAGGAAGTGAAAAAGATGCACCAACAACTAATGGTGAAGATGGAACAACTGGGATTTGGACATCATTGGATGGTGGTGATGAACTAGATGATGGTGGTTGTAGAGAGACAGTTGAAGACTAGATATCTACAACTATTGATGGTGTAATGGAAAGTGGAATTGACAGGGTGGTAGATGGAACAGTAATGGAAGTTATATTGCATCCAATAAATGGGATATGGTGGATGGTGGTGTTACCCCAGAAGATAAAGTGGAAAGAGCTTGAATGGATGAAAGTAAGAGTGTTGAAGTTGTGGTATCAACAACAGTAGTGGTTTCAAGAGACTGTTGATATGGGAAAAGATCATCCATGACTATGGCATCCAACAAATTGTTAAATTTGAGCATTAATTCACAATACTCTTGGATCTTTACTAAGAGAATAACATATACAGTATATCAATGCATAACAATCACAACAAGCATGACAAGCATCACAAGAATCAAAAGCATGAGAGACAAGAGACATAGAGTTTCCGTGGGGAAAACCCTAAGGTGAAAAACCCCACAACTTCCTCAGAGATAGAGAGAGAAATGGCTCAACCAAAGTACAACCAAAATACACTTGAGATAGTCTCCGAGAGCAGATGATCCTCCTCCTCACTAGTGCGCCACTTTCTGAGTGAGAGAAGTGTGTCTTTTTGAATGATCCAAATAGAGATCTCTTGATCTCTATTTATACTTAACCTATTTTCCCAGTGACCTTATGGGGCCGACTTGTCTATCTAGATACATCCACAATATAATATATATTTTAGGGCCGACCCCACACATGGTGGTCTAATAACCCATCGGCAAGTACACACAGTTGCGACACTTGTCAATCCACATGATGACACTTCCTTATAAAGGAATAACACATCTCTTATAAGGGTACAATAAATATATATGAAATACATAGATGAAATACATAGATGAAATACATTCCGAAGTTACATATACATCAACACTCCCTCTTAACTAGGAAGGTATTTCTCGACACAGTTCTGCTAGACAAGTCTTCTTCTCGGGATCATCGTCATCGATGTATCATCATCATCATCGTCACTGCTGCTGCTATCTCAACCAATCTTTGACTCTACTCGTCATAGGAAGTTCTACAGAGCCAGTCCTTTTTCATACTGGATGTAGGCCCACCAACTGCAGGTCTTCATCATCTATGCGAATGGTCTGATAGAGGTGGCCTCTCTGGACTAATTTTATGTGCGGATGCAATACCGGAAAGAGTATCCAAAGAACATTTATGTGCCTAAGCATGACCGGCAAGATCTCCCAGGACTGATTACATGCATCTCCTCCACAATACCTTTAAAGAGCATCCTAGGAACATTTATGTGCCGCAGCACGACCGACAAGATCTCTAAAGAGCATCCCAGGACTTATTACGAGCATACAGCTCAACCTCTCGGATCTCTAGGACTGATTACATGTGGATAGACAAAACCTTTAAAGAGCATCCTAGGAACATTTATGTGCCCCAACACAACCGGTAAGATCTCTAAAGAGCATCCCAGGACTAATTACGAGCACATAGCTCAACCTCTCGGATCTTTAGGATTGATTACATGTCTATGCAGTAATACGTCATCCTAGGACTGATTACGAGCAAACAGCTCAACCTATCAGATATCTGAGGACTAATTACATACTACATAGCAATACCGGAAAGAGTACCCCAGGAACATTTATGTGCTACAGCACGACCGGCAAGATCTCCCAGGACTGATTACATGCTATTTGCAGAACCTGCCACATATCATCTCTGACCTCCAAGTATCAACCTGATACTCATGATCCAATGGATCATCATCGCACGAGGCATCATCCTGATGCCCATGATCATACTGATCATCATCACTTGTACCATCCTGGTACATATCATCTAGAGAAACATCCTGAAGCTCATCATCATGATCAGCTTGATCATACAATGCATCCACCTAATGCACACCAAGTATCTACCTCATACATATCATCATACATGATCCACCTGATACAAATACAAATACATGATACATATCAACATACATGATCTACCTGATCATACAATGTATCCACCTGATATAGATACATGGTCCAAGCATCCAACATGATGCATATACAAATACATACAAATGATCCAACCGATCATATCCAACATCCAACATGATGCATACATACATATAAATGATCCAACTGATCATATCCAGCATCAACACGATGTGTACATACATACAAATATAAATGATCCAACTGATCATATCCAACATCAACACGATGCGTACATACATACAAATATAAATGATCCAACTGATCATATCCAACATCAACACGATGCGTACATACATACAAATATAAATGATCCAACTGATCATATCCAGCATCCAACATGATGCATATACAGAGCAGTAACTGGAGCATCATCCTGATACTCATCATCCAGCGCTTACATCCACAGCCATGTGAAGGATCCTCCTTCCAACATGCTTGGGATGGCTTCAGCAAATGTGTCCATCACTTCTTCCTTGAAGTGTCGTCGATCTGAAGAACACCAAGCCTCTCCCTGAAGTACTCGAACTTCACCCTGGCTAGTGGCTTCATCAACACATCTGCAATCTGCTCGTCCGTCGCAACATACAGGAGCTTCGTGGCTCCTCTCTGCACCATATCCCTGATAGAGTGATATTTGATCTCTATGTGTTTTGACCTGTCATGAAACACTGGGTTCTCAGACAACTTCACACAACTCTGGTTATCGCAGAATATACCAGTAGCATCCAATGGGAGATCAAATAACTCAAACAGTAGCTTCTGTAGCCATACTACCTCACAACTAGCTGAACAGGCTGCAACATACTCTGCCTCAGCTGTACTCAGTGCTACGCAGGACTGCTTCCTGCTGAACCAAGAGATCACACCTGATCCCATACTGAAGCAACACCTAGATGTGCTCTTCCTATCTACAACACTGCCAGCCCAATCTGAATCAACATAACCCTGTAGGTTAAACTTTTTATTCGCTTCATATTTGAGCCCATAATCCACTGTACCCTTCAGGTACTTCAGAACATGCTTTACAGCAACTAGATGAACACTCCTCGGATCTGTCAAGAACTAGCTCAATGTGTTCACTGCAAAGAAAATATCCGGTCTTGTGTTTGTCAGGTACATCAAGGACCCAATCATTGATGATACATAGAGACATCAATTGGCTCAGATGAAGCATCACATAGAACTTTAGATTCGATTCCATGGGTGTGGCCATGGCCTTGCAATCCATCATCCCAAATCTCTTCAGAATATCTACTGTGTACTTCCCTTGACCAAGGAAGATCCCACCTAAATTCTGCCACACCTCCATACCTAGGAAATAATGCATCATTCCCAAATCTTTCATATTGAACTCAACAGCAAGCTTCCTCTTAGTGTCTGCAATCAATCTGTCATCTCCTATTACAAATAAGTCATCCACATACAGGAGTAGAATCACAAGATTCCCTTCCTCAACCTTGTAGTGGAGGTTGGAATCCGCTTTAATCTTGGTAAAGCCCACTCTAGATAGGAAACTGTCCATCCTACCATACCAAGTTCTGGGAACTTGCTTCAAGCCACACAAGGCTTTCTTCAATCTGCACACATATGACTCCCTATTGTGTATTTCAAAACCGAGTGGCTGCTCCACATATACTTCCTCTTCAACTACACCATTCAAGAAAGCAGTCTTGACATCCATCTGGTGTATTTTCCATTTCATTGTTGCAGCCAAGGAAATTACTGTTTTGATGGAAGTATACCTGGCTACAGGTGCAAAAGTTTCTTCATAATCTATTCCCTCTTTCTAAGAGAAGCCACGAGCTACAAATCTTGCCTTGTATTTCTCTACACTGCCATCTACAGCATGCTTGATTTTGTAGATCCATTTAGAAGTCACAACAGACTTCTCTTTAGGTCTTGGGACAACATCCCAAACATCATTCTTCATTATTGATTGGTATTCCTCAACCATGGCATGCTTCACTTCTTTCTTTTCCGCTGCTTCTTCATAACCGGAAGGTTCTTTGTTCATCATGTCACATAGTAGAGCAACATAGCTGGTATGTGATCTAGTTCTCTTCTTTGCTCTATGTTCTTCTTATAGAATGCTAAATCTTTCTGCATCTTGAATTAGCTCTCTAGCCCATGCAAGTTTCCTCTTGTGAGAGTTATCCTCATGGGGTGGATCTACAGGTTCTTGTGGATCTTCAAACTCACGAACAACTTCTGGAATTGCTTTAGTCATGGTAGTGTCTTGAAATCTAGTTTCCTTAGGTTTTTCATAAAATTCGATAGGTGCCTTCCTTGATTTGATGAATGTTGAGTTTTCATCAAATGTTACATCCCTGCTAACATCAATCTTCTTGAACCCTGGAAAGTATATTCTGTAAGCCTTCGAGCTTTCACTGTAACCCACAAAGATACCCTTCTTTCTTGAAGGATCTAGTTTGGTCCTCTTTTCCTTTGGGACATGAGTGTATATTGGACAACCAAATATTCTGAGATGGTTGACTTCAGGTTTCTTACCAGAAAAGATCTCTTCTGGTGTCTTGTTGTCCAATATCTTGTGGGGTGTTCTGTTCTGCACATATATAGTTGTTCTAGCTGCTTCTGCCCATAGATGCATAGGTAGATCCTGGTCATGCTGCATTGCCCTTGCTGCTTCCATGATTGTTCTGTTCTTCCTTTCTACAACTCCATTCTGTTGAGGATTATAAGGAGCATTCAACTCCCTCTTAATCCCTGAATCACTGCAAAGCTTCTTGAAGTCACCTGAGGTGAATTCTCCACCATTGTCGGATCTGAATGTTTTGATCTTTTTGTCAATTTGATTCTCCATCAAGGTTTTGAATTCCTTGAACTTATCAAAGACCTCATCTTTGTTTTTCAAAAAGTATACCCAAGTCTTCCTGGAGAAGTCATCAATAAATGAGACATAGTAAACATACCCACTTAGAGAACTGGATGACATAGGACCACATACATCTGAGTGGATGATTTCTAGGATATCTTTTGCCTTGCTTTCACTACTTGGGAAAGCCTTCTTAATATTCTTACCTTTTGCACATCCTTTGCAAACACCTTCATGTTTGGTCTTGATTTCAGGAAGACCCTCTACAGCCTTGCTTGCAATTGGAAGTGCCTTATAGTGAATATGAGCAAGTCTTCTATGTCAAAGTTCACTTGGCTCCATGGATTCATGCACCATGGCATGTTCAGGTTGTCCTTTTAATTTATACAAACCTCCCTCTTGCTCTCCAATCACTATTGCATCATCTATGGTCTTTCCCTTTGGCCACATTAGGACTTGGCCATCCACAAATGCAACCCTCATACCTTTTGCATCCAATGTAGAGATGGAGAGTAAGTTCGTCTTGAGCCCAGGTACATAAAGGACTTCTTTCATCTTCAAAGATTTTCCAGAATCTAGGTTGTAGGAGGCTTCACCACTTCCTTTGATTGGGTATTGATAATCATCCCCAAGTTTCACTTTATGGGGTGATTCATGTTCAGACAGATTTACAAAAGATTCTTTAAACCCAGTCATGTGTTTGGAAGCCCCACTGTCAATCAACCAATCATTACAACCATGGGAGATAGTACTTGTGAGAGCAGAAATTAGAACATACTCTTCTTCACTTGATGAGTCATCATCACTATCACTTTCTGCCTTAGCCTTCTTCTTTGGGGGTTCATCATGTTTGGCAGCATAAGCATGATATCTTCTTTTGTTATTCTTCTTCTTGTTGTTGAATTTGTTGTTGTCTTTCTTCTTCTTGGGACAATCTGAAGCAAAGTGTCCCTTCTCATTGCAATTCAAGCATTTGAGATCTTTCTTATCTTTATGATAATGGTGGTGTGAGAATTTGGTGGTGTGAGAATTTCCTGTTATGAGATGAATCCTTCTTGGACTTGCCTTTCCTGGCATGTGCTGTGAGAGCTTGATCTTCATTTCCCATCTTTTCTTCTCAGACCACAAGCCTAGCTTCTTCTTGAGAGCATTCTTCCCGCAATCTGTTGAAGGAGATCAACTTCTTCCTTGTACAAATTCCTTGAATAAAGGAATCCCAGGACCTGGGTAGGCCATTTAGAGTGGTCATCGCAACTTCACCATTCTCCACCATTTCATCTACAGCTTCAAGTTGTTCCTTGATCTGAGAGACCTTGGAGAAATAGGATTGAATGGTTTCTCCATTCGACATCTTGACCCCTTTCAATTGATTCCGCAGGGTCATCTTCCGATTTATGTTCTTTCCTTCAAATAGCTTGGTCAAAAAGTCAAACATAGCCTTGGGTGTCTTTAGAGAAGACACATGGGGTATGAGATGGTCTTTGATAGAATCAGCAATGATTCTCTTTGCCTTGACCAAGTTCTTCTTATGCAATACCTTAGCCTCTTCATCCTCTGGGATAGGGATGTCTTCTTCTATATATGAGTCTAACTCATTCTCTTCCATGATTAACCCAATCCTATACTTCCAAGCTCGGAAGTTATCAGCCCCTTCAAGCTTATGCTCAAGCTTGGTGTGGTGAGACATCTTAAAGAGTACTTCAAATGAAATAGAAAAGATTTAGGTCTTACCACTTGAAATGCTGAAAATTGGATCTGGTCCCGGATTACGGTTTATCGAAAAAACCCTAAAAATTAAAAATGTGAATTTCAACTTTCTGAAAGGATAGAAAGATGCACCTTGATGAGCTGATCATCCTGGTGTATTCAGAATTTGAGATCAGCAAAGCTTTACCCTTCAGATTTTCCTTTTTGTCCTCTCGGGTTCACTAGGGAGAGCCCTGAATTAGGGTTTGAGTTTCTCGGAGATCTACCCAGCCAAAAATCTTGATCCAAAGCTCTAAACTTTGATTTTTGCAAGGAGCTTCTAGCTATAGCTTCAGATTTCAGAAATTCCTATTTTTGTGAAAACCCTAATTTTTAGGGCCAAATCTGAAAATGCTCAGAATTGAATTCTGATTGGACAAATAGATTATCCTTGATGATTAGAGTCAATCTACTATATTGCATTTCCCAAAACTGTGGACAGAAACCCAATAAACAAGAAACTCAAGTTTCCATCACTGCAAAATGTCTTCTTCTTAGGTTAGCTCTGATACCATGTTAAATTTGAGCATTAATTCACAATACTCTTGGATCTTTATTGATAGAATAACATATATAGTATATCAATGCATAAAAATCACAATAAGCATCACAAGCATCACAAGAATCAAAAGCATGAGAGACAAGAGACACAGAGTTTCCGTGGGGAAAACCCTAAGGTGAAAAACCCCACAACTTCCTCGGAGATAGAGAGAGCAATGGCTCAACCAAAGTACAACCAAAATACACTTGAGATAGTCTCCTAGAGAAGATGATCCTCCTCCTCACTAGTGCACCACTTTTTGAGTGAGAGAAGTGTGTCTTTCTGAATGACCCAAATAGATATCTCCCGATCTCTATTTATACTTAACCTGTTTTCCTAGTGATCTTATGGGGCCGACTTGTCTATCTAGATACATCCACAATATAATATATATTTTAGGGCCGACCCCACACATGGTGGTCTAATAACTCATCGGCAAGTACACACACTTGCAACACTTGTCAATCCACATGACGACACTTCCTTATAGAGGAATAACACATCTCTTATAAGGGTACAATAAATATATATGAAATACATAGATGAAATACATTCTGAAGTTACATATACATCAACACAAATCTGCGATTTCCTAATAAATTTCAGTTTCTTCCTACACCACAGTCACAGAAGGAAGTGTTTCATCTTCCACATCACTGTCTTCAATAGTAAGAGTAGGAATTTCAGAGGCAGAAGTTTGAATTTTCTGTCTTTTAGCTGGTTTACTCACAATAAACACTTGAACATCACTAATTAGGCTGGTTGTAGCAGCCACTTCAATATCAGTAGTGGGTTTGGGTACTGCAACCACTTGGGTATCCAGCACCGAACTCATCCATGCTAATTTATGCTTCCATTGCTGAGATGTACGCTTCCACATCTTTAATTCTGCAGCAGTTTTCAACTTCAGAGTATCCTCCATAAGGCCTTTTCCTTTGTCTCCATCCGGGTAGGTCAGCATCAATGGAGCACTGGCTTTGTGAGCTTCCTTTTCTTCCCTATCTTTTCTTGTTTTCTCATAAAGCTTGAGTTCCATGCTTCTATAGATCAAAACCTTGGTTTTAAGCTCTCGCTGATACTGAAAGATATGGCTCTGTTCTTCTTTGATCTTTTCCCTTAGTAGGACTTCAGAGAAAATATTAAATCCCTGATAAATAGATTCATTAGGGATGTCTTGATGTGTATAACATATCTTCATATGCGCTTGCTTGAAGTGAGCCTCCAGAAATCCTTTGGGGTCATGAGTTCTTTTGGGAGCAAATCCCAATTTCAAAGAAACAATCCTGTCTCCCAGTGTTGCAGCCCAAGTTGAAGTTGGGATAACCAAAGGCCTAAGTAAGGCAAGGCTCGTTTAAAGGTAATAGGGCTTATTACGTATTCTGTAATTGTAAGTTTGGTGCCAAGGAGTAATTAAAAAGGCTATTCCCCCCCCAAGGCTGTAGGGATTAGTTTACCAAGGAAGGATTGTCTTGCGGAGCCCAGAGTGTCCTGCGGAGCCTGAGTGTCCTACGTAGCCCGGACCCAGCTTGTTGTTGCTTGATCTCAGTGATATCAGACCCCTCATTCCCTTCAGCCAGATTCCCCTCAGCTAAGCAATGTTTAAAGGGAACTTAAGACATCCCTTCCTTTTGGGACCAGTGAGCTTAAGGTAGACACCATCTGTAACAGTATGATAAGATATCTTCTCAAGCAATAGTTTGTCAGGGACAACTCTTAGTAGAAAATGTACAATACTGCTTCCCCGGACTCTAATACAAGCAAAGGCCTCTCCCACATACCAGTCACCCAATGTAGGGATGAGAGTTCTGGCATCAGGAGAAAAGGAAAAGGCATCTTCCCTGAAAATCTGCTGGTAAATTGCACCAAATAAATGGTCGCAGATGTCATAGAGGAAGGGAAAAAAATTACTTTCCCATAAGGCAGAACAATAAATATGAATAGGGGGTGAGGACTTAGTCCAACTCCACCCCATGGTGGGATACTGAAACTCTGTACAGAAAACATCAATTACAAATGCAAAGAAAAAGAAGTATGTCTTCCTTGTAGCTGTTGTTTTTTTATATTTCTCAATGGATGTCTTTAACTCTGTTGATAAAATTAAATCCCAAGGGAATGACTGCCCCATTGTTAGGACATGATGGGAGCTAGGAGCCCATTCAACTTTGAATATTGAACAATTAGGGATGCCATAAAGACTGCAGAGCATGGCTTTCAGAAGAGAATAAGGCTCTTTGAACCAGGAAATTGGGTATAAATTATCAACCTTGGGCATGCAATTTGTCAGTCTGTGCATCAAAGACTTCACCATTTCATTGAAATTGTACCTAGTCTTTGATGAATCAAGGAATGCAACATTGAGGGGTTGAACAGTTGGTTTTAGGGCATAAGCTTTGGTAAAAACCTCAGGATGAAACGTAGCCAATTGAGACCCTGCGCTATCATTGAAAGAGCGGTCTTTAGGGTTAGCATGGTTTATAATCCACTTAATTGCATTAGTGTAGGGAAGGATAGTAGGTATGGAAGCTATAGCGTGGAGTTGTGAATCCCTAATATTTTCATAGGCGGGGATATCACTCTGAATATCAGTTAGGTCATCATTGTCAAAGTTGGAGTAAATTTTGGACCAATCGATTTGGTATGTCTCAGAAACCTTATCGTTGGTGTCGACAAGGATGCCAAAGTTTGGGTCTTTATTCAAAAGATATTGCTGAGGAGTTTTGCAGCGAGTGTTGCGATCATGTTTGAAAAACTCGAGAAATCTGATGAATAAATAAACACCAATAAGAAAAAAAACTCAGAATAGCAAAAAACCTTGAACAATTGAATAAGAAAGTGACACAAAGCCAACTTGTGCAAGCTCGAAAAAATGGCGAAAATGACCCCTTGTAAAAAGTCGCGAAAACGACCCCTGGTAAAAAGTCACAAAAATGACCCCTAGTAAAAACTCGCGAAAACGACCCCGGGTAAAAACTCGCAGTAATATCCACACAAATGACGAAAACAACACCTGGTAAAAACTCGTAAAATCCACATAGCAGGCAATTTTCGAAAATGAAAAATGATAAAAGAAAACAAAAACAAAATCAACACATTTATTAATTCCGCTGGGTTAAATCTGGGTCGTAAGATTAAGACAAATCGACGATTGAGATCTAATCTGGGGAATGCGGAAGACAAGTCGTGGGGGTTTAATTTTTTGGAAATATATACAACGTTCCCGCTATCCGCTATCTGCAATTGCGGGTTTCGGGACCACAACTCCAAATAAAAACAAAACAAAGTGTCATCACTTCCTATGATGTCATTTCTCTCTTTGAGGCTCACATGTGTGATATTTTGGCCTTCAAAAATAGAGATTAATTCATGTATAACTAGAATGGTCAAGAATGGAAAAATATAAATCACAAGAAGGGTCAATCGATCCTTCATTTAGTAGATAATTGTGAACACCAATATCCAGCAATTCACCTATATCCAGACTGGTGAACACAAGAAGGATCAGATGACCCTTTTGGCAGTCTAGAAATAGTATGAAAATAATAGTGGGTAGAAGAAGGGTAAGGCACCCCTTCATTTATGATGGAATTGTGAAAATATTCAACCTATGAAGTATAGGCTGTCAATTCATGTATATCCTAAATGGTGAAGACTGCAAAAATACTAATCACAAGAAGGGTCATTCGACCCTTCATTTAAGCTGGAAAAAATGGCGAAAATGACCCTTGGTAAAAACTTGCAGTAAAATCCACACAGCAGGTGAATTAAGGTTTCCATCTATTTAATGCATGTAAATTCCATTTTTAATACCATAAATCTTTTCCAATTATCGGGTGGCCTACATATACTTTTGTCCAATTTCAAGTCTTAGCTCATTTGATCTCATGGAGGAAGAATATACCTTTGGAAGTGGAAATTTTTCTTGGATGAATTGGAGCAAGCTTAAACCCCTATATTTGCTTATATATCAAAGATTCAAAATGATTATAACTTTGTTCCATATGTGTCATGTGACTTTCTATTGTAGCTCTCCTACCTGATTCTTTGAATTTTTCTTTGAGCTAGTTGTTAAGTTATTGCATTAGTTTTGTTGGACTTGGTCACAGATAGAATGTGTAGTCACCAAGGTGCTAGAGTCTATTTGAGTCTATCTAAATTAACTTTCCCCCTTGACCTCGACCAAGGGGGAAAGAGGGAAACCGAATTATATAGTACTCAGATCCCCATGCATTTCATTTTTTATATTATCTATCATTTCCTATCATTCTTGCACCTCCAGCGATAAATGACTTTCTCTGAGTCGTCCATCTTACATGATTGATCTGGTACCGTTGATCTTATTCCATGCTTAGCCCCACGACCTTCCATGGTCTTCCATCTCTCAAACGACGCCTTCCTCACACCTTAGCTCTGCGTAGTTATTACCAATTGTCTATTTGGCCCTTGTTCACATCCTGACCGTCCAAAGGTGCGGCCTTTACAGAGGTTTGCGAATTTGGAATGTGTTGATACTCCGTGTATGTTCAATCTACGAACTAAACCTTCGCAAGTGATTTTAACACCCAAAAAGTGCTCACTACCTCATCTACCCCATTACATGACTCATTTGTCCATATTTCCTACCATATTTACCTTCAAAACCCTAAAATCCCATTAAAAAGCCTCCAAAAGGCCACAAAACCATCAAAAAAGCC
The DNA here is from genome assembly GCA_027924585.1 of Larix kaempferi. Taxonomy (NCBI): domain Eukaryota; kingdom Viridiplantae; phylum Streptophyta; class Pinopsida; order Pinales; family Pinaceae; genus Larix; species Larix kaempferi. The sequence continues at coordinate 2,399,788 of BSBM01000871.1, read as the reverse complement.
TCCAAAAGGCTAAAAAACCCCCTTTTGCCCCAAAATTATCCAAAGTAGCAAAAAATCTCTAAAAAGGGAATAAAAAATATAAAAAAAAGAGGAAAAAGAGGAAAAATGAGGACAAAACCCTATACAGCTGACCTAAACCATATGGTTCCCAAAACCATGGGCCAGCACTCCACCACCAAAAACCTATAAATAGGTGATGGAGACCCCTCATTTCATATCCACAGTCAAATACACCCTTACTCTACCAAAATCACTCTCAAAACCCTAGCTCACCATTGAGCTACTTTCATCCTTGAGTGCCCCTTTTGGACCAATTCCAACCTTTTGGAGAAAGAGAAGGAGCAAAGCTGGAGTTTGGAGCAACCCTCTTGGACCATTGCAAGAACTTCACCAACCTCTACACTTGAGGTAAAATTTTAATACAAAAAAGAAAGATCTTCTCCATATTTCTATGTTTTTGTTATGCTCGTGCTAGTTTAGAATTTGTATTGTTTTATTACTTTCATTTACTGTTTATTGAACTGCTACTAAGGAGTCCATTGTCCTTAGTAGGTGTTCATTTGCACAAGATAGGGTGAAAACCCTAGCTACAGTTTTGGCGACTCTGCTTGTGTTTCTTTTGAATTTTTGGTTATAGTTTTTAAAGTTTCAAATGTTTTTAATTTTCTGCAATATTTTTTTGTTCGGTTGTCCCCTTCAGCTACCGTAAACCGCATTTTTTACCCCTCGCAGTTGCATTCCGACTGTGTCTTTCAGGCATTTACCTGTGATCCGACTGCGGCTATCAGACTGTTTCCAGCGACCTTCTGCCGGATTCAAGTCTATTACCTGTGATCCGACCGTGGCTAGTAGCTTATTTCATGCGGTCCGACAGTGGCTGTAACCCCTTTTCACACGTCCCAATTGCGGCTTTCAGTCATTTTCCTGCAACCCGCCTGCGCTTGTCAGCCTTTTTCCCGCATCTCAACTGTGGCTTTCATCCATTTTCTTGCAACCTGCCTACGCCTGTCGGCCTTTTTCCCGCATCCTGACTGCGACTTTCAGCCATTTTCCTGCAACCCGCCTGTGCCTGTCGGCCTTTTTCCTGCTTCCCGCCTACGGCTTTCAGCCATTTTCCTGCAACCCGCCTACGGCTTTCAACCTATTTTCAGAGGCCCGACTGCATCTTTCAGCCAAAATCCCGCAACCTATTTGTGACTGTTCAGATGTTTCCTGCGGTCCAACCGCCCAGATTCGCCACAGACTCACAGTCTGTTTTCTGCATTTTTTTCTGTTTTGATCCCAGCACTTTGCTGCAATATTTTCTGCACTTGCACAGCCATCTGTCCTGCCTACAGCCATCCTTCCCTATAGCCTTTTCTACAGTATTATTTCTGTTCCATTTACAGAATATTTTGTTTTAAGTTTCAGCCTTTTAATTGAAAAAGAGAAAATTTTGCATTTCAAAGTTTAAATTCAGTATTGTTATTTTTAGTTAGCAAGTTGTCCACCCTGTGGCACTTTTTATTTTGGGTTCATCATCTCACATGCACACACTCTGTCACCTAATTCAAGTGAGCCTTAAAAAACTACTTAACACAACCAATATTCTAACCCCACTTGGGGAACACATAAGAATTTTTGTAGTTAGGTAGGATCGGGGGTATAGGCATCCAAATAACACCCCTCGGTTGCTTACATTTGAGACATAGTTGTTGTCCATTAGGGAACCAAAATCCCCTAGTAATTTTTGGCATGGTCACAACCAGTTTATCAAAGGACCTCTCCCCTAGGAGGGTTGACACCACCCGTCATAGACATAGATCTTCATCACTTGATACCACTCATCATAGATCTTGATCTTTGTCACTTGACTCCACTCGTCAATGGAATAGAACTCCGTCACCCGAGCTAGATGCCCCTTATTTTACCTCTGATTCCGAGGCAGAGTCTGAGAACCCCATTTACACTACACCAACTAGCCCCATGGCTGGTGTGACTTCCACCCCTTTCTTTGTAGGGACCATTGGTGGAGCATCCACCACCACACCTACTTTGGGTATGCCCTCAATGGGGCCCACATCTACCATTCCGATCACTGCACCCATTCCAGTAGCTGGAATACCTATTCCCACTCCATCAGTGACTCACACTACTCTTGGTCGTGCAGGACTGTCCCATACCACATTCATCCCTACACTTGGGGGAAACCTCCCAAACCCTGCCGCTACACTTGGGGGCATTGGCCCCAACATGGTCCAACCCACTATCATGTCACATCCTTCTACTAGTTTTCCATTCATGGCTAGCCTCAACCTTCCTAACCTATCTAGACTGACTAACGATCCCATCAGACATGACCCTACGTGGCCTCACATGCCCACCAAGCTTCCCGTTGACATCCCTAAGTTTGAAGGCAAGGCAGGTGAGGACCCCCAGAACCATATTATGTCCTTCCATCTGTGGTGTTCCTCCAACTCCATAGTGGATGACTTTGTCTGCCTCCATTTGTTACAGCGCACGTTCACTGGCTCTGCAGCTAAGTGGTACATCGAGCAACCCCATGGGACCTATGCCACCTTTACTTCCCTTGCCTCAACTTTCCTACAGTTCTTTCAGTTACCTGTCCGCTATGACACAGGAGTTGAGATCCTACTGTCTTGCAGACAAAACACGGCTACCCACATCACTGACCACATTCATGAGTGGCGTCGATGCCGCAGCCTCTGCAAAATTAAGTTAGACGACCATATCTTCTTAGATTGGTTTCTAAAATCCCTCCTTCCTGTCATTGCCAAGGATGTGGCATCCGAACGACCCCAGTCTGAAGAAGAGGCCATCCTCAAAGCCCAGCAATTTGACGTCATTTACGCCCAGTTAGGTTATCTCTATACCATCATACCTGACGCCCCTCACAGCGATTCCTCCCAACATGATGTGCCCGGGGCATCCCATGCCATAGACGGCATCATTGGCCATATTGCCTCGCATCCCCAACCCTTTTCCATAGCACGGCCTAGCCATGGCCTCGACCTTTCGCGGGCTACATCACAGTCCGAAGCAACCAATTCGTATGCTCCCATCGCACATCACCACCATTCCCACGGACCCTCATGTCCACCTCAGTGCTTTGTGCATGCATCCCCCGCTTACGCTCCCCCGGTCGCACCTTAGCCCTATTACCACCCACAGGCTGCACCAACTCCTGTGTCTTCTCAAGCCCAACATGCTTATTACCCACCACAGGCAGCCCCTACGGCAAACCCACAACCCGTTCCGCAGACATATCAGCAACCCCCACAGGGTTCAGCACCTGCGCAGCCTCCCCTTACTTATTATCCACCGCAGCCTGCTCCCACACCCGCACAACCCCAGAACCCACCTGCTTCCCAAGGGCAAGTTTACGCCCAACATAATCCGCTGCAGAACCAAAACAACCAATGCCAACAAGGCCAGCAAAACCGTGGCAAAGGCCGTAACCATGGGAACAACCCTCCTCCAGACCAAGGTGGTCAACCTCCCAATCCCCCAGACAACAATAATGCGGCACCTGCCAACCAAAACCATGATCGGCCACCCAAGCAGGCCAAAAATACTAATTTACGAACAAACCATCCTTTTTCTATTTGCAGGGTCCATGGCCACTACACACATGCTTGCCCACATTTGGAGCGAGCTCGGCAACTCTGGGTTGATGATGCCCATCGCCAAGGGCATGCGACTCCTCAAGCGCCGCCCAACCTCCCACCCCCCTCAGCAGCAACCTTTGGTGTTGTAAAACCCCTTACCAACCCAAGGCGTAGTGAACACTCAGCCATTGGCTCCCCCTCAAGGAAACACGCCCCCACAACAATAGATCACTTATGTTGCTCCTGATCAACCCATGTTCGACTCAGGTACTCACCACTTGTTGATGATGTCATCCGCTAATGTCAATCTCCAAACCCATCGAAACCAATATGGCTCCACCCCTGAGGCCCCTCCCATTGACAAAAATACTAACGCTCATCCCACTGATCAGACGTTACGTATACCTCCGGCTCCACTCGATGGCGCCTCTAAAGCACCCTGCTTCCCACTTCGTCACATCAATAATAATCCCAATGCTCGCGCTACTTCAAATTACAACATTGTAGATGACTTAGCCTAGTCTCTCGCAACCATGTCTGCGTTAGAAGTCTTAAAAAACTGTCCTTCACAGCGCAAGACTTTGCTCTCTACCATTGGTGCTATTGACCCCAATGATTCACAACTGATGGCATTCGATTTGGACCAGTCTGAACAATGCCTGCCTTCCACTTTAGCATTCCAAGTTTCTGTTTCCGTTTCCATTCAGAATCTTGTCATCCATTGGTGCATTATCGATGAAGGTGCCTCTACATGCGTTATGTCCACCTTTGTTTGGAAGAAGTTGGGATCCCCTACCCTCCAGCAGTCGACAACTGCGTTGCAAAGCTACGACGACTGTTCGGCTCAACCCCAAGGTCTCTTAGCCAATGTCCCTGTCCAGTTGGCTGGAAAAACCATGCTCATTGACATAGAGGTCATCAATTCCCAACTTCATTATAACCTCTTACTTGTCCGTAGCTACATGTATGCCATGCAGGCGGTTGCCTCATCTGTTTTTCGTACCATGATGTTCCCCCATGACAGACGCGTGGTCAAGGTCGACCAACTTACCTATTACGATCCCACTACCCTCGATGCACCCGAAAATGTTCTCCCCATGGTTGAACAACCTGTTTGTGGTGCAACTACCTCGTTTGTTTCCTCTGTGGGACCTGGAGTTTACTCAGATACGTCGATGACCTCCACATTCCAATCCATTCCACCCCCGTCACCCGCGACTGAAGTCTCTAACTTCTGTACTCTTTCCCAAAATACACAAACACCCAACAATCAACCGCCCTTGTTACCCAAACCACCATTGGTACCTAGTCACATTGGTGTTACACCCACCCACACAATCCCCTTCCTATTCCCTCCTTCGGGAGTAGTAAGTTCCCCGGTTATGGCTACTCTTAGCCTCCCCGGGTTAACCTTAGGATTACCCGTGTGGTATATTTCGCCTCCCGTTCCCCCGCTGACACCAAATGTCATCCTACAACTGGTGCAACCCATTGTCACTACTAGTCAACCACCTCCCGGTTTCGCTACCCCTTCATCATCTACAAATCCCCCTGCTCTTATCAAGCCCACTAGGGGCAGGGGCCCACAACCATACACTGTTGTACCCCCTCCCAAGGTAGTTAAACCCCCTCCCATGTTTCGTGCTCCTCCCAAATGCTCATTGTGTGATGAGTTAGGCCATCCGACTCATCAACGTCCACAATTACCTGCATTACAGGAACACATGCAAATGCTTGACGACGACCCCAACATCCCGGTTGTCGAACTAGATCCAACCCCTAAGCCTCGTGATAAATCATTGCGTACCAACCACCCTTGTGCCATATGCGGTATTTACGGCCATTACTCCCATCACTATCCTGATCTCCCAGATTACAGAGCCACTCTCTACGAGATGAATAATTTGGACCTTGAGACGACACCCCCCCACAATTGAGGAGATCCACCCCCCGGTATCATCCCCATCTGGAGAGATTAACACCATTTATATGATCTCTTCGACTACCACTCCCTCGTCAACCGATTTGACAACTCAAACTTTCCGTAATGATGAGGAGATCCTCGAGGCTCTCACTACCCCAGATTATCCCTGGGACAACATGCACCATCGTTCCTATTTCCTCCTAGAAGAACCCTCCTCTACCACAGCTACCCAATTCGCGGTTGAGTCCAAAAATTTCCTTCCCACCAAAGTCGACTAGTTTAAGGATCCTATTCCTGCTCCTGATGCTTTTGAGGAAGGTAACATGGCCAACATCTCACCCGTCATCCACATAGATATCTCTGACCCACTGTGTGCTCTTGAAATCATTACCTTAGGAGCCTCCTGCAGTGAGCATGAGATTGGAGAGTACAAAAAACTTTTCCAAGAGTTCTGTGATGTCTTTGCCTGGTCCTATACCGAAATGCCTGGTCTTGACCCTGCTATTATAGAGCACCACATCGACACATGGCCCGATGTACCCCCCATTCGCTAGAAACAGCGCCCCATTCATCCTTCAAAGCTCCTCGCTGTTAACGCAGAGGTTGAGAAACTTCGCAAAGCAGGATTCATTTATCCTATCGCATATACCACCTGGGTTTCAAACCCCATCCCTGTTAACAAAAAACAAGGCACCCTTAGAGTATGTACTGACTTCCATGATTTAAACCGCACTTGTCCTGAAGACAACTTCCCCACGCCATTCATTGACCAACTCATCGATGCGTTTGCGGGACATGAAGTCCTATCTTTCATGGACGGTTTTTCCGGATACAACCAGATTCAGATTCGTAAGGAGGATCAGTACAAGACTGCCTTTACCACCCCATGGGGCACCTTTGCCTATCGTGTCATGCCTTTCGGCCTCAAAAATGTTGGTGCCACCTTCCAGTGGGCCATGACCTATTACTTTCACGATTTGGTCCATATCTTGCTCGTCTATCTTGATGACCTTACGGCTCGTTCCCAGAAACGATCAGACAACCTTAACGACCTCCAGTAAGTTTTCTTGCGTTGTTGCAAATATAAAATCCACTTGAACCCACACAAGTGTGTCTTTTGCATTCCAGTAGGTTGGTTGTTGGGTTTCATTGTTTCCTAGAAAGGAATTGCTGTCGATCCCCTGAAGGTCCAAGCCATCCTAGACCTTCCCTCTCCTCGCACGCTCTGGCAGCTCCAGAGTCTGCAGGGGCGATCTAATTTCCTTCATCGCTTCATTCCTGATTACGCCACTACCGTTCATGGTTTCTTATGCCTGCTTTGTGCCCATATACCCTTTGTTTGGGATGAGCAAGCAAAATCTTCTTTCGAAGCCCTCAAGAAAGCTCTCACACAAGCCCCTTTGATCTCCCCCCGGATTTCTCTCAGGACTTCATCCTTTATGTCTCGGCATCCGAACATGCCATGTCTGGAGTCCTGGTTCAAGAAGATGCCTCTCACTAGGAGCATGTCATTTATTACGTCAGCCAGACCTTTTCTGGAACACCCCTACATTACCCATACGAGGAGAGACTAGCCCTAGCTGTGGCCTTTTCTGTCCAAAAATTGCGACACTACATTTTACTTAGTCATACCACAGTTGTCGCCGACTCCAAACCCATGGTCTATCTCCTAAACTGGCGGCTCCTGCAAGGTCATGTTGCTAAATGGGTAATTATTCTCCAAGAATATGACCTCACTTTTCGAACCCCTAAGATCACTAAATCCCTCATGCTTTCCCAGCTCATCATCGATCTTCCCTCCCTTCTACTGTCCCCACAAATCTCCGATGAGTTACTCGACAATCACTTGTTCGCCATCTCATCTGATGACCCATGGTATGGTGATATTTTGTTATACCTGCACACGTAGAAGTTCAGACCCAACATCAATCGTGATGGACGCCGTTGTATCCATCACCAGGCCTCTCGATATCTCCTCTTAGGTGATGTCCTCTACCAATGTGGGGTAGACACTATTTTTAGTCGTTACCTTACACACGAGGAAGCCGAACATGTCCTCAATGACTGTCACAGCGATGCCTGCAGTGGACATTTCTCTGGGATGGACACCACCCAAAAGGTCATCCATGCCGGATACTTCTGGCCCACACTCTTTACTAACTGCATCACAGTAGTCAAACATTGCCATAATTGCCAACTTTTTGCCCCCAAGGCCTGGACACCACCTACTCCGTTACACCCAATCGTCACCGTTGGTCCCTTTTGTAAGTGGTCCATCGACTTCATGGAGTGTAAACCCCCATCTGCCAATGGCCATAAATACATCATTGTGACCGTTGATTACTTCACCAAATGGGCCAAAGCCATGCCCACCTTCAATTGTACCACTGACACTGCTGCCCGTTTCTTTTTCAACCACGTTATCACTCGATTCGGGGTACCCAAACAGTTGGTCTCAGACCATGGTTCACACTTCGAAGATTCCATTTGGCGCGAGTTATCCACCCTACTAAAATTCCAACATCAGTATTCCTCTACTTACTACCCCCAAGGGAACGACCAAGTAGAGGCCATTAACAAAATCTTCAAAACCATCCTCCAATGCAGTGTTGACCGGCATAAGTCCAATTGGCACCACATGTTGTTCCCTGCCTTATGGGATTACCGTACATCCACCAAAACTGCCACCCGGTTTTACCTTGTTTCATTTAGTTCACGGTGTCGAGTCTGTCCTCCCCATAGAGTGTCAGATACCTGCCTTACACATCGATGTCGAGCTTCTCCCAAACACATCCCCACTCAAGCAACATCTGCTATCACTAGAACAAGCTGATGAAGACCGTCGTGCCACTCTCCAGACTATTGAAGCCGCCAAGAACCACTCCAAAGCTAGTTACGACAAACATGTGCACCCTCGAACTTTCCATGAAGGGGACGTCATCCTCGCATATGACCAAGCCCACGAAAAAATTGGTAAAGGAAAGTTTGAATCCATGTGGCAAGGCCCTTACATCGTGCAGACTTGCCTCGGCAATGGGGCATACATCTTAACTGACTCAGACGGTCACCCTTTGCGCAATCCCCGTAATGGGTTGTATCTTAAACGCTTTTATCCCTAACTCGCCCGTGGCCCCATTGGTCTGTATTGTACAGTTTGCTCTCTTTTTGTTTTTTACCTTTTTTACCACAATCTTACATTCATCATTTTTACATGACCACGGATGGACAATCTTCCACCTCATTACATTGGCTTCACCGATGGAGCAAGCCACTGGTCTCCCAACCTGGCTTCTGCAGCATGGGTCTTATATTCCCCTTCACATGAATTGATTCACCTTGACGGAATATGTGTAGGCACTGCTACCAATAACTAGGCAGAGTATGATGCTATGACTGGTCTCCTAACTGATGCCCTCCAGATGGGCATATGTCACCTTCATGTGTTCCTTGACTCCCAGCTACTTATCTCCCAGCTCAACAACTGCTATCAGTTGCATGATCCCTGCCTCTTTAGAAAATTCCTGCGCACAAAACAACTCAGCCAACAATTTGAATCCATAACATTCACCCATGTCCCTCGGGCTCAAAATAGTGTCGCAGATCAAATGGCTAATAATATCTTAGACTAGCACATCAATCACACCATGTAAAAACCTCCATCATGCATCATCATCCCATACCATCTCATAAAAATATATAAAAACCCAAAAAGATTGCAAGGGGCATCCACGTGCCAATCATCACATAAACACTTGCATCCATGTGCAATAAAAAATAAACACACATTCATATACAGGGGCATCCACGTGCCTAATCCTACATACATCATGTTGCATCCCATACAATACACAAGGGGCATCCAGGTGCCCATCATTCTCTACTACTTGCATCCACGTGCAGTACCAACATATAACAAACCATAAGCGCATCCACGTGCATACACTCAATCATCATAACAAAAAGGTGCATCCATGTGCATCTATATATATATATCAAAAATTACATGTCCATATGCTACACATGTTCTGAGTACCCCTGTACTCAGCTATACAAAAAATATCTATACATCCCTACGCCTCATAGAATACATGCCGTAGCTACAAAATCGAGGGGAGTCCCCTATACTCCCTAATGAGAGTCATACCTTGCATCACTGCCTGTGTCAGCTGCCTCCAAGTCCTCACCTCCCTCCTCCTCCAGCAGCTCCTCATCCCTTGCAGGCTCCTATGCCCGACCCCTATCCACCAAGATAGCCACCCGGATCGCGATCGACCGGAACTCCCATGGCGCCCTCAGACAATCCTAGATCACCTCGGGATCTACATCCCACCACCCATCATCGGTCACTCCCACCAGAAACCAATCCAGAAGCGTTTGTATGGCCTCCAGCGTCCCCTCCGCATCCTGTTGAAGCACATCCCCTCGGCCTGGTAGGGATGGTACCAGCCACATGCCCCCTGCAAGCTATATGACCTGGTGGTGGTCTCGGGCCAACATCTGTAGATCACACATCAGTCAGCAACAGTATATCAAAAAACCTATCATACATAGATCTTGACATCCATAACATGCAATAAAATCAATACATACCATCTGGTCCCCATGCCTATCCTAGCACTCATGGTGCCTCTGGATCCCTGATGTAGTCCATATCTCTGTATGGAAAGTCATCCAGTGTCAACGGCATCTGTAGCCACTGCAGGTACAGCTCCTACATGAAGTATCTACCAACCTCACCGCCACCCCGACGGCGCATCATCTCCCCCCACCACACCATGCGTGGCTCCCTCAGTCCTCCTACCCAAACTGGTACCCGCGGCCATAGTGTAGGTACCCACTCCATGAAGAAAGCACATAGAAAGGATCCATAACAGAATCCTTTGCCAGATTCCTTCACCAATGTTAGTTGTCGCTACACACAAGTGAGGAACATCTGGCCCCACGCATAGTAGACACCATCCAATACGTGCTCCACTAACTACATCTGGCCCCCGGACACCTTCTCAGGTGACTGGGACCCCAACACATGAACCACACATGCCGCAATAGCCTGTACTGCTGGCTCTTGTAGGTCCACCACCCGAAGTGCGTTCCTCTGCACCCGCGCCTCTGGAACACAGTACCACTCCAACATATCCTCCATATCTACATCTGTGGATACTCGTGGCTACGTATCCGCTACCCTACCCAGACAGGGCAACCCCGTCAGGAAGTAGACATCTGCAAGGGTGAGATCCACCCTCTCCCCCTGCACCCTGAATGCATGTATGTCTGGCTCCTAGAAGCTCACTAGCCGATTCAGCAGCAGTGCTGCTGACCGCATCATTGGTACCTATGCAAACTTCAGAAGTCCGCACAATCCCAGCGTCGACTGCACATGGCGATCCCTCCGGATAACCTCTACTATCTCGTCTGGGACCTCCCGCTCTCGCCACAGCACCAGCGGCATCCTGTCAATCACACAAGGCAAACTCATCAAACTCATGTCAAAGAAGTAACCCTACCTTCCCCCCTCCCCCAAGGAACCCTAACAGCTCGATCCCAATCATAGCTTTAGGGCCCCTTGCCACGGTTTTCGACCACAGCTATCAAGGCTAAAGTTGTGGTCCAAAACCGCGCCTGTAGGAGCTAAAATCGCGGTACCAAACCGCATGTTCAGCCTCGGAACGTGCAGTACCATACCGCGTTTTTTGACCCGAACCTCGCGCTCCCTAGCCGCATGATCTACCCTGGAACTCGTGGTCCCCGACCGTGGTTCCACCCCACAAACCTGCGGTCTAGCCATGTGGACCGTACAATAAAATCCCCTGGGACCCACCACCCTACCTCGAACCCAATGAAAATGCAGGTATGAGTTTGTCGGAATACCTGTAACTCCCGGATCTAAAAACGACCGGTTGGATCATCTAGAAACGCCACCTCAACTCTAGTCCACTTTGATTATTAGTCAAAGTCAACAAATCCAAATGACACTTGTCATGTTCGACCCATTCACTGTTTATAGTCCGTTGACTTTTTCTTGTTTTGGCCATTCTGCACCCATACGGAGTCCATTTTTTGAACCATTTCCACCACTGGAATCAGCATGACGTGACCGTCATGAAGGTCAACTAGTTCTCTTAGTTTTTCCACTTCATTTTTGTGCTTTTTTTTTAGACACCACTCGTCGCCTCGGTTTGCATGCCACTTCGGCTGCTCTCCATTTTTGGTATATTTTATATCATCGGATTCATTTTTCTGAGCCCGTGATGATGCTTGAGATCATTGCTCGCTCTCACCCCTAGATTTTTTTGGTCTTTCTCCAAAATGCCCCCCGTCCCCTCGGTTTGTGTGCCACATCGGCCGTTATCCATTTTTGACACTTTTTATATCGTCGGATTCATTTTTCCAAGCTCGTGATGATGCTTGAGATCATTTCTCACTCTCACTTCGTACAGTTTCAACATTGTGTCCCGACACCTTGCTGCCTCGATTTGCATGCCACATCGGCCACCATCGAATTGTTCCACATTTTTACATGAGCCATTCACTCCTGTCATACAACAATTATTTCGTTATTTTGCCACCATTCATTACCCCGCAAGGAGGCCCACCATTGTTCCCCCCCTACCCTCAGTCATCATAAATGTTCCTTGATTGAGCACTTCCTCCTTGCCTGGCCATTCCTTTTGTTCGGTATAATTTTATCCCTTTTTCGGGCCTAAGAAGTTCTTTACGAAAAAGGCACTTATGGAGTTTCTGTTAAGCTCTTTTCTGACTCTTAAAACAATGAAAAGATCGCTGAGCATTCTTGCTTCCTTTCATGCTCGTTAAAGTACCTGAAAGGGCATCTATCTGGTATAAGTTTAACCATTTTCTGGACCTGGTAGACTAATTACGAAAAAGGCATACTGTAGTCACATCAGCTAGAAGAGTTCTTCATTGCATCCTTTTATGCTTCTTCGGGCCTTGGAGACTAACACATGAAAAAGCAACCCCCTGAAGTCTTCTTATCACTTTCAGACTCTCTAAAATTGAAAGCAACCATGAGCATGAACTGTCCTGGCCTCGTACAAATCTGCATGACAGTACCATTCCATTATTTCAGAGTCTTCTTATCGCTTTCAGACTCCTTAAAATTGAAAGCAATCACAAGCATGAACTGTCCTGGGCTTGTACAAATCCACACGACAGTACCATTTTACACACACTTCTTCTAGTTCCTTAACCCATGAAGAAGTCCCCCCGTGCCTCTTAGCACTATGATCGATCATCTCGGCAGCACCCCCAATCAGGTCGCCTTTGTTTAGAGTAGTCTGCAGTTTCCTACCATTTTAAAACCAGCTTTAGTATCCCTCATCCCAATCACTATCCTCGATCCAGTACAACTATGATCCCTTTCCCACCAGTTAGTTTGATATGCTGCCTGAACGTCCCCGCCATCATACTCTGAACAAAGGAAGTTTGAGTCCACCCACTCTACTTGCCCAGTTATCCCCCCCAGTATGTCAGTCCTACCATCAGTACTCTCACACTTCGGTTCTCCACCTCACGCTCCTATCAAGGAAACATCATTTCCTTGCTAGTTGCAGGTCTCCCTCTGTCAATGACAGCCCCTCTATTCCAGAGGATAGACCCAGAGGTCCCTGCACCTTGGACCCATCACCATTTGTGGTGAGTGTCTACGGACCATTTTGAGAGGAGTCATCATTGCCTCTCCGAGTGGTTGTTTCTCACATGCTCGACTTCAACACCTTGATCGCATCGTTGAGAATCACGGAGGGTTTATATCCCTTCCATTATTGGTCGAAGACCCCGGATCTCCCCCGACTCTAGCACATTGGTGAGTCACTTCGGAACGCCCAGTTATATGTTCCCGTGGATGTCCGGGTTTCGTTGGCGATTGTATTCGGAAGCCATCCAGTTATATGCTTCTTTCAGTACCCAATTCAGTTCTAGTTCAGTGTACCATTGAGGATATGACTCCCCGTCACTATGATCCAGCAGCTCATCAGTTCCTCTGGTACCCCACTCAGTAGCACTGTTGTTATTCCAGTGTATCAGTTCTTCAGCTTATACATGGTCATCCCAGCAGTATGTCCCAGATTTGTGTCCCCTCTGGATCCTTATGATGTACATAGTGGTTCTCTATGTATCCTACAGGTCCCCCTTTTTAGGCCTCCCAGTTATTTTTTATGTATCTTGATATGAGCATGGGTATGCCCGCCTCATCCATATATTGAGATTCTTCCTCATTCATTATTTGAGGCCATGTATATGTCAGGTCCCCATATTTTGGACCCCATTGTTATTATTGTTCTATATATTGATACGAGCATGGGAATGCCCACCTCGTCCATATGATCATATTATTCCTCATCCATTATTGAGGTTATGTACTTTTAGTTTTTGCAGTTTGTTCAGGACCGTTGTTCCAGGCTCCAGTTTGTTTCTTCTCTTCTCCACACCCTAGGAAAACCATACAATACTTATGATGTCTATCGGCCATATGATGAGCTCCTGCCCTCACATAGCAGGGGGCAATCTGTTAACACCCAAAAAGTGCTCACTACCTCATCTACTCCATTACATGACTCATTTGTCCATATTTCCTTCCATATTTACCTTCAGAACCCTAAAATCCCATTAAAAAGCCTCCAAAAGGCCACAAAACCATCAAAAAAGCCTCCAAAAGGCTAAAAAACCCCTTTTTCCCCCAAAATTATCCAAAATTCCTCCAAAATAGCAAAAACCCTCTAACAAGGGAATAAAAAATATAAAAAAAGGAAGAAAAAGATGAAAAAGGAGGAAAAAACCCTATACCCTTGGCCTAAACCATATGGTTCGCAAAACCATGGGCCAGCACTCCACCACCAAAAACCTATAAATAGTTGATTGAGACCCCTCATTTCATATCCACAGTCAAATACACCCTTACTCTGCCAAAATCACTCTCGAAACCCTAGCTCACCCTTGACTACTTTCATCCTTGAGTGCCCCTTTTGGCCCATTTCCAACCTTTTGGAGAAAGAGAAGGAGCAAAGCTGGAGTTTGGAGCAACCCTCTTGGACCATTGCAAGAACTTCACCAATCTCTACACTTGAGGTAAAATTTTAATACAAAAAGGAAAGATCTTCTCCATATTTCTATGTTTTTGTTATGCTCATGCTAGTTTAGAATTTGTATTGTTTTATTACTTTCATTTATTGTTTATTGAACTGCTACTAAGGAGTCCATTCTCCTTAGTAGGTACTCATTTGCAAAAGCTCGGGTGAAAACCCTAGCTACAGCTGATGCCTTTCCCCACCAGATTTGCACCGTCGAAACATGCGGTCCCTACCAAAATGTCGCAAATATGAAATCCATTTCCCCACACATCTCAAATCACTGAAGTACCTGTCGTCCGTAGATCTGTCCTTCTGCCCATTGATCTAATTTCCAACTTTCTCGTGGGCTAGAAACACTCCGCCCAAAATTAAAACTTCCTATCTTACTTTTGCAAACAACGCTTATAGCCATCGATCTATGTCAAGCTTTTGTAACCATCGATCTCTGTCAAGCTTCTGGCAGTCTAGAACTAGTATCAAAATAATAGTGGGTAGCAGAAGGGTCGACCGCCCCTTCATTTTTTAGGGAATTGTGCAAATATTCAACCTACTAAGTATAGGTTGTCAATTCATGTATATCCTGAATGGTGAAGACTACAAAAATACTAAGCACAAGAAGGGTTGGACGACCCTTCATTTAAGCTTGAAGAAATGGCGAAAACAACCCCTGGTAAAAACTCACAGTAAAATCCACACAGCAGGTAATTTTTGAAGATGAAAAATAATAAAAGGAAACAAAAACAAAATCAACATATTTATTAATTTTGTCGGGTAAAATATGGGCCATAAGATTAAGACAAATCGATGGTTGAGATCTAATCTGTGGAATGTGAAAGAAGAGTTGTGGGGGTTTAATTTTTTGGAAATATATACAACGTTCTCGTAGTTTGCAATTGCAGGTTGCAGGACTACAACTCGAAATAAAAACAAACCTAAGTTTCTACAATCTGCAATCCACATTGCGGGTTGCGGGTTGCGGAAACACATATCGCAAATCCATTATTCAAATAGTTCCCGCATCTGCAATCATTTATAACTAGATAGCCACTTCAACAAGCTATAGCATGATATGATGGTGAATGCATTTTTCTCAAACCATGAATTATGGCGGGCATTGTCTCAAAGCAGTTTTGACTACTTTTTCCATACTTTGTCAATTTCCAAAGTTTCACAAACTTGTCATACTTTTCCAGAATGTTGTCAGATTGCAACACTCACTCAATGATAGCACTAGAACACCATCATGTTTCTTTCCAGCCTCATCACACATTCCATGTCATTATAGATTCCATGTCATCATACATGCCATTTCATCACTTCATATGGTGTCAGCTCTCTCTTTGAGGCTCACACGTGTGAGATTTTGGCCTGCCAAAATAGAGATCAATTCATGTATAACTAGAATGGCCAAGGATGGAAAAATATAAATCACAAGAAGGGTCAGACGACCCTTCGTTTAGTAGATAATTATGAACACCTATATCCAGCAATTTACTTGTATCCAAACTGGTGAACACAAGAAGGATCGGACGACCCTTCATGCAACATAGAACTAGTATGAAAATAATATTGGGCAGAAGAAGGGTCGACCGCCCCTTCCTTTATGAGGGAATTGTGCAAATATTCAACCTACAAAGGATATGATGTCAATTCATATATATCTAGAATGGTGAAGACTAGATAAATACTAAGCACAAGAAGGGTTGGATGACCCTTCATTTAAGTGGGAAAAAATGGCGAAAATGACCCCTGGTAAAAACTCGTAGTAAAATCCACACAGTAGGTAATTTTCGAAGATGAAAAATAATAAAAGGAAACAAAAACAAAATCAACATATTTATTAATTCTGTCGGGTTAAATGTGGGCCGTAAGATTAAGACAAATCGATGGCAGCTATCTAATCTGTGGAATGCGGAAGACAAGTTGCGAGGGTTTAATTTTTTGGAAATATATACAACGTTCCCACAATATGCAACCCGCAATTGTGGGTTGTGGGACTACAACTCGAAATAAAAACAAACCTACGTTTCCGCAATCCACAATCCGCATTGTGGGTTGCGGAAACGCATGTTGCAAATCCATTATTCAAACACTTCCTGCAATCTGCAATCATGTATAACTAGATAGCCACTTCAACAAGCTATAGCATGATATGATGGTGCGTGCATTTTTCTCAAAACATGAATCATGGAGGGCATTCTCTTAGAGTAGTTTTGACTACTTTTTCCATACTTTGTTAATTTCCAAAGTTTCACAAACTTGTCATACTTTTTCAGAATGATGTCAGATTGCAACACTGACTTAATGATAGCACCATAACACCATCATGTGTCTTTCCATCCTCATCATGCATTCCATGTCATCATAGATTCCATGTCATCATACATGCCATGTCATCACTTCCTATCGTGTGAGATTTTGGCCTGCCAAAATAGAGATCAATTCATGTATAACCAGAATGGTCAAGACTGGAAAAATATAAATCATAAGAAGGGTCGGACGACCCTTCTTTTAGTAGATGATTGTGAACACCAATATCCAGCAATTCACTTGTATCCAGACTGGTGAACATAAGAAGGATAGGAAGACCCTTCCGGCAGTCTAGAACTAGTATGAAAATAATATTGGGCAGACGAAGGGTCGGACACCCCTTCATTTATAAGGGAATTGTGCAAATTTTCAACCTATGAAGTATAGGCTGTCAATTCATGTATATAATGAATGGTGAAGACTACAAAACTACTAAGCACAAGAAAGGTTGGTCAACCCTTCATTTAAAAGAGAAATGATGTTTTTTTAATCTATGAAGGTTGGGACAACAATTCCCCACTACTGAATTCTGCAGAATATGGTAGGGATCGAGACATTGCCTATGTTATAACATGTAAACAATATTTATCCCAACTTCCGACTGCTGACAAGATGGATCGACCACCCCTTTTTTTAGTAGATAATTATGAACACCAATAAACGACGATTCACCTGTATCCACAATGGTGAACACAAGAAGGATCGACCCACCTTTCTTGCAGTCTAGAACTATTATGAAAATAATAGTGGGAAAAAGAAGGGTCGGCCACCCCTTCATTCATTTAGCTCGAGCCTCATTAAAAAATGGGGTGTTGGTTAATGACATTCAACTTCAAATGAAAACAAACCAAAGTTTCCACAATCTACATTGCGGGTTGCGGAAACGCATGTTGAAAATCCATTATTCAAACAATTCCTGCAATCCGCATTGTGGGTTGCGGAAACGCAGAATGCAAACATTTACAATACTCTTCCTGCAATCCGCAATTGCGGGTTGTGGGCATCAAATCTGTGATTATTGGAAAACATTTACAACTGAAAACCAAAATGGTTAATCATGGAAAAATACTAAGGCTAGGCCGTCATTTCATGTATAATCAGAATGGTCAATAATGGAAAAATACTAAGCACAAGAAGGGTCAGCTGACCCTTCGTTTAGTATATAATTGAGAACGCTGATATCCAACCATTCACCTATATCCAGAATGGTGAGCACAAGAAGGATCGGACGACCCTTCCTGTAGTCTAGATCTAGTATGGAAATAATACTGGGCAAATCAAATGAATGGGGGGGACCAACGAAAGAGAGAACTGGAGACAGTCTGTACTTGGAGACTTGTAATCTTTTACAATATTTAAAGAATTTCGGTTAGTTTCTATTTTACTTTCTTTTGTTATGTGTATCAAGTTTCCTTGATTCATTTTGTTTTTTCATACATACATCTAATAACTCTGTTTTGTATTGTTAAATCATAAAACATATAAATCTATGTGCTTGATTTATCATTCATATGATTTATATGCAGGTTATGCACCAGTCAATTTCTTCCCTTGATTCATATTGTTTCACATTCTTCAATCACAACGCAGTCATTATCATCATAATTTAAGTTGTTAATTAGCTCATCATTGACAGGACAGTCACATTCTTTTTAATCCTTTGAATAAAATAACACATGAATCTTTACTCTTGAAAATATGCATAAACTCTACTCGGGAATATTATTCAGAATTGAAGGGCTCAATACAAAACGAGTATCTCTTCACAGGTTCCAAACCTTACTACATTTCCAAAAAAAAAACATCTAATCCTTTGAATAAAATAACACCAGAATCTTTACTCTTGAAAATATGCATAAACTCTGCTCGACCATCTTTATTCAAAATTGAAGGACTCAATACAAAACGAATATCTCTTCATAGGTTCTAGCACTTACTACATTGCCAAAAATTGTCTTTTATACATTGTAAAACCTCTCGAGGTAAAACCCTAACTGCTTCATAACTAAAAATAGAAAATTATAAACTAACTATTACATTCCATTTCGGTCAAAATTTATACAATTTCCAAAATTTCTCAGAATATAACATTTGATGTCTTTCTATTAGTTGTAGTTGCTGACATGGCTTTTTTCTCCAACAATAGTCTTCAAGTGTGCAAGGTGTACTTCATTTTCCCATATCTCTCCACTGCCTTCCATTTCTCTGTAGAAAGTACCTCATAACTAGTCATCTCCTCGACCATAACTTTCATCTCTATGTGCTATGCAATGGAAGTTGGAGGAATCTTTTTAGCTATCATGGCCAGCTAGTTTATAATTTCAAAGTCAAGGGAGAGTTTCATCAGTAGAATTTTCCCTATTAGAACATGAGTCAAACCTTGAAATTGCTCATGGTTCCTCACGATGTTATATAGTAAATCCTTATAATTGTCCTGAGAAATTAATTCATTGTTTTCATCCCAAAAAGAAGGCAGTCCCTTTTGTATTGCCTTTTCAAATTCCTTTTTGAACACTTCAACCTGTTCCTTCAGATGTTCTGCACTAGCCTGAACATTCTCGATGTGAGAATGTTTGCCAAGGACTCTCTTATCCCAAGTTATGACTGTTACCCTGTTTTCGATAGCCATTTCTTTCAGATCACCTTCTGTCAGAGTATTTAAGAAACTTATGGTACCTTGGGCTGTATCTTTTGGTATCTTATCTAAAACTTCTTTCATTGATTTACAGCTTTGTAAGCTATCAATTGCTATGGCTTCCTTTGTCTTCATAAAATCTAAATAAGGCCTCAATTTTGCAGCCTCATCAATGATTGAATCCCAAATCAAATGCTTTTCACCTTGTAATGCTAGTTGTCCTATCACTTGACCTATCATCCTCTGATTTCTGCCTACCAAATCTTTATTGTTTTTTGTCAACTCTTTTATTTCATTTTCCCTTTTCTAATTTTTCTCTTCTAGTCTTTGTTTGTCTTCTTTTAGTTCTATGATCTCCACCTCTTTCAAGCTAACTTGGGACATAGCTTGAACTATATCATTTGTGCTTTCTTCTTTGTTACCTTGATTTGTTCCTTGCTTCTCTTGTGTTGTATTTTCCAATTTGGCCTTTAGATCTTCAATTTCAGTCTTAAGACTCGATCTATCTTTTTCCCAGCTTTCCTCTTTTTCCTCAAACTTGAGCAATTTATCAAGACAGTCATCCAATTCTCGAGATAAAGTTTCTTTTTCTTGTTCTAACATAGTTAATTTAGAGGCTTGAATTATCCGAGTTGCTGGAATTCTAACCTTTTGTTGAAGTAATTGGATATTCTTTTCTTTCTCAGCTAAAAGCTTTTTAATTGCCCCTCTATTTGGTTCATTATTGCTCTTCACCAGGTCATCTTGCAATCTTTTTATTTGCACCTGATGAGCTTTGTTCTCTGTTTTCTCTTGCCTCAACTAGATTTGCAGCATGTTCACTTTTTTTGTAGTTTTTCCACTCTTAAACTAGATTTCCTAATATCAGCATAAATCACCTCTCCAGTCTGTCTGTGTAGGTGAATTTTATCAGGGACTGTTATCTTCTACAAATTCAATTTCATTTTTGTGACCTTATCATCAGACAATACAGCCAAATTCAAAGTATTTTTGTCTGGATCTCTGCTAGTCGTCAGAGTAATTTCTGAATCAACAACATTCCTGACTTTTGGAAACAACTTATGCATTTCTTCTGCTGGTGTTTGTCTGTCCTTACCATATTTTACACATATTTCATCTCTTGAATGAAATTTGCTAGAATCACCTATAGCTCTTGCCTCGTCAAATTCGTATTCCTGTACTTGAATTCCCGGCCCTTGGTATTTTTCTTTCTTCATTCCCTTTTCTTTGTCAGATACAACTACTTCATCTTGCTGGCTTGATTTTAATATTTTTCCTTCTATTTCTTCCTCCACCCGCATATCAGTATTTTCATAAAAACTTCGTTTACTTGTTGGTTTAACCTTTCCTAGGGTAGGTACCATCTCAGGTACCAACTCAGCTGAAACTTTATCCAAGGTAGAAGGATTAGCATGTGAACTTCTTGAAACTTCTGTGTATGATTCATATTGTAGTAAATTTTCCATCTTCGCAAATCCTTCAACCTCTTGGTGATCAAAGGATTTATTTTTGTTCTCTTGCCTTATGCCAGAAATAACATGACAAGGATCATAATTAATAGTTGTCGCTTTCCTAAAACTCAGTGCTTCTAAATGTTTTTGTACAAAAGGGAGAGCATTCTTGTTCTAGATGATAAAAGGACCAATTTTTAAAGGGAATGTTATATATGTAGCTTTCTTGAAATATAGAAAATGGTCATTTTCTACTATCAATTTTTGTCTGATAAACTCCAAATCAAAAACTCTCGGAGTCAAAAAGGCTAGTAGAATATAGGGCTCCTTAACAAATCCATAAAGTCTGATTACTGTATCTTGCTTCCCTAAAAACCAGTCTCCAATTTCTTTTTTTGGGCTTAATTGCATCAGGGTCTTCATCTCTGATAATATTCTAGGAAAATTTTATCCAAACATCAATCTGTATACTTCTGATAAAATAAAAATCATAAAATTAAACATACTATCTTCCACTGTTTCTGAAAACAAAGATTGTGGGAAATGTAAATCTTTTCAACTGCTAAACAGGAGCATTTTCATCAGGTGTGTCTGGAATCTGAAATGTCTCGAAGTGTAGAAATTCACTAAGTAAGAGTGGATGTTTCGAGCCAAGAATTCATCAAATTTAAGGTAGGGTACTTGACTGTAATCCATTTCTGGTTTAGCAACACTTAATCTATAAAAAAAACTTAACTGGACCTTTGTGACCATGGAATCATCATCAAACCCTAAAAACTATGAAATGAGTGACAAAACTAACTGTGAATTTTCATCAAATAAATTAATGTCAAGTGGATAGGGGGTGTTATCAATGGAAAGTCCAAGTTTCAGACAACTGGTCATGAAGGTTTGTTGAGTCTCAGGGAATGACTCTCTGTACTGGCTAACTAGGGCTTCTTCGGAAAAATCTTCCTAGTGGTGGGAGGAAAACATAGGTACTGCTAGAGATTTCCTAATGGTAGACGCATTTACACGGCAAAGAATTTTCTTTCGTGATGAATTCAGAATGACTCTTTGACTCTAGAATAATTTACTACACACCACCAAATGAATTCTGGAAACCCTGAAGGTTGTTCGGGACATAAATGGATAAAACGAGACTTATAAAGATTGTGCACATCAAAATTTTGTTTATATAAACCCTCCAACTTGCTTTTGATTTCTAAAACTGAGAATTTAACCATTATGGGGTCACGAATGTCACAATCTCTATCCACTAGGGTTTCTCCTATCCTCATAGTTTCAACATTCTAACAGATGGTTGACTACTTCCTTCCATTATGTAAAAAATTCTAGTTACTTTCATGAGTTAAGAGGACCTACCTGGCATGGACAGGTTGAATAAACTATGCTCTGTCGCTTTTGAGCAGCACATACATGTTCCAATCCTCCGTTGTTCGCAACACAAAATCCAATTTTTGACGTGCCCTTCTCTTTTATACACCATTGAAGGTGGTTTCGCAATGCGGGATGGTGGTTTTCCTTACTGCTTTCTCTGATTGAAGAATGATGTGGAGACGACACACGTACAACGGTATGGTATTTCACAATTGCTCAGACCTCCATTACATCGGGCATGTTGGCGGTGCGAAAAGATTATGGACTATCGATATAACCACCCTTTATTGAATAGCCATTCATCTAACCGCCCTTTTATCATTCTCCCATGAGGTACGGCTGGCATTTTACCAAGGCCACCTGAACCAGTTTTCCAACACTTGGTCATTTCCAAGAATTTCTCCAAGGTTAATCCTGAAACCCTATTTTGGCAGACTTATAACTTTCTCCTCATAAATGATTAAGGAAAACTGAGACCATGACTAGATAGCCACTTTAACAAGCTATAGCATGATATGATGGTGTGTGCATTTTTCTCAACCCATGAATTATGGAGGGATTCTCTTAGAGTGGGTTTTTCTACTTTTTCCATACTTTGTCAATTTCCAAAGTTTCACAAACTTGTCATACTTTTCGATAATGATGTTAGATTGAGACACTGACTTAATGATAGCAC
Organism: Larix kaempferi; assembly: GCA_027924585.1. Lineage (NCBI taxonomy): Eukaryota > Viridiplantae > Streptophyta > Pinopsida > Pinales > Pinaceae > Larix > Larix kaempferi. The sequence goes on along the minus strand of BSBM01000871.1, from coordinate 2,376,718 downwards.
TAGAACACCATCATGTGTCTTTCTAGCCTCATCACACATCCGATGTCATTACTTCCTATGGTGTCAGTTCTCTCTTTGAGGCTCACACGTGTGAGATTTTGGCCTGCCAAAATAGAGATCAATTCATGTATAACCAGAATGGTCAAGACTGGAAAAATACAAATCACAAGAAGGGTTGGCTGACCCTATGTTTAGTAGATAATTGTGAACATGAATATCCAGCAATTCACCTATATCCAAATTGGTGAACACAAGAAGGATCAGACGACCCTTCTTGCAATCTAGAACTAGTATGAAAATAATATTGGGTCGAAGAAGGGTCGACCGCCCCTTCATTTCTGAGGGAATTGTGCAAATATTAAACCTATGAAGTATAGGCTGTCAATTCATGTATATCCTGAATGGTGAAGACTGCAAAAATACTAACCACAAAAAGGGTCGGCCGACCCTTCATTTAAAAGAGAAATGAAAAAATATTTAATCTACAAAGGTTGGGACGACAATTCCCCACTACCAACTTCTAGAGTATATGGTAGGGATTGGGACATTGCCTAAGTTATAAAATCTAAACAATATTTCTCTGGACTTCCGACTGCCGACAAGAAGGATCGACTGCCCCTTCTTTTAATAGATAATTGTGAACACCAATATCTGACAATTCACCTGTATCCATAATGGTGAACACAAGAAGGATTGAACCACCCTTCTTGTAGTCTAGAACTATGTAATATATTGGGCAAGATCTGACCCAGATATTAACTCCACTTCAAAAACTTTTATAACTTTTACTAGTAAAATTTTCTGCCAATTCCTTCGAACCGGGAAAGAGGTAACTGAGGGGTACTGAGGTAAGGATTGAGGATGGTGGGATGAATATTTAATTCTGGAAAATGTATGAGGTTAGGTGTAGCAACAGGTCAAGGAGGTCAGATTAGATTTGTCTTATGCACAAGGTACCAGTACCATTCACTTTTCAACATAGAGCAAGTCTATGTCTACTTCGAGGCTCCCTGGGTAGCTGGCATATGCATACTAGACAGGTGGGGATATTGGAAGTTGATAAAATATTTTATATCATCAAATGAGTGCTTGTTATGTTCAGCAAGGTATTTTTTCATACTTGTGAAATTTTGGGAAGAACTGGGGTTTTTGGGCTCTCCCGGGATTGCTGAGCTAGTATTTTTCTTATCTTTCCAGGAAGGGTCAAGAGGCATCCAAATTCTGACTTTTAGGACTGATATGGATACTAGACTGATTTAATAACTAACTCCAACTGACAGAATGCAAAAATAGTGAGTAAAATAGATTTGGCAGGAAAAGTGGTGAAACTAGTCTAGAATTGTCATCAATCTAGCTAGTCTTGCATTTTAACTTCACAAACTGCTTTTAAGAATTATTAAATATTCTATGATATTAATTTAATATCTGATATAACATATTCCATCCATTAAACTTCAAATCTGACATTCAAAAGATTCCTTCTTTTATTAATGCTAGCTTCTCAAATCATGATGCCTCACAGGCTAGTTTTCTGTTACAATAGTGGAGAAATAGATAAGAGAAGAGAGAATTTACTTCAGATATGTAATGGAGGTTATTATAAGTCCATATAATGTCTATATGGCTGAACTTGCTGCGTTCTGAACATGCTGGTCTTCAGTGGTTGCAATCTTCAACTGGTTCTCCCCTGTAGGGAAATCACCTCCAAAACTAGTTGTGGGAGTAGTAGAGGTAGAAGAAGAGAGGAGAATGGTTCTGATATTCAATCTCTAGAATTTAGTAGCATTTAATCTCTACAAAAATCAATTTATAGAACTCACTGGAAGTCCTGGGCACACCTCTCCATAGTTATCTTCTTCCATTGGTGTTCCTCCACTAAATCTAGCTGCAAATCTCCTTCAATGGTGGCCTCCTTTTCAATCAAACATTATATCTTCATGGCTGAACTGTACTGGATGTTACTAGCTGTAATAATTCTTGCTAGACCTGCATAACACTCTCAGGAAACTCATGGGGCCTTGGGGCACATCACCCAAGCATAACTTGTTGAGGCACAACACTCAACTTGGAGGGCTCAGAGCTCTCACTCACAAATTCCAATAATGACAAAAAGTTGTCAATGAAGTTGGTTGGATTCTTTTATAAACTTCATGATGAACTGCTAAGCAAGTTCTTGGCTTGGTGACCTATGAGAGTAGGTTACCCACTTTCCCATTCTACTCCAAAGCCATGAGGGTGCCTTTCTTGAGGAGAATAGCAACTTTTGAGCTTTCAAAAATTACTTTCCTTCATCTCTTTCACTGAATTTGGGCAAGTGCGCTTTAGGTAGCTTTTCTGGTTGTTATTTTCTTTCAGAAAGCTTTTCTGAATCTTTCCACTTTCTTTACTTTCCTCTTTCCTACTTTTGTCTGATTTTGCCAGCTTTTGTCAGTTTCCTTTCTGGGTTCATCTTGCCAACTTGTCTCCACTAGATTCCTTAGCTTTTCTGAGACTTTACCACTTAGCCAAGTTTGGCTCACTTACCAATTCGAATTTCCTAGCCAAGTCATCAACTACTTAGCACATTTATTAGCAATAAACATTTAAATGAAAATAATACAACTCAGAAATAATTTAACTTAGCAATTAATTAATTAATTGTTATGGTGTAATGCCTCAAAATTTACCCAATTAATTAATTTCTCAATTAGTCAATCACTTGGACTTAGTCATGGGGTTAATAATTGCATGGGGGGCCCTCCTTGTCCATTTAATTCCCAAATACAACCTTAGGCATATTCCATAAGTTAGTTTCCATACTTGCTCATTAATTAAATAATTATTGCCTAGGTGACTTAGGCCAAAATTACCCCATGGACCATGGAAAAATATGGGGACATGATAGTCCTCCCTTCCTAAGATTGCTTGTCCTCAAGCAATGTTAGGATTCCACCAGGCTTTTGGTACACCATTCTGATTGTAATTGTTCCCATCCAATGTACAGTCTGTAAATTAAATTTGGGCCTTCAAAAAAATGAAGAAAAAGTGCATTGTAATTTATATCTGCAAATGAACCAGCAATGAACAAAATTTTCAACCCAATTAGGATAACTTGAGTAGAATTCTTGGATCCCATTGTTTCTCCTACAAGGACCAAAAATGTTCTATCACCTTTGGAAATATGTCACTCCAATGAATTCCCAGATCCCAAAGTATCAACTACATTTTCCCAATCATCAAAGTCAATTTCGTGAATTTGTCATCAAACATGTGCCTTTTCATCCGAGGAATAACTGAAAGGACATTACTGCCAACTAAACCAAGTGGATAGAAAAATGTTTCTTCTTGTGAAAAAATCCAATGGCTCAACTCTCTGCCATTGGAGAAAAACTTCAAGCATCCCTCCCAGCATGTGGATTCCCTCCACATAGGCCAACTTCTACAAGTAAAATGTTCCATTAATTTCTCTTGGCAACTTGCCTGCTTAGCTACCTTCCCTTGACCATGAGCATCAAAAATTTTGCAAGGAGGTTTCATGCTTGTCAAGTAATCTTTCACAGAATCCATATGTGGATGAGTGACATCAAATGGCTGCAAAATATACTTTTGTTGTTGCTCACATTTCAAGACAATGTCAGTTATAATAAGAAATTTATTGCAAAAACAAGAAAACCTTTTACCTTCGAGATTTCCTTTTTTTGTGTTACCTCTATCCGTCCATCCAATGGATGAATCAGACATCTTGCTTGCTGATTCACATGAGCTGAAATCATCCATCTCTGCTACAATAAGATCTACCTCCCATAGGAGTAGATCATGATCCACTTGTGGTACATGTGGCATCAACAAGAAAAACTTCTTCACCCACTGTTCATTCTCCATTTTTATTGTTGAATCCATGACATGTGGGGAAGGACTGTGAACCTTCTTTGTATGTTTGCAACCTTCAGTAATCAGACTTATGGCTGCAACTTCTTCATTATTGGCTGGCCCAAATTGGGTGCTCTCATCCCACTTTTCCATGGGAGAGTGATTGTTTCCAATCAACAACTCAAGTTCCCTTAGGAAATGATCAGGTGCTTGGTTTTCACCAAACTGTTCAGCACACTCCTCAAGAGCATGTAAAGATAAATGATCCTCATGATCCATCATCTCATGAGGTTCCTCCCTTGGGACATGGAATAATTCAGTCATTTTATTGTGACTTTGTAGAAAATGGGAGGTAAAAAGTGATTATGGAAACTTCTCATTAAGCTGCTTGATCTAATTCTCAAATTCTTGACAAGCACAATGAGTACCAATCAGAAAATCCTGGGTGGTTTCCAACATAAGTGTGAGCTTGTTGATCTCCTCATCATTCCTTATTGCAGCATTATAGTACACATTCACAAGCTCCAACAAGTGATCTCTATCAGAAAGCAACTGAGAGAAATTTCCTTTTAGGCTTCCTACTGCTTCCCGCATGTGCACAAAATTTTCAACAGAGGGTTGCTCCTCCATCGATGCAGTTCTCTAACGGTAGTGAGAGATCAAAGCAATAAGCTCATGGAGGTTTTTCAGTGCCTCCTTGATTTTTTTCTCACTCATTTTTAATGGTCCAATAAGGGAAATAAGTTCTAGCTGGTGAACCTCCTCTTCTGCTTCTTACAATTCAGCCTTCTCCCAATTCTGAATTCTGACACTAGAAGGATCTTCTAATCCATCATTCTCACTGGAAGTGGCTGCCATATTGGGCTGAAACAAAGGCATGAAAAAATCAGAATTGCAGCCATAGTGCCCAAATTTCCTCCTCATGTGGTGTTTTTATGGCAGCATGCTTCTTTCCCAAATTCCTTGGTTCACACCGTGTTGATTTGTGCTTGTCTTCCACCTCAACCTGAAGTTCCAATGATGATTTCAGATCTGATTTATGTTCTCCTTCTGGATTTGATCCAAAATATGTCCTACCATCATCAATATTCCCCATATCTTCTGCGCTTATCTTGAAATCACCCACGAAGAAATTGGGAGTGATTTCACCTTCCACATTGCCAACAATCGAATGCTTGACTGCTGGATCTTTGTTTGTGTAGGGATCTTTTTCCTCTCTTTTTGATGAAGGATTTGGTGACTCATCATCCTCATGGATGATGCAAATAGGATGATATATAACCATAGTCTGCCCTCTTTTTTCCACACTTTGAGGGTCTCCTGATGTTCCCATAGTCACTGGTTTCTGAGGAGGTAAGCATTGAGAATTAAATGCTTCATTATGGGGAACTAGTTTCTCCACATCATGGCACACCTTATGGACAATGTATTCTATGTTATTCTGTTGATTGCCAAAAGGAGCATGGGTGCAAAAATCTGATTGAGGTCCATACCTTTTCATCATACTTCTCCCTTCAAATGACAGAGCTGTGGTGCCTTGTTCTGCCACCCAATCTACAAGTTCACATCCAACTGATGTGTGGTCATCTTCTGCTTCACTATGTAGCTCATGTGGTGACTTTGGATCTGATTTAGGTTTTTATTTTGGATCTGATCCAAATTATGTCTTACCATCCTTAAGCTTTCCAAGCTCCTCTGAGATGATCTTGGAATCCTCTGCATAGAATCTTGCAGTAGATTCTGCTCCCAATCTATCAACAATCTCATGATTAGTGTTTGGGTCTTGCTTCCCCAAACAAAATAATGAAGCTTCTACCTTGGTTGTTTTAGGGTCAGGATTCTTGAAGGATCTTTTGGAAGAGGATCCAAACATTCTTGTCAGGTGTAAATAACATGCATCCACAAAAGCTCTTGTTTCTTTTAGGTACTCTTCAGAAGTAGGTTGATATTTGGTTGTGGAACATGCAACCTTTTCCCGCATATACCTATCGGAATAACCATAGCCTCTTCTGCCAATCATGATTTCATGGGTGATACATGTAGAGGGAACTTCTCGGAATTATTCTTCCTCATACTGTCTACAATACTCTTCACACCACTCAACAAATTCATTATCATATTGCTCATAAAAATCCTCATCAGAGTAAGAATCTTCTTCATTGAATATTGCCATGACTGCCAATTCATTAAATTAAGAGTCTTCTTTCCACAGGAGTAGAGGAAAGAGCTCTGATACCACTATAATATCTTGGGCAAGATCTGACCCAGATATTAACTCCACTTCAAAAACTTTTATAACTTTTACTAGTAAAATTTTCTGTCAATTCCTTCGAACCGGGCAAGAGGTAAGTGAGGGGTGCTGAGGTAATAATTGAGGATGGTGGGATTGATATTTAACTATGGTAAATGTATGAGTTTAGTTGCAGCAACAGGTCAAGGAGGTTAGATCAGATTTGTCTTATGGACAAGGTACCACTACCATTCACTTTTCAACATAGAGCATGTCTATGTCTACTTCAAGGCTCCCTGGGTAGCTGGCATATGTATACTGGATAGGTGGGGATAATGGAAGTTGATAACATATTTTATATCATTCAAATGAGTTTTGGTTATGTTCAGCAAGGTATTTTTGTAGACTTGTGAAATTTTGGGAAGAACTAGGGTTTCTGGGATCTCCCGAGATTGCTGAGCTAGTATTTTTCTTATCTTTCTAGGAAGGGTCAAGAGGATTCCAAATTCTTATTTTTAGGACTGATATGGATACTATATTGAGTTAAGGACTAGCTCCAACTGATAGAATGCAAAAATAGTGAATAAAATATATTTGCAGGAAAAGTGGTGAAACTAGTCTAGAATTGTCATCAATCTAGCTAGTCTTGCATTTTAACTTCACAAACCGCTTTTAAGAATTAAAAAATCTGCTCTGATATTAATTTAATCTCTAATATAACATATTCCATCCATAAAACTTGAAATCTGACATTCATAACATTCCTTCTTTTATTAATGCTAGCTTCTCAAATCATGATGCCTCACAAGCTAGTTTTCTGTTACAATAGTGGAGAAATAGATAAGAGAAGAGAGAAGTTACTTCAGATATGTAATGGAGGTTATTATCACTCCATTTAATGTCTATATGGCTGAACTTTCTGCATTCTGAACATGTTGGTATTCAATGGTTGCAATCTTCAACTGGTTCTCCCCTGTAGGGAAATCACCTCCAAAACTGGTTGTGGGAGTAGTAGAGGTAGAAGAAGAGAGGAGAATGGTTATGATATTCGATCTCTGGAATTTAGTAGCCTTTAATATTTGCAAAACTCAGCTTATAGAACTCACTGGAAGTCCTGGGCATACCTCTCCATAATTATCTTCTTCCACTGGTGTTCCTCCACCAAATCTAGCTGCAAATCTCCTTCAATGGTGGCCTCCTCTTCAATCAAACATTAGATCTTCATGGTTGAACTGTACTAGATGTTACTAGCTGTAATAATGCTTGCTGGACCTACATAACACTCTCAGGAAACTCATGGGGCCTTGGGGCACATCACCCAAGCATAACTTGTTGAGGCACAACACTCAACTTGGAGGGATCAGAGCTCTCACTCACAAATTCCAATAATGATAAAAAGTTGTCAAATGAAGTTGGTTGGATTCTTTTATAAACGTCATGATGACCTGCTAAGCAAGTTCTTGGCTTGGTGACCTATGAGAGTAGGTTACCCACTTGCCCATTATACTCCAAAGCCATGAGGGTGCCTTTCATGAGGAGAATAGCAACTTCTGAGCTTTCAAAACTTTATTTCCTTCATCTCTTTCACTGAATTTGGGAAAGTGCGCTTTAGGTAGCTTTTCTGGTTGTTGCTATTTTCTTTCATAAAGCTTTTATGAATCTTTCCACTTTCTTTACTTTCCTCTTTCCTGCTTTTGTCTGATTTTGCCAGCTTTTGTCAGTTTCCTTTCTGGGTTCATCTTGCCAACTTGTCTCCACTAGATTCCTTAGTTTTTTTGATACTTTACCACATAGCCAAGTTTGGCTCACTTACCAATTCGAATTTCCTAGCCAAGCCATCAACCACTTGGCACATTTATTAGCAATAAACATTTAAATGAAAATAATACAACTCAGAAATAATTTAACTTAACAATTAATTAATTAATTGTTATGGTGTAATGCCTCAAAATGTCCCCAATTAATTAATTTCTCAATTAGTCAATCACTTGGACTTAGTCATGGGGTTAATAACTGCATGGGGGGCCCTCCTTGTCCATTTAATTCCCAAATACAACCTTAGGCATCTTCCATAAGGTAGTTTCCATACTTGCTCATTAATTAAATAATTATTGCCTAGGTGACTTAGGCCAAAACTACCCCATAGACCATGGAAAAATATGGGGACATGATAAACTATTATGAAAATAATAGTAGGCAGAAGAAGGGTTGGCCGAACCTTCATTCATTTATCTCGAGCCTCATTCAAAATGGGGTGTTAGTTAATGCAATTCAACTTCAAATGACCGTCATATTATACAGACACTGATTCATTTGATAATTTGTATATTTTTTACAACTTCAAATGACCGTCATAATTATCATATTGGAACACCGCAAAAACCAATTTCAAAAGTGGCAATATCAAAAGAAAATTTATGGTTTTGGAACCTGGATTTGGCACTTTTGGTAATGGATTTGGCAGTTTCAGAACCGGTTTGGTCACTTTTGGAACCGGATTTGGCACTTTTGGAACCAATTTTGGCTCTTTAGGAACCATTTTTGTCACTTTTGGAACCTTGATTTGGCACTTTCGGAATTGGCTTTGGCACTTTCGGAATCGGTTTTGGCACTTTCGGAACCGGTTTTGGTACTTTTGGAACCTGTTTTGGCACTTTTGGAACTGATTTTGGCACTTCTAGAACCTGGATTTGGCACTTTTGGAACCGGATTTTGCTTGATTTTGGAGTTTAGAAAGGTTGTTTTTGACCCGTCTTTAAAGTGACTTGGACTAGAATAAGTCTAAGTTTAATGAAATTGGCGTTTAAACCTCTGGATTTGGTAAAATGGATGTATCTTGGGAAAATAGAAACCTTTTTCAGTGAAACAAAAAGTGTTTCCAACTGGAAACAATGTTCCAGACACAATGGAACACCTTTCACAACTTATAAATGCAAAAAACATCATAAATAGATATTCTTTGACCACTAACAAAAACCTGCAACAAAAAAAAACCATAGCCGAAAACAAACCAGAGTTGTTGCAAAACAAATAGGTCCTTGATAGCAAGCTAGTATACAAACAATTTTAATCTAGACATACACAAATAATCAAGAGAAATTTAAGAAAATCTAGAAAATTTCTACAAAATAATGGTGAGGGTTAGGGTTTGAAAAAAAATTCTCAAACATGTAACAAAATGACTAGATCTAAAAAACTACCACTTTAGTATCATAGATCAGATGCCACATCTACACAATATGGAGGGCCCAAATCAAAAAATATGAAGAATTGTTGCTTGTAAGAAAATTCAAATAATTACCAAAGAAGTTTGAGCATAGCAACTAACACTGAGACCATGTTAAAATATTGATGATATGCATAAACATACAATAATACATTTACACTAACATATAAATCAATAAAATTGATGTACTAGTCTAGCCTTCTATCCATACATGCAACAATAATCATGTAAGAAATAAGAGACAAGAGAACAAGAGATCAATATACCATGTATACGGGGTAAGACCCCAATGGGGAAAATCCATGAGAAAGATTAGTCTTCTATATTCTTCAGAAATATATGTCTTACAATACATTGCATATCCACATATGCACAACTTTCCATATTCACATCATGTCACAATGATGAGTGCAAGAATGGCATACACCATACCCAAAAGGGCCTCCTTCACCTCTTTTATATGCCAATTGGTATGGAATATTTACTTCCCATAACACATGTGGGATAAAGAGATTTGCACCTCTCTTATATAAATAATAGTTATAAGATATTTAATTACATGATGCATGTGGGATAAATCTATTTGATTATATTATAGTTATTTTATGCCCTTTTATGATATTTTACCGACAATACCACACAAGTCATCATTACATATTCTAGCAGGGAAAAGGATATATTGTTATTTGAATATGCTATGTTTTAGGTATTTCGATGACAACCATGGGTGTTGTAGAGGACATAAATTTTGATAAGGAGACCAGATTGAAACTAGATCAACACCATTATATAAATAATTTTAAGGGATTTTCTCTAACAAAATATATGAATTCCTTCCAATCAATATTGAGTATGCTACAATTGTTATATGTTTTTTTCCCTCAAACCCTCACATAATTAAAGAATAGAAAGTTGGGTGATAAAAAAATTACAAGATACATATGTTGATTTATAATCTTTGAAGTGCATAAATTGTAAATTTAAGGAGGATCATATGATTGATACCACATATTATTTAATCAATGAAGAGTATATTGGAGAAATATTTTCATGGTATGGATTAGAACATGCTTATGAGGACTGTATATGGACAATTTTAATTTTTGGGAAGAGAACTACTTCCATATTCTTTTTGATGATTCTGTAAAATACAAGCACAATAGATCTATGAAACAAAGACAACAGTTACTAGAGATGCATGCGGCAAATAATATGTCAAACACTTATGCATAAGGTTTGTAGAAGTTCATGCATTATCATAAACTCAGAAGATGATTACAATATGTAACAATGGCTACAATAATCTAAGCAATTCGAATTCCAGAGAGGTCATTTGAATTAAATGCATGAGAGTGGCTTACTTGGAAGTTAACACCACTCGGCACATCAGTTAACCACTTAACTACCATGTAACTGACTCTAACAGACTCTGAAACTATCTAAATGAGTCTAACTGAATCCATAACTCAAATCAATTCCAAAAATTAGGGGAGGGTGCCTTTCTGTCTTCAGTTAATTGAATATTAAGTGAAAATAACACCAGATGAAGTCAACTCGTGTAGTAGGGCGCCTTTCTGACTCTAGTAGACTGAATATAATAATAAATGCTATCAATTAGACTAAGTAGGGTGCTTTAGTCATGAAAATCACCTCATTTGGATCCATGAATGATGGAGGAGGCCCAGTTAACTGATATTGATGGCTCAGTTGACTCCCCAAATGAAGGAGGAGGCCCAGTTAACTGAAATTGATGATCTGCTGATGGTGTAAGCACATAATTGAGTCAAAATACTTAGGATAAGTGGAAAATTAAGCTATGAAGCTCAAATAAATGATGTGTGGTTGGAAAATGATCAAACACCCCCCCTTAAGCTAATATCATGTGGAGGAGTAAATAAAAATAATAAAAGGTCCCCGGTAACAAAGGCCATAGGTCACCCAATACAGAAATAATCCTAAAAATGCTCAAAAAATCTAAGTGAGGAAAGAGGGAAAAACCCAGTGGGAAAGAAACCCCCCCCCCCTCAAAATGAACACCGAAGGATCTAATATTTCCTCACCATAGTAGAAATCACCCCCAACAGTGAATGAAGGTAAGATAAATTCTTCTCAGTGAAGCTCTTAGTGAAGATGTCTACAATTTGCTCTTCTGTAGGGCAATATTGCAGTACAATGGTTCTTTCATGGACAAGCTCTTGGATGTGGTGCATGTGGATCTCGATATTCTTGGTCCTCTTTCTATGAACCATATTTGCCGAGATATTTATATCACTCTGATTGTCACAAAAAATGACAGTAGAAGTGGTGCTAGCAATATCAAACTCTGTTAGAATACCCTACAATCGATATGTCTACATGCAAGCATTGACTGCTCCTCAATACTCTGCCTCTATTGAAGATAAGGAAATGAAGACCTGATTTTTTCTTGACCAAAAAATAGGCCCTGTTCCAATTATGAAAACATATCTGGAAGTGGAATTCTAATCAATGTTATCACCCACCCAATCTGAATCAGTGAATCCAACCAAGTCAAGATCATCGAAATCCACAGCATAGTGAATGCCAAAATGTCTCGTACCTTGCACATAATGCAAGATAATTTTGGTTTCCTTCTAGTGAAGCTCATGGGGCTAATACATGTACCTTGACACAACACTCACAACATAAGAAATATCAGGCCTAGAGTGTTTCAGATACAAAAGACTACCAATCAACTGTCTGGATAGTGTAGAATCACCATCCTCAAGACTGATTCCTGAGAGGAATGGGAGTGGTGAATCTTTACATTATTCCATATTGAACTTATTTAGAATGTCCAAAGCATATTTTGATTGGGAAATCATAATCCAATCAAAATTCGGAGTGATATTGAGACCAATAAATTGCCTCAGCAGGCCTAAATCACTCATATCAAATGCTTGGTGTAAAGCGATTTTTATAGTGCCAATCAAAGCAAGACTACTTCCTGTAATAAATAGGTCATCAAAATAATGGAAAATGATCACAAAATTACCTTCATGCTATTGTAGATATACATTCAGATATTATTTGCATCTTTCAAAATTTTGCGACAAAAGAAAGGAATCCATATTTGGATACCAAGCTCTTGGGGCATGTTTTAAACCATACAAGGATTTCCTTAATCTGCAAACAAGTGTCAGATCTGATATGTAACCTTTAGGATGATTCATTTAAATCTCTTCCTGAATATCCCCATGAATAAATGCACTCTTCACATCCATGTGGTGCACCTCCCAATTCTTGGATGCGGAAATTGCCAAAACTAGCCGGATTGAGTCCATTTTTGCAACCGGTGCAAACGTTTCTGTGTAGTCCACACCATGAACTTGTCAGAAACCTTCTGCCACCAACCTAGATTTTTATTTTCAGGTTTAACCATCAACAAAAACCTTGGTTCAGTAGACCCATTTTCATTGAATTAATTTCCTCCTAGGTGGAAGAGAAACTAGCTCCCATGTTGCATTTTTCTGCAGAGAATTGTACTCTTCATCCATGGCGGTTTTCCATATCGGATCTCGATGGGAATGGTAGTATGATTTATGATTTGAAACAATCATCAAATTTTTTTTCGACAAAAATGGATCAGAGCATGAAAGAGACATACCTTCTCTTTGAAATTCTACTCGGGTTCTTCTTGGATCGGCAAGATTTCCAATGTTAGAACTAGCAGATGTGAGAGGATTTTCTACCCACTTTGGAAACTGAGGGGGATCATATGGATTTGAATCCAAACCTAATATTTAATGTTCATTAGTATCAGACATAATATCAGAAAGATCAGAACAAAAACTTTCATTATCTTCTTTTGGAAGAGGAAACAATTTGGCAATTTCTTCCTCCACTAGTTGTAGATCATGAAGCAGTTCTTCAAATTGGACACTTCTCTCGATGAATATATTTTTGGATCTGATATCTGTGATTTTTTGTCCTTTGCATTATTCAACATATCCAATGAGGATGCACTCAATACTTTGTGGTTCCAAATATATTCTCTTCTCAATCGAAATTCTAGCCCATGCAGTGGAGCCAAAAACCCTGAGATGTGACACCTCAGGCTTGTGACCATTGTAGGATTCGAAAGGAGTTGTAACTTTGACAGATGAGTGTGGAAATATGTTATGAATGTATTCAAAAACATTCATGGCCTCAGCCCGAATATTTGAATCCAAACCTTTCGAATCAAACATACAAGTAGCCATCTCTTTCAATGCTCGATTTTTCCTCTCCGCTACACCATTCTGTTGGGGTGTGTGGGGGATTGTGTGCTAGATTTGGATTCCATTTTACACACAAAGTTGCAGAAGATTTGATTTGATATATTCTACACCGTTATCATATCTAATATCTTTTATCTTTCTCCCAGTTGCAGTCTCAACAGAAGCCTTGAAATTCGTGAACCTTTCAAGCACTTTCGATTTGTTCTTGAAAAAGTAGACCCATGTGAATATGGAGAAATCATCAATGAATTTAAGAACATACCTTGAGCCATTCATGTAGGGATTTTTTAAAGGACCACTGATATCACTGTGAATCAACCCCAAAATACAAGAAGCTCTTCTATCTTTTCCTCGATCGAACTTGTGCTAAGGATGTTTGCAAATGATGCAACCCTTGCATATCCCTTTTGAGGATTTGATGTTCGGAAGGCCTTCAACCATGGATTTATTTTGTAGAAAATGCAAATATTTATAATTTAGGTTTCCAAACCTCTCATGCCATATCTAGCTAACCTCATTTCCATGATTCAGAAGGGCACTTGGCTTTGAATACAGCAAAAAGTGAGAAAACTCATAGGTTTTGGCAACATGATTTTCCTTTCCTGTTGCAATGAGTTTTCTAGTGCTAATTTCATAAATTTAAACATCATTAGGGTTGAATACAACCTTATTGGGAAAACCAGTGTTAGTCATCTAATATATAGAAAGCATGTTCAAAGCTAGAGAAGGAACATAGAGAACATTTTGAAAAATGCCATGTTCTAAATGAATAGTACCTTCGCCTTTCGAAGAAATTTGTGAATCATATCCCGTGTGGATGGATATTTACCTGTCAGAGTCTAATGATGAGAAGGAGTATTTTCTTGCAACCATGTGATTCAAAGCTTTTGAATCTATGAGAATAGATGTAAAATTCAAAACACTTTCCATGAGTGCATCACCTCTTTCTGCATGATCATTATTGTCCTTCTTCCTTGCACCATCTGGAAGCGTTATGGTGTTTTTCCCCAAGAGAATTTCCATCTGATCAATAGTTTTCTTCATGCATGAGATTTCATGATGAAATCCCCTTCCACAGTAAGAACACTTTGTCTTCTCATTTCCCTTTTGCTTGTCTTTTCGTGAACCTGAGGGCTTGTCTGACTGCTTGGTATTCTCCTTTTTCTTGGAATGATCAAACTTGGTCTTCTATTTATTTTGATTTCCTTTACCATTCGTAGCTTTGGGTCCTCTAACAAATAGGGATTGATCTTTGAAGGTTTTTATCGACCCCATCTGAACAATCTTGTCATGCCCTTTTGTTAAGGACTCAATTAATGCATTCAAGGTAGGCATCCTCCATTTCAGAATGGTGATTTTTCCTGAATGGAAAGTAGAGACAAACACTGAATAATATGCTCCTAGCTTTGTAAGGATTGAAAGATTCAACTGCTCATATTTATTTTCAACACCACAGTGCTTCAACTGAAGCACCAAATGCTTGAAATTTTCAAAGAACTCATTGATGGTATCGAAATTCTCAGGATTTAGCAAAATTAGTTCATTCTCCAATTGATAAGACCTCATCTCATTTGGCTTGCAGAAGAGTTTGGAAAGTTGTTCCCATACTTATTTTGGAGTCTTCAATCCGCTGAGATGGAAAAGAATATCTTTCGAAATATTGAGACATAAGAAACCATAAGCTTCATTAAGCTTACTGAAGAATTTGGGATTCTCTATGGCAGCATTAGGCTCTGGTTCTGTTCCCATAGTAACTCTTAAGAGTCCCTTGGAGCGCAATACAATCTCTATGTCATACTTCCACTGATGATAGTTGAAAGGAGAAAGGATATATTTAGAGGAAGAGTCCATCTCTGCTATACATAATGCAATAGGAAGCTGTGAGAAACCTGCATTCACAAACAAACAAACAAAAATTTAGGTCGAAAACCTGCACTTTTCAAGTTGCATCACACCCAGCATACCCTATCAATCAATCTTGAAAAGTCGGATGCACATTATCCAGGATTTATGTGGAAAAATTTCAGCTTCTGGTGTAGTGTTGGAATATTTTTGAGCAAAATTTCTCAATATTCATTTGAAGAACTCTATAGAAGAGTTTCCTTGTCCTTCCATGGCTCCAATACGATGTAAAATCTAATCACATCAAATCTATGAAACAAGCACAACATTTACTAGATATGCATGTGGAAAATAATATGTCAAAACAATGATGCAAAAGGTTTGCAGCAGTTCATGCATTATCATAAACTCAGAAGATGACTACAATGTGTAAAAATGGCTACATTAAGCCAAGCAATTCCAATTCCAGCGAGTTCATTCGAATTGAATGCATGAGAGTGGCTTACTTGGAAGTTAACACCACTCGACACATCAGTTAACCACTTAAATACCATGTAACTGACTCTAACAGAATCTGAAACTGTCTAACTGAATCTAGAACTCAACTAAATGCCCAAAATTAGGGGAGGGTGGCTTTTGTCTTCAGTTAACTGAATATTAGGTGAAAATAACACCAGATGAAGTCAACCAGTGTAGTAGGGAACCTTTCTAACTCCAATAGGATGAATATAATAATAAATGCTGTCAGTTAGATTGAGTAGGGTGCTTTAGTCATGCAAATCACCTTAGTTGGATCCCAAAATGATGGAGGAGGCCCAGTTAACTGATATTGATGGCCCAGTTGACTCCCGAATGAAAGAGGAGGCCCAGTTCATTGAAACTGATGATCTGTTAATGATGTAAGCACATAATTGAGTCAAAATACTTAGAATAAGTGGAAAATTAAGCTATGAAGCTCAAATAAATGATGTGTGGTTGGAAAATTCTCCAACAGATTCTTCTCTACCATATGAAGAGAACCTCATGGAGAAAAGACAATAAAATGAGGTGTCAACTTGTTTTACGTGGTGGTACATTACCTTTTAGTTCTTCCTTTATCGTTATTCATAGCATGAGACAACCTATCTAAAAATACCTTCTGAATTTATTCATCTGAAATTTTTAAGAACTCCTTAAAGCAAAGTGTTTGACCCCATATAACATTTTCATCTGTTAAACTAGAACATAGTAGCTTTTTGAAAGGGATTTATTTTTCTAATAGTATTCATTGTATTCTTGAATACTATGACCATCATATTTTCTTGTAAAATAAATTTTCTTGAAATAAAACCCACAACCAAAACTATAACTTATTGTTAAATGTGGATTGAGGTGACAAATTTAAAATGTTCATAACTTCATCAATATTGCTCAAAATTTCTAGTATGTCAACAATTATGAAATGCCATGGTTATTTTGAATATATTATATGTGGTTTGATGAAAATGTGGCCACTCTATCAAAATATATTTGACTAAAATTCTCAGCACATCTGTCACCGAAGAAACCCTTAAACAATTGATTTTAAATCAACAATAAATTTTCTTCATGGACTCTGATTTAAACAATTTGTTTTCAGATTTGGGCGTTTTTGTGAGATGAAATAATATCAATGTCTAGATTCTAATTGAAATTTTGCACAAAAAGTTTCATAAATTGATATGAATACTGCCACCCTCTTTTTTTTTCTTAAAAAAATTGTAAGAAGAAAAAATCTCCCCCCTATTTTTCCCAAGAAAGGGTTATGATACCAAATATTGTGATCCTTAACCTAGAAATTGAATCACAATAATAATACATAACCCTTAAGATTCATAAATAAAAACAATTTCTTTCACAAAATAATAAGCAAAAGAAAATGGAAAGAACCCTTAACGTAGGGAAAAACCACCAATTATTCCTTAAGGAAGGAATCACTCCATAAGCCCATACCTACTGTGAATATTACATCAGCACTTCACAAGACATCTCATTCAATTGCTTCTATTTTTTATTTTTATAGTTTATGTGAAACCTTTTAGGTACTTTCTAGAGAAGGAACTTTTTAGTAGGTGGAACCTTCTAGATGATTTCAAGAGAATGGAATTTATGGTAGGATAAATATTCTAGTAATCCTTATAAAAATGATTTCTTTTCACACTACATAGGACTTATTTAATAAACATGGTTTCAATACATAACATGATTTCCTCTATACATAGCATACTATATATCTACTTAAGGGGGTTAAGGTAGGATTGTAACACTCCATCTCCCTTATAAAAGCGTTCCCTCAATGTTTCATGTGAATAAGTACAATCATAAACTAGGGTCCCATGGATGAGTGTTGACCACAATGCTGAAGTAATATAGGGAACTAAGGTCCCATTTACAGGTGCTATCCATGATGAAGTAGTAAAAAAATCTCCACCATAAACCTGGGTCCCATGTTTAGGTGCACAAGATGAAACCAAATTATTGACACCTAATATCCATGAATCATTGAGTGTTATTCTTCAAATTCCCACCACGTTCATGTGGATCAAAATAAGTATAACTATCCAAGAAAAAACAATTTCCATGTAGCATTAAAAAGATGATTATGAAAGAAAATATACTACTATAGAAGAAGCATTGAGGAAACTAGTAGAAAAAACTTCTTGTATTTTCTCCATGGTGGAGAAGAGTAATAAAAATGAATATGGAAGTAGTTGGATTCCCAAAAATTACAGTTATCCATATACCAATCCTCATAAGCATCTTCTGATTCATACCATGCACATATTTCTTTGGTATACTCTTCAATAATTAAAGAATATGTTGTATCAATCATATATAACTCCTTAAATTGATGGTTTATCTGTTCATATCTTCCAAATATGCATATATATCTTTTTTGTTTTTATCACCCACCTTTCCATGCTTCAATTCTATGTTGGGTTGGGGCAATACATTTATAATGGTTGTAGCACATTTAATATTGATTGGAAATATATGGTATAATATGTCATATAAAACCCCATAAATTCTCTATAAAATGGTGATAATATGGTGGAAATATGAGCACTCTATCAAAATTTATCTTCTTTACAAGACCCATGGACATCACTGGAAATCCCTAAAAAAGAGCAAATTTCAAACTTCAATATTGCCTTCATCCTTGAACTCCAATTTGAGCGATTTTTTTTGAAATCACACGTTTTTATGAGGAGAATACATATATACTATTTTTATATTTTATGAAAATTATACTAAGAAATACACAAAAACTTATCTCACTTTTCAGACCCTATTTTTCTCTTTGAAATCCTAGAAAATAGAAACAAATTCTCCCATTTGGACCATGGAAATTGCCCCAATACCACTTGTAGTGATCCTTAACCCATAAATTGAATCACAATAATGATATAGAATTTTTAAACTTCAAAAATAACTAAAACACATTTATCTTCTTTACAAGACCCATGGACATCACTGGAAATCCCTAAAAAAGAGCAAATTTCAAACTTCAATATTGCCTTCATCCTTGAACTCCAATTTGAGCGATTTTTTTTTGAAATCACACGTTTTTATGAGGAGAATACATATATACTATTTTTATATTTTATGAAAATTATACTAAGAAATACACAAAAACTTATCTCACTTTTCAGACCCTATTTTTCTCTTTGAAATCCTAGAAAATAGAAACAAATTCTCCCATTTGGACCATGGAAATTGCCCCAATACCACTTGTAGTGATCCTTAACCCATAAATTGAATCACAATAATGATATAGAATTTTTAAACTTCAAAAATAACTAAAACACATTTGCTAAAGAATGAACAAGAATATGAAAAGTACCCTTAAGGTAGGGTGACACCATTAACTATTACTTATAGAAAGAATCACTCAACAAATTATATGCTTTTTATAATTATTAAATCCAATATACATATTTATATATATCATTACATTTCTTCTACTTCTTTATATAGTTTCTATCTAACCTTCTAGGTACATTCTAGAGAAGGAACCTGATAGTAGGTGGAACCTTTCTATCTACTTCCCGTAGAAGGAATGTTTTAGTAGGTATATTTTTTTATTAAGTCTTATTATGGTTATTAATTTCCACATTACATGGGACCTATTTAGAATATATGGCCTCAATATGTAACATTATCCTCTTAAGTACCTTCCTAGGTACCCCAGATTATACTCCTTATGTACATTACATTTGTTAGTTTTTCAAAATTTCAATTTGATCTAGAATCTTAACGGAGAGAATAACATGTATAGCATATCTACAGCATATCAATCATGGACACAATAATAAAAGCACACAAGAGACACAGAGTTTCACTAGGGAAAACCAAGAAGGTGAAAAACCCCGCAACTTCCTTAGAGATAGATAGAGCAATGATACAACCCAAGTACAAGAGATAGTCCTCCTAGCAGCAGCTTCTCCTCCTCCACTAGCGCACCACTCTCCAATGAGTGTGTGAGTGAGAAAGTGAATGATCAAATAGAGTACCTCCCGCTCTCTATTTATACATGACTTGACTTGCCCAATAACCTTTACTAGGTCGACCTCAACTTAACCACATAGCATAATGCTGACAGGTCCAACCCCCAATAGGGTGGTCTAATAACCCTTTAACCCACATGACTTATACAGGGCCGACCCCATCAAGGTGGTCTAATAACCCATTAAGTATAATTTATGACACTTACAATATAACTTGCGACACTTGCAAGTACACATGACGACACTTCCAATCGGAGGAGTAATACATCTCCGTTGGGGATACAATAAAGTACAAATGTAATACATACAATATACAAGTGAATATCTTCTGAAGTTAGAAATACATCAACAATCCCTCTTAACTAGGAAGGTAATCTCTTGACACAAGTCATCAATACATATAGGCACAAGTCTTCAATACTGGAGCTGGATCATCATCACTGGATCATAGAGCATTATCGTCACTGCTACTATACTCGTCATCTCGATCACTGGTGCTATCTCATAATTCTTCTCATCATAGGAAGTTCTACAGAGCCATCCCTTTTTCATGTTGGATGTAGGCCCACCACCTGTAGGTCTTCATCATCATTGGCCATATTGTAGAATCCTCAAGACTTACTACGTGCATCACAAAACCTCGTAAGAGCATCTCAGGCTGTTACGAGCACACAGCTCTAACTGTTGGATCTCCCAGGGACATATTATATGTGACCTCACCACAAAACCTCGCAAGAGCATCCCATGTTGTTACGAGCACACAACTCTGCCTATCGGATCTCCCAGGGACATATTACATGTGGTCACCACAAAACCTCGCAAGAGCATCCTAGGACTTATTATGGGCACATAACCCAACCTATCGGATCTCCCAGGGCCATATTACATGTGGTCATGGCAAAACCTTGCAAGAGAATCCCAAGACTTATTACGGGTACACAGCCCAACCTATTGGATCTCCCAAGGACATATTGTATGCCATAGGACAAAACCTCACATGAGCATCCCAGGACTTATTATGGGCACACAGCCCAACCTATCGGATCTCCTAGGGCCAGATTATATGTCCTCCCAAGGAAAACCTTGAAAGAGCATTTGCCAGATATCCTAGGACCATATTATATGCCATAGGAAAAACCTTGAAAAAGTACCTGCAAACCTCCCAGGGCCATATTATATGATTATTTGCACAACCTGTCCATGGCCATAGAGTATCAACCTGATACTCACCATACATCATCCTGATGTACATGATCATCCTGATCATCATCACTGCATCATCGTGATGCATGTCATCATCGCATGATCATCCTGATCATCGTCATAGCATCATCTTGATGCATATCATCTGGAGCAACATCCTGAAGCTCATCATCCATGATCATCCTGATCATACAATGCATCCACCTGATGCATACCAAGTATCTACCTGATACATATCATCATACATGATCTACCTGATCATACAATGTATCCACCTGATACATATCATCATACATGATCTACCTGATCATACAATGTATCCACCTGATACATATCATCATACATGATCTACCTGATCATACAATGTATCCACCTGATACATATCATCATACATGATCTACCTGATCATACAATGTATCCACCTGATACATATACAAATCCATGATCCAACTGATCATATCAATCATCTAATATGATGCATATATAAATACATGATCCAACTGATCATATCAATCATCCAACATTATGCATATACATAGTAGTAACTGGAGTATCGTCCTGATGCTCTTCATCTAGCGCTTACATCCACAGCCATGGAAGGATCCTCCTCTCACCATGCTCGGAATGGCTCCTGCAAATGTGTCCATCACTTCTTCCTCGAAGTGGCATCAATCTGAAGAACACCAAGCCTCTCTCTGAAGTACTCGAACTTCACTCTAGCTAGTGGCTTCGCCAGCACATCTGCAACCTGCTCATCCGTTGCAACATACAGGAGCTTCACTCCTCCTCTCTGCACCATATCCCTGATATAGTGATATTTGATCTCTATGTGATTCGACCTGTCGTGGAACACCAAGTTCTCAGACAGCTTCACACAACTCTGGTTGTCACAAAAGATACCAGTAGCATCCAACGAGAGATCAAATAACTCAGGTGTTGATGTATATGTAACTTCGGAATGTATTTCACATATATGTATATTGTATTCCTATAGAGATGTTATTATTCCTCTATACAGAAGTGTCGTCATTTATATTGTAAGTGTCGTAACTTATACTTGATGGGTTATTAGACCACCCTATTGGGGGTCGGCCATGTGGTTCAAAGGGTTATAGACCACCCTAGTGGGGGTTGGCCCAGTCAGCATTATGTTAAGTGGTTAAGTTGAGGCCGACCTAGTTGAGTAAAGGTCAAGTCAAGTTAGTGTATAAATAGAGAGTGTGTCTCTCTCATTTTACACATTCTATTCTCTCACTCACACTTGGGAGAATGGTGCACTTGTGGAGGAGGAGGCTCTGCTGCTAGGAGAAGACTATCTCTTGTATTATGGTTGTATCATTGCTCTATCTATCTCTGAGGAAGTTATTGGGGTTTTTCACCTTTATGGTTTTCCCCAAGTAAACTATGTGTCTCTTGTCTGCTTGCATTATTATGTCCATGATCGATATGCTGTACATGTTGTTCTCTCAGTTAAGATCCTAGATCAGATTGAAGTAAATTCTGAAAATTTAACATGGTATCAGAGCTAGCCTGAAAGAAGGCATGATATGGCATGTATGACACTTGTTGCACTTACGATGCTAGGGCTTGATATAGAAAAAACCAGTCATTGTAGCACTTTCGCTATAAATCTATTTTGGCAAAGTTTTCAGATCTGAAACGTTTACAGGTCGAATATCAGATCCCCATGTACTATGTGTCCAAAGGACAAACTCTAATTCTTTGTACTTTGGGAATTATGATCTGTACAATATAGGGTTTCTGCCTCTTCTAGATCTGAGTCAAAATCAAGTGACCTTGGGAAAAAGGTCATAAATTGGAATAGGAAGCTCCAAATAAAATTTCATAATAACAGATAGGTAGTACATAGACTGTACTATCTCAGGAAAAGTTTCCAGAGGCCGAAGTTGAACCAGGGACAAGTGGCACACCGTACAAGTTCGCTCTCCTGTATTATCCCATAAACAGGTCATGTTGCGACACTTGGAATAACTCTCTCTCAGAGAATACAATTGAGGTCAAACCTGTCGGGATGGAAAGACGACAGGTCAAGCTATCTCAGACAAAAATTTCAGACCTTGTGGATCGAAAAGTTCGGAGTTACAACAAAACAAATCAGGTACATATTTCTGTCAAAACAGAATTATTTTTGAGCACCTTCATTCATGGCTTCCGGAATTTAGGGTTTTGGATAAAGTTGGAATTTTTGTAATCAGAGACCACGGCTGAATGCTACTCATCAAAATCAAAATTTAGAGACCAAGATCATATTTTTTGGTTGGGCAGAAGGTCGGGCTTGATCAAACCCTAGTTCAGGACTTTGATCAGAAAAGTGGAAAATTAGCGCTTCCGCAAAAATGGGAATTTTTGAAATTTGTGACCACGGCTGGAAGCTCCTCATAAAATAGAAGCTTAGAGCTTTGGATCAAACCTTTTGATTGGGTAGAAGAGTGGGCTTCATCAAACCCCAGTTCGGGGTCACATTCAGTGAATCCGGAAATCTAAAAGGCAATTTCGAGGGGTGAAACTTTGCAATTTTCAAATTCTGAATATACCAACTTGATCAACTCATCAAGGCGCATATTTCTATCCTTTCGGAAGCTTGAAATTCAAAGTTTGAATTTTTGGGGTTTCTCTGACAAACCCTAATACAGCTCCAGATCCAGTTCCTGCAAATCAAGTGGATTGGTTTAATCCTAAAAGAGGATGGATTGGTCACCTACATAAGTGAAGAAGTTTGGTTTCAGAGGGAGATGAGGCTAAGGCCTTACATAAGAAGATTTCAAGCAATCTCGACAGGTATGACTCATCGAGGTATGTTTCGAGATTTTTTCATGTTTAAGTTTATGGTATGTTTGTCTTCATGATTATTATGGTTAAAACAATCTTGATTTTAGACTTGTCGTATCACCTTAACGAAATTATGAATGCACTCATTAGGGTGTTGACACTTATGATTGTACTAATGCATTATGGTGTTGTATGAGGTTTATGTTGTCCGCTAACATGAAAGGTACACCAAGAAAGACAAATCATGTTCTAGTTCAAGATCATGATGACATGAAGACAAAGATTCATCCATTGTAATGGATCACATAGAAGATCCATTTACGAGGTATGTATAACTTGGTTCTACAATGGTTAACTTATGAGACATCCAAGTTACTAGCACAAGTCACTGAAGAGAACCAGAAGACATTATGCGGGTATGTTAGACATAACTAGCTAGCATGCTAATCCATGTATGTTTTTCCTATATCAAGCTAGAATCCTACCTTGTGTTAGGATCTTATACTGTTGTGTTGTTGATAATGATTATTCATGAAGTCATAGGTTTGAATAATCATGGTTGTATGCATATTATGTTTCTTACCATAATTGATGATATGACTAACCAGAAGAATCATGAAGGTATAGGTTTGAATAATCACGGGTTTTATGCATATTATATCTCTTATCTTGATTGATGATTCAACTAACCAGAAGAGTCCTATGATCAAATAAGAATATGTATGAGTAAAAGAAGACTTCCCTGAAACCTTGAATACTAATGTTTATTATCTGTGAATGATCATGAATATACATGTTTAAGATTATTGTGTTTTGATAGTATTAAGATTATACTAATAAATGTGTGATTATGTATGAGACCTCAAGGATAACACAATGATGATACTAATAAGCATGCATAGTGATTAAGGATGGATGTAAGTTCAAGGACAGGTAATCCAGGAAGCAAAGATCAAGAGGGAGCACACTTCAGTTGTTCCTGCAAGAAAGCAAAGGAGCACACTCCAATAGTTTCTGCAAGGATGCAGATATTTAGAGGGAGTTGACCACTTCTCACAATCCACATTAGGATGGAGTTGCAGAAAAAGAAGCAAAGACTGAGAGGGAGTCAACCCAATAATCAAACAAAGATAAGTATTTTTATTATCATTTCTTGCATATTTGTTTGTTTAAATAAAATTGTTCAATGATGTATATGCTCATGTTCCTAGACTTAGGATATGTATTGTGCATATTAGAATGATTGCATTAATGAACAGTATACTACTAATATGCATGTGATGGGTAAGTGGCCTATGACACTGTACAACATTCCAGTGCTACTTATCTAGAATGAAACCTCTTTGCTGACATGTTGGGAATAGTGCAAACCCTTAACAATGTTCTGGTAGAGACTGGAAGGCATCTAGAAAGTTGTGGAACATGGATGAATGTTGTATTGAAGCATTGGCTAAGATAATTGCATGACTATATGACATATTTCTTTATGTGTAAGAATTTGTCTGAAAATTATGAGATGTTTCTAATCATGCAATTTAAATTGTTTTATAGGAAAGACCGTATACCTTCACCTACAAAAGAAGGACTACAACATTTGTTCAAGCAACAAAATTATCTATTGAAGATATTGAAGTTCCCAGGATATGGGAAGAAAGCCATGATCCGTCGATCATGAAGAACAATGTTTGGGATGCGGTCCCAAGAGCTGAAGGGAAGTCTATTGTGACTTCCAAATGGAACTATTAGATCAAGCATGCTGCAGATGGCAGCATAGAGAAATATAAAAGTGATGAAATAGAAGATACACCAGATGGATTTCAAGACAACTTTCTTGAATGGTGTAGTCATATATGTGTGCAGAACTTGGGGATGATGCACTATTTGTTTTTGGCATGAAGGTGTGGCAGAGTGCAGATGGAATCTTCCTTGGACAAGGGAAGTATGCAGTAGAGATCCTGAAGAGGTTCAGGATGATGGACTATAAGGTTATGGCCACACCTATGGAATCGAACCTAAACCTTCTGTGTGATGCTCCATCTGATCCGGTTGATTATGGGCTCAAGTACAATGTGAATCAAAAGTTTAACCTGCAGGGTTATGTTGATTCAGATTGGGCATGCAATGCTACAGATAGGAAGATCACTTCTGGGTGCTGCTTCAGTATGGGATAAGGTGTTATCTCTTGGTTTAGCAGGAAGTAGTCCTGCATAGCATTGAGTACAGCCGAAGTAGAGTATGTTGCGACGAATGAGCAGGTTGCAGATGTATTGACTAAGCCGTTGGCCAGAGTGCAGTTTGAGTAATTCAGAGAGAGGCTTGGTCGCTTCAAATCAAGGTTCCTTCCAAAGGGAAGTGATGAGTCCAGAAGATGCAGATGCAGATGAGCGTTTTTGACATGGTTGATATGTTCTCCCTTGGTCATGATGTAATTGCTGAGCCATTTTTCACATGGTGGTAGATGTGTTCTCCCATGGTGAAAAAGTAAGGGATGGAGCCTTCCCCGAATGGTGGTAGATGTGTTCTCCCATGTCGGTGGTGTAAGTGCTGGATAATGTGCATCTAGGCTATGCTTCGTGGACGATGAGATGATATGAAGAGGACGATGCTATGATGATCAGGAGGATCATGGATGATGAGCATTAGGATGATGCTCCAGTTACTGCTCTGTGTATGCATCATGTTGGATGCTGGATATGATTAGTTGGATCATTTATATGTATGTACGCATCATGTTGGATGCTGGATATGATCAGTTGGATCACTTGTATGTATTTTTGTATATGCATCATGTTGGATGCTTGGACCATGTATCTATATATGTATCAGGTGGATACATTGTATGATCAGGTGGATCATGTATGGTGATATGTATCACGTATTTGTATTTGTATCAGGTGGATACACTATATGATCAGGTGGATCATGTATGATGATATGTATCAAGTAGATACTTGGTATGCATCAAGTAGATGCATTGTATGATCAAGATGATCATGGATGATGAGCTTCAGGATGTTGCTCCAGATGATATGCAGCAGGATGTTGCAGTGATGATGATCAGGATGATCATGTGTACATCAGGATGATGTATGGTGAGTATCAGGTTGATACTCTGTGGTCGTGGAACAGGTTGTGCAGATAAGCATGTAATTTGTGCCCTGGGAGATTTGCAGATAGTCTTTCGAGGTTTTGCCTATGGCATGTAATTTGTACCCTGGGATATCTGGCAAATGCTCTTTCAAGGTTTTGCTTGGGAGGACATATAATTTATGCCCTGGGAGATCCGATAGGTTGAGCTGTGTGCTCGTAATTAGTCCTGGGATGCTCTTTCGAGGTTTTTCCATGACCACATGTAATTTTTGCCCTAGGAGATCCGATAGGTTGAGCCTTGTGCTCGTAATCAGTCCTAGGATGCTCTTTCGAGGTTTTGTGGTGACCACATGTAATTTGTGCCCTGGGAGATCCGATAGGTTGAGCCTTGTGCTTGTAATCAGTCCTGGGATTCTCTTTCGAGGTTTTGTGGTGGGGTCACATGTAATAATTCCTAGAGATCTGGACAGGATGAAAAAGGCCTCAAATGCTCTTTAGGGTTCTTTCTAGTCAAGAGACACTTTTAAGGTTTTGTGACGCACGTAATAAGTCCCGAGGATTCCACAGTATGGCTAGTGATGACGAAGACCTGCAGGTGGTGGGCCTACATCTAGTATGAAAAAGGACTAGCTCTGTAGAACTTCCTATGATGAGTAGATTCAGAGATTGATTGAGATAGCAGCAACGGTGACGATGATGATGACTTGATGACAATTATCCAGTGACGATGATCCAGCGAAGAAGACTTGTGCTAGAAGACCTGTGTCGAGAAATACCTTCCTAGTTAAGAGGGAGTGTTGATGTATATGTAACTTTGGAATGTATTTCACATATATGTATATTGTATTCCTATAGAGATGTTATTATTCCTCTATACGGAAGTGTCGTCATTTATATTGTAAGTGTCGTAACTTATACTTGATGGGTTATTAGACCACCTTGTTGGGGTCGGCCCTGTATAAGTCATGTGGGTCAAAGGGTTATTAGACCACCCTATTGGGGGTCGGCCATGTGGGTCAAAGGGTTATTAGACCACCCTAGTGGGGGTTGGCCCAGTCAGCTTTATGTTAAGTGGTTAAGTTGAGGCCGACCTAGTTGAGTAAAGGTCAAGTCAAGTTAGTGTATAAATAGAGAGTGTGTCTCTCTCATTTTACACATTCTATTCTCTCACTCACACTTGGGAGAGTGGCGCACTTGTGGAGGAGGAGGCTCTACTGCTAGGAGAAGACTATCTCTTATATTCTGGTTGTATCATTGCTCTATCTATCTCTGAGGAAGTTATTGGGGTTTTTCACCCTTATGGTTTTCCCCAAGGAAACTCTATGTCTCTTGTGTGCTTGCATTATTGTGTCCATGATTGATATGTTGTAGATTTGTTGTACATGTTATTCTCTCAATTAAGATCCTAGATCAGATTGAAGTAAATTCTGAAAATTTAACATCAGACAGTAGCTTCCTCAGCCATACTACCTCACAACTAGCCAAACAAGCTGCAACATACTCTGCTTCGGCTATACTCAGTGCTACGTGGGACTGCTTCCTCCTAAACCAAGAGATCACACTTGATCCCATACTGAAGCAGCACCCCGTAGTGGTCTTCCTATCTGCAGCACTACCTGCCCAATCTAAATCAACATAACCCTCTAGGTTAAACTTTTGATTCGCATCATACTTGATCCCATAATCAACTGTACCGTTCAGGTACCTCAGAATATGATTTACAGGAACCATGTGAACACTTCTCGGATCCGTCAAGAATTGGCTCAATGTGTTCACAGCAAAGCAAATATCTGGTCTTGTGTTCATCAAGTACATCAAGGACCCAATCATCTGACGATACACCGTGACATCAACCGGATCAAATGAAGCATCACATAGAAGCTTCAGGTTCGATGCCATAGGTGTGGCCATGGCCATGCAGTCCATCATCCCGAACCTCTTCAGGATCTCTATTGCATACTTCCCTTGTCCAAGGAAGATTCTATCTACACTTTGCCACACCTCCATGCCTAGAAAATAGTGCATCATCCCCAAGTCCTTCATATCAAACTCGGCAGCAAGCTTCCTCTTCGTGTTGGCAATCAATCTATCCTCTCCTGTAACAAATAGGTCATCCACATATAGGAGTAGTATCACAGGATTGCCTTCCTCAACCTTGTAATAGAGGTTGGAATCTGCTTTACTCTTGGTAAAGCCCAAACTAGATAGAAAACTGTCCATCCTACCATACCAAGTCCTAAGAGCTTGCTTCAAGCCATACGAGGCTTTCTTCAATCTGCATACATCTGACTCCCTGTCATGTGTCTCAAAATCGAGTGGCTCCACATACACTTCCTCTTCGACTACACCATTCAAGAAATCTATCTTGACATCCATCTGGTATATCTTCCATTTCCTTACTACAGCTAGAGTAAGAACTGATCTGATGGAAGTGTATCTGGCTACAGGAGCAAAAGTCTCTTCATAGTCTATTCCCTTTTTTTTTTTTTTTTGGGAGAAGCCACGAGCTACAAATCTCGCTTTGTATTTCTCTATACTGCCATATGTAGCATGCTTGATCTTTGGAAGTCACAACAAACTTCCCATTTGGTCTTGGGACCACATCCCAAACATCTTTCTTCATGATCGACTGTTATTCCTCGATCATGGCATTCTTCCATTACTGCATCCTGAATCCTAGGAACTTTATATTTCTTCAATAGATAGCTTTGTTGCTGGAACAAATGTTGTAGTCCTTCTTTTGTAGGTGATGGTATACGATCTTTCCTACAATACATGTTAAATTGCATGATTAGAAACATCTCATAGTTTTCAGAACAAATTCTTACACATAAAGAAATATGTCATACAGTCATGCAATTATTTTAGCCAATGCTTCAATACAACTTTATCCATATCCCGTAACTTTCTAGATGCTTTCCAATCTCTACCAGAACATTATTAAGAGTTTGCACTACTCCCAACATGTCAGCAAAGAGGTTTCAT
The DNA here is from genome assembly GCA_027924585.1 of Larix kaempferi. NCBI lineage: Eukaryota > Viridiplantae > Streptophyta > Pinopsida > Pinales > Pinaceae > Larix > Larix kaempferi. The sequence goes on along the minus strand of BSBM01000871.1, from coordinate 2,346,739 downwards.
TCTAGATAAGTAGCAATGGAATGTTGTACAATGCCATAGGCCACTTACTCATCATATGCATATTAGTAGTATACTATTCATTAATGCAATTATTCTAATATGCATAATACTCAACCTAAGTTTGGGAAAATAGGCATATACACCATTGAACAATATTATTTAAATAATCAAATATACAAGAAATGACAATTCAAATACTTATCTTTGTTTGTTGTTGGGTGGACTCCCTCTCAATCTTTGCTTCCTTGCAGGAACTCATGGAGTGTGCTCCCTCTTGATCTTTGCTTCCTGGATTACCTGTCTTTAAACTTATATTCATCCTTGACTACTATGCATGTTTAAGTGTACACTAGTATCATTATGGTGTCATCCTCAAGATCTCATAGATAATCATACATTCATTAGTATAATCTCAATACTATCAAAACAAAATAATCTTAAACATGTATAGTCATGATCATTTCAAACACAGATAATAAACATTAGTATTCAAGGTTTCAGGGAATACTTCTTTTACTCATGCATATTCTTATTTGGCCAAAGGAATTTTCTGGTTAGTCATATCATCAATCAAGGTAAGAGACATAATAAGCATATACCCTTGATTACTTAAATTTCTAACTCCATAAATAATCATTATCAATCATGCCATGTATACTTATATAAGAGATCCTAACACAAGGTAGGATTCTAATTTGATATAGGAAAAACATACCTGGATTAGCATGCTATCTAGTTATGTCTAACATACCCGCATACTGTCTTCTTTTTCTCTTCAATGACTTGTGCTAGTAACCTACATATCTCATAGGTTAAGCATTGTAGAACCAAATTATGCATACCTTGTAAGTAGAGCTTCTATGTGATCCATGACAATGGATGAATATTTGTCTTCATGTCATCATGGTCATATGTTCTTGAACTAGAACATGATTTGTCTTTCTTGATGTACCTTTCATGTTAGTGGACAACATCATCCTCATACAACACCACAATGCATTAGTACAATCATAAGTGTCAAAACCCTAGTCAATGAATATCTACATTCATAATTTTATTAAGGTGATACAACAAGTCTAAAGTTAATCAAGATTGTACTAACCTTAATGAAGACAAGCATACCATAAACTTAATCATGAACAGATCTTGAAACATACCTATTGAGATTGCTTGTAATGTTCTTATGTAAGGCCTTAGCCTCATCTCCCTCTGAAACAGAAACTTCTTCACTTATGCAGGTGACCAATCCATTCTCTTCTAGGATTAACCCAATCCACTTGATTTGCAGAAATAGGATCTAGAGCTGGATTAGGGTTTGTTAGGGAAACCCTAAAAATTCAAACTTTGAATTTCAAACTTCTGAAAGTATATAAAGGTGCACCTTGATGAGCTTATGAACCTGGTATACTCAGAATTTGAAAACTGCAAAGTTTCACTCCTTAAATTTGTTTTTCAATCTTCTAGATTCACTAGGGAGGACCCTGAATTAGGATTTGACTTTCCCGGAGCTTCACCCAACCAAATAGTTTGATCCAAAGCTCTAAACTTTGATTTTTCCAAGGAGCTTCCAGCTATGGTCACAGATTTCAAAAATTTCCATTTTTGCAGAAGCCCTAATTTTTCACCTTTCAGATCAAAGTCCTGAACTAGGGTTTGATCAAGCTCGACCTTCTGCCCAACCAAAAAATTCAATCTTGGTCTCTAAATTTCAATTTTGATGAGGAGAATCCAGCCATGGTATCCGATACAAAAATTCCAACATTCTTTGAAACCCTAAATTCTTGGAGCCATGAATCAAGGTGCTCAAAATCCAATTCTATTTTGACATAACGATGCACCTGATTGTTTCTATTGTAACTCCGAAATTTCAAATCTACAAAGTTTGAAAAGTATGTCTATGGTATCCTGACCTGTTATCTTTCCAACCCCATAGGTTTGACCTCAAATGGATTCTCTGAGAGAGATTTATGCCAAGTGTCGCAACATGACCTGTTTATGGGATAAAACAGGAGAGCGAACTTGTACAAAGTGCCACATGTCACTGGTTCAATTTCAGCCTCTGAAAATTGTACATGTTAAAGTACAGTCCGTGCCCTACCTTCCAAATTTTACGAAATTTTATTTTGAGCTTCCTAGCCCAATTTGTGACCTTTTTTCCTAGGTCACCTGTTTATGATTGAGATTTGGAGGAGGCAGAAACCCTATATTGTACAGATCATAAATATGAAAGTACAACAAATTAGAGGCTCTCCTTAGGACACAAGGTACATGGGGATCTTATATTTGTCCTGTAATATTTTCAAATCTTGAAACCTCTCCTAAATATATTTATAGCAAAATTGTTACGATGACTGGTTTTTTTATATCAAGCCCTAGCTTCGCAAGTGCAACGAGTGTCATAAATGCCATATCATGCCTTCTTTCATGCTAGCTCTGATACCATGTTAGTTTTTCAGAATTTCAATCTGATCTAGGATCTTAACTCTGATCTAGGATCTTAACTGAGAGAATAACATGTACAGCATATCTAAATCATATCAATCATGGACACAATAATGCAAGCACACAAGAGACACAAAGTTTCATCAGGGAAAACCAAGAAGGTGAAAAACCCCGCAACTTCCTCAGAGATAGATAGAGCAATGATACAACCCAAGTACAACAGATAGTCCTCCTAGTAGCAACTTCTCCTCCTCCACTAATGCTCCACTCTCTAATGAGTGTGTGAGTGAGAAAGTGAATGATCAAATAGAGTGCCTCCTACACTCTATTTATACATGACTTGACTTGCCTAATAACCTTTACTAGGTCAACCTCAACTTAACCACATAGCATAATGCTGACAGGGCTGACCCCCAATAGGGTGGTCTAATAACCCTTTAACCCACATGACTTATACAGGTCCGACCCCATCAAGGTGGTCTAATAACCCATCAAGTATAATTTACGACACTTACAATATAACTTGCGACACCTGCAAGTACACATGACAACACTTCCAATAGGAGGAATAGTACATCTCCATTGGGGATACAATAAAGTACAAATGTAATACATACAATATACAAGTGAATATCTTCTGAATTTACAAATACATCAACAACATTTCATTTTTAGAATGATATTCCCATCATATACATGCCATGGACCTTCATGTTGTTCTACCTAGTGTTATTTGGCCTCCTAGTGCCTAGTCTAGTGTCTTAGACCATAGTTTGTCCACATTTGATCACCTTATACTAGTGATATATCCATGAAGCCTTGTTTGTCCACTTATCCACTCATTTCCTTCATTTTTGGATTCAATGCACCCCACTACCTTGCATTTATGAGGGAGTTGTGGCATTTCTCTATTTTAAGGAGATGGAGTGCACCCTCTTAAATATTTGGTCAACTTGTGCATTAATGGCCACTACTTAGCCAACTACTCACCCCATGCACCCTCCTAATGGTACCTTCCACACTGTTTGACTAGCATAACCTTCCTGATGGTCCATCTAGGTTCATTGAACCTCATTATGGCCCAATCTATGAGTTACACTTGGTCTCATGTCATTGGTGGGTGAATTCATCCAATCTAATCTTACCATTTGTGAACTACTCGAATAATCTCTAAGCCTCTCAATTTTGTCTCTTGAGAGCATATATATATATTCTACACATGTTGTTGAATAATAATTCAATGGAATATCAATCCACAAGAGTGTTTTTCTCTTGTGTTCTACTTAATTATTTCTTCTATTTTCCTGTCTATGTTTGGCAAATTCTAAGTGAATATTTCTCTAGTAATTTTGATCCACCTGTGACACATATAAATTTGAGATGGTATTAGTGTCATTAGGGATCCTAGTCTTTCTTCCGAAATAGATTTCCAAGTGTTTGTTTTCCAGGTGGCTACAACAACTTAGTGGATTCAAAAGCAATTCCTCTCCTCTCTCCATTCAACTATTTTGAGTGGAAAGAAAATATATTTGCATATATCAAGAGAAAATGTCTCTTCGATGTGTCCATCGGTGGTGTGAGCGAACCAAAAATATTATGAAGAGAAGTGTGATTGGATCAATGACTGTGATAGAGGATATGGAACTATGTGTCTGCCTATACCTCATAGAATGCATCTCATTGATTTTACTGAGTATCCATCTAAGCTTTGGAGAAATATAGATAGAGCTCTTGGCATGCAGAAAGAAGATATTAGATATACGGAGAGAAAGAAAATGGACCCCTGTTCATGTGTTCTCCCTCCAAAGGTCTTGACATCATGCATTTAAAAAAAATTTGTTCAAATTGAAGAAGAAGAAGATACAGATTCAACAAATGATCCTGCTCAACTTTCTTCCTCTGTGGCTTCCTCTGTTTTGCAAGAAGTTGTTTTTCATGAAGATAACATACGAGCTACTGCCATCAATACTATTGAATAGATGTCTCTCCATTCCACTTCCTTCTCCTCTATGTATTCTATTATAGATGTTGAAGATGGGTTGTTGGTTGGTGATCATAATGAGCCTTCTCTAGAAGAGGTTTTCTCTTCACATGAGAATATTGGTTCAAAAGATGGTCAAGGGCAAGTTTGGAATTCAAGTGAATATATCTCATTGCTTCACACTCTTTTTCTTCCTATGTATTCATACACCATGGATATCATAATTCCTTCAAGTTCACTTGAAGATGGAGAAGCTTTTTCCATCACAATGGTGCACTTGGGACTCTTGTTCCTCTTTCTTGGAGTTGATTACAACTCTCATGATTCGAATTTGATTTTTCAAGAGCCTTATGATTCAATTAGGATTACTTTCACCACTGTTGGTTCCCATTCTCAAGCACCTCAAGTCTCTTTTGGACTTGGCACCCTGGTTGGTTCGTATTCTCAAGCACCTCAAGTCTCTTTTGGACTTGGCACCATGGTTGGTTCGCATTCTCATGCACCTCAACTCTCTTTTGGACTTGGCACTGTGGTTGGTTCAAATTTCATGTCTGAAGAGCACCTGCATTGGCTCTACTATCGGTATGTTTCAATTGTTCTAAATGGATCCAGTTTCCATTATGCAGTTGTATATATTTTTTATATAGTTGAGAACATTCCAATTCCTCCCAAGAATAAGATTCCTCCATACATATTCATTATTTTGGAGACAATAATGTTTGGTAACTATTTCATGTCCATTTTTTAGGGAGGATTTTCCCCATGTGGTTTTGCCTCTTTCCTCGTTTTACATGGATTAATAATGTAAAGGGTGATCATAATCCTTTGTTGCTTGGGCCCTATTTCTCATGCTCACTAAAATTTTGGATTAAGGGCATGTGTTAGAAAAATATTCCCATCATATGCATGCCATGGACCTTCATGTTGTTCTACCTAGTGTTATTTGGCCTCCTAGAGCCTATTCTAGTGTCTTGGACCATAGTTGGTCCACATTTGACCACCTTAGACTAGTGATATATCCATGAAGCCTTGTTTGTCCACTTATCCACTCATTTCCTCCATTTTGGGATTCAATGCGCCCCACTAACTTGCATTTATGAGGGATTTGTGGAATTTCCATGTTTTAAGGAGATGGAGTGCGCCCTCTTAAATATTTGGTCAACGTGTGCATTAATGGCCACTACTTGGCCAACTAATCAACCCATGCGCCCTATTAATGGTACCTTTCACATAGTTTGACTAGTCTAACCTTCGTAATGGTCCATCTATGTTCATTGAACCTCATTATGGCCCAATCTATGAGTTACACTTGGCCTGATGTCATTGATGGGTGAATTGGTCCAATATAATCCTACCATTTGTGAGCTACTTGATTCATCTCTAAGACTCTCGATTTTGTCTCTTGGGAGCATCTATATATTTTACAAATGTTGTTGAATAATAATACAATGGAAGATAAATCCACATGAGTGTTTTTCTTTTGTGTTCTGCTTATTATGTTCTTCATATTTCTTCTATTTTCTTGTCCATGTTTGGAAAATTCTAAGTGAAGTTTGTTGTAGTAATCTATATCCACCTATGACACATATAGAATTTGAAATTCATCCCCCTTGTAAAAGCATTACGCCAAATTATTGAAATGAGGAGGCATAATCATAAAGTAGGGTCCCATGGACGAGTGCTAGATATAGTGTTGAAGTAAGCTAGGGAACTAGGGTCCCATGTACTAAGAGGAAGAAATTAAGGGGATAATATGGGGTACCTATGGAGGTACCCAACATGATAATTCTACATATTGAGATCATGTTTATCAAATAAGACCCATGTAGTGTGAAAATAAATATTTGGAATAAGGATTATGTTGTTAGGGAAAACTTCCTATAGTTGGGTGAGAATACCAACGTATTGGGGTAAAAGATAGACATACAAGGTTCTGCAAGTACAATTATTAAGCAAAGAGATTAGGTTTTAGGAGGATATGTAACTTATTTAGAAGGTTGATCCAATCCTCTCTTATTGATCTCCAATGCAACAACCTGCAAAAACATTCCAAAAGACATTCCTCAAATCAATTTGACTACAAATAAAAGATTGACATTTATAAGAGAATGAAACACCAAATTGTAATCATATCTGAAAGATCCATGAACATATCTATTTGAAAAGGGAATAATTTCCAATATTTATTAATGAATGAAGCAAGTACATCAAATTATACCTTCCTTCAATCATGCCACTTCATGAAACCAAGATTCAAGGTCTCCTGCTTTTCTTCTCCGAGGATCCCGACCTATGATCACATGTGCTAGGGTTTATAGGAAACTAGGGCACAAGTGAGGGGGATGTTGTTAACACCCAAAAAGTGTTCACGACCTCATCTACCCCATTACATGGCTCATTTGTCCATTTTCCTACCATATTTCCCTTAAAAACCCTGAAAATCCCACTAAAAAGCCTCCAAAAGGCCACAAAACCATCAAAAAAGCCTCAAAAAGGCTAAAAAACCCCTTTTTCCTCCAAAAATATCCAAAATTCCTCTAAAATAGCCAAAACCCCCTAAAAAGGGAAGAAAAAATATAAAATAATGAGGAAAAGGAGGAAAAAACCCTATACAGCTGCCCTAAACCATATGGTTCCCAAAACCATGGGCCAACACTCCACCACCAAAAAACTATAAATAGGTGATGGAGACCCCTTATTTCACATCCACAATCATATGCACCCTTACTCTGCCAAAATCACTCTTGAAACCCTAGCTCACCCTTGAGCTACTTTCACCTTGAGTGCCCCTTTTGGCCCATTCCCACCATTGGAGAAAGAGAAGGAGCAAGTTGGATCTTGGAGCAACCCTCTTGGATCATTGCAAGAGCTTCACCAACCTTCACATTGGAGGTAACATTAATACAAAAGACATTATTTACATCTTGTTTTTTCTGTTTCATGCACATGTTTAGAGTAATTTACATTTCTGTTTTAGCATAATAATTTCCATTTACTAAACTGCTACTAAGGAGTCCCTTCTCCTTAGTAGGTGCTCATTGGCACAAGCTAGGGGTAAAACCCTAGATACAGATGTGAATCCCAATTCCTACATAATAACATTATAATGGGAAATTGATATCCTTTCATGGTCCCTCTCCCACTCTTATATAGCAAGTGAAGAAGGTAGAGTCGAAGAGTAAGTAGTTACAACCGGAAGAGGAGGTTCCAAAACCATATGAACCACCCATTTTTCAAGATTTTATATATATTCTTTTGTATTTCTAAGGAATTCACAACTTTATAATGGAAAAAAAAGAGGGTGACTCACAAATTTACCATGTGAAATCTATGGGTTTTAGGAAAACCCGTGGATGAATAACCTTCCACCTGCGTTTTTGTGGAAAAATGATAAAAAACAATCTTTTATGGGGGTTTTATATAGAATTTTTGGTATCCAAAATTGTTCCTATGGTTCCTAACTATCAAATGGTCCATGAATTAGGTAATTAAATCCTTCTAAAGTCCCAAATATGGCTCTTCTATCCACTAATGTCATTTTTTGTGACATAGAGTAATCTGATGAAGTGTCGTCATGCGACCAAAATATGTAAGTGTCGTCACAAATAGATAAGTGCCAAATTTGGCTATAATAGATGCCCCCTAATGTATGAGGTCAGAGGGTAAGATGATGGCCAAAATAAATTATAAATAATAAAGGTTTGCGTCATGTAGTTAGAGAAACTAGAGAAACCAAGAATCGTAGGCTCAAATGAAGTACCTGAAAGAAAGGAAATGTCAGACAAACTCATCCATGGGATAAATGCCCATGTTCAAATAATGGAACATGGCCTTCAAGAGGATACAATAATGATACAATACATAAATATAACTAATGTATATATCACAGCCACTAGAATATGACAGTGGATCCATGAGGACAGTATATAAAGGAACATAGCCACATAAATACAAAGGTGGATCTATGTCAAAACTGGAGATCATATCCATAGAGAACAAACTAGATCTATGTCTTATCAAGAGGAAAAAAGAGTGTGGCTCAGTCTTGCGCAACTTGTAATATAAAAAAATATGACAAATGTTGCCATCAGCCCAAGGTATTCAATTCAAACCATATCAAGGTATGAATCCTAACCATGAGAATAAATTAGTTGATTTCAAACATGGAGGACACCATTTTATTACAAATCATTAATGTGAACCATTAACAAATGTGAGGGAATCCCACTGATAATGAAAAGGGGTCCTGTTGATGCCCCGAAGATCACAACATCAAGCAGAAAGGGATCCTCCTCGGTAGATTATCTCAATTAGATTGTCCACCGTTTGGTATGGGGAATCCATCCGGTTACCGGTTTCGGCAACCATTGGGTTTGGAGATTTGCTTCAATGATATCGGTTATGGCCCGATCCACCGTTCTTTTTTGATTTTATAATTTTGAAATGATATGCAAGTGCCTAAGTTATCTTAATCTGAATGCAAAACTCGAAATAAATATATATCTAAAACTGAAATAAATCTAAACTATCCCTACAAGGAGCAAATTATAAGTATGATTAATGTGCTGGAAGAGTTATCTAAAGATCAACAGACAGCCATTAAATCATAAATATAGATCCACAGCAAGAAAGCAAGAGATATTAGAAGATAGCTTATAATTCACATATAGCACATTCCATTACTCATGTAGGAGAAAATTCATTTGCACAGAGAGAAGTAAGATCATTCAATACAAAGAAATAATTCAAGACAGTAAAGAAAGATCTCACAGTAGAATATAGAGGTTACAGGAATAATCCAACATGCATCCAATATCCATTTCCATGCAAAAGACGTCCTCTCCAGGCTCTTATTAGGTACATTTCATTTCCTTAAAACAAGTGCAATATAGCTCGTACAAGTTCAAAAAAATTATTTTCCTGCAAAAATTCCCCTACACTATTTCCTAAACTTCTATTTATATTATTACAAAATGCCCCTTGGGATGCCACCTGGCTCTTTACACCTATCCCCTACAGACTTTTCCCTTTTAATAAACAAAAATTGTGACCCTTTTCTTAAAACAGAAAATTCCTCAAAAAGAAAAGGAAAGTTGTCCAATGGTTCTACGCTTTAGACATAGGAAGGCCAAAAATACAAAAAATAGGAACAACTCCTTAGGATCAGCATGTTCACTCTTGGGAAGGCGCTCCTACTGGGTGAGAATCACTCGGACTGGCTGATACTGCTGCTCTTGCTGGGAGAGAAGCACTTGGACTGGCTATTGCTACTGCTGCTGCTACTACTTTCTTTTCCTCCTCTGCAATGTAACTAAACCAGATACCAGTGTCTCTGATAACTACAATTGCTGAGGAAGGGAGCAAGATTTTCTGGGAAGTCACATCTTTACCAAGCTCTACTCCAATACCCTGAATTTCTGCAACTGTTGCTTGGTGGATTTTTTTAAGCAAATGACTGTATATTGATAACAGCCCAATATAATGATGGAGATCATCAATGGCTAAGACATCAATCTTCTTTACATATTCTATTTGGATGCCCAGTTCTTCCTTCAAGTCAGATAAACATTTCTCTTTGCTCGGGAACTCATCAAGGGAGTGAGGGAAACTCAACTTGCACATATCATGCACTTCATGGATTTTTTGATAAAGACTGTTACTTTTATCCATTGTTCCTTGGATCTTAGCCATTAGCTTAAGGCCACAGTTTCTGCAGAATTCCATAAGGGCTATATCTTCATTAAAACCATCTACAGATTTAAATGGGAGATGCTTGGGGAAATCAACCTTTCCTTCTCTCCATTCCATCTGGCTCAGGATGTTTGCTTTAACCCGAGTATATTTAACTTTAATCCTATTGGCCTCTGCATTAACTTCTTTCAATCTAGCCATCATGGCTTTGAGCCTGCACACTTCCTTAGTAATCAGCTCCTGTGTGGCATGCATTTGCCTCAGGATGTCACAGGACGGCTCATGAAAGGGAGACATATCTATTTCCCTGCTATCTGCCTGCTCTAATTTCTCACCCATTGCTTGCTTATCTGCTTGCAGCTAAGACACCCTAGCTTCCGAATTGTTCTTTTCTGCTTCTAAAACCATCATCGAGACTGCCAGATGCTCTTTTTCTTCTTCTAACTGGCGATACTTATCTGACAATTCCTTGTGCTAAACAGACAGGCGATTATACATATTTACTACAAGATCCCTGTAAGCCTGTTCATTAGTCATAGTGTGTTGTAACATGCGAGCTCTCCTCTTTGTCGACTCAACTTCTCTAACCATATCGGCCACATTGTCCTGTGTTGCTTTTGTTGCTTCTACAGTGGCGGATGCCATGGTTACGGGAGCCTTATTTGTATTTTGTATTACTGTGGTCTCCCGCTGGTTAACAATATCTTCTTGGAAGAGTCTCTTTATCCTCTCCTCTGATTTCAGGACCACTACCATTCTCTTCTTATCATACACAAATTCATCCCATCGAGACATAGTGTGCTCTTCTAATGGAGTGTAAGGGACGATTGGGAGGTCTATTACATTTATTTCTGCTTCTGTGGGTGGGGTCTGGACCACTTGGGAAGTTCCTGTTCCCACATTTTGGGTGTCGGGAACACCTGTTTGAGATGTACCCGCCTCCATATTTTGGATGTCGGGAACACCTGCTTGAAGTATGTCTGTTTCCATGTTTTGGGTGCCTGAGCCACCTGCTTGGGCATCTTCATTGGTCTTAAGCTCTTCTTCCACCTTTTGTTCCTCTTTAGCTTTTCGTTCCTCTTCAGCTTTGCATCTTATTTCTTCTTCTTTAGCTTGCTGCTGATTTTCATTTTCTTCCATCTGCTTTGCATCTTCAGCTTTTTTCTGCAATCTTGCATCTTCAGCTTCTCTCTGCAGCCTTGCTTCCTCTTTCAATCTTTGTTCTTCTTGGGCTCGGGCATCAGCTGCTTCTCTCTCTTTCTGTAGGCTGGCCCTTTGGGCTAGGGTAGAGCTAGAGATTTCTCCACTGCCTTGACGAAAAATTTGCAACTCAGTCATGTTGCTGATGCCTCTGAATGCCTCTTCCTCGGCATCATAATAATGAGCATAAATTTCTTTGCAATGCTTGGCAACCTTCCCCCGCCTATCATTTCTATGGAAGATCATATCACCGAAGTGGAAAGCTTTCAGCTCTTGAACAAATTCCTCAGCTGATGCAACCCCTAAGAATTTGTAGGATCCTATGCAAAAGGGTAAAGGAGGGAAGGAAGCCTTATGTTGCTTGTTAAGCACCCCTCCTATTCCATCAAGGAAAATTTCTCTGACTACTTCCTTGAGGACTACATAATCTGTGGCGTATTTTGGCAAAATGTATGGTGCTTTGGTCCCTCCAAACATCCTGATGTAGGTGCCCTGCGCTGAGAAATTAAAATCTCCATAGTTTTCCAGGATCTCCATGTCATTTTTTGGCAGACAGTTGGGCTCTTCCTTGAATATCTGCTCATATAAAGGCATAATGAACTCTTCACAGATGAGCTTATAGCTTGCTCTGTAATTCTGAGCCCACATTATTTTATAAGCAGTGTAGACCGGGGTGTTGGCTTTATCCCATGTGCAACCTAAGTTGGGGAAAGATAGCTTGGCCAAAATACAGTCAATGAGATAGGAACACATGTAAAATTCTGATTTTTTTAAGGCCAGACCTTCTCTTGCAGTAGCCACTGTGGATGCCAAACTGTTCGAAAGTATAGTAGCCCAGTCAAACACAGTCCCTTTGAATGCTACGAAGTGGATGATGGGGGCCCACTCTATCCTATATACAGTGCCATCGGGCATGTCGAAAATTCTGCATAGCATCAGGGCGATTAACCTAAAAGGAGGTCTTAGGTTCTGAACATCATACTCATCATTACCTCTCTTTCTCAAGTGCTTGCCTCTGACCAATAATTTTTTGGCCATCTCTATATTGTTCATCTTGCCCAACCATTCATCACTTAGAGCTTGTTGGGGACGTGAGAATTTGTAAGCTACAACAATATATGCTGGATGGAATGAAGCGAAAGCCTCTCCCCTGTTGTCATGTAATACTCTTGATTCTGAGTTGGCATGTTCCAGTATCCACCCGATCACTTCAGAGCATGCGAATAATTCAGGGTGGGTAGAAGCCCTAGCTATGCCAGAAGCTCTGATGTTAAGGTAGATTTGCTCTTCTTCCAATAATACATCTGGGATATCCTGGTCCCTGATCATTCTATAAACATCTCCCCAATGGACCTCGGGAGGAATGACGGTGGTACACTTAGTATCTTGGAACATAGTTTCAGTCCTTAGTGGCACTGGCTCTGGTTCCATCACTTTAGCTTTCTTTCTACAACCTTTTGGCATCTTGGCTTATCCCTGCTAGCAACCAAATGCAAATCATTATAAAAAATTGCAACATGTTATGAGAGTGCAACAAAGAGAAGGACCAATTCAACATGCTAATGAGAAATATAAACAAATTATGAAGCTGCATGTTGGGGAAGCAAAAAATAAATCACTCCAAAAAAGAAATATGGTTCTGAGACTTGATTATCCTAGGGAGACAAAGTCTAGTCAGGAGCTTTTGGAGTGCTTGCAAAAAGGTAAGCATATGATGTGGAAACAACCTCCTCCCTGCCTAGCCCTTTGAGAGAGGGTATCCTTCATTGTTGCACTTCTAATGGTCAGTGGCGGGTGAGCCTGGAGTGAAACAATCCTATGATGAAACAAGGGACTGCTTTCCACATTCATCAAAAGGTGAGGGGTTGAGCATCTCAATCAACCACTACTATTATTAATAACATTTACGAAATGGTATGTGCCCGGTACGAAGTTTGAATGAGGGTGAAAATGCCTGGAATGCGGCCGGTAAAAAGCTCAGGTGGTCACAGCTATGGCTTTTAACTAGTAGGAACGAGGAACCTAAGGGGCCACAGCGGCCTTAAAAACAAAAAATAACGACATATGCTACCAATGTCTATTGGCCACGTTTGTGTCTGGAAAACCCCAAAAGTAACTTGACGTGGAGATGATACAAAAATAGCGGTTAAAAAACCTACCTGGTGACGAGATAGTGGCTGAGTGAGGTGGATGCGGTCGTGGATGCACTGAGCTGGAGCGGTCCGGCGCGGTCTTTCCAACGATGTTTTTTTGAGCGAAAACTAACAATGCGATCAACCATACCCCCACTGTCCTTTTTAAAAGGCTAGACACATGCGGCATTAAACGAGTTGGTGGTGTCATTAAAATGGGGTTTTAATGCCTTGAACGGCGTGGTCACTTCAAGCCGTCTCGGCATTAAATGCGACCGTCGGTTGCGGGGCGAACTTACGAGTCTCGTCCGCAATTGCGGAACGATATGGCGAACTGCCTCAGCGTTTCGGAAGAGATTGGCATATCTTTTCAAAATACAACCTCTCGGAGACTTAACGCGAGTAGATTTGCTGATTCGTCCCGCAGTTTCGGGAGAACCCCTTGAATTTCTTTCCACAATTTCGACAGGGATATGCAAATTACTTCTGCAATTGCGGAACAATATCGTGAGTGCTTCCGCAGCTTCGGATGGTTATCGCGAGTGCTTCCGTAGTTTCGGACGATAATCGGGAATGATCTCGCCGTTTTGGAAAGGTTTTTCAAATGGCTCCCGCAGGGTCGAGAGAGATACTTAAGTTTCTTCAAAAAAATTTCCGCGGTTTCGGGAGGGAATTGTGAATGCTTCCACCGTTTCGAGAGGGAAACCTAAATGCTTTCATCATTTCGGGAGGGAAACCTGAATGCTTCCGCCGTTTCGGAAGAGATTTCTGAATGGCTCCCGCAATTTCGAGAGGGAAACTTAAGATTTTTTCAAAAACACTAAGTCTTTCGGCAGTTTCAGGAGAAAAATGCGAATGGCTTCTGCCGTTTCGGAAGGGAAACTTGAATGCTTTCGCAGTTTCAAGAGGGAAACGCCAATTGCTTCAGGAGGAAAACTTAAGATTTTTCAAAAAAAACACTTAGTCTTTCAGCTGCTTCGGGAGAGAAATGCGAATGGCTTCCGCAGTTTCGGAAGGGAAACCTGAATGGTTCTGCAGCTTCAGGAGGAAAACTTAATGGCTCCCCTAATTTCGAGAGGAAAGCTTTCTGCGGATTTGGGAGACAAACTTGAATGCTTCTGCAGTTTCGGGAGGCTTTCATGAATTTTAACCTTAGAAGAAAGACTTGAATTTTACAAAGTAGAATCTTTAGTTGAAAACAAAAACTAAGTTAAAAAAGGAGAATTAACCTCTTTAGGCAGTATTTCTAGAAAAATAAAAGGAGGGGCCCCAATATGTACAAAATTTTTTAGGCGGGATGTTGCTGCAACAACAATTGGCGAGTCGCTAGCGAACATAGATCTCTAAAAAAAAATCCTCTCCATGATCCGAAACCCTCTTAAAGGAAATCCATCTTATATGCAATATTCAGCTGAGCAATTGAATCTCGGTGAAGGAAGAAGTCACTTTATCTGCTAGCCATTGGGGAAAGGGGAGCTTTGATAGAGACATCTTTAAAACTCTCAAAGGGCCAACATATGGGGTTCATTTTTAGAAGATTCATCTTTCAGATGGCTACTGCTATTGGACTCCACAGGATTTGCAACACTTTCTCATGGACATCATTGCTCTTGTTCCTCATTCCCATGCTGCTTGCATCCTTTTGGATGTTTATACTTTTGACAGCTTTGCTGTCTGAGCCTTCCAGAAATATTTTCTTTAGACATGATCTTTGATTTAGGCTCCTCAATCCATAATGTCCTTTTGTGTGAGTGAGAGATTTTATTGGTTTGATCAAGCCTCACGGACAAAGAGGAGCCTATTTTGAGCTGAGTCTTTTGGACATCCTTCTTGACTTTACATGTTTTTGCTTTTGTCTCAGCCATGCTTCAATTGAGGTGAGAATCTCTGGAAAACAGACCCTTGATTATAAGCCATTTTGGCTGTTAAATTTGCAGCATGGAGTCATTTCAATACCCTATGCCCTCGGGGTGTGCTACTTTCCATGGGTCCAATTTCAATAACCTTCTTGAGATGCCTTTAAGTGTGAGAGTGGATGGGGCCCAAAGATAGTAATAAAGATAGTCGTAGATCTCTGCTATTTAAACAAGATTAGTGTGACTAGTAGAGTAGGCTTCCTTCCTTCTGAAGAAAGTTCAGCAAGAGCACAATACATAGATGATCTTTCATTCGAGCATAGTTTTGGACTCATGGGTTGTGATATTTCTTTGAGAGACCTATCTTGATGAGAAACTCAATTGCAAGAGCTTTCAGAAAGCGAACTTGGTGCAAAGGTTCAAATGACAAGAAAATAAACAAAATGGCTGAAAATAATGAAAACAAAAGGCTAAAGCAACATAAAAGAAAAAAATTATTTATGTATAGAAAGTCTCAGTAAGACTATGCAAAGTATTGTTTTAGGGCGAGGCCATTGAGAGGAAGGGTTACTTCTTCTCCCTCGAGGTCTGTCAGCTTATAAGTGGATGGGCCTATCTTTGTCGAAATTTGGTAAGGGCCTATCCATAAATGTTGGAATTTCATGTGCATCCCTTTGCTTTCATGATTATGATCCCATTTCAGGACTAAATCCCCAACTTCAAAACTTCTTTTACCAGACTTCCTCTTATCGAACCATCTCTTGACTATGTCTTGGTGCTGATGGAATCAGTCTTTAGCTTTCTGTCGGGCTTCTTCAAGTTGTATTAGGGTATTGATCCTAGATTGTAAAACTTGGCTACCAGACCCCCGAGAGGCTTGGGATAACTGTAAGGATGGGAGAAAGATATTGGGGGGAAGGATGGATTGATTTCCATAGACAAGAGTGAAAGGGGAAACCCCTAATGCGTTCTTTGGAGTCACCCTATCTGCCCATAAGGTGTTTGGGAGAGCTATATGCCAACTTCGCTGATTTTCTATCACAATTTTCTTGAGAATTCGAATGAGGTTTTTGTTTGAATATTTAGCTAATCCGTTTCCTTGAGGGTAATAATTGGCTGAATAGTGCAACTTAATCCCCCATTCATAAACATCATTTATCTTGAAAGATGAACAATAGGGAGCATTATCAAAAAAAAGGGAAATTGGAACCCCAAACCTGGTTATGATGTTTTCCTTCAAGAAACTGATGACCACGTCTTCATTGATCTTGTGCAACGGGATAGCCTCCGTCCATCTAGTGAAGTAGTTGGTAGCCGTCAGGATGTACCGATGTTGTAAAGAAGAATTTGGATTTATCTCTCCAATAAACTCTATACCCCACTATTCAAAAGGTTCAGAGATAATAACCAGCTGCAAGGGTCCTGCTTCCTTAGGTAATTTCCCGGCACTTCTTTGGCATATATCACAGTTTCGTGCGTATGCATGGGCATCTCGGAACAGAGTGGGCCAATAATACCCAGCTCTAAGTATCTTGTGGGCTGTTGTCTCCCCTAAATAATGTCCACCAGTGGGGCCATCGTGTAATTCTTTAACAACTTTATTTGCATCTTCCTTTTCTAGAAATCTAAGAAAAATTCCATCATAATTCTTTCTGAAAAGTATCCCATCAATGATTTGATAAGATGCTGATTTCAAATGGAGTGTCCTCCTTTGCTTAGAGCTCCAGTGCTCAGGTATGTGTCTTTGCTGCAAATAATGCACCAGATCTCGATACCATGACTGAGGTGTTGTGAAGATAGGACATACCTCAACTAAGTTTAGCTCAGCCTCATTCTTCCAATTTTGTTCTTCATCAGTCAAGTTTCCTATAAGCAATTTGCACAAGCCTTGACCTATGATGATAGTGGCCAGTTTAAATTCTAAGTCATATTCTCGAAGAGCTGTGACCCAGTTTCCCCTCCTTTCTCCTAGTTCCTTTTGAACGAAGAGGGATCTAATAGCTGGGTGGGGAACTATAACTTTAGTTCGGTTCTTAAGAATATATGGCCTGAACTGTTTGACCGCTTTGAAGATAGCATATGCATGCTTGTCAACCACAGGATAGTTCAGCTCAGCCCCTTGTAGACCAGTGCTCATAAACGAGATTGGGTATTCGTCTCCTAGCTCCACCTTTTGCGTGAGTACAGCCGCGAGGGAGTCATCCGAAGCAAAGGTATACAGGATAAAATCCTTATCAAAATCTAGGCTTCTTAAGGAAGGAGCTTTAGCTATAGCTGCCTTAATATTTCTAAATGTTTCCTTTTCTAAATCCATCCACTTGAACTGTGTGCTTTGTTTAACCATTTGTTGCAATGGTTTAACAATTTGTGTGAAATCTGGAACAAATCTTCGGACAAAATTGATAGTACCCATAAAGGACTGCATAGATTTTTTGTTACAAGGCATTGGAATTTTATTGATGGCTTGCACTCTCTCCTGATCTATTGACACTCCTCCTTTGGAAATGATATGGCCCAAGAGTTTACCTTCGGGAACAGCGAACACACTCTTCTTGGGGTTCAACGAAATACCATATTTCCAACAGCGATAAAAAATATGCTTCAAGTGGACAACATGATCTTCCCTTTTCTTTGAAAAAACTATCACATCATCTAGGTAGACAACAACACACTGTCCACCCAATCCTCGAAAGGCGATATCCATTTCCCGCTAGAATGTAGCTCCTGTGTTTATCAGGCCGAATGGCATCCTTCTATATGCGAAAGTTCCCCACATAGTGTGAAAACTAGTCTTAAGATGATCTTCCTCGGCTACTAATACTTGATTGTAGCCAGAGAAACCATCGAGAAGAGAAAATAGCTCAGATCCCGACACCATTTGAAGGATTTGTTCCATTGAAGGGACGGGATAGTTGTCTTTATCCGAAGCTCTATTTAAATTTCTGAAGTCCACACATAGTCTTATCTCTCCGGACTTCTTCCTTACAGGAACCAAGTTAGCAACCCACTTAGAATGTCGGACCTTAAAGATTATTTTAGCGTCCAGGAGTTTCTTTAATTCCTTTTGAATCAGAGGTTCCCAAGTAGGATGCATCCTTCTCAATTGCTGTTGAAATGGCTTGAAACCTGCTTTCATCAATATAAAATGCTGAATAATGCGGACGTTATATGTTTTCAGGTCCTCATAGGTCCATGCAAAAACATCCTTATATTGTGTAAACAGTTTGATGAACGTATCTCTTTCTCCCGGTGAACAACATTTGCCAAGGTTGACAAAATTTTGGCTCAGCCTTGGTACCTAAATTAACTAACTCATGCTGCATTGATGAACTGTTAGTTTTGGTATTAGTTGGCCTTTTGAACTTATTTTGAAGATCAAACAGCATTTCGAGTGACCTTACCCCTTTGGGGATGAAATTTCCTTTATTTGCATCCTTCTTGAGCAAATCAGAATCGTGATCTTCTTCATCTATCACAGTGCCTTGGAAACTGTCTTCGTTCATTAGAAAACTGATAATCTGCTCATCATCATCGAAAACCCTGAAGTTTGTGACATTGTCAAGAACGGAGGACCTGAAAATTAATTCAATTGAGCATTTGTTATTAGATGGCACCAATCTAGAAGTAGATGTTGCTAACAAATCAGCCGCAGAATTTTGCAATCTAGGAATAGCCTTTATATTGAAAGCATCAAAATGCATAATTAAATCCCATACCTCAGCCTGATAACCTTTCAAATGAGGTGAGAGACAATGAATAGTATCTCTTACCTGTCTCACAACTATTTCTGAGTCACTGAAAACCTTCAAGTATTTAACATTTAAATCGATGGCCTTCTTTAATCTGTGTACCAAAGCTTCATATTCCGCAATGTTGTTAGTACAATCAAATTCTAACCTACAAGACAAAAAATACTTATTTCTTACTGGGTCCATCAGAACAAAACCAGCTCCGGATCCTTCGTTAGTTTTAGAACCGTCAAAATATAATGTCCAAAACAAAGTTTTTGATTCAGCTAAGTTAGTATATCTGTGATCTAAGTCAGTGACTAAACTAACTATATTACAGTCAACATCATCAGCCCAAGAGAAATGAAGGAGATCGTACTATTCATCTGATTCATGGTTGATGGTTTCAAACTGATAATTACCCAGATCAATTTCTAATAAATAATTCCCAGAACCGAGGATGAGAAGGTTACAGCCTCATTCTTTCCCTCTAGTTGAGTTACATTTTGCTTCATGTGCGGTTCTCTTAGGACTTTGATCTGATTCTGCCTATTTTGATAAGGCAACCATAGATGAGACCAATCAGTTGCAAAGTAACCATTGAGCTTTGTGGACCAGTCCCTACTTAAGATCAAACCATAGGCCTCAGGAATATCAACTACCATTATTTCAATAAACTGGCAGACTCTAGGGTCGGCTGATAATCTAATTAGGACATCCTTCATTTCCCCAATAATCTTGACAGCAGTTCTATCTAACTGAATAATTTGGGCCGGAGATGGAACAGGTTGCCTGTTAATTTTTTTACAAATCGACAGTGGCATGACATTTGAAGATGTTGCAGAATCTACCAAACAATTGTGAACATTATGATTGAAAATTTCAAAGGTCAATAGGAATGGCAATGTCTGAGATTTAGATTTTCCGCCGATACTAGCCTCATTAATTTCGGGATCTTCTTGAGTATCCGTTAATGGTGTGCTGGGCTAGGGTTGCAGAGCATGCAGCAGCTTATCTTGTTGCTGAGGCAAACTGCACATATCGAATATTGACACATTTGCTTTGACTTTCTTTATGTCTTCAATAATGTCATATCCTATATCATAATCGTTCGCAATTCTGGCCGGATTGTTTTCCTTATTCATTGTGACCTTTGGTTGTTGAACTATGGGGTCAATGTTTGGCTATTTGGTCGTTGTTTGGCTAGCTTTAGGTTGCGGTGGAATGATTTCTATATGTCTTCTAGGTAGTTCTTTTGAAACTTTAGGCTTGGGAGGAGTCGAGTCTGGGATAGGACCCGGAATAGGGCCTTTACTGCGAGTATTAACGTTCACCGCAGAGAGAGAGCTTTCTATGGGATCTTCTTCTAATAATTCAGTTATAGGTACCCAATACAATAGCACCATAGTAGTGTCTGGAGTTGGTTCTTCTAATTTAGGGCTCGATTCCTCTAGAGGATCATCTTGATCTGGAATCTATGAATCCAGCATTTGGTTCATGACTAAACTCATAGAGTTAATCCATTGTGGACAGCTCTTCTCTGAATGTGGTTCTTGATGAAAGGTGCAGAAGTTTTCCATCCCTATTTCATTGAGGTTTAAAACAAGGGAGGTATTCGCTGTCTTCCCTCTTTTTATAGAATGGCTTGAAAGGTTTCCTAGATGTACTAGTAGCCTTATCTTTCTCAAGATCTACAATTTTATTGGATAACTTCTGCATCATCTTAACTACATTCTCCATGTCTGTTGATGACTCTTCCTTACCTCTAGTGAGTAGCAAGGTTTTTTTTACTGACTGCTGGTTTTGTTTCAGCATCTAAGGCATGTTTAGCAATGCTATCCGCCTCCTCTTCCACCTTTCTAGCTTCTTCGAAATTCTCTATCAGGGTGGTTTTCTTAGATCTTTTAACAAACATTGCTATGGGTCCTTCAAGAGTTGCTGTATAATATTCAACCAGAGATTCCTCTGCTGGTTTATTTGCTTCACTGAAATGATTTAAGAGCATTGTGAACCTTTGGTTAAAGTCTTGAACCTTTTCTTTCTTTTCCATTCTCATGGACAATAGTTCTTTCATAAGTGTAGCTACAGTTTTTTGGTTTCCATATTTCTTTAAGAAACAGTTTTCAAATTCATCCCAACTTGAGATCAAGCTAGGTTGTAGGCTAAAATACCAGGATGATACTTTCGACTCAAATGTGTATGGAAAAAGCCTACAGACTACATCTTCATGCTGCACATCTAAAAGATTCAGAGCTAAATAAAAACTCTTGAGATGATCTTCAGCTAAAATGGATTTCCCTAGGTCGAATTTAGGCAAGACTTTCTCTGAATTTTTTGGAAGATTGTGGAATGGCCCAGCTAGATTCAAAGCTCCCCTTTCTCTCCAAGAAGGTACAGCCATGTCTCTATGTGGAGAATCTAGTGGGGAATTGTAAGGTGAGTTCAGTGGAGTGTTCTTTGGAGTAATAAGTTCTCCAAGACTTTCTTGATCTGAAATATTTTCTGGGTTTTCAAGATCGACCTTATTCAGGGGTTCTACAATTTCTTCTAAAGTTAAATTCACAAGCTCTTCAAAATTTTGCACAAGAATCGAATCACGGGTATACTGTGGCTCTTTTCTAGGAGAATTTCTTCTAGGGAAGAAATTTACTGCATTTAGACCACCTAGCTGTCTAACATAAGATCGTGTATGCCTCCTCAAATCTTCTATTTCTGTAAGAGGCATAGCGTACAATGCTTCTTGAGGTTCAGAATCAGAGACAAGGTTTTCTTGGTTTGCTACTTCAAGATTCGAGCTATCTGACATTCCTTTTTTAAGTGGGTTTTCAGTAACATTTTTGAGAGTGGGAGATTTTCCTTTATCAGCCATGCACTTTCATCCCTCCTTCTAGCGCCAAAAATTGTTGATGCCCCGAAGATCGCAGCATCAAGTAGAAAGGGATCCTCCCTAGTAGACTATCCCAATTAGATTGTCCACCGTTTGGTATGGGGAATCCGTCCGGTTAGTGGTTCCTGCAACCGTTGGGTTTGGAGATTTGCTTCAATGATATTGGTTATGGCCCGATCCACCGTTCTTTTTTGATTTTATAATTTTGAAATGATATGCAAGTGCCTAAGTTATCTTAATCTTAATGCAAAACTCGAAATAAATCTATATCTAAAACTGAAATAAATCTAAACTATCCCTACAAGGAGCAAATTATAAGTATGAGTAATGTGCTGGAAGAGTTATCTAAAGATCAACAGACAGCCATTAAATCATAAAGATAGATCCACAGCAAGAAAGCAAGAGATATTAGAAGATAGCTTATAATTCACATATAGCACATTCCATTACTCATGTAGGAGAAAATTCATTTGCACAGAGAGAAGTAAGATCATTCAATACAAAGAAATAATTCAAGACAGCAAAGAAAGATCTCAAAGTAGAATATAGAGGTTACAGGAATAATCCAACATGCATCCAATATCCATTTCCATGCAAAAGACGTCCTCTCTAGGCTCTTATTAGGTACATTTCATTTCCTTGAAACAAGTGCAATATAGCTCGTACAAGTTCAGAAAAAATATTTCCCTGCCAAAAGTCCCCTACACTGTTTCCTAAACTTCTATTTATATTATTACAAAATGCCCCTTGGGCTTCCACCTGGCTCTTTACACCTGTCCCCTACAGACTTTTCCCTTTTAATAAACAAAAATCGTGACCCTTTTCTTAAAACAGAAAATTCCTCAAAAAGAAAAGGACAGTTGTCCAATGGTTCTACGCTTTAGACATAGGAAGGCCAAAAATACAAAAAATAAGAACAACGCCTTAGGATCAGTGTGTTCACTGATCCTAAGGCGCTCCTACTGGGAGAGAAGCACTCGGACTAGCAGATACTGCTGCTGCTGCTGGGAGAGAAGCACCTGGACTGGCTATTACTATTGCTGCTTTCTTTTCCTCCTCTGCAATGTAACTGAACCAGATACCAGTGTCTCTGATAACTACATTTGCTGAGGAAGGGAGCAAGATTTTTTGGGAAGTCACATCTTTACCAAGCTCTACTCCAATACCCTGAATTTCTACAACTGTTGCTTGGTGGATTTCTTTAAGCAAATAACTGTATATTTATGACAGCCCAATATAATGATGGAGATAATCAATGGCTAAGACATCAATCTTCTTTACATATTCTATTTGGATGCCCAGTTCTTCCTTCAAGTCAGATAAACATTACTCTTTGCTCGAGAACTCATCAATGGAGTGAGGGAAACTCAACTTGCACTTATCATGCACTTCATGGATTTTTTGATAAAGACTGTTACTTTTATCCATTGTTCCTTGGATCTTAGCCATTAGCTTAAGGCCACAGTTTTTGCAGAATTCCATAAGGGCTATATCTTCATTAAAACCATCTACAGATTTGAATGGGAGATGCTTGGGGAAATCAACCTTTCCTTCTCTCCATTCCATCTGGCTCAGGATGTTTGCTTTAACCTGAGTATATTTACCATTAAGCCTATTGGCCTCTGCATTAACTTCTTTCAATCTAGCCATCATAGCTTTGAGCCTACACACTTCCTCAGTAATCAGCTCCTGCATGGCATGCATTTGCCTCAGGATGTCACAGGACAGCTCATGAAAGGGAGACATATCTATTTCCCTGCTCTCTGCTTGCTCTAATTGCTCACCCATTGCTTGCTTATCTGCTTGCAGCTGAGACACCCTGGCTTCCGAATCATTCTTTTCTGCTTCTAAAACCATCATCTGGACTACCAGATGCTCTTTTTCTTCTTCTAACTGGCGATACTTATCTGACAATTCCTTGTGCTCAACAGATAGGCGATTATACTTATTTACTACAAGATCCCTGTAAGCTTGTTCATTAGCCACAGTGTGCTGTAACATGCGAGCTCTCCTCTTTGTCGATTCAACTTCTCTAACGATATCGACCACATTGTCCTGCATTGCTTTTGCTGCTTCTACAGCAACAGATGCCATGGCTACGGGAGCCTTATTTGTATTTTGCACTACTATGGTCTCTCGCTAGGTAACAATATCTTCTTGGAAGAGTCTCTTTATCCTCTCTTCCGATTTCAGGACCACTGCCTTTCTCTTCTTATCATACACAAATTCATCCCATTGGGACACAGTGTGCTCTTTTGATGGAGTGTAAGGGGATGATTGGGAGGTCTATTACATTTATTTCTGCTTCTGTGGGTGGGGTTTGGACCACTTGGGAAGTGCCTATTCCCACATTTTGGGTGCCGGGAACACCTGCTTGAGATGTACCCGCCTCCATCTTTTGGGTGTCGGGAACACCTGCTTGAAGTATGTCTGTTTCCATGTTTTGGGTGCCTGAGCCACCTGCATGGGCATCTTCATTGGTCTTAAGCTCTTCTTCCGCCTTTTGTTCCTCTTCAGCTTTTTGTTCCTCTTCAGCTTTTCATTCCTCTTTAGCTTTGCGCCTTCTTTCTTCTTCTTCAGCTTGCTGCTGATTTTCATTTTCTTCCATCTTCTTTGCATCTTCAGCTTCTTTCTGCAATCTTGCATCTTCAACTTCTCTCTACAGCCTTGCTTCCTCTTTCAATCTTTGTTCTTCTTGGGCTCGGGCATCAGCTGCTTCTCTCTCTTTCTGCAGGCTGGCCTTTTGGGCTAGGGTAGAGCTAGAGCTTGCTCCACTTCCTTGACGACAAATTTGCAACTCATTCATGTTGATGATGCCTCTGAATGCATATTCCTTGGAATCATAATAATGAGCATATTCAAAATGAGCATAAATTTCTTTGCAATGCTCGACAACCTTCCCCCGCCTATCATTTCTATGGAAGATCATTTCTCCGAAGTGGAAATCTTTTAGCTCTTGAACAAATTCTTCAGCTGATGCAACCCCTGATAATTTGTAGGCTCCTATGCAGAAGGGTAAAGGAGGGAAGGAAGCCTTATGTTGCTTGTTAAGCACCCCTCCTATTCCATCAAGGAAAATTTGTTTGACTGCTTCCTTGAGGACTACATAATCGATGGCGTATTTTGGAAAAATGTATGGCACTTTGGTCCCTCCAAACATCCTGATGTAGGTGCCCTGCTCTGAGAAATTAAAATCTCCATAGTTTTCCAGGATCTCCATGGAACTTTCTGACAGACAGTTGGGCTCTTCCTTGAATATCTGCTCATATAAAGGCATGATGAACTCTTCACAGATGAGCTTATAGCTTGCTTTGTAATTATGAGCCCACATTATTTTATAAGCAGTGTAGACCGGGGTGTTGGCTTTATCCCATGTGCAACCTAAGCTGGGGAAAGATAGCTTGGCCAAAATACAGTCAATGAGATAGGAAGACATGTAAAATCCTGATTTTTTTAAGGCCAGACCTTCTCTTGCAGCGGCCACTGTGGATGCCAAACTATTCGAAATGATAGTAGCCCAATCAAACACAATCCCTTTGAATGATACGAAGTGGATGATGGGGGCCCACTGTATCCTATATACAGTGACATCAGGCATGCCGAAAATTCTGCATAGCATCAGGGCGATTAACCTAAAAGGAGGTCTTAGGTTCTGAACATCATACTCATCATTACCTCTCTTTCTCAAGTGCTTGCCTGTGACCAATAATTTTTTAGCCATCTCTATATTGTTCATCTTTCCCAACCATTCATCACTTAGAGCTTGCTGGGGATGTGAGAATTTGTAAGCTGCAGCAATATATGCTGGATGGAATGAAGCGAAACCCTCTCCCCTGCTGTCATGTAATACTCTTGATTCTGAGTTGGCATGTTCCAGTATCCACCCGATCAATTCAGAGCATGGGAATAATTCAGGGCAGGTAGAAGCCCTAGCTATGCCGGAAGCTCTGATGTTAAGGTAGATTTGCTCTTCTTCCAATAATACATCTGGGATATCCTGGTCCCTGATCATTCTGTAAACATCTCCCCAATGAACCTCGGGAGGAATGTCGGTGGTACACTTAGTATCTTGGAACATAGTTTCAGTCCTTAGTGGCACTGGCTCTGGTTCCATCACTTTAGATTTATTTCTACCACCTTTTGGCATCTTGGCTTATCCCTGCTAGCAACCAAATGCAAATCATTATAAAAAATTGCAACATGTTATGAGAGTGCAACAAAGAGAACGACCAATTCAACATGCTAATGAGAAATATAAACAAATTATGAAGCTGCATGCTGGGGAAGCAAAAAATAAATCACTCCAAAAAAGAAATATGGTTCTGAGACTTGATTATCCTAGGGAGACAAAGTCTAGTTAGGAGGTTTTGGAGTGCTTCCGAAAAGGTAAGCATACGACGTGGAAACAACTTGCTCCCCGCGTAGCGCTTTGAGAGAGGGTATCCTTCATCGTTGCACTTCTAATGGTCAATGGCGGGTGAGCCTGGAGTAAAACAATCCTATGATGAAACAAGAGACTGCTTTCCACATTCATCAAAAGGTGAGGGGTTGAGCATCTCAGCCGACCACTAGCGTTATTAATAACATTTACGAAATGGTATGTGGCTGGTATGAAGTTTGAATGAGGGTGACAATGCCTAGAATGCGGCCGGTAAAAAACTCGGGTGGTCACAACTATGGCTTTTAGCTGGTAGGAATGAGGAACCTAAGGGGCCACGGTGGCCTTAAAAACAAAAAATAACGACATATGCTACCAATGTCTATTGGCCACGTTATGGTCGGGAAAACCCCAAAAGTAACTTGACGTGGAGATGATACAAAAATAGCGGTTAAAAAACCTACCTAGCAACAAGATAGTGGTTGAGTGAGGTGGATGCGGTTGTGGATGCGCTAAGCTGGAGCGGTCCGGCGTGGTCTTCCCAACGGAGTTTTTTTGAGTTAAAACTAACAATGTGATCAACCAAACCCCCATCGTCCTTTTTAAAAGGCTAGACACGTGCGGCATTAAATGGGTCGGTGGTGTCATTAAAATGGGGTTTTAATGCCTTTTACGGCGCGGTCACTTCAAGCCGTCTCTACATTAAATGCGACCGTCGGTTGCGGGGCGGACTTACGAGTCTCGTCCACAATTGCGGAACGATATGGAGAACTGCCTCGGTGTTTTGGAAGAGATTGGCGTATCTTTTCAAAATACAACCTCTCGGAGACTTAACACGAGCAAATTTTCCGAGTCGTCCCGCAGTTTCGGGAGAACCCTTTGAATTTCTTTCCGCAATTTCGACAGGGATATGCAAATTGCTTCTGCAATTACGGAACAATATCGTGAGTGCTTCCACAGCTTCGGATGGTTATTGCGAGTGCTTCTGCAGTTTCGGACGGTAATCGGGAATGGTCTCGTCGTTTCAGAAAGGTTTCGCGAATGGCTCCTGCAGGGTCGAGAGAGATACTTAAGTTTCTTCAAAAAGATTTCCGTGGTTTTGGGAGGGAATCGTGAATGCTTCCGCCGTTTCGGGAGGGAAACCTGAATGCTTCCACCATTTCGGGAGGGAAACTTGAATGCTTTCGCCGTTTCGGAAGAGATTTCTGAATGGCTCCCTCAATTTCAAGAGGGCAACTTAAGATTTTTTCAAAAACACTAAGTCTTTCGGCGGTTTCAGGAGAAAAATGCGAATGGCTTCCGCTGTTTCGGAAGGGAAACTTGAATGCTTTCGCAGTTTCGGGAGGGAAACGCCAGTTGCTTCGGGAGGAAAACTTAAGATTTAAAAAAAAAACACTTAGTCTTTCGGCGGCTTCGAGAGAGAAATGCGAATGGCTTCTGCAGTTTCGGATGGGAAACCTGAATGGTTCCCCAGCTTCGGGAGGAAAACTTAATGGTTCCCGCAATTTCGAGAGGAAATCTTTCCGCGGCTTTGGGAGACAAACTTGAATGCTTCCGCAGTTTCAGGAGGCTTTCATGAATTTTAACCTTAGAAGAAAAACTTGAATTTTTCAAAGCAGAATCTTCAGTTGAAAACAAAAACTAAGTTAAAAAAGGAGAATTAACCTCTTTAGGCAGTCTTTCTAGAAAAATAAAAGGAGGGGCCCCAATATGTACAAATTTTTTTGGGGGGGATGCTGCTGCAACAACAGGTCCCAAGGTACCTAGTACATTCTAATAGGAATGAATAGATGTTCTTGAAGTCAAACACCTAAATAATCCATCGAGTAAGGGACATTAATGTATTTCCATAACTCAATGACGAGGGAAATTGACACTGATGACTACAATCCCCAAGGTACTATTGAAAAATATAGAATTCATTCCCAAAGTCAGATGAGTTGAAGCCAATGGGAAGAATTCTGTTGGAAGGGAGTTCTTAAAACATCCTCCATCATCCAACACTAGGGACAATCAAAGGCTGATCTGATCTGGAGTAGGACTGAGTACATGATGAAACATATTGATACCAAGGAATGAGCGACACATGAGGTTAAGGAAACTGTAGAATGGCCAAAAAAGGTTGTATCGTTGAACAATGAGCATGACACAAAGTGACTTAGTCAACTTTGAACACAAAGGGACCATAATATAAATCTGCAATGTAGGAGACATTAATAGATTCTCCATATGATTGGAAGAGTAACTGTTAAATTTTGAGCATTAATTCACAATACTCTTGGATCTTTACTGAGAGAATAACATATACAGTATATCAATGCATAACAATCACAATAAGCATGCCAAGCATCACAAGAATCAAAAGCATGAGAGACAAGAGACACAAAGTTTCAGTGGGGAAAACCCTAAGGTGAAAAACCCCACAACTTCCTCATAGATAGAGAGAGCAATGGCTCAACCAAGGTACAACCAAAATACACTTGAGATAGTCTCCTAGCGTAGATGATCCTCCTCCTCACTAGTGCACCACTTTCTGAGTGAGAGAAGTGTGTCTTTCGGAATGATCCAAATAGAGATCTCCCGATCTCTATTTATACTTAACCTGTTTTCCCAGTTACACTATGGGGCCGACTTTTCTATCTAGATACATCCACAATATAATATATATTTCAGGGTCGACCCCACACATGGTGTTCTAATAACCCATCGGCAAGTACACACAGTTGCGACACTTGTCAATCCACATGACGACACTTCCTTATAGAGGAATAACACATCTCTAATAAGGGTACAATAAATATATATGAAATACATTCCAAAGTTACATATACATCAACACTCCCTCTTAACTAGGAAGGTATTTCTCGACACAGATCTGCTAGACAAGTCTTCTTCTCCGGATCATTGTCATCGATGCATCGTCATCATCATCATCACTGCTGCTTCTATCTCAACCAATCTCTGACTCTACTCATCATAGGAAGTTCTACAGAACCAGTCCTTTTTCATACTGGATGTAGGCCCACCACTTGCAAGTCTTTGTCATCATCGGCCATACTGTGGAAATCTCAGGACTTATTACGTGCGTCACAAAACCTTAAAAGAGTCTCTTGAATAGCAAGAACCCTAAAGAGCATCTGATGCCTTTTTCATCCTGTCCATATCTCCAGGACTTATTACATGTGACCCCACCACAAAACCTCGAAAGAGAATCCCGGGACTAATTACGAGCACAAAGCTCAACCTATTGGATCTCCCAGGGCACAAATTACATGTGGTCACCACAAAACCTCGAAAGATCATCCCATGACTGATTACGAGCACAAGGCTCAACCTATCGGATCTCCTAGGGCACAAATTACATGTGGTCATGGAAAAAACTCGAAAGAGCATCCCAGGACTAATTACGAGCACACGGCTCAACCTATCGGATCTCCCAGGGCACAAATTACATGCCATAGGACAAAACCTCGAAAGAGGATCTGCCAGATATCCCAGGGCACAAATTACATGCCATAGGACAAAACCTCAAAAGAGCATCTGCCAGATATCCCAGGGCACAAATTACATGCCATAGGAAAAACCTCGAAAGACTATCTTCAGATCTCCCAAGGCACAAATTATATGTCCTCCCAAGCAAAACCTCGAAAGAGCATTTTCCAGATATCCCAGGGTACAAATTACATGCCATAGGAAAAACCTTGAAAGACTATCTACAAATCTCCCAGGGCACAAATTACATGCTTATCTGCACAACCTATTCCACGGCCACAGAGTATCAACCTAATACTCACCATACATCATCCTGATGTACACATGATCATCCTGATCATCATCACTGCAACATCCTACTGCATGTGATCTGGAGCAACATCCTGAGGCTCATCATCCATGATCATCTTGATCATACAATGCATCTACCTGATGCATACCAAGTATCTACCTGATACATATCATCATACATGATCCACCTGATCACACAGTGTATCCACCTGATACAAATATAAATACATGATACATATCAACATACATGATCTACCTGATCATACAATGTATCCACTTGATATATATACAGATACATGGTCCAAGCATACAACATGATGCATATACAAAATACATACACATGATCCAACCGATCATATCCAGCATCAACATGATGCGTACATACATATAAATGATCCAACTGATCATATCCAGCATCCAACATGATGCATACATACATATATAAATGATCCAACTGATCATACAAAGCAGAAACCAAAACATCATCCTCATGCTCATCATCCAGCGCTTACATCCACAGCCATGTGAAGTATCCTCCTTCCAACATGCTTGGAATGGATTCAGTAAATGTGTCCATCACTTCTTCCTTGAAGTGTCATCAATTTGAAGAACACCAAGCCTCTCCCTGAAGTACTCGAACTTCACCCTGGCTAGTGGCTTTGTCAGCACATATGCAATCTGCTCGTCCGTCGCAATATACAAGAGCTTCACAGCTCCTCTCTACACCATATCCCCCATATAGTGATATTTGATCTCTATGTGTTTCGACATGTCATGAAACACTAGGTTCTCGGACAACTTCACACAACTCTGGTTATCAAAAAATATACCAGTAGCATCCAATGGGAGATCAAATAACTCAGACAATAGCTTCCGTAGCCATATTGCCCCACAACTAGCTGAACAGGCTGCAACATACTCTGCCTCAGCTGTACTCAGTGCTACGTAGGACTTCTTCTTGCTAAACCAAGAGATCACACCTAATCCCATACTGAAGCAACATCCAGATGTGCTCTTCCTATCTGTGGCACTGCCAGTCCAATCTGAATCAACATAACCTTGCAGGTTAAACTTTTGATTCGCTTCATACTTGAGCCCATAATCAACTGTACCCTTCAGTATCTCAGAACATGCTTTACAGCAACCAGGTGAACACTCCTCGGATCTGTTAGGAACTGACTCAATGTGTTCACAGCAAAGCAAATATCCGGTCTCGTGTTTGTCAGGTACATCAAGGAACCAATCATCTGATGATACATAGAGACATCAACCGGCTCAGATGAAGTATCACATAGAAGCTTCAGATTCGATGCCATAGGTGTGGCCATGGCCTTGCAATCCATCCTCCCGAATCTCTTCAGGATATCTACTGTGTACTTCCCTTGACCAAGGAAGATCCCACTTGCACTCTGCCACACCTCCATACCTAGGAAATAATGCATCATTCCCAGATCTTTCATATTGAACTCGACAGGAAGCTTCCTCTTAGTATCTACAATCAATCTGTCATCTCCTATTACAAATAAGTCATCCACATATAGGAGTAGAATCACAGGATTCCCTTCCTCAACCTTGTAGTAGAGGTTGGAATCCACTTTACTCTTGGTAAAGCCCAAACTAGATAGGAAACTGTCCATCCTACCATACTAGGTTCTGGGAGCTTGCTTCAAGCCATACGAGGCTTTCTTCAATCTGCACACATATGACTCCCTATCATGTATTTCAAAACCGAGTGGATGCTCCACATAGACTTCCTCTTCAACTACACCATTCAAGAAAGTAGTCTTGACATCCATCTGGTGTATTTTCCATTTCATTGCTGCAACTAGGGCGAGTACTGTTCTAATGGAAGTATACCTGGCTACAGGTGCAAAAGTTTCTTCATAATCTACTCCCTCTTTCTGAGAGAAGCCACAAGCTACGAATCCTTCTTTGTATTTTTCTACACTACCATCTGCAGCATGCTTGATTTTGTAGATCCATTTGGAAGTCACAACAGACTTCTCTTTAGGTCTTGGGACAACATCCCAAACATCATTCTTCATTATTGATCGGTATTCCTCAACGATGGCATCCTTCCATTCGTTCTTTTTCGCTGCTTTTTCATAACTTGAAGGTTCTTTGTTCATAATGTCATAGAGTAAAGCAACGTAGCTAGTATGTGATCTAGTTCTCTTCTTCGCTCTATGTTCTTCTTCTAGAATGCCAAATCTTTCTGCATCTTGAAAGAGCTCTCTAGCCCATGCAGGTATTCTATTGTGAGATTTATCCTCACAAAGTGGATCTACAGGCTCTTGCGGATCTTCAAACTCATGAACAATTTCTAGAATTGCTTCAGTCATGGTAGTGTCTTGAAATCTAGTTTCCTTAGGTTCTTCATAAACTTCGATAGGTGCCTTCCTTGATTTGATGAATGTTGAGTTTTCATCAAATGTTATATTCCTGCTGACATCAATCTTCTTGAACCCTGAAAAGTATATTCTGTAAGCCTTCGAGCTTTCACTGTAACCCACAAAGATACCCTTCTTTCTTGAAGGATCTAGTTTGGTCCTCTTTTCCTTTGGGACATGTGTGTATACCAGTCAACCGAATATTCTGAGATGGATGATTTCAGGCTTCTTACCAGAAAAGACCTCTTCTGGTTTTTTGTTGTCCAATATCTTGTGGGGGTTCTGTTCTGCACATATACAGCTGTTCTAGCTGCTTCTTCCCATAGATGCATGGGTAGATCCTGGTCATGCAGCATTGCCCTTGCTGCTTCCATGATTGTTTTGTTCTTCCTTTCTGCAACTCCATTCTGTTGAGGATTATAAGGAGCAGTCAACTCCCTCTTAATCCCTGAATCACTGCAAAGCTTCCTGAAGTCACCTGAGGTGAATTCTCCACCATTGTCGGATCTGAATGTGTTGATCTTCTTGTCATTTTGATTCTCCATCAAGGTTTTGAATTCCTTTAACTTATCAAACACCTCATCTTTGTTCTTCAAGAAGTATACCCAAGTCTTCTTGGAAAAGTCATCAATAAATGAGACATAGTAAACATACCCACTCAGAGAACTGGATGACATAGGACCACATACATATGAGTGGATGATTTCCAGGATGTCTTTTGCCTTGCTTTCACTACTTGGGAAAGCCTTCTTAATGTTCTTACCTTTTGCACATCCTTTGCAAACACCTTCATGTTTGGTCTTGATCTTAGGAAGACCCTCTACAGCCTTGCTTGCAATTGGAAGTGCCCTATAGTGCATATGAGCAATTCTTCTATGCCAAAGTTCACTTGGCTCCATGGATTCATGTACCATGGCATGTTCAGGTTGTCCCTTCAATTTATACAAACCTCCCTCTTGCTCTCCAATCACTACTGCATCATCTATGGTCTTTTCCTTTGGCCACATTAGGACTTGGCCATCCACAAATGTAACCCTCATACCTTTTGCATCCAATGCAGAGATGGAGAGTAAGTTCTTCTTGAGCCCAGGTACATAAAGGACTTCTTTCATCTTCAAAGATTTTCCAGAATCTAGGTTGTAGGAGGCTTCACCACTTCCTTTGATTGGGTATTGATAATCATCCCCAAGTTTCACTTTATGGGGTGATTCATGTTCAGACAAATTTACAAAAGATTCTTTAAACCCAGTCATGTGTTTGGAAGCCCCACTGTCAATCAACCAATCATTACAACCATGGGAGATAGTACCTGTGAGAGCGAAAATTAGAACATACTCTTCTTCACTTGATGAGTCATCATCACTATCACTTTCTGCCCTAGCCTTCTTCTTTGGGGGTTCATCATCTTCGGCAGCATGAGCATGATATCTTCTTTTGTTATTCTTCTTCTTCTTGTTGAAGTTGTTGTTGTCTTTCTTCTTCTTGGGACAATCTGAAGCAAAGTGTCCCTTCTCATTGCAATTGAAGCATCTGTGATCTTTCTTATCTTTATGATAATGGTGGTGTGAGAATTTCCTGTTATGAGATGATTCCTTCTTAGGCTTGCCTTTCCTGGCATGTGCTGTGAGAGCTTGATATTCATTTCCCATCTTTTCTTCTTGGGCCACAAGCCTAGCTTCTTCTTGAGAGCATTCTTCCCACAATCTGTTGAAGGAGATCAACTTCTTCCTTGCACAAATTCCTTGAATAAAGGAATCCCATGACCTGGGTAGGCCATTTAGAGTGGTCATCACCACTTCACCATTCTCCACCATTTCATCCACTGCTTCTAGTTGTTCCTTGATCTGGGAGACCCTTGAAAAATAAGATTAAATGGTTTGTCCATTCTGAAACTTTACTCCTTTCAATTGGTTCCACAGGGTCATCTTTCGATTTATGTTCTTCCCTTCAAATAGTTTGGTCAAAGAGTCAAACATCTCCTTGGGTGTCTTTAGAGAAGACACATGGGGTATGAGATGGTCTTTGATAGAATCAGCAATGATTCTCTTTGCCTTGACCAAGTTCTTCTTATGCAATACCTTAGCCTCTTCATCATCTGGGATAGGGATGTCTTCTTTTACATATGAGTCCAACTCATTCTCTTCCAGGATTAACCCAATCCTATACTTCCAAGCTCGGAAGTTATTAGCTCCTTCAAGCTTATCCTCAAGCTTGGTGTGGTGAGACATCCTAAAGAGTACTTCAAATGGAAATAGAAAATATTTAGGTCTTACCACTTGAAATGTTGAAAACTGGATCTGGTCCTGGATTAGGGTTTGTCGAAAAAAACTCTAAAAATTCAAAATGTGAATTTCAACTTTCTGAAAGGATAGAAAGATGCGCCTTGATGAGCTTATCAGCCTGGTGTATTCAGAATTTGAGATCAGCAAAGCTTTACCCTTCAGATTTGTCTTTTTGTCCTCCCGGGTTCACTAGGGAGAGCCTTGAATTAGGGTTTGAGTTTCCCAAAGATCTACCCAACCAAAAATCTCGATCCAAAGCTCTAAACTTCGATTTTTGCAAGGAGCTTCCAGCTATGTCTTTAGATGTCAGAGATTCCTATTTTTGTGGAAACCCTATTTTTTAGGGCCAAATCTGAAATGCTCAGAATTGAATTCTGATTGGACAGATAGATTCTGCTTGATGAGTAGAGTCAATCTACTATACTGCTTTTCGAAAAACTGTGGAGAGAAACCCAATAAACAAGAAACTCAAGTTTCTGTCACTGCAAAATGTCTTCTTCTCGGGTTAGCTCTGATACCATGTTAAATTTTGAGCATTAATTCACAATACTCTTGGATCTTTACTGAGAGAATAACATATGCAGTATATCAATGCATAACAATCACAATAAGCATGACAAACATCACAAGAATCAAAAGAATGAGAGATAAGAGACACAGAGTTTCCGTGGGGAAAACCCTCCAGTGAAAAACCCCACAACTTCCTCAGAGATAGAGAGAGCAATGGCTCAACCAAAGTACAACCAAAATACACTTGAGATAGTCTCCTAGAGCAGATGATCCTCCTCCTCACTAGTGCGCCACTTTCTGAGTGAGAGAAGTGTGTCTTTCCGAATGATCCAAATAGAGATCTTCTGATCTCTATTTATACTTAACCTATTTTCCTAGTTACACTATGGGGCAGACTTGTCTATCTAGATACATCCACAATATAATATATATTTCAGGGCCAACACCACACATGGTGGTCTAATAACCCATCGGCAAGTACACACACTTGCGACACTTGTCAATCCACATGATGACACTTCCTTATAGAGGAATAACACATCTCTAATAAGGGTACAATAAATATATATGAAATACATAGATGAAATACATTCTGAAGTTACATATACATCAACAGTAACCAACCAGAGTAGTAAAAGACTCTTAGATCAGGTTTATCCTAAGGCCAAAAATGGAACCCAACTTGTTTGATAGACTCAAAAAGCTTCTTTGTTCAAGAAAATAATTGACTTTCTGCCATTATATTGAAATACATTTAACACTCTTCCCTTACCATTTCTCTTTTGAGGTACCTCTTTAATTTTTTAACGAGCTTGACAAAGAACTAAAGCATGCTCGATAAGGATCAAACCATGTGTAATTTTATGAGTCCATGGGAGGGAAACTCAATAATTTTTTCTTTGTTTTACATGTTTGAAGAAAAGATAGACTATTAATTGATAACATACTGATCTATGGATTTTAATATCGAGCTCAGATCTATTCATGCTCGCCGACGTTTTCATATTTAAAGAGTCTGAAAAAATTAAACAAGAACTCTATACACCCTCTCGTGGATTTTACATCGATCCCTAGTTGGTAGATGATTATTGGTGTTTTCATATTTCGAGAGTCTGAAAAATCCTAAAGAAGACTCCAAAAGTTCCTTTTTCGTAAAGTTAGTCTCCTCACCCAAAAAAAGGTAAAACAATGGCAAAGAGAAATCTTATAGCCAAGTATGACTAGAGTTTTCCTTTTTTGTAAATAATCCACAAAGGTCTGGAAAAGGGGTAAACTGATACCTAAGTGGATGTCCCTTCAATTCCTTTAGTGAGTCTGAAGTGAACAAGTATACTCGGCGTTCTTGTTAATTTTAAGGATTCTAACAAGAGCTTAGAGAAAAATACATAGAAATATTTCCCGTAAAGGTTTAACGAGCCCGAAAAAGTAAACTTGTGACCTCCTTACTAGTTTTAATGAGATCAAAGGAGATATGGAATAATGCTCATAGCCTCCTTATTGTTTTTAACGAGCTCGAAGGAAATATGGAATAATTCTCATAGCCTCCTTACTATTTTTAACAAGATCGAAGGAAAGATGGAAGAATGCTTGTAGCCTCCTTACTTTTTTAACGATCTCGAAGGAAGGATAGAAGAATGCTCATAGCCTCCTTATTATTTTTAATGAGCTCAAAGGAAATATGGAAGAATTCTCATTGCCTCCTAACTATTTTTAAAGAGCTCGAAGGAAAGATGGAAGAATGCTTGTAGCCTCCTTACTTTTTTTAACGATCTCGAAGGAAGGATGGAAGAATGCTCGTAATGGGAGGATACGAGTGTCAAGGACATGCAATACTAGTTCCAGTGCATGGAGAAAATTTATGCATAATGCAAGGAACGTAAGAAAGATAAGGACACTCAAAGTGTGTCTTCTCTAAGTAAAGGATGTGGAATCAAAAGGTAAAAGTGATACATAGCTTAACGAAAATGAGATCAAAGATGGAGTCTTATATAATGAGATTAAAGCATGGAAGCCGACATCAGGCTTATTAGCGAAAGCAAGATCAAAGTAATTGCATATATGAATTAAACACAAAAATGGGAGCTTTATAAGGAATGACCAAGAATATTGTTAGGATATCTCATCATTCAGTTATGTACTTTGCATGCATTCGCATGCATCCTAGTCACCAGTTTGATGCCTCCAGTACCGAGTCCCCAGTCTGCCAGCACTCGAGAGATTCTTTCCATACAGTTTTATCCCTCCTAGTCAAGAAGGTGCCCACTTCTCACCTACCACTTGAGAAAGGTGCCCTTCTTCACATACCACTCAGTTCACTTCAGTTAGCTAGTTGTCTTTCCTTGATTTAAGGCTAGATTGACTCCTAACTGCTTGTATCACTCTGTTGGACCCCCAGTGAGACTAGACTGCCTATTCTGACTCCAGTTAGCTCCTCATGTGCCCTCCAATGATCCTCCTTCATTTACTTAGTTCCTACATGTGCCAGTTACACCTACCACACTCAGTTAGACTCAGTTTCACACCTGGTTGACCGTTACTTATGCATTGATGACTCCACTGATCTGATGATGAGGACTCCTAGTTGGAGCCAAGCTATTCCATGCAGTATATTTGAATGACATCCTTGGTTAATTTGAATTGCTCAGTCATTGTTACTGTATTGTATTGTATTCTGCCATTCTGAGTTCAATAAGCACTGTTGCAAGCCTTTTGCACAGTTTACACTTATTTTCTGAGTTTCATCTTTGTAATTGATTTACTTGTTCAATTAGATATGTTGTGCTTTAATTTCACATGGTATTAAAGCCATGGCAGGGACAAGACTTCTTTTCTACAGGTGTTCTACATGAAGATTAAGTGATTTTTGCTCAAAAATCCAGTAGTTGTGTCATGCATTCTCTCTTGTGCATTCGCCATTGTTAAAAATTTATCTCCAATCCACTCTAGAAGTCGTGAGTTTTCCACAGAATTCCTGTATATAGATCATTGGATCATCAAGCTTGCTTGATCTCCTATGCTGGGTGTGATGCAACTCTAAAACGAGTGGATTGTTCGACCTTATTGTTCTTGTTTTATTGTGATTTGTAGGTTTTATCACTCTTCCATTATCATTCACTATCATTGAGATGGATTCTTCTTCTTCAAAGCTTGTCGCTCCTTTCAATTATTTTGAATGGAAGAATGACATGGAGATTGTGTTGCGCTCAAAAGGGTACTACAAAGTCACCATGGGCCTCAAAGTTGAGCCAAATACTCTCATTGAGAAATCCAAGCACTTCAACAAATTGGATGAAGCATATTGTCTTCTTTGCCTCAATATTTCCAAGGATCTTCATATCCACCTCAGTGGATTTTCTACTCCAAAAGAAGTATGGGAGCAACTTGAAAAGCTCTTTGGCAAGCAATATGAGATGCGGTCTTTTCAATTGGAAAATGAATTGATTGCCTTGAATCCTGAGAATTTTGAAACCAGAAATGATTTCTTCACCAAATTCAAGCAGTTGGTATTGCTATTGAAGCAAAGTGGAGTTGTAAAGGAAGATAAACAACTGATTCTTTCTATTCTCTCAAAACTTGGTAAAGATTATTCGGTATTTGTCTCTACATTTAATTATGGAAAGCTCACAATTCTGAATTGGAAAATGCCTACCTTAAGTGCCTTCATTGAATCCATGACGAAGGAGCATGATAAACTCATTCAAATGGGGCCATATGATCCAAATACCAAGCACTATTTGCTGGAGGATCCAAAGCTACGAATGGAAAAGGGAATAAAAAGAAAGAGAAGCCAAAGTTTGATCCGTCCAAGCAAAGAGAGAAAAACAAGCAAGCGGATGAGCCATCCGGTTCAAGAAACAAGTAAAAAGGGAAAGAGGGAAAAGAGAAATATAAATGTTCTTATTGTAGAAAGGGATATCATCTTGAAATATCATGCATGAAGAAAACCATAGATCATATGGCCCTTCTTTTAGAGAAAAACAAACCCTTCCTGACGGTGCAAGGAAGAAGGAGAAAAATGATCATCCTGAGAGAGGTCATGCACTCATGGCAACAGTTTCGACCCCTCCAACTCTACACATTGATTCTAGAGATTCGAACCACATGGCTGAAAATAAAGATTCACTATCATAATTTGATCCCAATAGCACCATCTTCATCCACATAGGAGATGAGTCTCAGATCTCTTCAAAGGGCAAAGGTACTATTCATTTAGAGCATAGCAGTTTTCACAATGTACTCTATGTTCCGTCCTTAGCTTCAAATATTCTTTCCATTTATTAGATGACACACACTGGTTCACCAAAGAAAGTTGTAATCTTCCCTAACAAAGTTGAAATTTCTGATATTCAAAGTGGAAAAATTATTGCGGTCGGAAAAGCAAATCATGGTTCAAAAGCATATGAATTTTCACACTTTCTTCCGCATGACAAGCCCAACGCTCTTCTGAATCATGGCAATGAGGTCAGTAGGATATGGCATGAGAGGTTTGTACACCTAAATTATAAATATTTGTAGCTGCTACAGAAAAATTCCATGGTTGATGGCCTTCCAATGATCAAATCCTCCAAGGGAATATGCAAAGGTTGCATCATTAGGAAGCACCCCGAGCACAAGTTTGACCGAGGCAAAGCTAGCAGAGCTTCTACTATTTTGGGGCTAATACATTCTGATATCAGTGGTCTGCTGCCACATACCTCCATGAATGGCTCAATGTATGTTTTGACATTCATCGACGACTTCTCCATATTTACATGGGTTTTCTTTCTCAAAAACAAGTCAGAAGTACTTGAAAAATTCAAGTTTTTAAGGCTTCTATTGAGACTGCCACCGAGAGGAAGATAAAATCTCTTAGATCTGATAATGGAGGTGAATATATCAAATTAGAGCTGCTGCAAATTTGTGCTGAAAGTGGCATTCAGATCCAGCACACAGTTCCCTACACACCTCAGATGAACGGTGTAGCGGAAAGGAAGAACATATCACTGAAAGAGATGGCAACATGTATGATTGAATCAATGGTGAGGCCATGAATGTTTCTACATAAATTCAAAAAAGGGCTCCACATTCATCTTTGACTGATATTATACCTTTCAAAGCTTACACAGGTCACAAACCTGATGTGTCAAATTTCTGTGTTTTTGGCTCAACCGCTTGGGCTAGAATTCCGAATGAAAAGAGAAAATATTTGGATCCGCAAAGTGTTGAACTATTGGGATATGTTGAAGAATAAAAAAGATACAAACTAATGTATATCAGATCCAAAAATATATTCATTGAGCGAAGTGTCATATTTGAAGAACCGCTTCAAAATCTAGAACTAGTCGAGGAAGAAACTGTTGATTTACCGCCTCCACCAGATGAAGAATTTGAAGAAGATGATGAAAGTATTGGTTCTAATATTTTTGATATTTTATCAAACTTTGATGAACATGATATATCAGTTTCAGAAGCTGATCCAGTTGTTCCCCAACACTTGCCAAAGTGGGCCCAAAATACACTCAATTATGCTGGTCAAAACATTGGAAATCCCGTCGATCCAAGGAGCACTCGAGCAGACTTTCAAAGAGTAGGTATGGCTCTTTCATTCTCTGATCCTTTTTTATATGAGAAATGTTATTTGATGATAGGTTCAGATCCTAAATCATATTATCATGCCCACCGAGATATGATATGGAAAACCGCCATGGATGAAGAGTACAATTCTCTTCAAAAGAATGCTACATGGGAGCTAGTTTTTCTTCCACCTGGGAGGAAATTAGTCCAATGTAAATGGGTCTACCACACAAAGGTTACTGCTGATGGATCAACCTGAAAATACAAATCTTGGTTGGTTTCCAAAGTTTTCTCCCAAGTCGAAGGAGTGGACTACACTGAGACCTTTGCACCGATTGAAAGATGGATTCGATCCGTCTTGTTTTAGCTGTTGTTGCGTCCAAGCACTAGGAAGTGCACCATATGGATGTGAAGAGTGCATTTCTCCATGGATATCTGAAAGAATAAATATATATGAAGCCTCCAGAAGGATATATATCAGATCCAAAGTTAGTATGCAGATTGAGGAAGTCATTGTATGGCTTAAAACAAGCCGCAAGAGCTTGGTATGCTAAGATGGACTCATTCCTTCTCTCGCAAAACTTTGGAATGTGCAAATCAGATCCAAATGTGTACCTATAGAAAACTAAAGGTAATTTTCTGATTATAGTTCTTTATGTTGATGAGATTTTGCTAACTGGTAGCACTCTCAGTTCAATTGATAGGTTAAAAACTACTTTAAATCTAGCTTTTGACATGAGCGATTTGGGATTGCTAAAACAATTTTTGGGGCTTGAGATTGCACAAAATTTTGATGGGATCACCATATCTTAGAAAAAATACATTTTAGACCTGTTAAAAAATTTCAGCATGTCAGATTGTAAGGCATCTCCCTTTCCATTCCTCTCAGGAATCAGTCTTGAGGAGGGATATTCTACACTGCTTGTAGATTCTACATTGTATCGATAGTTGATTGGTTCTCTATTATAATTGACACACTTAAGGCCTGATATATCTTATGCCGTGAGTACTATATCAAGATATATGCAGCATCCCCATGAGCTCCATTGGCAGGCAGCCAAGAGGATCTTACAGTATGTGCAGGTTACTCGACACTTTGGCATACACTATGTTGCAGATTGTGAGCTAGATTTGATTGGGTATACAGATTCAGATTGGGCGGGTGATAGTATTGATCGGAAGTCCACTTCCGGTTATGTTTTCATGATTGGAAATGGGCCTATTTGCTGGTCAAGCAAAAAACAGGCATCCATTGCATTATCTTCAGTAGAGGCAGAGTATCGAGGAGGAGTCAATGCTTGCATTCAGGTAGTTTGGTTGCAGGGTATTTTGTCAGAGTTTGATATTGGTAGTACTACTTCGACTGTCATTTTTTGTGACAATCAAAGTGCTATCAAGATCTCGATGGATCCAGTTCAGAGACAGAGGAACAAGCACATCGAGCCACATGCACTATATCCAAGACCTGGTGTATGACAGAACCATTGTTTTGTAATATTGCCCTACG
Organism: Larix kaempferi; assembly: GCA_027924585.1. Lineage (NCBI taxonomy): Eukaryota > Viridiplantae > Streptophyta > Pinopsida > Pinales > Pinaceae > Larix > Larix kaempferi. The sequence goes on along the minus strand of BSBM01000871.1, from coordinate 2,304,419 downwards.
GATGAGAAAATTGCAAACATCTTCACCGAGAGCTTCACTAAGAAGAAGTTCTCTTACCTCTGTTCACTATTGGGGGTGAGTTCCATCATGGTGGAGATAGATTAGATCCTTCTATGTTCAGCTTGAGGGGGGATTTCTTCCCATTTGGTTTTCCCTCTTTCCTCAATTAGATTTATTTCTAGCATTTTTGGATTATTGTATCGGGGTGACCTTTGGTCTCAGTAACCAGGGCCCTATTCAGTTATTATTTATTACATCATAGTATAGCTTGAGGGGGGGTGTTAGGATATCTCATCATTCAGTTATGTAATTTGCATGCATTTTGGATGCATGCATGCATCCGCATGCATCCCAGTCACCAGTTTGATGCCTCTAGCACCTAGTCCCCAGTCTTCCAGCACCCGAGAGCTTCTTTCCATAGAGTTTTATCCCTCCTAGTCAGGAAGGCTCCCACTTCTCACCTACCACATGAGAAAGGCACCCTTCTTCACCTACCACTTAGTTCACTTCAGTTAGCTAGTTTCCTTTCCTTGATTTAAGGCTAGATTGACTCCTAATTGCTTGTATCACTCTGTTGGACCCCGAGTGAGACTAGACTACCTATTCTGACTCTAGTTAGCTCCTCATGCTCCCTCCACTAAGCCTCCTTCATTTAGTTAGTGCCTACATGTTCCAGTTACACCTACCACACTCAGTTAGACTCAGTTTGACACCTGGTTGACCGTTACTTGTGCATTGATGACTCCATTGATCTGATGATGAGGACTCCTAGTTGGAGCCAAGCTATTCCATGTAGTATATTCGAATGACCTCCTTGGCTAATTGGAATTGCTCAGTCATTGTTACTGTATTGTATTGTATTCTACCATTCTGAGTTCAATAGAGCACTGTTGCAAGCCTTTTGCATAGTTTACACTTATTTTCTAAATTTCATCTTTGTAATTGATTTACTTGTTCAATTAGATCTGTTGTGCTTTAATTTTACAAATATATGAGGAATACAGACACAATGATTCTTCTCAAAGTCATGATAGATATAAAAAGGCTCTTGAGCCTATGAAAAAATATCACCATGGGCACCAAAATGGAATACGGGTGCTGACTAGGGTGAGCCACGTTAGGTAGGATCTGTTGTGGGACTGGTGCACAATGCATAAAGATATGGTTAACACACTAAGATCCAATAGGTTCGACCCTATGGTGAATTTAGATGGAAAAAGGTTCAAATGAAGCATAACAATGGGGAATCATAAACCTATATGCAAGGTTACGAATATACCTGACATGGTAAAACAATATATCAAAAAGGACCAGTAAGCAAGTATGAGTCCAACTAAGAATCCTATCTCCAAGAAACATTAGTACCAAGATCATATCTAAAAAGTATGCGAATAAATATCCGATATAAGTCACTATGGTAGAAATAATTTCAACTTCACTATCATCAACAGCAAGAAAATTGCAGATAGAGCTAACCAATGGAGACTCTCTAATACCAAAGCCAGAGGACTTACAATAAACAAGAATAAATTCAGGATGAAGATCATATTTGAAGGACATAATGAAATCTGCAGGAAAAAAATCATCATCACGGGAGTTGAAAATTCTAGAAGCAAAATCAAACTCAGCAGGAACACTGATTTGCGGGTCTGTAGGACAGTCCAAAGACTCGACATTGGTAAGATCAGACTACAAATTTAAATCGGGGTTGGACATAACTGCAACTGGATCAACATCCAAATGAGTGGTAGACTGCATTATAGACTCTAGGAAAAATTCATCAGAAGGAAGTATATCATCTCAGATAGAACACATATCCAAACATTCCATTGGAGGTACCACCCAGTCAACTTCCAGGACCGAGTCCCGATAAGGTAAGCATGAAGCCAAAGGCTTATTCTTAGTAGTAATTGTACCCAGATATAAAGGTTTATTGAATTGAATACACCCAACTTCAAAGGATGAACACTTCCAAGGGTTCTTAAATTTCAAAGACTTAGATTGAAACTCCTTATTTGTGGAAAGTGTGGCAAAAATGGAAATTGCATGCACAGGTGATGCATTAGCTTTCAAATCAAGTGGAGGGAGATGAAAAGTTCCCATTAATGAAGGATAAATCCCCACACCAATGTTTTCATAACTCCTCACGGAATGGGAAACTAAGGGAATATTGGATCCATTCTCCTGATTGGACTCATTACTATTTAAGGGTAGTTGGCCAATTGTTATGATTTTTCCTTCATGTGGAAACTTGATGACACAAAACTTCAAAGAGATTACTGCCATCATATATTGAGTCTATTTTATCCCTAGTAACGAATTATAATCAAGTGGGGAATCAACCACTTCCACATCCACTTTAACTACTTTACCCCCTAGCTCTATAGGAAAAGCTGAGATAATTCCTTGAGGTTTAAAAACATGGCCATCAAAATATTTTAACATGGTGAACGGAGGAACTATGTTAGGTGATCCTAAGACCTTCCATCATGATAATGATATGTCGCATGTGGAGGAACCCTCATCTACAACTATCCGATGAATTTTAGTGTTTCCAGATCTAACTTGAATCTGATAATATTCATGGTACGGTAAACGAGGATTCCAATTAGCAAAATTGGAAGTGACCACTTGACTATTTGTAGGATCGAAGGCCCCTAAAGCTGAAAGTAAGGCCTTCCTTTGATTTGGACAAGTATGGAGGACCTGAAGCTGTAGGAACCCCGATTTCGGGTTCCCCCCCCAAAAAAATTCCACGGAATTTGAACATATAAGTATAATTAATTTAAGAACTTCCAGTACAATTTTTTAGAAGAAGATATAGAGGCCACAGATCTAGTTCTATCTATTGCAGTACATGAATGTCAAATAAATAAAACTATATACCCAGATTTATTCATTCCACCGCAAGAGTTAGCAAAATAAATAAACTAAATACTTCAAACCTATTTTCAACGATTGGTCCAATGAATCGATGGAGTTCTCGAAGTGGTTCCCGCATGATCCAATCGACGAAGTACCGAGTGACCCCTCGGTTAACCTCCCTACCGTATCTAGGTTATTCTTCTTTACCCCGAACCCCCGAGCAAATGGAGTCGCAAGAACACACAAGCTAGCCTCCCGAAAGGATCTCCCAATCCCCGTTCCGGCTAATCCCAACTCCAAGGATCATAACATAATCCGAGATTATGATGACCATCCAGCATTAGAAAGCAAGAGATATCTTTCTCTCCTCCTCCCTCATTATATAGCAAAAGCCTTTGTGCCATGTGTTTGTTCATGCATATATTTAATTTAATTTAATATTTTAATTTCCAATATTCTCAAACACATCCGTCTTCTTAATGTCTTTAATGTGCACCTAAATCCCTAGATCAGTGGGAGTTAGGTGTAGAATAGTTCTACTTCTCTTTTGGTTCTCATTTAGTTTACTTAACAAGCTTTTAGTTAGACTTATTGCTTTCTACTTTTCTTTCTTTTCCTAATATTAAGATTGAATTAAAAGATGATTCATTTTACTAAAAGTATAATCTATTTTAAATTTCCTCTTTATAAAATAATTTAAATGAATAATAAAACTAATTAAAGTAAAATCTTGAATAATAATAAAAGAAAAACAATTCTTTTATTAATGACCTATTTCAATTTGTTCTCAAAATAATGAAGTCAATTAAATAGAATATTTAATAGAATTATTCAAAATAATAAAATCTATAAAATCTTTTGAATAGATAATAATTCCCTTATTATTAATCTTTTTCAATCAGCATAATTAATCAAATTTAATATTGAATAAAATCAATCTCTTCAATTCTTTTTCAAGTTAATAAAATCAATTAAAATGAATAATTCAAATTAATGAAATCAATTAAAATAAAATCTTGAATAGAATTATTCAAATTAATAAAATAGAACAAAATGAAATAAAGTATTTCTTAAATCTTATGTGAAATTTTCATTTATACCATTGATTAATTTTCTTCCTCTCGTTCTTGTCTAGGTACCTCTTCGGTGGGCCCTTCTGAAAATTTCATTTCTTCCTTATGGGGAGTACTGCGTAGTGACCGGGAACCGTTACCGCGATCTCTCAACTACGCTCCTTGGATACTAAGGGATGTTGAGGGATAAGGCTCTCCTTATTGCGCGTCCCTCAACTCATCATACGCGACCAAATTATTATGGCCTTGCCCGTACGGCATACGCTTCCCCAGGTGAGCTGAAACCGCTTCACCCGTGCGTGGATTGCTAATCCAGGGTCGACAGTCAGTCATCGTCCCCCTATGTGTTCTTTCCGTTCTTATGACCCCTAAATTTCCATTGTGGGTCAGTTGGTATATCGTCTTACCTACCACTGCACACACTCAAGCGCACATTAGTAGCACTGCACTATATAAAATATTTACATCATGTATTCTAGTATCTCATTCAGTCGAGCATACAAATGATTCATCGTTTATCATCATGTCTCAGTCAGTCGAGCATATACACTATTCTTCATTTTCATTTTAAAGCATTCTCAAAGTAAATTCAAATGGTTCGTGTTTTACTTAGCCGGTTCATTTCAAAACTAGTACCTCATTATTCTAAATAGTTAAGGTACCGAGGTGGGAATTACATACACCCCCTCTTATTAAAAACTTCATCCCGAAGTTAAGTATCATGTACTTCCATGGTGAGTTTTCTCTTTCTTTCCACATTCATTTCTTCAATGTAATCACAATTGATAATAAAATTTCATTTCCTCTTTTCTACCATCATATAAGTATACATCTCATATTTGACAATATAACTAAATCGTACCTTCATAGTGTAGCAATCCCCATAGCAGTCCTCTATTGGCTCATTAATTGCAACCGAATTTGAAATCATCCATAACAATTTCCTTTCATTCAGCAAAACTATAAATATATCATTTATGTGAATCCTTTAAGCACTAACACATTTCCACATAAGGAATAAAATCTTCAATCCCAAATTCTTCCTTTTCTATGGTTTTGCATAACTATCATATATTTTAAACACTATCTGAATTTCAAAATAAGAATTAACCCTTCTGAATTATGTTCTTCAATACATACCTTATCCATTCCTAAACTAATGTTACATGCAACCTCTCTCTTTTCATAATCCAAAATAAAATTAAATACTGGAGTGCCATTTACTTAGTATAGCTAAAAGTATCATCTCATATTTTTATAAGCAATGTTCTGTAAGTTGCTAAATTTCTGCGGTTGTTTGATGCAGGTGGTAATCTCGGAGCATCCACAGTGTCAAGGTTACGAAGTCGACATTTCGAATCCATATCAGGATTCCTCATCAGGACCCAAGTCAATCTATTGGAGAGTGAGAAATAAGGTATTAGCAGTGTAAGGAGTAGAGATAAAATATTGAAAATCTAAGATCGGCTACTCAGAAATTAGGTTAATTAAGACAGGTATTGTAGAAAAATGAATTTTAACAATTGTTCTTAATTGTCCTTAGTTTTGATTTTATTTGAAAACTTAATTAAGTAAAGTTATATTATGGCCTAATTTGATATTAATTAAAATAAAAAATTTAATTATGAGTGAGTACTAGTTAAGTAGTGTAAAGTCTTAAGATGTTCCTTAAAAATAATAATTAAATAAATTAATGATTCAATTTAGTTAAACACTTTAGAACATGTAATATATTAATTAGTTTTGGTGGAATATTAACTGATTTTTAGTTGAAAATTATAATTTTAAATGAGTATTTTGAAATTAATTTTAAGACTAGTACTAGAATAATCCAGTAAGTATTAATAAGGTATGTTAAATTATTAAAATAACCTAATAGGTGTGGATGTAGTTTGTTAAATGAAGCGTTACTATTAAATGAAAACATTAGAATGTAAATATAGATTATTAATATTTTAATAAAATATTTTGACTTAATGTTTTATTCATTTAAATTAATGGAATATTAATTAAATTTTTAAAATTGGTTGAAATTTTATTGAGTATTATAAACTAACCTAAGGAAAGTATTAGTCTAACCTAACAATTAATTTTGAGATTAAGTAGTACCAATCATTTAAATACATTAAATGTTACTTAATTAGTTTAAATATAGTTTGAATTGTCTGTTAATTAAAGGTCTAAATACATAATAGGTTTCTTAAAGGTTATTATAGTGATTAGCAGTTGAGTAGAGAAGGAAGCCAACTAGCACTAACTTCAAAGCCTCCATCCCTGTTGAGGTTTTTATGATCTTTGATTATTTCAATAGCTTCCCTAAATTTCCTTTTGAAGTAGTGGTCTTCGCTTGCGATGATTATGGTGTCTTCTAGGCGAACGTGGTGTTTAGTATTGGCAAAGTGTTCTGCAAGAGCTGAGGTATGGGTACGATTATTCCTTATGTATGCTCCATGTTCTTTTAATCGGGTCTTGAAGGAGCATCCTATCTCACCTATATAGCCCAAAACACAAGAACAAAGGATTTTATAGACACCCCTAAATTGTCTTATATCAATTGGATCTTTAACGGATCTCATTTTCTGTCTAATGGTCTCAAGGGGTTTGAAGGAAGTTGTAATATCATTCTTCTTAAGGATTCTAGACATCTTATCTGTGACCCCTTGAATGTAAGGTAGGTAAGCTCTAGGGTTGGAGGTCATATTATTAGAGTTTTCCTTATTAGCATGGTTATTATTGAGGGCTTTGTCTATGGATTTATTGATATCTATGGGCTTGTAACCTATGTTTACGAAGACATCCTTGAGGTGGTCTAACTCCTTTCCAAGATGTTCTACATCCAAGATCCTAGAGGCCCTAATCGTTAAGGTGTTTAGAACTCCTATCTTATGGGCAGGATGGTGGTGAGAGTCTGCGTGAAGGTAGCTCTCAGTATGGGTCTTTTTTTCTAAAGACTGTGTCCTAATGTGCCATCTTCTTTTCTAATTAACAAGACATCAAGAAAGGGGATGCTTCCATTCTCCTCTAGTTCCATTGTGAACTTAATGTTGGGGGAGAGATTGTTAAGATGTGTAAAGAACTTATTTAGTTCAGCCTCACCATGTGGCCAGATCACATTGGTGTCATCTACATATCTCTTCCATCTTGTTGGTTTCAATGGGTAGGAGTCTAGAGCTACTTTCTCAAATTTTTCCATAAAAAGGTTAGCTACTATGGGTGATAGGGGGGATCCCATGGCTACCCCAGTGGTTTGTTCATAGAATTCACCTTGGAAGCTAAAAAAGGTTGATCTAAGGCAAACTTCTGCTAACCTAGCTGTGTGAGGATCCATAGCTTCTTTAATGACTTGGATGGTTTCATCCAAAGGTATCTTAGTGAAAAGTGAAACCACATCAAAGCTGAGGATCATGTCTTTAGGTCCAATCTTCTCATCTTTGATCAGTTTCACAAACTCACTGGAATCTTTGATGAAGGAATCTATGTTGCCTACTAGGGGACTCAGGATTTTTGCTACATATTTAGCGAGTTCATAGGTAGGGTATCCTATAGTGTTGACAATAGGTCGAAGAGGAATACCTTCTTTATGGATTTTGGGAAGGCCATATATTCTAGGTATGATCTCTGGGTTAGGGATTAAACGTTTCTTTTGTCTTTCATCTAAATTAGAGTGCATGATGGCTTTCTTAACCTCTCTAATAACCTTAGGAATGGGGTTTTTACCTAATTTTCTATAGCTTCCACTATTAGTGAAATGATCAATCATTTTATTATTGTAATCCGTCCTATCTAAGACTACTGTGGCTCCCCCTTTGTCCGCTTTCAGGATAACGATGTCCTTATTTGCTCTAAGTTTTTTTAAGGCTAACTCATCTTCTTTGTTAATATTACGTTTAGGTGGTTTAGATTTTCTTAACACTAAGATGCAATCTTGTCGAATGGTTTCCTTCTGAACCTCATTTAGGTTTTGGATACTATCTTCGATATTACAAATGATGGACTCGGTGGGGATGGTCCTAGGGGCTACAACAAAGTTGAGGCCTTTCTTGAGGATGGTAGACTCAGCCTTGTTTAATTCATGGCTAGAAAGGTTGACTACTTTTCTACAATCACTCGATGGACGTGTAGGGGTAACATTGGTATTGTTTTGTTGGTTTGAAAGACATGCAGGAGCAGCGCTAGGGTAGTTCTGAAGTTTATTGAGTTTAGTGAGCTTCTTAAGATGTTTTTTGTATGCCTTACACCCTTGGTTGCTGGCTTTCAAAGCTGCGCTGGCATCTGCTATCCTCCACAGGTCGCTTCGGATGACATTGGCAAGCTTCAAATGGAGAGACAGGACCTCATGGGACAGGTGGTCCAGGGCAGCGCGGGTTCTTCTAATCTCCATCTGGATGAGGGTTTCACTTAATTTCTCAAATGATTTGTAGTTCCAGCTGTTGCACATTTTGTGTTTGATTGTGGCAAAGGTGGGAGTGAACTTCCTATCTCTACATTCCTTAAGAAAATATAGATCTTCTGCTCTAAGAATGATCTTAATCCTCAGTTTCTCCAAAAGACAAAATTGCTGCCAGATATCCCTTCCGTGCAAGGATGTAATTTATGTTGCTAAATTTCTGTGGTTGTTTGATGCAAGTGGTAATCTCAGAGCATCCACAGTGTTAAGGTTACGAAGTCGATGTTTCGATTCCATATCAGGATTCATCATCAGGACGCAAGTCAATCTATTGGAGAGTGAGAAATAAGGTATTAGTAGTGTAAGGAGTAGAGATAAAATATTGAAAATCGAAGGTCGGCTACACGGAAATTAGGTTAATTAAGACAGGTATTGTAGAAAAATGAATTTTAACAATTGTTCTTAATTGTCCTTAGTTTTGATTTTATTTGAAAACTTAATTAAGTAAAGTTATATTATGGCCTAATTTGATATTATGTAAGGGTTTCTCCTCTTCCTAACTCAAGTACAGCTAAGATTCTATAATTCAAGTAAGTTTAACTTCTCTCTTTTCACAATTCAAAGCACGATTACAAACTAGTAGTGCATACCTATGAAGCCATTGCCTTGATTTCAGAAAATAAGCATTTACAACCAATCAATAAAATTCTTGACGCATAACCCCTCATCAAAGTATATGAACCCTGAATATCATTCAATCTTTCATACTAGCAATTTTAGAGAAGAAGAATTCTAACCTGTTCGAGAAGCTGGGAGTATCCTTGCAGAAGGAGAAAAAGTAAAAATCGCAGCTTCAATTTTTCTGTGTCGATCTTCGTAGCAAGTGTATTTCATAAACTTAGCTTAGAAGACAATTATCACCACTCGTATTTAATCTTATTATAGAATGATGATTAGAATAACAATCATATCTCATGATTTAATTACTTTAAGCCATAACTTAAACAAATTATTTAATACACATATCATCTTCTCTTCCTTAGCTTACTGAAATCCATCTAAAGAATCATTCAGGTTTCACATCTTTAAATTCAAAACCATATACCAAATGTAAGACTTCGACAATTTTTTTTTATATTTATTTTGGATTTACCAATCCTCGTCCTAATGTAAGTATATGTGACCAAATTCATGTTTACTAAAATTTTCATCTCAATTACAAACATTCTTTTTTACGACATAAGCCACATGAAATAATGTTCTCCTCTATTATCTAAGAGCATAATTTCATCACTTATGTAATGCATGGCTATATTTCAATTACAAGCATTTGAAGTGATCATAAGGAGTAATATCTCTATATTTATAGACCGAACACTTATATATATATATACGACAGTTAAATTAATTACAAATATAATACTTCTTTTCACATACACTTAAAGAATTCCTTCATTCATCATTAAGAATATAATCATAACTATAATGCTTCTTTTTCACATTAGTTAATATGTTACCTAACTCTTCCATTCTTCGCCTAAGGTAGTAATTCAAATACAATGATTCTTTTAACCCTTCCTGAAACGGAACATCATTTTATAAATTTAACCATCACTTAGAACCTAATATTCTAGTAGCTTCTATCATTCAAATTTAGTAGGTACTTAACACTAAATCTCTCCCCAATGATTTTATTACTTATGCATCAATCATTCACACTACTAAATATCTATAACAATGAATTTTTTTTGTATGCATTTCACAAATGGTGGTTCTACCCCTAGTGTATAACACAATGATCAAATAGTGTAATATCCTTGACTATTATTCCCATTCTTTCAGTATATAAAGTATCCCCAAATTCACATCTATAAATTCTAACACAACTCTAACACAACTGAGTACCTATATTGATATTTATAATATAACCCATTATATTATCTTGACCGATACTTAATTAGCATTATCATTGAAGCAAATATTATTATATATTTCGTAATACAACACTTTGAAAAAAAGAAAGCATTATAAGGATAATAAAAGAAACCAAAGTACATAGTCTTATACCCATGATGAAAGACCAATTATCTTATCAAAAGGAGATATTTAATTAGTGAAAAGGTTGTTTACATAGACATATATATAAGTGCTAATTTTGATTAATAATGAAACATACATAACTTAAGACACATCACATATCTTACACTTTTTCATATGTATAATCATACATCCTCCCTTATGTAAAGATCCATTTTTTTTATTTTTATTTTTTACTTATAAATTGATATAAATAAGAGAATATTACATTTCAACTCTATTATTGTTTCAGTTCTATGAAATATAATCTTGACTTAAATACAAACATTATAATTCAACTCCATCAATTCATTTCAATTCCATCAATTCATTTCAATTCCATGAACATAAATTAACATAAATTTACTCGCTACATCTTATCGTTTTACTTCGGTACTATGAAATAAGAACTTGACATAATTTAAGCATTACATTGTAATTCTATTGCTTCATTTCAATTCCTTGGAATGGTAAATTGACTGTGAATTATGGCATTTCACTCCTACTCTATTAGCAGTGATTACGAAAATTATAAATCATTTCTTATTAAAAAAAAATATGCCACAAGTAAAAGAGTAGTCGAAAATATAGATCCATTAATGCGCAGGGTCGGAGCATTATTTTAAGAAGAAGTATATAGAATTTAAAATTCAGAGTTTATCTTTATCGTTGCAAGGGATTTCTGGTTGGTATTAATACAAACATATTCATTAATCTTTGGACGAATTGGCAGTTTGAGTTTAACTGGGTAAGTTTTTGGAAACCAGGATCTTTTAAATTAATAAGAAATATCAATGATCCTGAGAGAAGGCGCACAGGTTAACAGCAATAAATTTGACATGGAGATACAAAGAATTAACACAACCCATACACCGAATTACCGAGAGTTACGCACATAACTATTTTCAAGTGATCTGGACTGTTTTGGCAGGATGAGTTAAACACACAAATTATAAAACAGAGTAATAAGAGGATGCAGAGTACTAAACATTCGACGTCTAATGACTCTGATTTCAGATTCGATGAAGAATTAGATAAATCAGATCTATGCATATTGGAATCACCTCATTAGATCTGGGCGTATTGGCATCATGCAATTAATTCTCAGAATTGTATTCAATCTGGACAACCCTGGAGGTTGAATTTGAAAGACATGAATTCGAAAATGAATGCTACACAGAGTGCTAAATCTGCCACGCACAGCGTTCTCCATTAATTCTGGGTGTTCGGGCATAATGAAAATAGTTCTCAGAATTGAAATCTTTAAATGACGCATACCTGTGATCTTTAAATAAGTTTGATAGGTTTGAATGAAAGAAATGGAAGCAAAAACAGAGTTGCCCAGCAATCGAAATTTTATCAATTCGAAATCAAGGGAAAATTCACAATTCTGGACACGTCATGCCAATTTAAAATTTGATATGCAGAGAAGTGGTGATCGGACTACAAATTCAATTAACAGTGTAGGAAGTTGATAATCCAATCCGTATTAGATACACAAAGTTTAAAAACCGCAGTCAAGACACAATCTAGGTGCATGCTAGAATGGCCATTTAGTATCCAATGGGCGCACATGAAGTTTAAAAACCGCAATCATAATAGATTTAAGAAATCATTGTCCGATTTCGAATTTGAGCACAGGGAATATTAATTTTAAAAAAATCCATTGTATTTTGTACAACACCCTTCATTATCGAAATGGGGCACACCAGAATTTAAAACTCAATAACCGATTCGTAATTCCGAAGGTGTAGTTAAACAGTTGACACACAGAGAATACATAAAAGAAAAGGGATTCTATATTTAAAATTACAAACTTATGGAATCGTCCAAAAGATTTCAGGATACAGAACAAAGTTTAATTAATATTCCACCCGTGATCTAGGCTACGATCCCATCGGAATGGATCAATTTCTTGGTAACATTTGATTGCATAGGGTTCACTATCACCTCCCCCCTCATAGAACTTTCAAAGGATTGCACAGGGTTTGAAATGATCGAATGCACAGAATTCGAAGAATCAAATCTGGAACATTAATGGAATACAACATACTACTCCGAAATGGAAAAACACAGAGATTTGATACATATCCACGGGTTCTGGATCGGATGACAGTACGCTGGAGAGTAGTTTCATCGCTGGGAAAGAAAAAATAAAAAATAAACAGAGATTTTAAGATCTAGACTCAGAGCTGAGGGTTGAAGATGGTTAAAAGTGCAGGTCTTCCTGATCACCCTTTTGAAAGCGATTGGCAAACACACACAGAGAATAAGTTTTATGACCAACAACGATCTGGAAAAAAAAATGATCTCCAATAGTCCGAGACAGAGGTTTAAAAAAAAAAGAGAACAGTCTGCGATATGGGCATGATTACAACAATTTGATCTCAGAAATAAAATAAACAATAGGTTCATAGACAGAGTTACAAATCGATAATCCAAGCTATCTAGTATTCGCTGGGTTCGACATCCAAATTCACACAGAGATCTATATTTATATGTTTAATAGAACAGGATTCTAATCGACAACCATAATAGATCGATTCACAATAGTGCTCAGGCAAGTAATGGATCTCAGAAATTTAATAAATAGTAACTTCAAATAAGTGTAACAGAGTCTAAAGGTCAAAGACAGGGATCCGATCCAACACGCAATTTCTGGAACACAATTCAATTCAAATAAATGCCAACGGGGCTCAAACTATTGATAGAGATCCGATCTAATCGAAATTATTGGAGACGCAATTCAATAGCAAAATAAGTGCAAACAATGTTCAAAATTAATGATTGAGATCCGATCTCCTCGAAATTCTTGGAGACGCAATTCAATGGAAAAATAAGTGCAAACAGTGTTCAGGATTAATGATTGAGATCCGATCTACTCGAAATTTCTGAAAACGAAATCCATATCTCAAAATTAATGGCGAAAGAATTTTTAAGGGTCAGTCGACAAGGATCAATGGACGATTCGAACTTAAGAGACAACGATGGATGTGTATTCAATCCTGAGGATTATTTCTACATAACAACAGTGGGTGAGATCCTGGAATCGGTCTTGAAGGTAACGCTTTCACAAACACATAAGGGTGCCATTCAAGATCGATCTGGCAATTAATTTTACACAACCGAGATGAGGGAAAATAAACATCGACCTGGAGTTAAGCTTACACACCGAGATTTAAACATCAACCTGGAGTTAACGCTTACTTAAATATAGTTGGGTGCTAATAAAACCGATCTGAAGATTTGAAGATTTAATTACATCATAGAGATTGAGGTTTTTCAAACGATCTGAAGATTTAGTTTGCATTCGCAGAGATGGGTGCTTTTCAGAAGCGATCTGAGGATTTAGTTACATAAACAGAGATTTTTAAAGGAAAACCGATCTGAATACATAAACAGATATTTTTAAAAGGAAAACCGATCTGAAGATTTAGTTACATAAACAGAGATTTTAAAAGGAATGATATACATTTATGCATACATAGAGCAATAGTCTTCTATACAGGATTCGAGTTTATCCATGCAATGATTCCTCAGCAATAAAATTAACCTTAATAAGAAATTACAGAAGAGTTTTAATAAAAAGATCGACATTATTACTAAGCATGGGTGGCAGCGATCTTTATTATTTAAAACATCTACGCAGAGATCAGCGACTGCAATTCTATTTAGAATCTGAACAATGAAATCCATATACATCTCTTGCAATTTAGGTGTTCCGAATAAAACTTAATGCACAGAAAAAAAAAAATACATTTTACATCAACCATACTAACATAACATAACATAACAGAAAATAATAGGTTTGACCTGTTTTGATGGTCGATCCGATTGTCATCGATTAATTGATGTGTCAGTCGTTGTCGTCGATCTTCTCCAACCTTCACTATTCTACGACAAACTTTTCTATTCTACGGCAAACCTCTCATGAATATGAGTCTAGTGCGCTCAAGACTCGACTGGCTCTAATATCAAAAGTAGGAATCTCATTTCGGGTTTTCAAAAAAAAAATCTTCCACGGAATTTGAACATATAAGTATAATTAATTTAAGAACTTCTAGTACGATTTTTCAGAAGAAAATATAGAGGCCACAGATCTAGTTCTATCTATTGCAGTACATGAATGTCAAATAAATAAAACTATATACTCAGATTTATTCATTCCACCACAACAGTTAGCAAAATAAATAAACTAAATACTTCAAACCTATTTTCGACGGTTGGTCCAGCGAATCGATGGAGTCCTCAAAGTGGTTCCCGCACGATCCAATCGACGAAGTACTGAGTGACCCCTCAGTTGACCTCCCTACTGTATTTGGGTTATTCTTCTTCACCCCGAACCCTCGAGCAAATGGGATCGCAAGAACACACAAGCTAGCCTCCCGAAAGGATCTCCCAATCTCTGTTTCGGCTAATCCCAACTCTAAGGATCATAACATAATCTGAGATTATGATGACCATCAAGCATTAGGGAGCAAGAGATGTCTTTCTCTCCTTCTCCTCCCTCATTATATAGCAAAAGCCTGTGTACCATGTGTCTATCCATGCACACATTTAATTTAATTTAATATTTTAATTTCCAATATTCTCAAACACATGTGTCTTCTTAATGTCTTTAATGTGCACCTAAATCCCTAGATCAGTGGGAGTTAAGTGTAGAAGAGTTCTACTTCTCTTTTGGTTCTCATTTAGTTTACTTAACAATATTTTAGTTAGACTTATTGCTTTCTACTTTTCTTTCTTTTTCTAATATTAAGATTGAATTAAAAGATGATTCCTTTTACTAAAAGTATAATCTATTTTAAATTTCCTCTTTATAAAATAATTTAAATGAATAATAAAATTAATTAAAGTAAAATCTTGAATAATATTAAAAGAAAAACAATTCTTTTATTAATGACCTATTTCAATTATTTCTCAAAATAATGAAGTCAATTAAATAGAATCTTTAATAGAATTATTTAAAATAATAAAATCTTTTGAATAAATAATAATTCCCTTATTATTAATCTTTTTCAATCAACATAATTAATCAAATTTAATATTGAATAAAATCAATCTCTTCAATTCTTTTTCAAGTTAAGAAAATCAATTAGAATGAATAATTCAAATTAATGAAATCAATTAAAAATAAAATCTTGAATAGAATTATTCAAATTAATAAAATAGAACAAAATGAAATAAAGTATTTCTTAAATCTTATGTGAAATTTTCATTTATATCATTGATTAATTTTCTTCCTCTCGTTCTTGTCTAGGTACCTCTTCGACGGGCCCTTCTGACAATTTAATTTATTCTTTCTTATGGGGAGTACTACGTAGCCACCGGAAACCGTTACCGCGATCTCTCAACTACGCTCCTTGGAGACTAAGGGATGTTGAGGGATAAAGCTCTCCTTATTGCGCGCCCCTTAACTCATCATACACGACCAAATCATTATGGCCTTGCCCGTACGGCATACGCTTCCTCGAGTGAGCTGAAATGGCTTCACCCGTGCGTGGATTTCTAATCCGGGGTCAACAGTCAGTCGTCGTATCCCTATGTGTTCTTTCCGTTCTTACAAACCCTAAATTTCCATTGTGGGTCAGTCGGTATATCGTCTTACCTGCCACTGCACACACTCAAGCAAACATTAGTAGCACTGCACTATATAAAATATTTACATCATGTATTCTAGTATCTCAGTCAATCGAGCATACAAATTATTCATTATTTATCATCATGTCTCAGTCAGTCGAGCATATACACTATTCTTCATTTTCATTTTAAAGCATTCTCAAAGTAAATTCAAATGGTTCATGTTTTACTTAGCCGGTTCATTTCAAAACTAGTACCTCATTATTCTAAACAGTTAAGGTACCGAGGCGGGCATTACAAAATCATAGACATCGCACAAGGATCCTGAGCCAAATATTCAACTATGCTATAATTCTGTGCAGCACTCACATTAGAATTGAATGCTACTTTCTTAAAAACACCATTCTGTATTCGAGACATAGTGTCATTGGGAGGCTTCTCTATATGCAAAGAATTGTCACTGTCGGCATTCATAGGTTCCTTACCTTTGTTCGTAGTCTGGAAATACACATCCCGTTCACACATGAAAACTTATTTGGAGCCTAAAATGCCCCCTTGAGAGGAGGCTCCTTGGTTTCCCCCTTGGGAGGTTGCAGGGTTTTGATGAACACCAGCCAAGAGCTTTTGTGCCATTTTCATATTAGGGAATTTGTAAGTTAGATGATCCTCCCCACATAACAAGAAAGGGAATTTCATCTTAGCTATTTCATTATCCCTACTAGCATTATTGTTGTTATTATTTGCATTGTTTGTCCCCTTATTCCCATTTTTATTTTTCTTAGTTTGCTTCCCTCCGAGCTACTGGTGGCCTTGAGAGTTCTGTACTGAAAAACATATAAATGAGGGTTGGGTTTAAGGTTTTGTGTGTTACTCTGACCATTGTTCGGTGAATTTTGACTTGAAAAATTGGTACCCAGGTTAACTGGATTGTTATCAACTGCACCAATCACTCCATCAACATGAGGTGTCGGGATGGGTTTCGTTGGATCATAGTTTGATATCGGTGCATCAAGAATGATTTCATAAAAAAAACTAGACTGAGCATAAATTAGATCTAAGTCTGGGTTCTTAATATGGCTTCCTCCTTTGAGGTAACCCCGAAAGTCGAAACATCCTTGGAGATGTAAGGTAAAAGTGATTTCAAAAACCACTCTAATAGGAATTATGGGGGAATCTCAGATTTAATGAGCCTATACCTTATTATAAACTCATGAGTATGGTCATATATGTGAGTGGATTTGCTCTATATAAATGTAGACAGAAGATCCATGCCGACATCATACTAGACATGAAGTTGGAAGTGATTAAAAAATACCGTTGCCAAATCGTAGAAGTTATGACAAGCAGCGGATGGTAGTTCAATGTACCATTAAGCTGCGACACTAGTTAAGGTTCTTTGGAAAAGTCTCAACCATATTGAATCATTGCTTAGCGAATTGAAAGAACACCATAAGTGAAATGTTGTAATGTGGTCCCCTAGATCTTCACCAGTCTTACCTTCAAACTTTGGAATGTCTAAAGGAAATTTGGTTGGAACGGGAGGCCAAGTCAGGTTGTGACGGACTGGATCATTCATCAATTTTGATAGGTTTGGAAAATTCAAAGTTTCTAGAAAGGGTAAATGTGGGCAAGCCATTGATTTTCAAGTTCTGGGAGCATTAGCTTCCCATTGGTTAGTGTTGGCATGTTTTGTCCTAGAACGTTTGGATTTCCAATATTAGTGAAAGGTGAAGTGTGTTGTCCAAATTTATGACCAAACTGGTATTGAATGAAGGATTATCTGTTCCAAAATTCTATCCCATCTCTCCAAAAGGTTGACTACCTCATGAGACAATTGTCACAACATGGTTAGTCATATTACAACCTCCCACCCCATACAAAGGGATACTTCCTTGCGTAGTAGGATTCCCCCATGAACATCCAGTGCTGGTTCCCCCTAGTAAAATAGGATTACTTTGCGACACATTTAATCCAAATGGGTGAACATAACTCATACCTCCAACAAATTGGAAAGGTAAGCTTGACTGTGGTGGAGTGGAATTAGAAACAAATCCAGTGAAGGGTGGGTTAGAAATAAACATTTTTCCACTGAAGGGTGGTATAGTATGGAGAGGGATAGATAGTCCACTACCTAAAGAAATGGTAAAAGTTGAACTAGGAGGGATAGTGGTAGTCATAGGTTGACAACCGGAAAGAGGGAATCCAAAAGAGAAAGGGTTCGAACTCACTTGAGTTGACGAACTGGTACCAGTAAGTACCATCGAGGTTGGGGAAAACCAACCTGATCCTATTGTAGATCCCATATTAAAAGTGAATCCTCCTATAAGGAAAGTGATAAATGGAGTAGACATGTTTCCTAGAGTAAATACTTGTTCTCTGTTTTCCATATTGAACTTCCTAGACAATGGATTAGGAACGTTGATACCATCTAACTAGGAAAAACTAGGACTTTGTGGTGATTTCAGAAGCCCATATGGATCTGAGAGGTCCTCAATTTCAATGGGACATAAATTCTCTTCAAGCTGAAGAGAATGGACTCTAGGAGATTTATGAAATTTCTTCTTAGTATCTGTAAAGTTTCCTTCGTCAAAAGGTCTCTCAGACTCACCTATCCTAGAACTGTTTTCTTCTACTGGTTGTTTTGTTTGATGTTACTGGTTTTCCTTTTCTCCCCCCTTAGGGGTTGGATAAGGATAATCCAATATTCTCCTTGTCACAGGGACTTCTCTCCATTCAGGAGATCATCCTTGAATCCATCTAGATCTGCGCAGAGGTTGATTGGCCACGGTGGCTCGTAGAATACACTAAGAATAAAATATACAAAAATAAAAATAAAATAGAACACACTAAAAAGTTCCTGAAAGATGTCAAACAAGCAAACATGTTCCTTCCAAAGGAAATTCTGGGATGATGAGGGCCCAGAACAAACCTGTGAAGGAATGAAGGATAGTTATCTGGGGTCCACAATACAGACACGATGGGGCCAAGCGTTTGAATCAACAACCGCCTTCCCAAAGAACTATAAGGGATTTCCTCTTGAATCTTTCCTAGGTGCAATGGAAATATCCTACCAACACCCGTGTAGAGCCCTAAAGATAGGATTCTAAGGCTACCAACTTTATAGAGAGGGCTTGGGGGGAAGTCATAGGTTGAATCAATATGCATGGATAGGGTAACTAAGCCCTAAACTTAGAAGCATGAAAGGTACTAATGAATACCCATAATCGCACCGATTCTGGTAGATGCTCAATTGAATATTGGAGGGGTATATCCTCTACTCAATCTCATATGGACTTGTCCTTGACTCCGGTGTGAGTGGATCTTCCCAGTTCACCTTCTACAAATATGTATTTTCTCCCTAAAAGAATGACACCTATGTTTTGACAAGTCTGAGTGATCGTGGGGGAGTTAACTCACAACTCCCTACCTCTACAATCGTACTTAATCTATTAGGTGTGTTTCTAAACTAGAAGAAAACATAAGATCCTACCCAAGTTACCGATTGCTTTCTTAAAATGTACTTTGAAATATTTTCAAAATAAGTAAAATAAGTGCAACTAAATAAATATATTCTTTAACTGAAATATGAAGCACTTAATGACCACAAATATGCACTTCTCAAATTGTCAATTTATTTCCAATGCAAGTCCTAAAGATGTGATTTGGAATGCATATGCAAATTTTTTGTATCAAATGCAATTTTTGGTATTTTTGAATGCAAAAGGTAAAAATTGAAAGTCTAATGTGAAAAATAAAACTTAAAACCTAGGCATGCAACTACTTAAACAACTAGCTATGCAAAAGAAAATTTCTTGTTTTTTGATGCAAAGCACTCCTAAATCCTTTAAGCCACTTACAAATTATTCTACCAACCCTAACTTATAAAACGAACCAAACTTTTATGCTTTTTAATGGTGAGAACAAAACTAAAACTCAAAGTAACACACTACCAAAGCAAATGCAAAAGCTTCAAGATCTCCTTATTAAACAATGAAATAAACCATAAACACTAAGCTTCTTATCATGTAAGCATGCCAAAATTGGGAAAAACATACAACGAGGAGTTTTGGACCCAATAAAATCAAAGGACATACTAAGAAATATGGTTTGTTAAAGCTAGGTATGCACTCAAACAATGTAATCAAGGTCCTAAACCACATAAAAGACACTTGATCGTTCACTACAAAAGAGAGATCAAAAGCATAAGGACAAGAAACCAATCTAAAGATAAATTTCCTCTCAAATGGATACAAATAGGTTCAAATAGACTCAATAGGTTCCAAATCCAATCAAGTTGGATCAAATAGGTTCAGTTATACTCAAATTAGGGTAAAAAACACTAAACTAGTTCACAAACCCCCAACTTGGGTAAAAAAGCCCCAAATTGGTTCAAAAAGATCCCAAACATAAAATCAATATCAATCAAGAGACAAGAAACCACTTCCAAGGGGTCCTACACAGACCTAGGATCAATAGGGACTCCAAAAATTGCAATCAAAACCCCCCCAAAAGCTCCAAAAGTGAAAACATCATGTATAAGGAGTACCCGCTAGTGTAAAAGGGTACAAGTGCGAGGGAACCATAGGTGAAGAGCCTTACACCTATGAATATGTTTCATACCTGTGACTGTAAGTAACAGAACTTGCGGGTATGAGGAAAAGTCCAAAACAAATTACAAAATCCAACTCAAAACTGAGCAAGGAAGGGTCTAACAAAGCTTAAAAACTAGTCCTAACATGAAATTAAACTCATACCTTCAAATATAATGGAAAAAATGGCCTTGAATACCCCAAATAATATAGACTTCTCCCCAACAGAGTCACTACTTCTGTCGTTAGGGAAACATTCCTATAGTTGGGTGAGACTACCAACGTACTGGGGTAAAAGATGGACATACAAGGTTCTGCAAGTTCAATTATTAAGCCAAGAGTTTAGGGTTTAAGAGGATATGTAGCTTATTTAGAGGGATGATCCAAGCCTCTCTTCTTTCTCTCCAATGCAACAACCTACAAAAACATTCCAAAAGACCTTCCTCAAACCAGTTTGACTACAAATAAAATATTTACATTTATAAGAGAATGAAACACCAAATTGTAATCATATCTGGAATATACATGAAAAAATATATTTGGAAAGGGAAGAATGTCCAATATTTATTAATGAATGAAGCAATTACATCAAATTAGACCTTCCTTCAAGCATGGAACTTCATGAAACCAAGATTCGAGGTCTCCTTCTCCTCTTCTCCAAGGAGCCCGACCTCTGATAAGATGTGCTAGGGTTTATAGGAAACTAGGGCACAAGTGAGGGGGATATGAGTCCCAATTCTCTAGTATAACATTATAATGGTATTTATATCCTTTCATGGTACCTATCCCTCTCTTATATAGCAAGTGAAGAAGGTAGGGACGAAGAGTAAGTAGTTACAACCAGAAGAGGAGGTTCCAAAACCACCCGAACCACCCATTTTTCGAGATTTTATATATATTTTTGGTATTTTTGAGGCATTCACGACTTTACATTGGACAAAAATAGGGTGAACCACGACTTTACCATGTGAAACTTGTGGGTTTTTAACAAACCCGTGGGTGAAGAACCTTCCACCGCTTTTGTGGAAAAATGGTCAAAAACAACCTTTTCTAGGGGTTTTCTAGAGAAGTTTTGGCCTCCAAAATTGTTCTAGAGGTTCCTAACTATAAAATGGGACATGAATTAGGTAATTCCATCCTTATAAAGTCCCAAATATGGCTCTTCCATCCACTAATTGCCTTTTGTGTGACTCACAGTAATCTCATGAAGTGTTGTCATGCGAGTGTCATCATGCGACCAAAAGATGTAAGTGTCGTCATAGACGGAGAAGTGCCAAATTTCACTATAAAATATTAGTAGAAGGTTCCACCTACTAGAAAGTTCCTTCTTTTGAAAGTACCTAGGATCTTGGATAAAAACTATATAAAGAATTAGAAACAATGGAATGAGATGTATGGTTAAGTATATTGATGTAATAGTTGTAGCAAGCATATGGATTGTGGAGTAATTCCTTCCATAAGGAATAGTTAATGGTGTTACCCTACCTTAAAGGTATTCTCTACATTATTGTACCATTATATTGTTGTTTATTGTATGAATCTATTGCATTATTTTCAATTTAATTTCTATCGTGTATCTTCATATCTATTAAAGTGCACAACATTTGGTATCAAGGATCTTTCTTGGGAAAAAATTGAGGAATATTTTTCTTTTTCTTTTTGCAGGTTGTTTGGAGGAAAACAAAGGGAGACAATATTAAAATAAATTTATGAAATATCTATGAATAACATGAATAAATCAATTGTATATCTGAGTCTTTCTCACAGAGACACCCAATTGAATAACAATGCCCGACTTGGAGTCTGAGAAGTGAAGTTATCGTTGATTTAAAATCAATTGTTTAAGGGTTTTTCTCACGATTTCTATGTGAATTATAGATCAAATGTGTTTTGATATATTTCCTAAATTTCCATCAAATTTCCTCTAATAGAAGCAAATTAATCGCGACATTTCATAGTTGTGGTCATAATAGATATTCTGAGCAATATTGAAGGAGTTATGATAATTTTAACTTAGTTTCCTTAAAAGTTAGTTATTTTATTAAAAACTTTAGTTCTATTTTTGGAGTTATATCAATTAAGATGTATTTTAAAGCAAAAATTTATGCTCCTAGTATTTAAGAATACATACAGAAGACAAATTCATGATATACAAAATGTTGGAGATTTATTCTATGCTTGGGTTTAAAAGAACATGCTATCATATGGTGGAATTATCTTAACTATGATAAGATAATGAAACTTTCAGATGAACAATTTCAAAATATATTTTTAGATAGGTGTTCTCATGCTATTAAGAATGATAAAGAAAGCACTAAGGGTTTGTTTTCATGTGATGAATTCCAATTACATGTTTATGGATGTATTCAACAAGAGAATGCCATTATTTCTATAAACACTAATAGAAAGCATAATTTCATAAATGTTATTGTGGCTGAAAGGTTAAGTCCCCACAAATCACATTCAAATCACACAAAATGAAGGTGAAAAATTTCAAATTTTTAAAGAATTGAAGATTACTATGAAAAAAATGTGTTACATTTAGATTTTGATGCTCTATATAAGGATAATGTGAATATGTTTTGGGATATGCTTGGATAGATTTAGTCGGTACAATTAATATTAATGTGCAAAAAAGATTTTGAATCTTTGGTTTAAGAGAAAGAAAATTGTATTGCATGATATTTCTTTTACTAAAAAAATGGCTCAAGGGGGCACATGAAGAATCCCTCGTAGGTAAAATAGTTGAAGTTCCTATAGATAGTAGATGATGAGTATGAAATTGAATTAGAGGAAAGGGCTACATAAACACATGAAAAAAATCCCGATGAAGGGAATAAATGGAAATAAAAAACTAAGGGGATACATGACTGAAAGAAACCACATGTTATGGAGTCAAAGTCCACAAACCTAATAGTTAAGTTTGTTGTATATTTATTCCCACACAACTTGATGAAACAACAACCATTAAGGAAATATCATGATCAACAACAAACTTACTATGGACAAACATGGAACTAGAAAGATTACCAATATGGACGCACATGGAAAAATAAAAGAAATGTTCAAAGACATCAAAGTAGCGCATCAATAACATGGCACCTAAAGAGAAACTAGAATCAAGCTACATGTGGCAAAGAAGTAGTTGGACCCCATTCCATATTTTACTAGAACGAATGGATTCTTATGCTTGTTTCTATATCCTCCCTAGGTACATTACAACATTTCCCACTTTATATACGATGAAGGTCTAATCGTTTCCTTAAGATAAGGTGGTCCCTTCTAATTAAAATTTTTCGTAGTGGATTCATGGACCCATTCTTCCTTAAGTCTCTAATGTTATACTTAATGTGAGTGCATTGATACACACAACACCCAAGTATTTAGAACACCTTCCTCAAGCAAGTGCATGTTTCTTACTTAGTTCCCAAGACATCTTTATGTAACGTCTCATGCCCCAACTGTCTACTCCAAATTATTAAGAATATGTGGACCTAATTATTCTTTGGGACTATTTCATGTCCTTATAACACGCCTCCCATAAATATCATCCATAAATTTCCAACAACCCCAAGTTTTATCAACACATGTGTAGCTTGTGTATAAGAGATACGTAACAATAACATTTAAATTATTGTTTTTCTTGGTGTTGGAACTTGTTAACTTGTTTTTCTAAAAATTCAAAAAATACATAGCATTTGTTGTATCATTTTTCTTAGCTATACTATCACACACTCACTTCATCTATATTTTCCACCAACACATCGCATCTTGTCATGCATTCCTAACATTTCCATATAAGGCATGCCTTAACCTATGACTTCATAAGTATTTAACCGAGTAATCCCTTCCATTTAACTTTGACACACCTTCTTTTAAGGCATGGAACACACCCAAGCAAATTCCTAACTCTCCAATTAGACCACTAAAGGTGAATGACTTGCTATTTCATTACATATGATATTGCTCACATATCTAAGTGTGATTATCACCCAAGTTTCCAAATCCTCACACCAAACTACCATTTTTTTCTAGATTAGATAAGAGATTAAGGATCCCAAGTCTTTCTTGAAGATAAAAGGCCTTATAAGGAGGGGATTTAACTGTTTCTCAATATGTTGTAATTCAATCATGGAGGGGAAGGAGAACTGATTCTTTTCAATATTTGTTAGGGAGGAGGAGAAGGAGAATTATCTCTTTCTCAATATTAGTAATTAGAAGGAAGAGGAGAAGGATCACTAACTCTTTCCCAATATTTAGTAGTTCAAGAATGAGGAGAAAAACCACCTGCTCTTTCTTACACAAAGGAAATATGAGGGTGGAGGTGAAGGAACATCATCTCTTTCTCAATATTTGGTAACTTGATGGTCGATGAAAAAATCACGAGTTGTTTCTCAAGGTAATTCAATGAATGAGAAGGATCATCAAATATTTCTCAAGATTTAGTAATTCTAGGGAGTAGGAGAAGTAGAAATAACTAATTGTCTGTTGGAATTTGTGTCCAATGCTACTCGTGAATTTCACGACATGGGTTAACCCCCTCTCATGGATCTTAATTTGGATATTGTAGTGGATATTAACACCTATCATTTTTGGTCTAACAACAACAGTGCTCCAACAATTGGTATTAGAGCTATATTAGGTTGATAGGGGATGCCTTTGTTGCTATGGGTCTTTGGACTGATCCTAGATTTGGGGGGATACTTGTTTTCAGTGGGAGTCTCTAGAGATATTTATTTATAGTTAGAATGGATAACACATAAAGGATAGAAATTGAAAAGTTCAATGAACAAAATTTTGAACTTTGGAAGCTTAAAATGGAATATCTCCTTGTAGATCGAGAGCAATGGATTGCAGTCGACCCATGAACGACTCCTGTAGGTATGTCGAAGGAAGACTAGTAAAATATTGATAGAAAGGAAAGGAGTACCATTTGAATTTGTATTGAAGACTCTATATTGTTGAATGTCTCAGAAGAAGACACTGCAAATAAGTTGTGGGGAAATTTTGGGAACTTGTACCACTTCAAATTTGTTGTTTCTTCAGAAGAAGCTATAATTTTTTAGAATGGGAGAAGGTGACTTGGTCACAGATCACCTAAATGTGTTCAATGCTATGATCAACCAGTTGTTTTTTTAGACATCAAAATTACCGAAGTGGATAAGTGCATTAGCCTATTGTGTTCTTTTCCAGATTCATGGGATAGCTTGGTTGTGGAAATTGGAAGCAATAATACTACATAATTAAACATTGACGATGTGGTTGGATCTCTGTTCTCTAAAGAGATGAGATAAAATACCACGGAAGGATCAAAGCATGACACCTTATTCGTACAAGGTCAAATGATAGATATAGGTAAAAGTAAAACCTCTAGTAAAATATCCAAGTCAAGAGGTAGATCTAAGTCGAGATCGCCTAGTCCAACGATAATATTTGTTGGATATGCAATAAAGTTGGGAATCTTCAATGGAACTGTAAATTGAATGAAGTAAAAAAAAGTAAAGCGATCAAGGAAATTCATTCGATTGATGGTAAGTCTATGAAAGAAGAGAAAAGCGATGTGTATTTGTCCTCCACAAGTACACAGTCAAATCCTGATTTGTGGCTAATTGACTATGGTGTGTCATGTCATATGAAACTACATAGAGAGTGGCTCTATGAGTATGAGGATATCGACGGTGGTGATTCCTTGCTTGGATATGAATCATCGAATGATATAGTTAGACGAGGAAAGTTTTTACTGAAGTTGAAATATGGAAGAACATAAACACTTCCAATAGTCCTACATATCCTAGGTTTGGCACTAAACCTAATCTCAGTAAGTAAGATGGATGATGTAGGTGTATAGTTTGTATTTCAGAAAGAAACATGTAAAATGGTATGAGGAGCAATGGTACTAATGAGAGGAGTTAGGTTTGGAACCCTATATAAAATATTGGGAAGAACAAATGTCGACGGAAATGCAAATGTGGTCGGTCCTAAGACCAACGGAACATCTTCCTATCTAGCTGACTAGACCATGTTTAGGAATCAACAGATGGGACATATAGGTGAGAAAGGTCTTCATGCTATGCATAGTAAATGTATCGTTGAAGCTATCCCTTATTGTCATGAAGAGATTGATTTCTGTGAACATTGTATTTATGGAAAAGTTAGGTTTGCATGTAGTGATACTAGAGCTAAATAAATACTGGATTTAATACATAGTGATGTGTTTGGAGCTATGCCAATCCCTTCACTAGGAGGATATCAATATTACGTTTCTTCCATAAATGATTTCTCTAGAATGTCATGGTTGTATTTTCTAAAGAAGAAATAAGAGGTTTTTTGGAAATTCCAAGAGTTTAAAGCTCTTGTGGAGAATCAAATTGGGAAAAAGATCAAGGTACCGAGAATTGATAATGGAGGATAATTTTGTAGAAAAGTATTCGACCACTTTTGCAGACGACATGGTATATCTTGTAAAAACACAACTCTTTATATGCCTAAAAAAATGGAGTTCCTAAAAGGATGAACATGATGCTGATGGAGAAAGCGAGGAGCATGATCAATCTTGCAGGAACCGCACAAGAATTTTGCGTAAAGGATGTCGACACGACATGTTTCCTAGTGAATAGGTCACTATTCAATGGATTTGGTCTACAAGGATCCATATGAGGCATGGGCTGGAAATAATCCCCCTCTTTCACATCTCAGAGTATTTGGGTGTAACACCTCCAAATTTCATCGAAATTTAAAAAACATTATAATCGTCATAAATGCTAATATTCACTATGCGGAACTAAACTTGTGAATGTTTAACACTTATTATTTATAAATAAGTCGGCAATGTCTATTAACTTTATGACAATGCTTATTTAATTAGATTGATGATGATTATAAACTGCGACATTTATTTTTATTTCACTATTTTGTAAAACATGTTTTAAAGAGTGTTTGTTATCTTCTCATCTTTAATTTGATAAGACGATACTTACCTGTTACGACAGCCGTCATTTATTTTGTGTGTCTGATCCACATGTATAAGAAGTCATTTGGCTGTAGTTGAAAATTAAAGAATGTTGTAAATGTCTCGATGTCCTTAACTTACATCATTATTTCTATGACGTACTATGTTTTGTTTAACATGTGATTCTGAATTATTTCTTTTTGGTTGGCAAGAGTTATGGAGCAGCCTTGAGGCTTACTTAGCTATTGAAGTTAATGCATGCAGTACTTACCTTGTTCAGGTTACAGGTAGGGGCTCTTACTCCATATGTTGGTTAATATTTTCATGTTTTCAACCTAAGGTTATGACCTAGTTAGCTAACAAAATGCATGAAAAGGTCACTGCCATAATCCTAACTATGAGGATGTTTGGTCCTAGCCTTATGGAATTTCTCCAAGGTGATGGCATACAAAGTTTGGAATTTTAACAAGTTGGTATTATTAATATGTTAGCACATAACTTTAACAAAATTTTATGTGCGTGTTTTAAGAAATTAAGTTTGGTAGTAACAAAACTATACCAAACTAAGAGCAGCGGGTAAAAATTAAAATGATAGTGGTGGCCAGACAAGGATCATTTATGACGCCACATGAATGCATTGTGAAGAATTCCACGTAGGGATAAACCCTATCTTAACGCTGAATGTTTCTTGTGCTTTGTTATTTTGTTAAGGGTTTGAAGAGCCGATCTCTCATGGCCTCCATGGCCATTCTTGGCAAGCTTTGAACAGTCCAACGTTACCATTAATGCAGAGATAAGTTTAGTGTTACCAAGATTACCATTGTGTTGCTTGGTTAGTTCTGGTTCGGAGAGTTATGCTCTTGACTTCGACTGTGCATCAGTTTCAAATGTAAGATTGGGAAGACATGAAATATAATGAGTTTTAAATTCGAGTTTTTAAATATTATAACCAATTTCAACTCATACTAACTACCTATGTGTGTTGACAAGATTTTATATCTAGGTTCCAGTAGTTCTTGGTCTTGGCTTGTGCCATTCGGCAACAGAAATGTTGATATGAGGAAAACTCAGTGGTTTTGAAACCATGGTAAGCCCCAAGCCTTCTCCACGACCCCGTGTCAACACTTGTTAGCATGTTTTCCAACATTACAGTTTGGTTGATCTTTGAAGCCATCTCAAGAAGGGGTTCACTAATCAACTATGTTGCAAACAAAGTTTTTTAAAAGAGTTCTTGGGAGCCTTTCAGCGAACACTAAGCAGTATATCTGCGTTGTAATTCTTATTCGGATTCATAGTTTTATATAATGGTTCGGTTAATGAAATGATAGTCCAACTTTATTTTGTAAAACCGTATACTGTGTGTTGTTAATATTTGGCCATTGGGCATTAACTTAGTATATTATGAAATGTCCTCTGTTAATATTATGAATGTTTCACTCGACAGAGCGCTTAAATTTCGATACTATTTTTAATGTATAAATTTATGCCATACCGGCTCTGTCGTAGTAAGTAATGTTTTCGTTTTTGCTTAAAAACTTGTTTATAGATATCTTTGGATAATTTAGTAATCATAGTTGAAGGGATTCGACCCTGGGACAAAATGGTTTCGATAGTATTCAAAATTTGTATTTATCTTTGAACCACTGTAAAAGGATAGTTGATCCTTATAGGTCTTGAACCCTTGACCTATGATAGGTTTTATTTTAAAATTTTTACAATGTTAGGTTACGGGAATTGACCCCGTCAGCTCTTATTGTAACCTTTAATATTTTCATTGTTTATATAGATAATGTCTTATATAGGATTTACAATCCTGTCAAAATGTATTTTCATTACCGGTTGTTGTGCATTTACTACGTTAACGTTTTTTGGACAAGAGTATGCGAAATAAATTCCATTTGTATTATGGTATTTAGAGCATGATGGCCATGATAGTGATGGCGCTAGTTTTAAACATGTTTGGGAAAAAACCCTTGCGGTCTTCAAACCCTTGACATGGTATTTTAAACCCTAACTTGAGTTTATATTATAATATGAGATCTCTTTGTTATTACTGTAACTCGACTGTTTATGGATTGTTGTATATTTAAACATTTAGCTTGAAGCTAAGGGTTTATCAAATCCTAGCAACAGTTACGCTTCTAAACTTTGATCTGGAAATTAATTTGTTTCGATATTAGTTCTGTGTACTAGATATTTATTTGATTTTCCTATTAGAATAAAATATGGACTTACGTCCACAGTCTCTTGACTGTATAAAGATTTATATTTGTTTTAAATAAAAAGGAAATTGGGCATGGCCACGAGATTGTATTTAATCTTTGGGAAAATCCTAAATGTATGCATTTGAATTTGAAAAGAGTTATGTGTAAGTATTTTATGTTGGTTTATGTATGTAAAGTCTTAAGTTGAGTATATTACTGTAAATGTATGAAGTAAAAATATTTTTGAAATGTAAATAGTAGTACTATAATAGATTTATAAATATTGAATGAATATTATATGAATGTTATGAAATACTATTATTAAATCTATATGTTAGCATGATTAATAGTATGCTGATAAAAATCTATTTGACTCTGAACTGTTTAGAATTAATGATATTCTGTCAAGTATGTTTTTCTATTTTAAACTTATAAATACTGAATGATAACAGAGAAAAACTCTAAGAATACTAAAACTTTGAATTATTATTATAGTATGCATTCTATGATATCTATATTTTGTATAGACTAGGAGATCATTATTTCAATCACAATTATTGGAATCATTTCTAATCTAATCTTAAACAACTTCTCTGTACTGGAGTACATCACAAAAGTGACAGGAAAAATACATAGAATATTTTATTCATCAGTTAATAATATTCAATTTTTAATCATTCATTCATATGTACAGAAACAATTATTCAGTTATGTAAACTATACTTCTAACAGATAGAAATTTATAAATTTGCAGATAAGAATACTCAGGAGAAACATAGAAAATATAGGAATGACAAAACAAATAATGCAAAACCTGTTCAAACTGAGTAGGTGGAAAAACACCCATAGAAGACCGTTCCTCCCAACCGTCTGCTGAAAGTAGCCAAGTCTTACTTGCTTTAGGACCCCTAAGCCTGTTCACTGAACCACCAAGACGAAGATTCTGTGTAGATTCTTGTGACAATCACTTTTGTATCTCAGCAATCATGAAGAATTGCATACAAAACCACTCTGCAACTCAACAATATAAGACATTCCTACACTGCAACTCATTAGTTAGCCAATCCCCTCATCGAATCTCTTGTGTGCTCAACACAATAGTTTGCAGCAACCATAAGGAAAAATAGTGTCTTCTCTTGAGAATGTGTGAGCTGCCTACTCAAATTTGATGGCTATAAATAAGATTCCCTAGGTCTTAAGGGTCTGTTTAACAATTAATGAGCCACCTGCTCAGTTCCACCATCCTTGGGGAACATGACCACTTTTTTAGGGAAGTTCCCCCCTGCAATAGCTAATAAGTGAGTGCAGATGTTGCCACTTGGCAATTTCCTTCTACAACAGTTTCATTCCTCCTAGTGGGTCAGTGAACACTCTTCAACAATCCCCTTTGGATGAGTGTCTCCTATTTTAAATTATTAAATAATAATAATATCCAATTACAGTCATCCTTGACCAACCTTGGTCAATAACATAAAACTTTACAATAAATTTTAAGGTAATGTTTTTCCACAACATAAAAATGTTTTCAATTCTGGGTAGGTGACAAACACCCCCTCTTAAGTTCAACATTGTCCTTGATGTTGCTTAAGCCTCATCTGAGTCTTCCTGGAACAAAATTGGATATGCTGCCTACATATGACACTCCAATTCCCAGGTTGCTTCATCTAGACTAAGGTGCTTCCATTGCACCTTTGCATGTCCAATGGTGCGATTCCGAAGTAAAATTTCTCTCATGTCTAGGATACAATCCGGTTCCACCTGAAAATCTCCTTCTGGTTCCACCTGTATGTCATTCCAATCGATTACATGAGTAGCATCATGAACATACTTTTTCAAAATAGAGATATGAAATACATTATGTATTTTTAGATTAGGTGGAAAAGCCAATTGATAAGCCACTGGTCCAATTCTAGACGATATTTCGAATGGTCCACAATACCTGGGTGCTAACTTAGCACACATCCCTAGCTTAAAAGAGATTTTTCTAGGTTTTACCTTGTCATATCCTGAGTTTGACCCCATTGCATTAAAATGTAAATGATGTAATACTATTATAAAATCATGGTGAGGAGCTCAAGGCCAAGGCCCCTCCATCAATTTAGTAATGCATATGGTTTACATGCTAGCCAGGAACATTGGAATTGCAAATATCATGTAAATATGCATTTTAATAAAATACTCACAACTTGCTATGCAATGCAACAAGAGATGGTGGCATGATTTTACAAGGAATTGGGAGGGAAACATTCAAACCCTTGAACTAATCAAGTTAAGCCAAGTGTCAATGCGAGAACCCATAAAACTCTCAACTACCCATGTTGACTTTTGTACCCAATCATTTATTTCTCCCAAGAGTTGGCTGAAATAGTTAATGCCTTGGGGAATGGTAGGTATGGTTGTCCAAATTCGGGTATGGGCAAGCCACCCTACATGGAAAATTGTGCTTGAATTCTTGGGAAAGAAAGGAGCCATGAAATTTCTCCCCAAGCTATTATCCATCAACCAGTTGGGCTCTCTCACGAGTTGGGAGTTGGTTGGGTGTTTTTCTCCATCGAAATTATGTGTGTTTTCTTCATTCTCAGTTGGGAGAAGGGCATTTTTTTGTTATATACCAGTGGAGAAGAAGGGAAATGGAATGGGGGTTCCATAGAGACTGTTTTGGCTACTGAATGCTTAGATAGTTGGGGGAGAAATTGTTTTCCTCTCTTTGAATGTTTTTACCCATCCCACATTCTATTTTTTGCTGGAAACGATTTGGGTAAAACCCATGGCCATCTTGTTTGTAAATTCCATTGTTAAAAATGTGTATCCATGCCCAATGATTGTGCTTGCTGTTTGAGAAAAGAGTATGTTGGGGTATGGGTTATGGGTATCCATTGCTTTGGCTTGAGCTTGAATGCAAGTATCCATAGATGAAGAGGGTTCATATTTAGCCTGATAAAACCAACTGTGGATTGGCTTGGCTTAGATGCAATGATTACTTGGTTGTGTATGAGTTTGAGTGTCCCCTTGTCCTTATAGAAATCATGCCCAGCTCGAGGGTGGTCTCTGAATGCCGAGATAATACAGGATGGGAAGATACCTACGGTTGGGTGGAACGTTGCAATGACATAGCTAGTTGCTTGGGTCAATTGCACAATGAAGATAAGTATTCTCTATGTGTATTTACTTCTGCAATGTTTAGTTTGAAGATTATTTTGATATGTTGGATGAGTATGAAATGTGTGTGGATGATTTTTTATTCCGCTGTGCATATTTGCTTGATTCGCATTTGCACACTTTTGATTTTATTTGTATGAAAAAAAGGGATTTGGATGAGTTTGTGTAAAAGCCCCAGAAGTGCAATCATGATCCCTTCCTTGCATTGGGTCGACAAGAGGGGACCTGACAGATTGGTATCAAAGCGTAGGCTACTACATTGGGCCTAATGGGCCAAATCAAGCAACTTGCAGAGGTAAGTATGCTTCCTATTCAACAGTGATCATTAAGAAAAAATTCAAATTTTCAAAAAATTTCTAAGTGTTTTTGAGTTTTCTACCAGACTGTGTCGGCAAATCTCACCGAGTTGCACCGACAAGTTTGCGGCGATACGTTTCGGTGAATCTCACCAAGTTGCACTGGCGAGATCACGATGATGTGTTTTGGTGAATCTCGCCGAGTTGCACCGACGATATTTCGGTGACACGGTTGGTTATTCTCGTTGAGTTGCGTCAACGAGATTGCAGTGATATGTTTCAGAGAATTTGGATGAGTTGCATTGACGAAGTTTGTGGTAGTGCTTGGGGAAAGGCAGCAAAATTTCAAATTTGAATTTTTGACTAATTCTATGTGTTTTTGAATTTTTGTCTAAATTCTATGTCGACGTCAAAGAGGAAATTTCGGTGAAACGATCGACGACCAAACATGAGTTTTTGGCGAAGCGGGTTGGCGAGTTGAGATGAGTCCGCCGAAGTGGATTGACAAGAAAATATAAGTTCACCGATCGGCATAACTTAGTGAGTTGATTCGAAATGGGTCGGAGGAGATAAATGAGTTCACCGATTGGCATAACTCGGTTAGTTTCTCCGAAATGGGTCGGAGGAGATAGACGAGTTCACCGATCGGCATAACTCGGTGAGTTGCTCTGAAACAGGTTAGAGGTGATAGATGAGTTCGCCGATCGGCATAACTCAGTGAGTTTCTCTATCACATCCCCATCTTGACCCTATAACATTAAAATGTAAGTGATGTAACATTATTATAAAATCATGGTGAGGAGCTCAAGGCCAAGGCCCTGCCATCGATTAATTGGTGCGTATGGTTTACGTGCTAGCCAGGCACATTGGAATTTTAACATCATGTAAATATGCATTTTAATAAAATACCTACAACTAGCTATGCAATGCAACAAAGAGATGGGGGCATGATTTTACAAGAAATTGGGAGGGAAAACATTCAAACCCTTGGAGCCAATCAAGTCAAGCCAAGTGTCAATGAGAGAACCCATCAAACCCTCAACTACCCATGTTGACTTTTGTACCCAATCATTGATTTCTTCCAAGAGTTGGTTAAGGTAGTTAATGCCTTGGGGAATGAGAGGTATGGATGTCCAATTTCGGGTATGGGTAAGCCACCCTGCATCGAAAATCGTGTTTTGCTTCTTGGGCAAGACAAGAGCCATGAATTGCTCCCCAAGACACTATCCATCAACCGGTTGCTCTCACTCGCGAGTTTGGATCTACCTAGGCGTTTTTTAGCCATGTTTTTGGGTGTTCTCCTTGATCCTCAGCTAGGATAAGGGCATTTTTGTATTGTATACTAGTGGGGAAGATGAAAAATCAAATTGGAGTTCAATAGAGACCATTCGGGCTGTTAAATGCTGATATGGTTGGGGAGAAATCATTTTTCCTCCCTATGAATGTTTTTCCTCATCCCACAATTCATTTTTGGATGGAAACGATTTGGGGAAAGCCCAAACCCATGGCCATCCTATTGGTAAATCCATTGCTTTGGCTTGAGCTTTAGTGTAAGCCTCCATGGTTCAAATGTATCCTGATAAACCCAATTGTGGACTGGCTTGGTTGAGATGAAATGAGTAATTGGTTGTGAATGAGCTGGAATGTCCCCTTTTCCTTGTAAGAATCATGCCCAGCTCGGGGGTGGCATTTGTGTTGAGAGATTGATGAACACAACTGGCCTATGGTTGGGTGGAACGTTGCAGCGACATAGCCAGTTGTTTGGGACAATTGCAAAATGGAGATAAGCATTTTTCTGTCTATGTATTTACTTCTTCACTGTATTAATTTGATGACTATTGATATGCTGTATGCATGAGTAATGTGTGTAGATAGTTTAATTCCGCTGCGCATAATTGATTTGTTTTACATCTGCACATAAATTATTTATTCATATGATTCTAATGAATGGGCTGAGATTATGTGAAAGCCCCAGATATTGGCATCATGTTCCCTCCCTTTCCTTGGATGGATGGGTGGGTACATGACATTCTCTGAAACAGGTTGGAGGAGAATTCACAAGTCTGCCGATGCAGGGAAATTTGAGTAGTTTCCAGGAAGATTTAGAGGTGCCAGAAATGGGAAAAACGACATTGAACTTATGAGCAAGCCCCCTTGACCCCCGTCGTCCTCCATAGACAATCGTTGAATGTATGAAAATCATTCTCTATGCTTGGAATGTGCACTATGAATTGCATAAAGGGGTTGTGGAATCTCAGTAAGAGTAATTGGTTGTAATATCCATTATGGAGGATGAAAGAGGGAATTTTCTCACCTTAAACTATTTCTATTTAGAGCATAACAATTGCATGCTTGGAACATAGCAAGAATGAATTTTATACACGTATGTATATATTGAATTTCCAATTGGTGAGAAGATCATAGCTAATGATTGCTTGTGTGCTTGGTGGGGAAACCAAGAAAATGATCAACTGTGATGTGGAGGAGGAGCTCCATGTCATGATGGGGAATTGGAAGGGAGAATCCCTCCACTACCCTCTCGCTATTGTATTTATAATTTTGAAGTTGTCATGCATATAAATTATGGCATAAGAATGCTAAAAATGCAAGAGATTAGATAGATGAAATGAATATGCAGTAGATGGCATATTAATAAACATTGCACAGTGCATGTGAAAATGTTTGTGCATATATATATGTTGCATATTGGTAAAATAGTGAGGTTTTACATATGCAATGAGCCATTTAAGATAATTATTATGGTTGCTAATAATTAGTTGTGTTCACATTGGTTGTAGGACCAAATACAACCGAAGCATGGCTAAAGATGTGGATGATGATTGTTGCACATGACCAACAAACTTATGAACAAAGGTTGGGGAAACAAATCTATCATCATGAGGTTGGTAAAAGGACTGTGAAGCCTTGGTAAGAGGCCAATTGATCATGTAACATCAAGTGATGTTAATGACATCCATCCAGGTAATGGTTATTTGTGCTTAATTGCATGAACGTTGAAAGAGGATTTGGGCAAGATCCATTCAACTATGTTTAAACTATGTTGATCGGTTTTCATGTGGTATTGAGTGCATGAATGTTAATGTCATCCTACCGAGTATGGTGAGGTGTGGGTAAGAAAAGTAAATGATCCTTACACCTTATAGTTTCTTAGAAACCTTGATGCATTCATATGAAATTATATCATGCCATTTGTGTATGTTGGTTGTGAGTTTAACAACCAAAGAAAGTGATGACTTATGGTCCTACTGTAGTAGTGCATACCATATGAGATAGCCATGGTTAGGCCATAATATGATGGAATGCATAGTATTCATGGATTAATGCAAGGTTGTATTGAGGGGTTATGCATTGATTGAATGCACATCAAAATATTATGTAAATGTTGTGAATGTGCATGCATATGTGCGGGTGCACATGTTGAGACACATTGTGTGAATGCATGGTTGTGATATATATATATATATATATATATATATATTTTTGTGTGTGTGTGTGTGTGTGTGTGTGTGTTTCAATGCAATTAGATAATAGATGAAATGGTGAACTATTGTTAATCTTGAGACCATTTCATGAGCTGCTATGAATGCAGGAGAAAGATTGCATGAAGAAGGTAGAGATGTTGATGGGCTACCAGAGTGCTCTGTTGGAAGGACAGATTTGCATGAAAGGAATATGGCTGTGAAGTAATGAATATTGAATTTTTTATTTAAATTGCATAGATAATGTGACTGTGTCTTGCAATTCTATGATATATATATATATATATATATATATATATTGTTAAATTTTGAGCATTAATTCACAATACTCTAGGATCTTCACTGAGAGAATAACATATACAGTATATCAATGCATAACAATCACAATAAGCATCACAAGCATCACAAGAATCAAAAGCATGAGAGACAAGAGACACAGAGTTTCCGTGGGAAAAACCCTAAGGTGAAAAACCCCACAACTTCCTCAGAGATAGAGAGAGCAATGGCTCAACCAAAGTACAACCAAAATACACTTGAGATAGTCTCCTAAAAGCAGATGATCCTCCTCCTCACTAGTGCGCCACTTTCTGAGTTAGAGAAGTGTGACTTTCTGAATGATCAAAATAGAGATCTCCCAATCTCTATTTATACTAACATGTTTGCCCAGTTACACTATGGGGCTGACTTGTCTATCTAGATACATCCACAATATAATATATATTTCAGGTCCGACCCCACACATGGTGGTCTAATAACCCATCGGCAAGTACACACACCTGCGACACTTGTCAATCCACACGACGACACTTCCTTATAGAGGAATAACACATCTCTTATAAGGGTACAATAAATATATATGAAATACATTCTGAAGTTACATATACATCAACACTCCCTCTTAACTAGGAAGTTATTTCTCGACACAGTTCTGCTAGAAAAGTCTTCTTCTTAGGATCATCGTCATTGATGCATTTTCATCATCATCGTCACTGCTGCTGCTATCTCAACCAATCTCTGACTCTACTCATCATAGGAAGTTCTACAGAGCTAGTCCTTTTTCATACTGGATGTAGGCCCACCACCTGCAGGTCTTCATCATCACTGGCCATACTATGGAAATCTCAGGGCATATTACGTGCGTCACAAAACCTTAAAAGAGTCTCTTGACTAGCAAGAACCCTAAAGAGCATCTGAGGCCTTTTTCATCCTATCCAGATCTCCAGGACTTATTACATGTGACCCCACCACAAAACCTCGAAAGAGAATCCCAGGACTAATTACGAGCACAAGGCTCAACCTATCGGATCTCCCAGGGCACAAATTACATGTGGTCACCACAAAACCTCGAAAGAGCATCCCAGGACTGATTACGAGCACAAGGATCAACCTATCAGATCTCCCAGGGCACAAATTACATGTGGTCATGGAAAAACCTCGAAAGAGCATCCCAGGACTGATTACGAGCACATGGCTCAACCTATCGGATCTCCCAAGGCACAAATTACATGCCATAGGACAAAACCTCGAAAGAGCATATACTAGATATCCTAGGGCACAAATTACATGCCATAGGCAAAACCTCGAAAGACTATCTGTAGATCTCCCAAGGCACAAATTATATGTCCTCCCAAGCAAAACCTTAA
This sequence comes from Larix kaempferi, assembly GCA_027924585.1. NCBI lineage: Eukaryota > Viridiplantae > Streptophyta > Pinopsida > Pinales > Pinaceae > Larix > Larix kaempferi. The sequence continues at coordinate 2,266,098 of BSBM01000871.1, read as the reverse complement.
AAGAGCATTTTCCAGATATCCCAGGGTACAAATTACATGTCGTAGGTAAAACCTCGAAAGACTATCTGCAAATCTCCTAGGGAAAAAATTACATGCTTATCTGCACAACCTGTTCCACAGCCACAGAGTATCAACCTGATACTCACCATACATCATCCTGATGTACACCTGATCATCCTGATCATCATCACTACAACATCCTGCTGCATGTCATCTGGAGCAACATCCTGAAGCTCGTCATCCATGATCATCTTGATCATATAATGCATCTACCTGATGCATACCAAGTATCTACCTGATACATATCATCATACATGATCCACCTGATCATACAATGTATCCACCTGATACAAATACAAAAACATGATCCACTTGATCATACCTGATACATATCAACATACATGATCTACCTGTTCATACACAGTATCCACCTGATACATATACATATACATGGTCCAAGCATCCAACATGATGCATATACAAAACATACACATGATCCAACCGATCATATCCAACATCCAACATGATGTGTACATACATATAAATGATCCAATTGATCATATCCAACATCCAACATGATGCATACATATACATATAAATGATCCAAATGATCACTAGAACATCATCCTGATGCTCATCATCCAGTGCTTACATCCACAGCCATGTGAAGGATCCTCCTTCCAACATGCTTGGAATGGCTTCAGCAAATGTGTCCATCACTTCTTCCTCGAAGTCTCATCAATTTTAAGAACACCAAGCCTCTCCCTGAAGTACTCGAACTTCACCCTGGCTAGTGGCTTCGTCAGCACATCTGCAATCTGCTCGTCCGTCGCAACATACAGGAGCTTCACAGCTCCTCTTTGCACCATATCCCTGATATAGTGATATTTGATTTCTATGTGTTTCGACCTGCCATGAAGCACTGGGTTCTCGGACAGCTTCACACAACTCTGGTTATCACAGAAGATACTAGTAGCATCCAACAGGAGATCAAATAATTCAGACAGTAGCTTCCGTATCCATACTACCTCACAACTAGCTAAACAGGCTGCAACAAACTCTGCCTCAGCTGTACTCAATGCTACACAGGATTGCTTCTTGCTAAACCAAGAGATCACACCTGATCCCATACTGAAGCAGCATCGAGATGTGCTCTTCCTATCTGCAGCACTGCCAGCCCAATCTGAATCAACATAAACCTGTCGGTTAAACTTTTGATTCACCTCATACTTGAGCCCATAATCCACTGTACCCTTTAGGTACCTCAGAACATGCTTTACAGCAACCAGATGAACACTCCTCCGATCTATCAGGAACTGACTCAATGTGTTCACCGCAAAGCAAATATCTGGTCTCGTGTTCATCAGGTACATCAATGACCCAATCATCTGACGATACATAGAGACATCAACCAGCTCAGATGAAGCATCACATAGAAGCTTCAGATTCGATGCCATAGGTGTGGCCATGGCCTTGCAATCCATCATCCCAAATCTCTTCAGGATATCTACTGTGTACTTCCCTTGACCAACGAAGATCCCACTTGCACTCTGCCACACCTCCATACCTAGGAAATAATGCATCATTCCCAAATCTTTCATATCGAACTCGGCAGCAAGCTTCCTCTTTGTATCACACCAAGTTCTGGGACTTTGCTACAAGCCATACAAGGCTTTCTTCAATCTGCACACATGTGACTCCCTCTCAGGTCTTGGGACTGCATCCCAAACATCTTCTTCATGATCGACAGATCATGGCATTCCATTTATTCATCCCAGATCCTGGGAACTTCAAAATCTTCAATATCTTAAATTGCATGATTAGAAACATCTCATAATTTTCAGAAGAAATTCTTTACACATAAAGAAATATGTCATGCAGTCATGCAGTTATCTTAGCCAATGCTCTAATACAACATTTATCCATGTTCCACAACTTTCTAGATGCCTTCTAGTCTCTACCAAAACATTGTTAAGAGTTTACTCTTCAGGTACCTCAGAGTATGCTTTACAGCAACCAGGTGAACACTCCTCGGATCTGTCAGGAACTGGCTCAATGTGTTCACCGTAAAGCAAATATCTGGTCTCGTGTTCGTTAGGTACATCAAGGACCCAAACATCTGACAATACATAGTGACATCAACCAGTTCAGATGAAGCATCAAACAGAAGCTTCAGGTTCGATGCCATAGGTGTGGCCATAGCCTTGCAGTCCATCATCTCGAACCTCTTCAGGATCTCTACTGCATATTTCTCTTGTCCAAGGAAGATTCCATCTGCACTCTGCCACACCTCCATGCCAAAAACAAATAGTGCATCATCCCCAAGTTCTTCATCTCGAACTTGGAAGCAAGCTTCCGTTGCTTGTCGACAATAAATCTATCCTCACCTGTTACAAACAGGTCATCCACTTACAATAGTAGTATCACTGGATTTCCTTCCTCAACCTTGTAGTAAAGGTTGGAATCCACTTTACTCTTGGTAAAGCCCAAACTGGATAGAAATCTGTCTATCCTACCATACCAAGTTCTGCACATATATGACTCCCTGTCATGTGTCTCAGAACCAAGTGGCTTCTCCACATACACTTCTTCTTCAACTACACCATTCAAGAAGGCTGTCTTGAAATCCATCTAGTGTATCTTCCACTTCATCACTTTTATATTTCTCTATGCTTCCATCTGCAACATGATTGATCTTGATAGATCCATATGGAAGTCATAACAAACTTCCCTTCAGGTCTTGGGACCACATCCCAAGCATCATTCTTCATGATCTACGGATCATGGCATTCTTCCCATATCCTGGGAACTTCAATATCTTCAATAGATAATTTTGTTGCTGAACAAATGTTGTAGTTCTTCTTTTGTAGGTGATGGTATACGATCTTTCCTAGACAACAAGTTAAATTGCAAGATTAGAAAACATCTCATAGTTTTCAGAAAAAAATTCTTAAACATAAATAAATATGTCATACAGTCATGCAATTATCTTAGCCAATACAACATTTATCCATATTCCGTAACTTTCTAGATGCCTTCCAATCTCTACCAGAACATTGTTAAGAGTGTGCACAACTCCTAACATGTAAGAAAAGAGGTTTCATTCTAGATAAGTAGCAATGGAATGTTGTATAGTGCCATAGGCCACTTACCCATGTATATTAGTAGTATATTGTTCATCAATGCAACTATTCTAATATGCATAATACACAACCTAATTCTTAGAAACATAAGCATATACATCATTGAATAACATTATGTAAGAAATGACAATTCAAATACTTATCTTTGTTTGGTTGTTGGGTGGACTCCCTCTGAATCTTTGCAACTCCATTCTGATGTGGATTGTGAGAAGTGGTCAACTCCCTCTGAATATCTGCATCCTTGTAGAAACTACTGAAGTGTGCTCCTTTTCTTTCTTGCAGGAACAACTGGAGTGTGCTCCCTCTTGAACTTTGCTTCCTAGATTACCTGTCCTTGAACTTACATCCGTCCTTAATCACTATGCATGCTTATTAGTTTCATCATTCTGTTATCCTTGAGGTCTCATACATAACCACACATTTATTAGTATAATCTTAATACTATCAAAACACAATAATCTCAAGCATGTATAGTCTGGATCATTTCAAACACAGATAATAAACATTAGTATTCAAGGTTTCATGGAAGTCTTCTTTTACTCATACATATTTGTATTTGATCATAGGACTCTTTTGGTTAGTTGAATCATCAATCAAGATAAGAGATATAATATGCATAAAACTCATGATTATTCAAACATATACCTTGATGATTCTTCTGTTTAGTCATATTATCAATTATGGTAAGAAACATAATATGCATACAACCATGATTATTCAAACCTATGACTTCATGAATAATCATTATCAACAACACAACAGTATAAGATCCTAACACAAGGTAGGATTCTAGCTTGATATAGGAAGAACATACCTGGATTAGCATGCTAGCTAGTTATGTCTAACATACCCGCATAATGTCTTCTGGTTCTCTTCAGTGACTTGTGCTAGTAACCTGCATGTCTCATAGGTTAACCATTGTAGGACCAAGTTATACATACCTCAAAAGTAGATCTTCTATGTGATCCATGACAATAGATGAATCTTTGTCTTCATGTCACCATGAGAACATGATTTGACTTTCTTGGTGTACCTTTTGTGTTAGTAGACAACATAAACCTCATACAACACCATAATGCATTAGTACAATCATAAGTGTCAACACCCTAATCAATGAATAGCTTTTATCGTGCATTCATAATTTTATTAAGGTGATACGACAAGTCTAGATTTAATCAAGATTGTACTAGCCGTAATAATATGAAGACAAATATACCACAAACTTAATCATGAACAAATCTCGAAACATACCTGGATAAGTCATACCTGTCGATATTGCTTGTAATCTTCTTATGTAAGGCCTTAGCCTCATCTCCTTCTGAAACAGGAACTTCTTCACTTATGCAGGTGACCAATCTATCTTCTTCTAGGATTAACCCAATCCACTTGATTTGCAAGAACTGGATCTGGAGCTGGATTAGGGTCTGTCAGAGAAACCCCAAAAATTCAAACTTTGAATTTCAAACTTCCAAAAGGATAGAAATATGCGCCTTGATGAGCTGATCAAGCTGGTATGTTCAGAATTTTAAAACTGCAAAGTTTCACTCCTCAATTTTGCCTTTGAAACTTTCGGATTCACTGGACGTGACCCCAAACTGGGGTTTGATGAAGTCCATTCTTCTGCCCCATCAAAAAATTTGATCCAAAGCTCTAAGCTTCTATTTTTATGAGGAGCTTCCAGCCGTGGTCATAGATTTCAAAAATTCCCATTTTTGCAGAAGCCCTAATTTTCCACTTTTTTTATCAAAGTCCCGAACTAGGGTCTGATCAAGCCTGGCCTTATGCCCAACCAAAAATTCTGATCTTGGTCTCTAAATTTTTATTTTGATGAGTATCATTCAGCCGTGGTCTTCAATTACAAAAATTACAACTTTATCTGAAACCCTAAATTTCGGAAGCCATGAATGAAGGTACTCAAAAATAATTCTGTTTTGACAGAAACATGTACATGATTGTTTCTGGTGTAACTCTGAACTTTTTGATCCACAGGGTCTGAAAATTTTGCTGAGATATCCTAACCTGTTGTTTTTCCATCCCGATAGGTCTGACGTCAATTGGATTCTCTGAGAGAGAGTTATGCCAAGTGTTGCAACGTGACCTGTTTATGGGATAATATAGGAGAGCAAACTTGTACGGCATGCCACATGTCACTAGTTCAACTTCGGCCTTTAAAATTTTTTCTTGCGATAGCCTGACCTGTTATCTTTCCATCCTGATAGGTCTAACCTCAATTGGATTCTCTGAGAGAGAGTTATGCCAAGTGTCGCAACGTGACCTGTTTATGGGATAATACAGGAGAGAAAACTTGTACGGCGTGCCACGTGTCACTAGTTCAACTTCGGCCTCTGAAAATGTTTTCTGAGATAGTACAGTCTGTGTACTACCTTTCATTGTTTACGAAATTTCATTTGGAGCTTCCTATCCCAAGTTATGACTTTTTTCCAAAGTTCACCTAATTTTGACTCAGATCTGGAAGAGGCAAAAACCCTATATTGTACAGATCATAAATCACAAAGTACAATGAATTAGAGGTTTTCCTTTGGAAAAAAGTTACATGGGGATCTGATATTCTACCTGTAAAAGTTTCAGATCTGAAAACTTCACCAAAACGGATTTATAGTGAAAGTGCTACGATGACTGGTTTTTGCTATATCAAGCCCTAGCATCGTAAGTGCAACAAGTGTCATACATGCCATATCATGCCTTCTTTCATGCTAGCTCTGATACCATGTTAAATTTTCAGAATTTACTTCAATCTAATCTAGGATCTTAACTGAGAGAACAACATGTACAACAAATCTACAGCATATCAATCATGGACACAATAATGCAAACACACAAGAAACACAAAGTTTACTTGGGGAAAACCATAAAGGTGAAAAACCCCAATAACTTCCTCAGAGATAGATAGAGCAATGATACAACTAGAATACAAGAGATAGTCTTTTCCTAGCAGCAGAGCCTCCTCCTCCACAAGTGCGCCACTCTCCCAAGTGTGAGTGAGAGAATAGAATGTGTAAAATGAGAGAGACACACTCTCTATTTATACACTAACTTGACTTGACCTTTACTCAACTAGGTCGGCCTCAACTTAACCACTTAACATAATGCTAACTGGACCGACCTCCATTAGGGTGTTCTAATAACCCTTTGACCCACATGGCCGACCCCCAATAGGGTGGTCTAATAACCTTTTGACCCATATGACTTATACAGGGCCGACTCCAACAAGGTGGTCTAATAACCCATCAAGTATAAGTTACGACACTTACAATATAAATGATGACACTTCCGTATAGAGGAATAATAACATCTCTATAGGAATACAACCACTTCTGTATAGAGGAATAATAACATCTCTATAGGAATACAATATACATATATGTGAAATACATTCCGAAGTTACATATACATCAACACTAGAGAGTAACTAGTTTGGTGCTACAAATGTTTGGTAAATCCAGATAGTAACTGGTTTGGCGCTACAAATGCTTGGTAAATCCAGAGAGTAATTGGTTGAGAATTAACTACTTGATGTTGTGGAGCAATGCATATGTTGGCCAAACATTCCTTAAATATTTGATAAAACCAGTCGCAGTACTGGCCTAGCATATTGACAAATGGGATGCCCGATAATCCCAGTCGGCGTACTGGCCTGGCAGTGCCTATTCAAATGGTTGAGGAGTAGCCTGTGTGCTGGCCTAACATTCATTATTGTAACCACGGGAAATCCAAGGATTATAAAGCAAGAATGAGCCTGTGGAATAAATTGAATACATCCAATACAGATAAGTATTTGGTTATCTTGCAGCTTCTTTCTTATGAATATACATGTGTATATGATTTGGTTATGATTTCTCAAACTCTTGTTTAGAGATAAACCCTATGAAAATAAACTAAACATGTGAATTGATTCAATGTTTGAGTATAGGTATTGCTGGAAGCAAGGACTATGAAGGCATCATAGGGATGCATGTGGACATGTTACCATCCTAAAGAGCTCATTATGAGTAGTAATGAAAGATGGTGCTAATCCACATGTGTGTGTCCTAGCAGCCAAAGGTTCTGTGGGCAACAACGGGGAAGGGTTCCCTAGTTGAAAATCCTTAGACAAACCTTAGACACTAAGTGTCATAGGCAAGAAAGGGCAAGTCAAGCATTCACATTGAAGTGAAAGAGGATAAGGAGCATACAACCCCAAGTGATGGTGTGGCTCCGGATTGGACAATACTAAGAGGGAGAAACTCTTACTCTTCTCTTTCCTTTTTGATTGATGCATTTCAGAAACAGAGGATTGTTGAGTGAATGTCATGGCTGAAAATAGATTGTGTTTAATTGCTTGAAATGAATTGTGAATGCTGAAATAGTTATTTCTCTATGAAACGATGAACATGAATGAGTTCATTTTTGGGAAGCATGAAAAGCGTGGAAGTCTCATGAGTGAAGAGTGGACTTTCCATGTCAATTGGGAAAATAATTGACTAATTTTAATATTGTGTTATGCTTGTCCTAACAAGAATTTCCATGATGAATCTCACAGATGAGAAATTGAAAGCCATTGTTTGCATCTATTACTAGCCAAGTGTTGCTAGTGAGAAAAGTGGGAGTCAGTTGTGCACATTGATCATGATACCGGGCCAAAAGCTATTTGTTTTGGCTGAAAATCTTCCTCAAATAGTTTCCAGGACAGCAATAAAGATGGCATCCATGAAATTCCAGACTTGTAGATCCGCTGGAAGGTAAATAAGAGGAAGGGATTGTCGTGGAGCAATGCCCACCTGCAGAGCTGGAAGATCAAAGCCAGCAGGAGCAGCTTATGAAGCCAAAGTACTTGTTCCTAAAGGTTCAAAATAAAAAGATGAGACATGGGACAGACCTGCCACATTTTGTGAATTTTGGACATGTGTGAAGTGGGTATTTATTCCTAAGTGTTGGAACACCGAGGATGGTGTTATTACAAGGGGGAGGGGACTGTCATATCCCGAGTCTGAACCCATTGCATTAAAATGTAAATGATGTAATATTATTATAAAATCATGGTGAGGAGCTTAAGGCCAATGCCCCGCCATCGATTTAGTGATGCATATGGTTTACGTGCTAGCCAGGCACATTGGAATTGCAAATATCATGTAAATATGCATTTTAATAAAATACCCACAACTAGCTATGCAATGCAACAAGAGATGGGGGCATGATTTTACAAGGAATTGGGAAGGAAACATTCAAACCCTTGAACCAATCAAGTCAATCCAAGTGTCAACGAGAGAACACATAAAACCATCAACTACCCATGTTGACTTTTGTACCCAATCATTTATTTCTCCCAAGAGTTGGTTGAAATAGTTAATGCCTTGGGGAATGGGAGGTATGGTTGTCCAAATTCGGGTATGGGAAAGCCACCCTGCATGGAAAATCATGCTTGAATTCTTGGGAAATAAAGGAGCCATGAAATCGCTCCCCAAGTCATTATCCACCAACCAGTTGGGCTCTCTCACAAGTTGGGAGCTGGCTGAGTGTTTTTCTCCATCGAAATTATGTGTTTTCCTTCATTCTCAACTGGGAGAAGGGCGTTTTTGTGTTATATACTAGTGGGGAATAAGGGGAATGGAATGGGGGTTCCATAGAGACCGTTTTGGCCGGTGAATGCTTAGATAGTTGGGGGATAAATCATTTTCCTCCCTGTGAATGTTTTTTCCCATCCCACATTCCGTTTTTGGCTGGAAATGATTTGGGGAAAACCCATGGCCATCTTGTTTGTAAATACCATTGTTAAAAATGTGTATCCATGCCCAATGATTGTGCTTTCTTTGTGAGAAAAGAGTATGTTGGGGTATGGGTTATGGGTATCCATTGCTTTGGCTTTAGCTTGAACAAAAGTATCCAGAGATGAAGAGGGTTCATATTTAGCCTGATAAACCCAACTATGGATTGGATTGGATTAGATGCAATGATTACTTTCCTGTGTATGAGTTTGAGTCTCCCCTTTTCCTTGTAGAAATCATTCCTAGCTCAGGGGTGGTCTCTGAGTGCCGAAATAATACATGACGGGAAGAGACTTACAGTTGGGTGGAACGTTGCAGTGACATATCTAGTTGCTTGGGTCAATTGCACAATGAAGATAAGTATTCTCTATGTGTATTTACTTCTGTAATGTTTAGTTTGAAGATTATTTTGATGTGCTGGATGAGTATGAAATGTATGTGGATGATGTTTTATTCCGCTGTGCATATTTGCTTGATTCGCATCTGCACACTTTTGATTTTATTTGTATGAATCTAAGGAATTTGGCTGAGTTTGTGTAAAATCCCCAGAAGTGCAATCATGATCCCTTCCTTCCATTGGGTCGATGGGAGGGGACCCGACATACCTTGACAAAAACATGCTCACCTACTTGAAATTCTTTCTGAGTTCTTTTTAGATCTGCATGACTTTTCTGCATGTCTTGTGCAGTTTTCAAATTTCCTTGTACCTTTTTCATTGTTAGTTCCATCTCTTTCAATAACTCAAGTCCTAACATCAACCTGTCAACTGGATTACTCCATGAGATGGGTGTATTACACTTTCTACCATACATAATTTCAAAAGTACTAAGTTTAGTTGAAGCTTGATAGTGGTTATTATAAGCAAATTCAGCTAAGTGCAGATATTCTTCCCATTTAGTTGGCTGATCTTTAACATACATTCTTAACATATCTTCTAGAATCTGATTTACTCTTTCAGTTTGCTCATTAGTTTGTGGGTGAAAAGATGTGTTGAAATTTAATTTAGTATCCAAACCTTTAAACAATGATTTCCATAAATTTCCAGTAAATTTAGAATCTCGATCAAAAATCATTACCTTAGGAATTCCATGCAAACGAAAAACTTGCTTCATAAACACATCAACAATGTTAGCAGCTTTAAAATTAGGTTTAACAGGTATAAAGTGAGCTGCCTTGCTAAGCTTATCCACAACTACCGTTATTGAATCATTCTTCTTTTGATTTTTAGGCAAACCATTTATAAAATCAATGTTGATTATTTCCCACTTCCAATCTGGGATTGGTAATGCCTGTAATAAACCAGCTGGATGTTGATGCTCAGCTTTAACTTGCTGACATTCAATGCACCTAGCTATGTATTGAACCACCTCCTTCTTCATATTTGGCCAAAAGTAATCTTTTCTTAACATTGTTATAATCTTTTGGTAACCAGGATGTCCTAAATAAGGACTTTTTTGTAATTCATTTAAAATCATAAACTTAATTTCAGGTACATTAGGTACATAAAGTCTGTTTTTATACAGCATTAGACCTTTATCATTCAAACTATAATCTGTTATTAAATTTTCAGATATATTTTCAGCAACTTTTTCTTGTAATTTTAGATAATTATTATCCAATTTTACCCCTTCTTCAAACTGATTTTCTAAATCTGTTTGGTAAGTGCTGATTGTTGCCATAAATTTTAGCTTGGCATTTCTACTTAATGCATCAGCCACCTTATTCTCTTTTCCATTTATATGTTTAATCTCGAAATCATATTCGCGAAGGAAATCTAACCACCTGGCTTGCCTTACGTTCAGATTTGGTTGATCCAAAAAATATTTTAAACCTTTATTATCAGTCATTAATAAAAACTTTCTACCAATTAGATGATGGTGCCACATCTTCAAAGCATGTATTACGGCAGCCAACTCTAAATCATAAGTAGTGTAATTCTTTTCATGAATTTTCAGCTTTCTTGACTCATACGCTATTGCGTGACCTTCTTGTGCTAAGACTCTGCCAAGGCCATCATTGCATGCATTGGTGCATACAACAAAGTCCTTATTTGGGTCTACAATTTTTAAAATAGGTGCAGTTGTTAATAGTTCCTTTAACCTTTTAAAACTTTCTTCACACTTTTGATCCCAAACAAACTTCTTTCCCCTTTTCTGCAAAGATGTTATGGAGTTCGTGATTCTTGAGAATCCTTCTACAAATTTACGATAGTGACCTGTGATCCCCATGAATGATCGTACGTCTGTTACATCTTTAGGGACAAGCCATTCATTAATTGCTCTTATTTTATCTGGGTCAACTAAGATTCCATCCTTGGATATCACATGACCCAAATACTGTATTTTATCTTTGAAAAATTCACACTTACTGAATTTAGCATAAAATTGATGTTCCCTTAAAACTTGTAATATTATTCATAAGTGTTCGTCGTGTTCCTCCTTAGTCTTTGAATAAATTAAGATGTCATCAATGAAAACCACTACAAATTTATCCAAATAATTATGTAAGATATTATTCATTAAACACATGAAAACTGCTAGAGCGTTAGTCAACCCAAAAGGCATAACTACAAATTCATAATGCTCGTAACGGGTTCTAAAAGTATTCTTAAAGATATATTCTTCTTTTATTCTGACTTGATGATATGCCGATCTCAAATCTATTTATTCTGACTTGATGATATGCCGATCTCAAATCTATTTATTCTGACTTGATGATATGCCGATCTCAAATCTATTTTCAGAAATATCATTGCTCTGCGTACTTGATCAAACAGATCATCTATGTGAGGCAATGGATATCTGTTTTTAATCATTATTTTATTTAACTGACGATAACCTATGCATAAACGCAAGGCACTATCCTTCTTTTTAACAAAAATGATCGGTGCTCCCCAAGGAGACACACTTGGTCTTATGTAGTTTTTATCTATTAATTCCTTTAACTGTGATTTTAATTCATTAAGCTCTAGGATATTCATCCAGTAAGGAGCTTTTTACTTGGGTACCGCACTGGGTACTAATTCAATGGTGAAATCTAATTCTATTTTTGGAGGTAATCCTGGACTTTATTCTGGGAATACATCTGAAAAGTCTCTTAGGATTGGTATATATTCAAGTTTTAATTTATCTTTTTCAGTAGTGTGTTCATCGTTTTTTATATTTACAGCAAATATTTTACATCCTTTTCGTACATCCCTTTTTACTTGCAAAGCAGAAATTTGTCTAACTGAAACTTTTCTAGGAACTCCTTTTACTATTACTATTTCTCATTTATTATTCAAGCATGTAAATGTCTTTTCAAAACAATTCAACACTACCCTATGCTTTTCCAGCCAATCCCTATCGATTAAAACATCATAAGAACCTAATGGTAATACATTCAGCTTTACATGAGTCTTAAACTGATTCATAAACAATTCGTAGTGTTTAACAAAATTAACTACCTTTCTTTTGTTTCCTGTAGCTAACTGAACTAACCAAGATTTATCAAACTTTTCCAGTTGCAATTTATAGCTTTCTACAATGCCAGGTGATACATAACTTAAAATGGCACCTGGGTCGATTAAAATAGAAATGGGTCTATTCTGTAGCATACCTTCAATTTCGACCATTGAAGTTTGATGATCATCCTGTCGATTCTCCAAGGCTGCATTGCTCCTGGGCATTTCTCTCACTAAATCACCAATGGTTGCCTCTTCCTGCACTGTGTGAATGTTGCTAATAGTTGTTTTCCCATTGGGACAGTTTGTTGCATAATGTGGTCCTTGACATTCAAAAACATTTTACAGGTTCTTTTGGTTCATTATTCTTAGCATAGTTATTAGGCATGTCTTTGTTTCTTGTAGATGTAAAATTCTATTGTGCATTGCTTTTAAAATTAGTTCCTTGAAAATTTTTGTTAGGAAAATTTCGCTTGTTATTTCCAACATTTCTGTTAAACTTAAAAAATTTCCTTCTTTTTTTGAAATTACTTGGCCTATTTACTGTTAGTTTTTCGGCATTTAATTCAATCTGATCTAGGATCTTAACTGAGAGAACAACATGTATAGCATATCAAACACAAGAGACAAGAGACACAAAGCATTTCACCAGGGAAAACCAAGAAGGTGAAGAACCCTGCAACTTCCTTAGAGATAGAATGAGCATCAAAACAAAGATCACAAAGATCAAACCCCACAATAAGAGATATTCTCCTAGCAGCTGCTCCTCCTCCACTTGTGCGCACTCCTCCTCTCTCTCACTAATGCGAAGTGAGTGAGTGTGTGAATTGAATAAATTAGAGAGTCACACTCTCTATTTATACTTTACTTCACTTGACTTTTAACTCTAACTAGGTTGGCTCCAACTTAACCACTTAACATAATGCTAACTGGGCTGACCCCAATAGGGGACTTAAACACCCCATCACAACTGACTCTGGTCCGACCTCCCTTCGGAGAGTCTAATAACCCACTACCACTTGACACTGGGATGACCCCACTAGGGTGATCTAATAACCCTTTAACCCACATGACTCATATAGGGCCAACCACACCAAGGTGGTCTAATACCCATCAAATATAAGTTATGACACTTACAATATAACTTGCGACACTTGCATGTACAAATGATGACACTTCCAATCGTAGGAATAACACATCTCTGTTGGGGATACAATAAAGTACAAATGTAATACATACAATATACAAGTGAATATCTTCTGAAGTTACAAATACATCAACACTCCCTCTTAACTAGGAAGGTATTCTCTTGACACAGGTCATCAATACATGTCGGCACAAGTCTTCAATTCTGGAGCTGGATCATCATCACTACTTCTGTACTGGTCATCTTGATCACTGGGATATCTCTCAATTCTTCTCATCATAGGAAGTTCTACAGAGCCAAACCTTTCTATGCTAGTTGTAGGCCTAGCCTCCTATAGGTCTTCAACATATATGGCCATCCTGTGGAATGTGCATCAACAAAACCTCGAAAGAGAATCCTAGGACTTTTACGAGCTTACTGCTCAACCTATAGGATCTCCCAGGATCTTTTACATGTGACCACCACAAAACCTTGAAAGAGCATCCGAGCTCAAACTATCGAATCTCCCAGAATCTTTTACATGTGGTCATCCAAAACCTTAAAAGAGTGTCTTGCAACCTGCAAGATCTCTAAAGAGCATCCCAAGACTTTTACGAGCACACAGCTCAACCTATCGGATCTCCAGGACTGATTACATGCCTCCTGTAGAAAAACCTCGAAAGAGTATCCGAGCTCAAACTATCGGATCTCCCAAGATCTTTTCTATGCTACCTGTAGCAAAACCTTGAAAGAGTATCCGATATCAAACTATCGGATCTCCTAGGATCTTTTCTATGCTACCTACACAATCTGTCCACGGCCAACCTGTAGAAAAACCTTGAAAGAGTATCTGATTCAAACTATCGGATCTCCCAATATTTTTTCCATGCTACCTGCACAATCTATCCACGGCCAACCTATAGCAAAACCTCGAAAGAGTATCCGAGCTCAAACTATCAGATCTCCCAAGATCTTTTCTATGCTACCTACACAATCTGTCCACGGCCATGGAGTATCATCCTGATACTCATGATCATACTGATCATCATCATGTAGTACATCATCCTGATGTATATCATCTGGAGCATCGTCCTGATGCTCATGATCATCCCGATCATCATCATAGCATCACCCTGATGCATATCATCTAGAGCATCGTCCTGATTCTCATTACACATGATCATCCTGATCATCATCATAACATCATCTTGATGCATATCATCCTGATGCTCATCATACATGATCATCCTGATCATCATACATAGTAGTAACCGGAGCATCGTCCTGATGCTCATCACACAATGCTTACATCCACGGACATGGGAAGGATCTGCCTACCACCATGCTTGGAATGGCTTCTGAAAATGTGCCCCATCACTTCTTCCTCGAAGTATCTTCTATCTAAAGAACACCAAGCCTCTCTCTGAAGTACGCAAACTTCACTCTGGCTAGTGGTTTGGTCAACACATCTGCAATCTCCTCATATGTCGTAACATATTGGATCTTCACTGCTCCTCTCTGCACCATATCCCTGATATAGTGATATTTGATCTCGATGTGCTTCGACCTGTCATGGAACATCGGGTTCTCTAACAACTTCACACAACTCTGGTTGTCACAATAGATATAGGTAGCATCCAAATAGAGATCAAATAAATCAGACAGTAGCTTCCTTATCCATATTGCCTCACAACTAGCTGAACAAGCTGCAACATACTCTGCTTCAGCTGTACTCAGTGCTATGCAGGATTGCTTCCTGCTAAACCAGGAGATCACACCTGATCCCATACTGAAGCAACACCCCAAAGTGCTCTTTCTATCTGCAGCACTGCTTGCCCAATCTAAATCAACATAACCCTCTAGGTTAAACTTTTGATTCACATCATACTTGAGCCCATAATCAATTATACCCTTCAAGTACCTCAGAATATGCTTTACAGCAATCAAGTGAACATGTTTAGGCTCTGTCAAAAACTAGCTCAAGGTGTTCACCACAAAGCAAATATATGGTCTCGTGTTCGTCAGGTACATCAAGGACCCAATCATCTGATAATACATCCTGGCATAAACCGACTCTGATGAAGCATCACTCAATAGATTCAGGTTTGATGCCATAAGTGTGGCCATCGCCGCGTAGTCCATCATCCCGAACCGCTTCAGGATCTCTACTGCATACTTCCCTTGTCCAAGGAAGATTCCATCTGAACTATACCACACCTCCATACCTAGAAGGTAATGCATCATTCCCAATTCCTTCATCTCAAACTCGAAAGAAGGATTCCTCTTTGTGTCAGCAATCAATCCATCCTCACCTGTCACAAACAGGTCATCCACATACAATAGGAGTATCATTGGATTGCCTTCCTTAACCTTGTAGTAAAAGTTGGAATCTTCTTTACTCTTGGTAAAGCCCAAACTAGACAGGAAGATATCTATCCTACAGTACCATGTCCTAGGTGCTTGCTTCAAGCCATACAAGGATTTCTTCAATCTGCACACATATGACTCCCTATCATGTGTCTCAAAACCGAGTGGATGCTCCACATACACTTCTTCTTCGACTACACCATTCAAGAAAGCTGTCTTGACATCCATCTGGTGTATCTTCCACTTCATCACTATAGCTAGAGCAAGTACTGTTCTAATGGAAGTGTATCTGTCTACAGGTGCAAAAGTCTCTTCATAATCTATCCCCTCTTTATGGGAGAAGCCACAAGCTAGAAATCTTGCCTTGTATTTCTCTATGCTGCCATCTGCAACATGCTTGATCTTGTAGATCCACTTGGAATTCACAATAGACTTCCCTTCTAGTCTCAGGATCACATCCTAGACATCATTTTTCATGATCGACTGGTATTCCTTGATCATGGAATTCTTCCATTACTGCATCCTGGATCCTGGGAACTTTAGATTCTTCAATATCTTCAATAGATAGTTTTTCTTGAACTTCATTGCTAGAACAAATGTTGTAGTCCTTCTTTTGTAGGTGATTGTACACGATCTTTCCTACAATTCAAATTCAATTGCATGATTAGAAACTTCTCATAGTTTACAAAACAAAGTCTTACCCATAAATATACATGTCATACCGTCATGCAATTATCTTAGCCAATGTTTCAATACAACATTTATCCATATCCCGTAACTTTCTAGATGCTTTCCATCTCTACCAAAACATTGTTAAGAGTGTGAACAACTCCCAACATGTCAGCAAAGAGGTTTCATTCTAGATAAGTAGCAATGGAATGTTGTACAATACCATAGGCCACTTACCCATTACTTGGATATTAGTAGTATCTTGTTCATTAATGCAATTTTTCTAAAATGCATAATATACATCCTAAATCTAGGAACATGTACATGACTGGACAACATCATTTAAGTAATCAAATATATAATAAATGACAAGTCAAATACTTATCTTTGTTTAGTTGTTGGGTGGAATCCCTCTCAATCCTTGCTTCCTTGCAGGAACTACTGGAGTGTGCGCCCTCTTGATCTTTGCTTCTTGGAGTGTGCTCCCTCTTGATCTTTGGTTCCTTGTAAGTAGAGATTCTATGTGATCCATGACTATGGATGAGTCTTTGTCTTCATGTCACCATGGTCATATGTTCTTTATCTAGAACTTTATTTTTCTTTCTTGATGTACCCTTCATGTTAGTGGAAAACATCATCCTCATCCAACACGACAGTGTATTAGTACAATCATAAGTTTCATACCCATAATCAATGAATGTCTTCTATCATTCACATGCATTCATACTTTTACTAGGGTGATAAGACACGTCTAAATTTAATCAAGATTGTACTAACCTCAATAACATGAAGACAAACATGTCATAAACTTAACCATGAATATATTTCAAAACATACCTATATCTCCTTAAGTCATTCCTGTCGGGATTGCTTCTAGTCTTCTTATGTAAGGCCTTAGCCTCATATCCACTTTGATTTGATGAAGCTAGATCTGGAGCTGGCTAGGGTTTGACAGAGAAACCCTAAAAATCCAAACTTTGAATTTGAAACTTCTGATTGGATGAAAAGGTGCGCCTTGCTGAGCTGCTCAAGCTGGTATACTTCAATTTTTAAATCTGCAAAATTTGACCCCTCAAAATTTCCTTTGAAACTTTCGGATCTGCAATTTCTGGTTTTATGGTTTTATGGTTTTCCGGTCAAAATGCCGAACTAGGGTTTGATAGAGCCTGGGGTTCTAACCAACCAAAAAATTCGATCTTGGTCTCTAAATTTTGATTTTTCTGAGCATCATCCAGCCGTGGTATCAGATTCAAGAAATTACAACTTTCTCTGAAACCCTAATTTCCCGCAGCAGTGACAAACCAAAAATGAAAGTGCTCAGACTCCAATTCTGTTTGGACAGAAATATATGCCATAATGTTTCTGATGTATCTCTGAAATTTTGGATCCTCAGGGTTTGAAACTTTGGAATGTGGTAGAATGACCTGTCATCTTTCCAACCCCATAGATCTGAGCTCAAATGGATTCTCTAAGAGAGAGATATTCCAAGTGTCACAATGTGACCTATTTATAGGATGAAACAGTATAGCAAACTTGTACGGCATTCCATGTGTCACTGTTTCAACTTCGGCCTCTGAAACCCGGATCTGTGAAACTATTGTCCGTGACCTAACTGTCACTTTTTGTAGAATTCCATTTGGAGCTTCCTAGCCCGATATATGACCTTTTTTCCTAGGTAACCTATTTAGGACTACATTCTTTAATTGGCAGAAACCCTAACTTGTACGGATCATATCTCACAAAGTACAATGCATCTGAGGTTGTCCTTCGGACACAAGGTACACGGTCATTTCAAATTCGACCTGTAAAAGTTTTAGATCATGAGCCTTCACCAAAACGAAGTTATAGCGAAAGTTCCACGATGACTGGTTTTTACTATACCAAGCCCTAGCTTCCAATGTGTCACAAGTGCAACAAGTGTCATAAATGCCATACCATGCCTTCTTTCAGTCTAGCTCTAATACCATGTTATTTTTTCAACATTTAAATCAATCCGATCTAGGATCTTAACTGAGAGAAAAACATGTACAACATATCAAACAGAAGATACAAGAGACATAAAGCATTTCACCGGGGGAAAACCAAGAAGGTGAAAAACCTTGCAACTTCCTCAGAGATAGAATGAGCATCAATACAAAGATCACAAAGATCAAACCCCACAACAAGAGATATTCTCCTAGAAGTTGCTCCTCCTCCACTTGTGTGCACTCCTCCTCTCTCTCACTAATGCGAAGTGAGTGAGTGTGTGAATTGAATAAATGAGAGAGTCACACTCTCTATTTATACTTTACTTCACTTGACTTTTAACTATAACCTGGTCGGCCCAAACTTAACCACTTAACATAATGCTAATTGGGCCGAACCCACTAGGGGACTTAAATACCCCATCACAATTGACTCTAGGCCGACCTCCCTTAGGAGTGTCTAATAACCCACTACTACTTGACACTAGGTCGACCCCACTAGGGTGGTCTAATAACCCTTTAACCCACATGACTCATATAGGGCCGACCACACCAAGGTGGTCTAATAACGCGTCAAATATAAGTTACGATACTTACAATATAACTTGCGACACTTGCAAGTACAAATGACGACACTTCCAATCAGAGGAATAATACATCTCTGTTGGTAATACAATAAAGTACAAATGTAATACATACAATATACAAATGAATATCTTCTGAAGTTACAAATAAATCAACATTTACCTTTGAGTTAGACACACTTTCTCTTTTTTTGTTGTGTTCATAACAAAAGTTTGCCTTATGGCTTCCTCAAGAGTTTTGGGGTTGTCATACTCAATTCTGTCTTTGATATTAAAAGGTAAACAACTCATAAATCTTTGTATTTTAGGCTTTTCGTCAATAATGTAAGGTACATACCTTAATAAACTTAAGAAATTACTGTTTAGTTCTTTTATGTTCATAGAGCCTAGTTTTAAATCGTAAAACTCTTTGGATTTTTCTTCAAAGTATTGATCAGATAGAAATTTCTTCTTAAAATATCTTTTAAAAGCACTCCAAGTTACACTCTTTTATTTTATGCCTTTTACTCTCTTTATATCTTGCCACCATATATCTGCTTTCCCAATCAGATTATAAATGTCCATCTTAGCTTTCAACCTATAAGAATAATTATATATTTGAAAATATATCTTCATTCCGGAAAGCCACGCTTCGGCTTCCTCTCCCTTTTCTATCTCACCATTGAATGTTGGGGGTTTTGTCTTCTTGAACTCCCCTAAAATCTCTTCATAAGGTTTGTACTTTCTCTTCTTAGGACTACAGTCACTATCACCACTGTCACTGGAATACCTATGTTTTCTTCTATGTATTTTAACATTAGCTTCAAAAGATGAATCACTTTCATTATTATAAAATTTTAACTTCTTACCTCTGTGTTGATAAGACATGGTTCCAGATTCATATTTATATTCTATTCTCTTATCTTTTTCATCATTTTGAAATTTATCTAGCAATATATGGTTCAGCCCTTCCCGTGCCTTTAAAATTCGTTCATTTTCTTCCTTGACAAATTTCATTTCAGCCTTTAAGTCTTTAACTGTTCGAAGAACTTTAGATGAATTATCATTTAATTCTACATAAAAAATTTCTTCATTATCATGTTCCTGTTCATTGTTATTTTGTCCATTAAGATGAGATCTATCCTTAGCAGATTCCTCTGGTCTTTCCATTCCTGCAAAAATAGATATTGACTATTCTGTACAGAAACAATTTAAAACAAAAATCAGTAACTTGTTTTTTTTGTTTTGCTTTTGAATGCGTGAATTGAGCCACTTCAGGCCTAGTGTTTGAACCTGGCTTTGATACCACATGTAACACCTCCAAATTTCATCAAAATTCAATAAAAATTATAATCCTCATAAATGCTAATATTCACTATGCAGAACTAAACTTGTAAATCGTTAACACTTACTATTTCTAAATAAGTCGGCAATGTCTCTTAACTTTATGATGATGCTTAATTAATCAAATTGATGATGATTATAAACTGCGACATTTATTTTTATTTCACTATTTTGTAAAACATGTTTTAAAGAGTGTTTGTTATCTGCTTATCTTTAATTTGATAAGACGACACTTACCTGTTACGACAGCTGTAATTTATTTAGTGTGTCTAATCCACATGTATAAGAAGCCCTTTGGTTGTAGTTGAAAATTAAAGAATGTTGTAAATGTCTTGATGTCCTTAACCTACATCATTATTTCTATGACGTACTATGTTTATTTTAACATGTGATTCTGAATTATTTCTTTTTGGTTGGCAAGAGTTCTGGAGCAGCCTTGAGGCTTACTTAGCTATTGAAGCTAATGCATGCTGTACTTACCTTGTTCAGGTTACAGGTAGGGGCTCTTACTCCAGATTTTGGTTAATAGTTTCATTTTTTCAACCTAATGTTATGACCTAGTTATCTAACAAAATGCATGAAAAGGTCACTATCGTAATCCTAACTATGAGGATGTTTGGTCCTAACCTTATGGCATTTCTCCAAGGTGATGGCATACAAAGTTTGGCATTTTAACAAGTTGATATTACTAATATGTTAGCACATAACTTTAACCAAAGTTTATGTGCGCGTTTTAAGAAATCAATTTTGGTAGTAACCAAACTATACCAAACTAAGAGTAGTGGGTAAAAATTAAATTGATAGTGGTGGCCAAACAAGGATCATTTATGAGGCCACGTGAATGCATGGTGAAGACTTCCATGTAGGGATAAACCCTATCTTAACGTTAAATGTTTGTTGTGCTTTGTTATTTTGTTAAGGTTTTGGACAGTCGAGATCTCATGGCAGCCATGGCCATTCTTGGCAAGCTCTGAACAATCCAACATTACCATTAACGTAGAGATAAGTTTAGTGTTACTAGGATTACCATCGTGTTGCTTGGTTAGTTCTAGTTCGCAGAGTTATGCTCTCGGCTTCGACTGTGCATCAGTTTCAAAGGTAAGATTGGGCAGACATAAAATATAATGATATTTACATTCGAGTTTTTAAATATTATAACCACTTTCAACTCATACTAACTGCCCATGTGTGTTGACAGGATTTTATTTACAGGTTCTAGTAGTTCTTGGTCTTGGCTTGCGCCATTCGGTGACAAAAATGTTGATATGAGGAAACCTCAATGGTTTTGAAACCATGGTAAGCCCCGGGCCTTCTCCATGACCCCGTGTCAACACTTGTTAGCATGTTTTCTAGCGTTATTGTTTCGTTTATCTTTGAAGCCATCCCGATATGGGGTTCGCTCGCCAAATAGGTTGCAAACAAAGGTTTTTAAGAGAGTTATTGGGATCCTTTCGGCCAACCCTAAGCAGTATATTTGCATTGTAATTCTTATTTGGATTCATAGTTTTATATAATGGTTCAAGTAATGAAATGATAGTCCAACTTTATTTTGTAAAACCATATACTATGTGTTGTAAATCATTGGCCATTGGGCATTAAATTAGTATATTATGAAATGTCCTCTGTACCTGGAAAAACATGAATAAGTTTGAATGTTTCACTGGGTAGAGCCCTTAAATTTCGATATTTTTTTTAATGGATAAATTTATGCCGTAATGGCTCTATCGTAGGAAGTAATGTTTTCGTTTTTGCTTAAAAACTTGTTTACAGATATCTTTGGATAATTTAGTAATCGTAGTTGAAGGGATTCGACCATGGGACAAAATGGTTTCAACAGTATTCAAAATTTTTATTTATCTTTGAACCACTGTAAAAGTATAGTTGATCCTTACGGGTCTTGAACCCTTGACCTATGATAGGTTTTATTTTAAAAGTTTTACCATGTTAAGTTATGATATTTGACCTCGTCAGCTCTTATTATAACCTTTAACATTTTCATTGTTTATTTAGATAATGTCTTATATAGGATTTACAATCTTGTCAAAATATATTTTCATTACTGGTTGTTGTGCATTTACAGTGTTAACATTTTTTGGACAAGAGTATGAGAAAGAAATTCCGTTTGTATTCTAGCATTTAGAGCATGATGGCCATGATAGTGATGGCGCTCGTTTTAAACATGTTTGGGAAAAATCCCTTGCGGTCTTCAAACCCCTGACATGGAATTTTAAACTGTAACTTGAGTTTATATTATAATATGACATCTCTTTGTTATTATTGTAACGCGACTGTTTATGGATTGTTGTATATTTAAACATTTAGCTTAAAGCTAAGGGTTTATCAAACCCTAGCAAGAGTTACGCTTCTGAACTATGATCTGGAAATTTATTTGTTTCGATATTAGTTCATTGTACTAGATATTTATTTTATTTTCCTATACAAATAAATATGGACTTAGGTCCAGAGTCTCTTGACTGTATAAATATTTATTTTAAATAAAAAGGAAACTGGGCATGGCCACGAGATTGTATTTAATCTTTGGGAAAACCCTAAATGTATGCATTTGAAGTTGAAAAGAGTTATGTGTAAGTATTTTATGTTGGTTTATGTATGTAAAATATTAAGTTGAGTATATTACTATAAATGTATGAAGTATAAATATTTTTGAAATGTAAATAGTAGTATTGTAATTGATTTATAAATATTCAATGAATATTATATGAATATTATGAAATACTATTATTAAATTTATACGTTAGCATGATTAACAGTGTGCTGATAACAATCTATTTGACTCTGAACTGTTTAGAATTAATGATATTCTGACAAGTATGTTTTTTCTATTTTAAACTTATAAATACTGAATGAAAACAGATAAAAACTCTAAGAATACTAAAACTCTGAATTATTATTACAGTATGCATTCTATGATATCTATATTTTGTATAGACTAGGAGATCACTATTTCAATCACAATTATTGGAATCATTTCTCATATAATCTTAAACAACTTCTATGTATTGGAGTACATCGTGAAAGTGAAAGGAAAAATGCATAGAAGACTTTAGTCATCAATTAATAATATTCAATATTTAATCATTCATTCATATGTATAGAACCAATTATTCAGTTCTGTAAACTATACTTCTAACAGATAGAAATTTATAAACTTGCAGATAAGAATACTTAGGATAAACATAGAAAATATAGGAATGAAAAAATAAATATTGCAGAACCTGTTCAAACTGAGTAGGTGGAAAAGCACCCATAGAAGACCGTTCCTCCCAACCCTCTCCTGAAAGCAGCCAAGTCTTACTTGCTTTAGGACCCCCAAGTGGAGGAACGAAAGCGATATGGGACGGTCCTGCACCGCCAAGGGTAGTGTGAGTCACTGATGGAGTGGGGATAGGTATGCCAGCTACTGGAATGGGTATAGTGATCGGAATGGTAGATGTGGGCCCCATCGAGGGCATACCCAAAGCAGGTGTGGTGGTGGATGCTCCACCAATGGTACCTACAAAGAAAGGGGTGGAAGTCATGCCAACCATGGGGCTGGTTGGTGCAGTGTAAGTGGGGTTCTCAGACTCTGCCTCAGAATAAGAGGTAAAATAAGGGGCATCTAGATCGAGTGACGGAGGTCTATGCCGTTGATGAGTCGATTCAAGCGACAAAGCTCAAGATCTATGATGAGTGGTATCAAGTGATGAAGATCTACATCTATGATGGGTGATTTCAAGTGAACCGTGCTGTGGGGGCTCGGCCCTGAGGCGTCGAGAATGTCTCGGGGACTCAATGGTGACAGAAGGTGTCAAGTATATGGGGGTTGTGTTGAGTGAAAAACAGTTCAAAAACCCTAATGCAACCGAGTGTGCAGAAAGAGAGCTCAAAAAATATGGCACTCGGGCCAACAACCAAGTCAAAACACTTACTGTAATAGCTGTGCTACAATAAGTAGAGTATCAATAGAAATGGTCAAAATACCAACAAGCAATAGGTTTCCTAAAAAATAAAAATAGTGGACTCGCTAGACCAAAAGGAGGTAAGGGAGCATGCAAACACCTAGCTAAATAGTATTCTGACTCAACTAGACATATCCTCTACAAGGTGATGAAATTCAAGTCAGACAATATGGATAGTAGAGCCAAGTGGCTAAAGATATCCCCCTACCGGGAGGGACACCAGGTAGTCAATCCTAGAAGAAAAGCAACTAAGATACCCCATTCATGACACGTTCGGTTGGGTGAATCTGCCGTTTGGTTCTATCGCCATTGTATCCCCATGTGGGTGATACACCAAGAACTGCGAAAGGTATCCTTCTGTTACTGAATGGATTGTGGTATTCCACTCAGGCTTCTAGAACCAGTCTGGCGACTTCAACCGTCCTAGGGGAGAGGCCTTCCCGATAAATTGGTTTTAAACCGTGTCAAAAAATACTCGGGGATTTTTGGTTCCCTAATGGACAACAGCTATGTCTCAAGTGTAAGCAACTGAGGGGTGTTATTTGGATGCCTATCCCCCCGATCCTACCTAACTACAAAAATTGTTATGTGTTCCCCAAGTGGGGTTATAATGTTGGTTGTGTTAAGTAGTATTTTAGGGCTCACTTGAATTAGGTGACAGAGTGTGTGCATGTGAGATGATGAACCCAAGTAAAAGTGCCATGGGGTGGGCAACTATCTAACTAAACATATCAATGCAGAAATTGAAACTTTAAAATGCAAAATTTTCTCTTTTTAATTAAAATGCTGGAATTTAAAAAATATTTTGTAAATGGAACAGAAATAATACTGCAGAAAAAGGCTGTAGAGAAGTATGGTTGCAGATAGGACAGATGGTTGTGCAGGTGCAGAAAATATTGCAGCAAAGTGTTGGGTTCAAAACAGTGAAAAAGTGCAAAAAACAGACCGCGGATCTATGGCAAATATGAGTGGTCGGACCGCGGGAAACAGCTCGACAGTCGCAGACAGGTTGCGGGATTTTGGACGAAAGACATAGGCGGACCGTGGGAAAAGGGTCAAAAGTCGCAGGTGGGTTGTAGGAAAATGGATGAAAGCCACAGGCAAGATGTGAGAAGAAGGCCTAAAGACGCAGGCAGGTTGCAGGAAAATGGCTGAAAGCCACAGGTAGGACGTGGGAAGAAAGCCGAAAGACACAGGAGGGTTGCAGAAAAATGGCTGAAAGCTGCAAGCGGGACGCGGAAAAGGCTGAAAGACGTAGGAGGGTTGCAAAAAAATGGTTGAAAGCCGCAAGCGGGACGCGGAAAAATGGGTTAACAGTCGAAGTCGAATCGCACGAAACAAGCTAATAGCCGTGATCAGATCGTAGGTAATAGACTGGAAACCGCTGGTAGATCGCCGGAAACAGTCTGAGAGCCGTGGTTGGATTGCAGGTAAATACCGAAAAGATGCAGTCGGAACGCAACTGCAGGGGGCAAAAGACGCGATTTACGGCAGCCGAAAGGGGCATCCAAAAGGAAAAAGCAGAAAAATATTGCAGAAAATTAAAAACGTTTAAAACTTTAAAACTATAACCAGAAATTCAAAGGAACACAAGGGGAGTCACCAAAACTGTAGCTAGGGTTTTCACCCTAGCTTGTGCAAATGAGCACCTACTAAGGAGAAGGGACTCTTTAGTAGCAGTTCAGAAAATACAATAAATAAAAGACAGTAAATAAAACAGTAACTACTCTAAGCATGTGCATAAACAAAAAGACAAGATAATAAAAAATGGTTTTTGTATTGATTATACCTCCAATGTGAAGGTTGATGAAGCCTTTGCAGCAATCCAAGAGGGTTCCTTCCAAGCTCCATTGTTGCTCCTTTCTCTTTCTCCAAAGGGTTTTGGAAATGGGTCAAAGGGGCACTCAAATGTGAAAGTAGCTCAAGGGTGAGCTAGGGTTTCAGGAGTGATTTTGGCAGAGTAAGGGTGTGGTTGACTGTGGATATGAAATGAGGGGTCTCCATCACCTATTTATAGGTTTTTAGTGGTGGAGTGCTAGCCCATGGTTTTGGGAACGATATCGTTTAGGTCAGCTGTATAGGGTTTTTGCTTCCTTTTTTTCCTCTTTTTCCTCTTTTTTGTATTTTTTATTCCCTTTTTAGAGGGGTTTTGCTATCTTGGAGGAATTTTGGATTATTTTTGGGGGAAAAAAGGGGTTTTTTGGCCTTTTGGAGGGTTTTTTAATGGTTTTTTGGCCTTTTGGAGGGTTTTTACTAGGTTTTTAAGGTTTTGGAGGCAAATATGGTAGGAAATATGGACAAATGAGTCATGTAATGAGGTAGATGAGGTAGTGAGCACTTTTTGGGTGTTAACAGCAACTTACCTAGGTGTTTCAAAAACTTACTGTCATATAGCAAAACTATATCCCCATTCTGAAAGTTCTTCGATTTGACATGGCGGTCATGCCACACCTTCTGTCAGTGTTTTTCCACTTTCTAATGGAATCCTGTAATGAATTGATCTTCGTCGAGCTATATCAGTTGCGCCAACTGTTCCTCCATTGTGCCATCGTCGCTCATCCCTATCATTGCTGCGATGCACAAGATTGGTACAATGTATTCCATTGGCATAACTGCTTCCTAGCCATAAAGGAGATTAAATGGAGTCTGACCAGTCACTCACTTGCATGTGGTACAATATGCCCAAAGTACCACTGGGATTTTTAAGTCCTAGTCGTCGCGGTTCGCATTGTACAACTTGGTGAGTGCATGCTCCAATACCTTATAAAGCGCCTTAATTGTCCATTTTCCTGAGGGTGGTAAGGCGTACTCTTCTTGTGCTAGATCTGAAATTCTTTCGTCATTGCTGCAATCGTTTGGCTAACAAAGTGCGTCCCTTGGTCACTCAACATTGTCGAATAGGAACCATGTTGTGATCGTGGTGGAACAATCTCTTACTGGTGCAGCTTCCTCCTAACGCGTCAGGTAGTCTATCATAGTGATGATGTAGTGTGACCCTCTACTCTTCCTAGGAGGGTTGATGGGTCCCACAAAATCAACAGCCCATTTTTTGAAGGCCTGCAACATCACTTGTGGTACTAGTGGCATTTCATCCTGTTGTGAGGGCTTCCCGGTTCATTGATATACGTCGCATCTCTTGGCATAGTCCGTAGCATCTCCATGCAAGGTTGGCCACCACAGCCATGCTCGAAGGATCTTCCTAGCAGTTGCACACCCGCCATAATGTCCCCCAGCAATCCTGTCACAAGATTCTGACAGAATCCTCTCTTCTTCATGCGAAAGGATATACCGTCGTAGAATCTCATTTGGGCCCATTTTATACAATTCCCCTACAATTAATTGGAATTCTACAGCTCGGACAACTAGCTGCTTCTTTTGATTGGTAGTAAACTCAACTAGCGCCTTCCTTGTTGCTAAAAATTGAATGATTTGCTCATAGTGGTTATCGACCATGCCAACCCTGAATACCTGAGGATCTGGTAATCCTTCGTCAATGCTCCTTGGTTCTTCTCCTGACTCTATTTGTGGAAGGTGATCAGGTCCTACATCCAACCGTCCCGACTTTACGATGATCTCAAAATCAAACTTCTTAAATAGTAACAACCAGCGACAAATTACCCCCCCCCAACACAAGCTTGTTCACCAAGTATTTTAGTGCAGAATGATCGGTGAACATCTTGAAGTGACCCCATAAGAGGTAATGCCAGAATTTATGCAAAGCATAGACCATCGCTAAGCCTTCTTGCTCAGTGGTCATATAGTTCTTCGCCGCAGGAGACAACTTTCTACTTGCAAAGGCTATCGGATGGTCGATGTCGCATGTTCCTGGTTGGGCCAAGATGACACCCAGTGCGACTGGCGATGCATCAACATGTACATGAAATTCCTTTGTCCAGTCCGGAAATGCAAGCATGGGTTCGGCGACCATCTTTGCTTTCAATATGTCTACGATTTTCTGACATTCCTCGTTCCATTCGAACTTTGCATCCTTCTTTAATAACTTCTCCATGGGTTCCGTAATGGCTGCATATCTTCTAATGAATTTCCTATAGTAACCTGTGTGTCCCAATGTCGCTTGTAGTTGTTTAACTGTCGTCAGTGGTGGGAGGTCGACGATGATGGAAATCTTCGTTACGTCTACCAACATTCCTTCTCTGTAGACAATGTGTCCTAACAAGATGTCGAATGGAGCACAAAAGATGCACTTCTTGAGGTTCAAGGAAATTTGGTGTTGTCGACATCGCTCCATCATTAGTCTTAAGTTTGCAATATGATCCTTGACTAATCCATATACTGTCCAGTCATGCATATAGACGGAAAGAAACTTATGAATATAGTCTTTGAATGCCGCAACCACTAATATGGAGAAAATCGCTGGCGCATTCTTCAATCCAAACGGCATCACCGTGTACTGAAAGCATCCCCACTCCGTGACAAATATAGTCTTGTGTCAATCTTATTTCACAATATTGATATGGTGGTAGCCATAAAATCCGTCCGTAAATGAATATATATCCTAACCTCCTACTCCTTCGACCACCTCATCTGTGAATGGGGTTGAGAACGGATCATGTAAGCAGGCATCATTTAGCTTCCTTAAGTCGACGCATATTCGTACTTAGCCAATTTTCTTATCTTGGATGACCATTGGGATGATCCATTCTAATTATTCCACAGGTTCTATAATGTCGGCCTCGAGCATTCTTTTAATTTCAGCTTTCACACGTTCCTTGTATCGTGGGTTCAATCGATATAGTCGCTACTTGATTGGCTTCGCATAGGGTTTTAGGGGGATTTTCATTTCCCCTAAGTCTCTGGAAATGCCCTTCATCTCTGAGAATTTTGTTGGAAACAAATCCTGGAATTCATGTAGCAAGTCAGTCATCTTCGCAATGGTCAACTCATCCCAGTAGTTTCCAATGCTTGCAAAATTTGGGTTCTCCTCCAATCCAATGTTCACCTTCTTGATTTTGAATGGTTGCTGAAATTTGTCCGATGGTATTTCTGGTGCCTCAAAACTGCGACTAGCCTCTGATTCTGGCACATATATAGCCCTAGGATCATCCTCATCTTCGGGCTCTCCAATGATGTTGTAACACTCCATCAACATTTCTAGTGTTGCAGTCCATTGAAGTGCCATCGGTTGTCTTGTTGATACTGCCTCAAATATCTTTCTGTGGACACCTGTAGTGCAGTGTGGATGAAGGGGTTGTCGTCTGAGAAAGAAAACGATTGGATGAAGCCAATGGTAAGTTGTTCCCAAGAATTCATCCCGCGTCATAGTTCTGTTGTGACATACCAACTTCGCGGTACTTTATCCAATTCGTGTACAAATGCATGTACCCACTCTTGATTTGCTCTCGATCCCCATCGGTGTTGACAAGCATTCAGATGCTCCTTCGGGTCGCCTCGTCCATCATATCTCATTTGGTCGTACCCCACAGCTTCGTCGAACCGAACCTCCATGAGGCGTCGACATAGTGGCCAAGTTGTGATGTTTGATTTGTGTGCCACCCACCATCGCCTAAGAGTAGCCTTCAAGGCTTCCTCCAGTGCCAGTAGACACTGCGGTTCTACCAATATTTCCTCAAATTCTATGAGAAACTTGCCCAAGTTGGGAAATCCCTCATATGTAGGTAACATGTATTCCTCCATGGCTACCCTTCGAAATGACTGTATTACCCATGCGCATACTGTAAAGGATACTTCATGTAACCGGTTCTGCCAATTCTCGAGGGCCTCATTTGAATACGATGATGCCGAGTTGGAGCTGCACCATCCTAATTCTCCATCTCCCATGGGATTAACATAGTCCTCAGATATGTTGTACAAACTGTCCTACCCTTCCGCAAACTCATCTCTGGCTGGTTCCACATAGCACAACCCTTCCGCAAGATCCAGTGGTGTGATGACTCTCATCTCGTGATTCTCAAATGACATCGTCCTCTTCTTAAAATTGATAATCGCTTGGTTTTCCATGGTCCAGTCTATCCCCAGAAGTACCGTATAGGGGCTAGTGTCATCCACGATTTCAATGATGTCGAAATCAACATACATCCTAAGCCCCTCAATTTCAACTGGAAGTTGACATACTCGACCAATCGGAGTGACCTTACTCTGATTTGCCAATCGTAGTTGTACTGCTGACCAGGTCATCAATGGCTTCCCCATTGTCTCCCACATCTTTTGGTTAGAATATTCACATATGAACCCAAATACAGAATGATGGAGTCGACATCAAATTCTCCAATTTGTACTGACATCCGCATCTCCCTCCATGTCTTCTTCTTATGTATGCGATTAAATTTTTGTTCCTGACATGTACCTTCCCGTCAATGTAGTAAAACAACTATTTATTCCAGTGCATCTAGGTCCTTCGCCAACTCCAGGAAAATTTCCAAGAAGGATTTTAGAGTGTTTTCCTTCCTCTGGGACTTCGTCAAGTCGAAAATCGGTGGCATGTCATAGATTTCTTCCTGAAGAGGTAGCTGCCTCCTATTCCTCATTGCCTCCTATGATTTCAAGAAGACATCCCTTTCTGCTTCCATGTCGAAGGTGACCTGCTTCCGCTATGTTTGTGTTGGTTGAACAATTGTGTGTGACTTGTCGCCTCCTATCACCGCTCCTCCTCGTGTCACTATTCCAACCGTCACATGGCTATTTCTGGCTTCTGTCGATATCATCTGCACAGCTAATGGCGCATTCTGATTATTTTGGATTTGGTTCTGGGGTGGATTCTTAGTCTGCCATTTCGCAATGAGCTGAGGGAAGTCCTCTACACTGTAATATAAAGCACTACAGTAAGTACATTACGTCGCTAGGTTTGGACTATCCATCTGGAAGTGCCCCTGATGAACACAATTGTAACAGATGATCGGCCCTCTTCCCCGTCCAGCAGCTCCTCCACGTCCCATACCGGTGCCTCAGGCTTCCTAGAATCCTCCCTTGAAACCTCCATGTGGTGGCCCATATGCTTGATGCTGCAGCTGCTCATACTACGGTTGCTAATACTATGGCTGCCCATACTGCGGTTGGCCAGACGGCGCTGTCGGATACTGCAGGTGCCCATACTTCGGCTGCCCGTATTTCCCATGATCGTATTGTTGTGGTTGGTTGAACTGCGGTTGTGGATGGCTGTATTTCGATTGCTACTACATCGTTGATGGCTCTTCTCCCTTCATAAAGTATGTGTCAGTTGTCCGATCTTGCAGCAAGTCATAGGCCCTGCAGTCCTCATCATGGCCGATCGATCGAAAAAATTTGCAGTAGAAGTTTGCGAGCTTCGACACCATCTTTTGCAGATATACACATTCCTCCGGGCGATGCCCTCTCGTCTAACAAATAGGACACCATGGCATGCCTCCTTAACGAAGGGGGTTTGGTTCCCCTGACTGCAAATACTCATGGAACTCTGGGCAATTGTCCTTATGGTGTCTCTTAGCTTTGCACCTAATGCACCATATGTATCTGCGGGTTTCCTTTCCCTTCTTGATATCCTCCAATTGAAGCGTTAGATTGGCCAATTGCGCCTGGAATCTATCCATTCCTATCCCTACTTCGTCAATTGGTGAAGCCTTTAGCTTCATCGCAATATCTAATGCTTCCACCTGTGTTGCTACTTTTTGTTGCATCAGTGGTCCACGGATATGCAGTACCAGTCCTGCGATGAACCACTCTTTGTGTTGCAGCTCATTTATTGGAAAGATCACTTTTGCTATAAACGTGTTGTATCGTTGATCGAATTCCCACACCGACTCATTTGGGAATTGCTTAATCTCCTTGAGCTCAGTAACATACTGTGACTCTGACTTTGGATTTTTAAATTCATCAATCATCTTTGTTCTGACCTGCACCAACATCTTGGTTGGTGTTCCTGTCGAAACCTTTACAAACTTCATGTACCAGTCTAACGCCCGGCCCCTAAGGGTCGTCGCTATATGTCCCATATTTATGGCTTTGTCCTAGAGCTGCTTTACAGTCCATACTACTTCACATATGAACCAATACTGTTTGGGATCCTCGGTCCTGTTCCCCTAAAAGGTAGGCATCTTCGCCTCATCTGCCATCCTAACATTGATACTATTATTATTTACTGAAGTGCTACTCTTACCGCTTGTTGATGCCTCGATTGAACATGTGTTGGAATGGTGTTCAAGGCAAACAACAGGGGATGAAAACCCATCCAAAGGCTTCAGATAATCCTACGCAAGTTTTACCCTATCCTCGAGCTGTTTGGTGTGGTTAACACCCACGGATATAAAGGCCTCCACTGGAACTTGTGTGTGTTTGATCCTAAATAGGATCTATCTTCCTATGGAGAAAGACAAGAGTTTTACCTAACCCTAGAAGTTAGTCTAACTTTGAAAAGAAATATAATCTAAGTCAGGCCTATTCTAACAAGAATGATTTGATTGTGTACAAGACAGCTTGATCTGAAAATTACTAAATCCTTTCACCAATTTGATAGACATGCAAAACTAGACGTTGACTCAATAACTTAGGATACAATTAATTGAAAACATTCAACCAACAATAACTTAAGAATGAATTGCATACAAGCTTATCCTGAGTTTGAAATGTTAATTGACAAATTAACATTAACTTAATGATTATTGTGAATCATTTGCAGAAATAGATAAAATGTTTTAGATAAACCAATGCAAATTACATATTGCAAACAATAAACAATATTAGTGAATGTATCAAAGAAAAATCTGAATCCATCAAATACATTTGAAAAATTATAACAGAAGAGATAGTTGAAGAAAACTAACTGTGTATTAAGGCCTGCAAAACATTACATAGTCTGCAACAACAGAGTGTCTCCAGTCTCCTTTGGCGTTTTTGTCCTCTAATCATCCATCCCTTGCTATGAGATCTAAAATCTCTTAAATAATAATTACAAAGTGATAATTCGGGATCAAATCTCCCACAGAGCCGGGATCATCAAAACTACATTATCCTAAAACTGGCTAAGAAAGAATACTTCTTGGCCTACAATATCTAACTATCCTTATACGTAGGAACAATAACCAATTCGGACCCCAAACTGGGCATCATACAATTCAAAAGATTGCACCACATATCTTCGAGGATATCCTATCATTAGTGAAGGAGAATCAAGATATATCATGAGCTGTTGAAAATGGCTGACGAGGAAGATATGAAATCTGCCTTGGATTCACAAGGACCAAATATGTCTTCAAAAACCGAGAAATCAGCTAGTGGATCCTCCTTGGAAGGAATTGTGGGGCACACAAGTGGCAAATTGAGAATCAAGTCCCAAACAATTGTGCTATCTTGATCCCTCTTCTGCTTGTTGAAAATAAGTTTTTATATATACATTGAACCCTGTCATCTTCCTCCCCACTATCTGTGCTACCATCAAAAACATTACTATCAAATGGTGAGGGGCACCTTCAGAGTATTCCACTGGCTGAGGCTCTTTTTCGAAAGAATGCTTGACAAGAATATGAGAAACTCCTTGCATTTTACTCATGGCATTCAATTGTTAACAAAGATATCAAATTATCAATCCAAATTTTGCATATACAATCGTAAACCAACAGATTATCCATAACAGCCCTTATAGGACATAAAACCACAGGATTTGACATCAATTGAGTGTAACCAACTGGCATGATTGCAGATGAACAATGCACAATTTGCAATTATCGTTTCTGCGAGCGAAATATCAATTAGTGATGCATCAATTAAAATTTGGCGTGAGATGAAGTAAATTTGCATAATAACATTTGAAATTAACAGTCAAATCGCAGAGTTTTTATCATTAAGTAATCATTGGATTCAAGGGCTTCATGTTTGATCAAGCATAACACAGGAAAAAACCAGATCAATGTTGAAAATGACGAACCTAGCATGAAAAATTGAAATTCAAATCATTTCGCCAGATGCAATCACGACCGTCGGATCACAGCATATCAACAGTCGAGATCGCAAGGTACGGGATACCAAGTGTGGGCACTCATTTCTAAAAAAAAACACACCTTTCCGCAATCCGCAAATTGTGGTTTGCGTGTTGTGGAACGTAAACCTAATGCATGGTGAAAGTACTTCCCGCATCCCTCAATTTGGGGGTTGCGGGTTGCGGGGGCATAGGCTAATCTTTATTCAAAAGGGTCTTTCCACATCTCGCAATCCGCAATTTGCGGGTTGCGGGTTGCGAGTTGCGGAAGGAAAAAAATGTAAAATGTAAAAACAAACACCTGCAATCTGCAATTGCAGGTTGTGGGATGATTGAAAATTCAATGCAAAACTTATTTCCGCAATTTGTGGGTTGCGGGTTGCGAGTTGTGGAAGGAAAAAAAAATCAAAATGTAAAAACAAACACCTGCAATCCACAATTGCAAGTTGCGGGATGATTGAAAATTCAATGCAAAACTTATTTCCACAATTTCTCAAAAACACACAAAAAATGCATAATTGTTTTTTTGAGAAAGAAAAAATTACTAACTTAATAAAACCCAATCAAAGGCAGGAAAATAAATGGCAAACAAGATGAACAACCCCAAAAGTGATCAAGTTACTCTTTGTTATGGAATTGGGGCTCCTATGTTTTTGAATAAAACATGGGACTTGTTGTGCCTACAACACCACTGCACGTAGGGCAACTCTGTGATTATTTTGTATTTCTTCCTATAAAATTTGGAGTAGTGCACGGGGTTGAAGGTATGTTGTAACTTACGATCTGTCCTCCTCCTGCTTCTAGGGTATCCTGGTCAACATCTCCTTCGCAATAAGGTGGCTTCCTCTCTTGTGGTCCTGTTTCACAGTCCTTTGTTCCGGTCCTCTCAAGAGACTCTCTCTCAGTCCTCCTCTTCTTCTCAAGACACTGGAATATTGCTCCACTTCTCAAGGTACCACACTCTTCGCAAGCCTCCCTTAGATACTCATCGTCGCTTATGTCCATCTACCCCACATCTTTTTGTCAGATCTGCATTTATGCGATACCTTCAACCTCCGCACATCGATTTTTCTACTCGTAGGAAGACATCCTCAATATTCTCTTTTCGCAGACAAGCATCTTAATCCATAGTTTTAACAATGACAAGAACCTTCCTCTCAGCCCCTTGAAGAAGTTCCTCTCCGTGTCACTGTACGACTTGATAGTGTCTATTGCGAACTCAGTCACGTATCCCTCGAGGATACTATCCACCCAAAAATCAACAACTCACGATACCTTGTTATCAATTTGTTTCAACTGTCGAATCAACTTCGGGGTCCAACAATCAGGTTCAGTCTTCTGGAAGTGATTATTTCGAAACGTCAACTGTACTATCCACTCATGCAGCAACACTGGGAATTCACAGAAGAATATTTCGTGGATATCTGAGTAAATGAATTTCTGTAGCCGACTGGTCTTTTCCTGTTTATGGTCTCGCTTCTTGCTTTCTGTGAATTCCTCCGCCTTCTTCTTGAACCACTCTTGGATCTCTGGTTTTATCAGATGCCACATCATATCCTCTTCTTTTATTTCTCAAGGTCCCGACAACGGAACCATTTGTTGACGCAGCGTCTATCGACAGGGTTCACTTCGCATTATCGCCAACAAATTACCAAACCAAACTCCCTTACACACTGGCCCGGAAAGGTGTAACCCTTTCTGTAATGCCCCTATTTTGACCCCATTGCATTAGAATGTAAATGATGTAATATTGTTATAAAATTGTGGTGAGGAGCTCAAGGCCAAGGCGCTTCCATCGATTTATTGATGCATTTGGTTTACGTGCTAGCTAGGCACGTTGGAATTGCAAATATCATGTAAATATGCATTTTAATAAAATACCCACAACTAGCTATGCAATGCGACAATAGATGGGGGCATGATTTTACAAGGAATTGGGAGGAAAATATTCAAACCCTTGGAGCCAATCATGTCAAGCCAAGTGTCGATGAGAGAACCCATAAAATCTCAATTACCCATGTTGACTTTTGTACCCAATCATTTATTTCTTCCAAGAGTTGGTTGAGGTAGTTAATGCCTTGGGAAATGGGAGGTATGGCTGTCCAAATTCGGGTATGGGCAAGCCACCCTTCTTGGAAAATCGTGTTTTGCTTCTTGGGGTAAGAAAAGAGCCATGAATTTCTCCCCAAGCCATTATCCATGAACCAGTTTCTCTCCCTCATGAGTTGGGAGCTACCTGGACGTTTTCCAGCAATGTTTTTTTGGTTTTTCTTTGTTTATCAACTGGGAGAAGGGCATTTTTGTGCTATATACCAGTGGGGAAGAAGGGGAATCGAATTGGGGGTTCCATTGATACCGTTTAGGGTGCTGAATGCTTATATATCTATGGGAGAAACCGTTTTCTTCCCCGTGGACGAATTTTCCTCTCCCAATCCATTGTTTTGGCTTGAGCTTGAGTGCAAGCATCCAGTGTTCTAATTTATCCTGATAAACCCAGTTGTGGAATGGCTTGGCTTAGATGCAATGATTACTTGGCTGTGTATGATTTGGAGTGTCCCCTTTTCCTTGTAACAATCATGCCCAGTTCAGGGGTGGCAGTTGTGTTGAGAGAATTGATGAACACGACTAGCCTATGGTTGGGTGGAACATTGCAGCGACATAGCTAGTTGCTTGGGACAATTACACAATGAAGATGAGTATATTCTTATGTGTATTTAATTTTGCAATGCTATTTCATTATTGACTGTTATGTTTATGTAAAGCAATGTATGTTGGATATGCATGTAGTGGATCTTGTTGCTGCAGTGTTTATTTGAATTATACACCTGCACATGTGTTTTTGTTTTTATGAATCTAATGAATGGGCTGAGATTATGTGAAAGCCCAGAATTTGGCATCATGTTCCCTTCCTCGAATTGGATCCACGGGAGGGGCGTGACACTTTCCAGCAACACTTGCGGAGCAAGTGTAGTCTCACCTGAGATGGACAAGGGGGTTGCAAGAACCAATTTCCCGTAGTGGAGTACTTGAGGATATTCTTTCAACAAACATTACCCTTGCAGCAACCAAAGATCATAACATCCGCGACATAGTATCCATTTATCATTCTCATATTAAGTCATTCGTAGATTTCAACAGATAACAAACATTCAGAACAACATATTCAATTTACTTATTCATATCAACAATACTCCTTAAACCCATAGCATATTCACATCAAAGATACTCTAAAACATTCACATTCATCATTGCATAAAAATAGAGACAGAGATTGCATCATAATCAAGCATATTCATTCATTCATTAAACCCTACGGAATGAACCTCGCAGAAATAGTCAATACACCATGTTGCAGATACAAAATAGACCAAAAGATAGGATCAATCATCAAAAACTGGATTCCCTTAGGCTTACAATCCTACTCTATTTATATGCTTCTAGTCGGTTCACATGACCAATTCTAACTAATTTAACTATTCTTGCACGACATAGAAGCATATAAATAGAGTAGGATTGTAAGCCTAAGGGCATCCGGTTTTTTATGATTGATCCGATTTTTTGGTTTGTTTTGTATCCGTGACATGCTGTATTGACTGTTTCTGCGAGGTTCATTCCGCAGGGTTTAATGAATGAATGAAGATGTTCGATTATGGTGCAATCTTTGTCTCTATTTTTGTGTGATGATGAATGTGAATGTTTTCGAGTATATTTGATGCAAATATGCTATGTGTTTAAGGGGTATCATTGATATGAATAAGTAAATTAAATATGTTGTTCTGAATGTTTGTTATCTGTTGAAATCTACGAATGATGAAAGGATAATATGTTGCGGATGTTATGATCTCTGTTTGCTGCAAGGGTAATGTGTGTTGAAAGCATATCCTCAACTCCACTGCGGAAACTTCATTCCTGTAGCCCCCTTATCTATCTCGGGTGAGACTACACTTGCTTCGCAAGTGTTAATGGAAAGGGTTACACCTTTCCGGGCCAGTGTGTAAGGGAGTTTGGGTTGGTAATTTGTTGGTGACAGTGCGATGTGAACCCCTGTCGATAGACACTGCGTCAACAATCAAGTTTGAAACTCACCTATGTAAGGTGAGGGGATATTGTTGGCATTTACATCTAGCACTTCCCATGATTTTCGTGACATGGGTTAACCCCCTCTTTGGATCTCAACTTTTGTGATTATAGTAGCATTTAATTCCTACAATTTTTGGTCAAGTGGAAATCATGCTACAACATTGTCAATATTTAGTGATTTGAATGTGGAGGAGAAGGGGCACAATCTCTTTCTCACAATTTTGTATTTCATTGCTGGAAGGATGATGAGAAGGATCATTCAAGTTTTATTTATATTAGTATATCAAGAGAGGATGAGTAGCAGTGTCAGATATTTCTCAAGCTTAGTGATTTAAGGGAAGAGGGGAAGTATCACATCCTCTTTCTCAAGATTTAGTAGTTTGATGGAGGAGGAAAATAAGGAATGGATTTTTATCAAGATTTAATAGTTTGAGGGAGGAGGAGTGGTGTTATGAGATGAATCCAATATCCTCCCCATAGAGCTTGTAACTAGGCCCATGCACTTCTTGTATACATTGGGTGCACGAGGGGGTTACAGGGAAGATCCCAAAAGGGAAAAAATTCTAGACCCTTCTAGTGTATTTCAATTCCTTCTGAAACCCTCATATGTATTGTATAAAAAAGGAGTGACATCATGGTATTGTAACATAAGGGAAATACAAGAAATCATTGAATTTGGTTTTTCGAGTAATAATAAAATATGAAAGCTACCATTTCCCCATGATTTTACCTACACATAGTAGGGTTTCCATGTAAATATTATGCTCCATTGTTATTTTTCTTTGCCTCTATTTTTATATTTTTTCTAACATTTGGTATCATATCCTGGAAAACTCATAGGCATATGGTTTTCTATGAGTGGGAGATGCAACAATGAGATGATGTTTAACCAAGTACAAGATTGGTAAGTTTGATGATAATAATTTCTCCTTATGGAATATGAAGGTGGGGGATTTATTGGTTCAGAATGACCAATCCCTAGCCTTAAAACGGGTTGTGAAAAAATGGAGAGGCATAATAGATGAAGATTGGATAAAGTTGGACAGAAAGGCAGTTTCTACAATTCACCTTTTCCTAACAAGCTTTGTATTATTCAATGATGTTGAAGAAAATACCACAAAAACCTTTCAGAGAAACTTGGGAAGTGGTATGAGACTAAATCAACAACAAATAAGATTTTCCTAAAAAAAAATTTCATCTAAGGATGAAGGATGGTTCACGTATGGCATATCATATGAATGAATTTAATACCCTAATCAACAAACTCTCTAAGTTGGTGTAAAAATGGAGGACGAGGATAGAGAAATAATTTTACTTTGTTCCCTCTTAGATACATGGGATCATATGGTGGTGGCCATTACGAACTCATCATTAGGAACTATGAAATTTGAGTGGTATATGCTTGACTAGGAGAAGATTTGAGGTGAAAACCATATATGGATCCCTCAACTAGTGAAGCTCTATATGTGAGAGGCAGGTCTAGTGGAAGGGTTCAACAAGGGATATCATAGTCCAAATACAAGTCTAGAGGATGCGAGAAATGGAGGTGCTAGAATTACGAGAAACCATGGCACTTAAGGAAGGACTATTGGTATCTAAAGAAGGAAAATAAGGATGAAAATCCATATCAACCATTAGTTGAAGATAGTACATAATATTCAGAAGAGATGACAACATGTGTGGCTTTTTTTCTTAGTAACACCATATCTCTATTATATGCATGGGTTTTGGACTTACGTGCATATTTTTACATGTCTCCACATAAATAATGGTTTGTCAAATACTATCCCTATATTGGTGGAATGGTTTACTTTGGTTATGATCATCCTTTAGAAATTATGGGAAGAGGGGACATTGAGATCAAGATAGACAATGGCAGCGAAAGGAAGTTGTGTGATGTATGAAATACACCATATCTATAAAATAATTTTCTCTCAATCAAGATGATGGATAAGTTGGGATATTCTACTACCTTTGGTGACAATCAATGCATATTTACCAAAGGAGCCCTCATGGTAGAAAAAGGAGGATCTTATGGAACCCTATATCGTTTATGTGTTGATATAGTGACAAACCATGCAAAAATAATAAACTCAAGGAATGTTATATATTCAGTGATTTTGTGGCATCAACGACTTAGAAATATGAGTGAAAAACATTTGAAAATTTTGCATAATTGAGGTATATTTTTTGGGACTAAATCTTGTGATTAAGACTTGTGTGAGCACTATAGTTTTGGTAAACATAAGAGAGTTCGATTTACTGTAAGATATGTAAAAGTTATGATATTTTGAAACTTATGCATTTTGATATATTTGGACTAGTACCCACTCTATCTATTAAAGGTGCTAGATATTTTCTGACTTTTATAGAGTGGTTGTTATAGAAGAGTGTGGGTGTATTTTATGAAAATGAGGTAAAAGCCTTTGATAAATTTAGATAGTTCAAGGAATGAGTAGTGAAAAGTTTGGGAAACTCTATTTTATGTCTCAAATCTAATAATGGAGGGGAATATTGCTCCAAGGAATTTGATCAATTTTGTATGTAGGAAGGAATTAAGAACCAAATTACAATTGCATACACAACACAACAAAATGGTGAGGCTGAGTGGATGAATAAGAAAATCATGGAATGAGCAAGAACCATGCTTAGTGAATATGGGTTGGATAATGGATTCTAGGAAGAGGTTGTTAATGTAATTGTGTATTTGATTAATAGATCACTGACAACTATGTTGGATGGAAAGATTCCATAGGAGGTTTAGAGTGGTGAGCAAGTTAATTATTCCCATTTGCATATTTTTGGCTATGATGCATTTTCCCACGTGCCTTAAAAAAGAGGTCCAAGCTTGACCCAAAGTCAAGGAAATGTGTTTTTTCTCATTTATGATAATACAAAAAAGGGGTATAGATCATGTGATCCTATTTACCACAAGATAATTGTTAGCCGATATGTTATTTTTAATGAAAAATCCATGCAAAGGAAGGAGGTACATACACCTCATATTGCACTAGTTGAAATGGAAATGAGTGAAGATGAAAATAAAGCTTCTGATCAACATGAAGAAAAACAAGATCAACAACCACAACTTGGAAGATCTGCACATCTGAATAGATGTCCAGAAAGGTATTCTTTTGAATTCTAGTATTATTTTTCTTTGTTAATTGATGATGGTAACCTAGTAAAGAATCTAGAGAGTTGAGAATGTAGATAAATGGAGGAAAGTCATGGATGAAGAATTGATACCATTACAAAATAATGGAACATGGGAACTTGTGGATCTCTGGATCTCCCACCATGATGAAAAGTTGTTGGAAATAATTGGGTCTATAAAGTAAAGAAAAAAAATGATGGGTTGTTGGAACATTATAAATCTCACCTGGTTGAAAAAAGATATGTGCATAAGTTATGTATAGATTTTGATGAAATCTTCTATCCAGTTGTGAATATTACTACTATAAGGGTTTTACTTGCACTTGTAGCAGCATAGGAATTAGAGTTGGAAAAACTAGCTGTAAAAATTGCTTTCATGCATGGTGATATTGATGAACAGATTTATATGGATATTCCCAAGGGATATAAAAAAAAGAGGCAAAGAGAATTTGGTTTGTAGACTCGAGAAATA
This sequence comes from Larix kaempferi, assembly GCA_027924585.1. Classification (NCBI taxonomy): domain Eukaryota; kingdom Viridiplantae; phylum Streptophyta; class Pinopsida; order Pinales; family Pinaceae; genus Larix; species Larix kaempferi. The sequence continues at coordinate 2,224,129 of BSBM01000871.1, read as the reverse complement.
TATGTATGGATTGAAATAGGCACCAAAGATGTGGTACAAAAAATTTGACACCTTCATGAAGAGCCAAGGTTTTAGTAGAATTAAAGATGAGCATTATGCATATTATACGAGGTTTGATGATGGAATTTTTATTATCTTGTTTTGGTATGTTGATGATATGCTGGTTGAAAGCCCAATATGAAGAAAATTATTGATATAAAGGCTTAGTTGGCTAGGACATTTGAAATGAAGGATTTAGGAGCAACAATTCAAATTCTAGGGATGAAGATACACAAGGACATACCATGTAGGAAGATATAGTTAGGTCAAAATTCATATATAGAAAAGATTCTTCAGTGCTTTAATATGCAAAATGAAAAACTAGTTAACACCCCACTTACTACACACTTCAATTTTTCTTCCAAATAATGTCCTAAAATAGAAGAAGAGAATAAAAGCATGTCTCATGTACTATATTCATCAACAGTAGGGAGCCTCATGTTTTCCATGGTGAGCACCAAACTAGATATTTCTCAAGCAGTGGGAGTTGTTAGTTGATTCATGGTGAATCCTGATAAGGAGCATTAGAATGTTGTGAAGTCGATATTCAGATATTTATGGGGCAATTTAGAAGCTGTTATTTGCTATAGATTGACATATTTACAAATTAAAAGTTTTGTATATTCTGATTTTGGTGGAGATGGAGATGAAAAAAATTCTACTACAATATATACTTTAACTCTTGCTAGTGGATTTGTAAGCTAGACACCTATGTTGCAGCTAGGGGTATATTTATTGACCATTGAAGTAGAATATGTGGTAGCAACTAAGGCCATTAAAGAGGAAATATGACTAGAGAGATTGATGGATGTATTCAAGATGATGAAAGGGAAGATCACTTTGCACTGTGATATTCAAATTGCTATTTACTTAGTGAAGAATACAACATTTCATGATCACATGAAGCATATTGATATTAAGTACCATTTCATAAGGAAAGTGCTAGAAGAAGATATGATACTATTGGAGAAAATTCATACCAATGAGAATACTAAATATATGCTTACAAATCTAGTTAGGGAAGAGAATTTTGAATGGTGCAAAAATTCTCTGGGCTTGCTGAAAATGTGATCAACACAACATTGATAAATGGCACTTAGGTGGAAAACATTAGCAAGGAAATTCCTGTATATTGACTTCAAGTGGGAGAATGTTAGGATATGTATCCAATATCCATATCTGCAATATTTTTCATGTAGAACTCTCGACTATCTAGCCCATGTGCTACTCGTATGCGGTGGGCACATAGAGCGACTAAAGAGGGGTGTGGGGGTGGATCTCCTGAGGTGAAAATTTCTAGACCCTTTCAGTGTATTTCATTTCACTTTGGAACTGTCATATGTATTGTGTAAAAGGGGAGTGACCCCTTGCCATTTTAACATAAGAGAGATAAAACAAATCATTCTAAGTTTTCACCTAGGAGGATCAAGATTCAATGGAAGCCAACAATCTCCCTTAGGGAGGTCCTTCTTGTACACACAATTACAAGATAACTTGGATAAAGCAATGGAGAAACACCTACTTTTTAAAGGAAGAGAACAAGAGAGATTTGTGTATTCCAATTTGAGGTAAGAAATGCATGGCCATGGCTTCATTCTATGGGACAAATGGATGCCAAGAAAAATATAGATACAAATGTGAACACTCTTTCTCTTTGAACTGGTTTCTCAATTACATGAGAGGGGATATTCAATGCTCCAAGCATGTTAGAAGTCCCTGTTTGGATTTGGATCCAAGAGAGACATTTTGAGCCTTTGCTACAGAAGTAAGTGGTCTCATCATTTTGATAGTCGCATAGGTTTTGAGGGAAATCCTGCATAGGTACATGCAGGTAATTGAACAAGAGGGTCACACTAGTTGCACGAGTTTCTAGTGCTTTTAGTCATGTGATTTTCCACACTAAATTATTTTGGCATTTTAGGGCTCAATCTGTCTTTTGGATATAATGAGGATGTATTTGGTGAGCTTCATTCTATATGTTGATGATTCCTTTCTATATGATTGGCCTAAATGCCACATGTATGTGACATTTAAGCATTAACAAATGAAACCTAATGTATGAGGTTTAGAGGGTACTCTAGGGGCGCTAATGCATCATCATTTATTTACTCTCCATGTTCTAATAATTATCAAGAATTTGTGGGTTGAAAGACCTACCCAATGGGGAAGGCTGTTGGTGATGACCATTGAAGCTATAAGGAATATTTGGTGTTTTATACAAACAAGACATGTATACCTATGCTCATGAAAATATTTCATAATAGATTAAAATAAGAGGGTATCAAGGGTTCGACTCTTTGTGATATTTTAGAAGTAGGATCACTCAGTTGTAGCAGACCTCACTAAAACTCACTCAAGAAGTGCAGAAAGAAGAAGATGAAATGTTGATTCAATAATCACTCATACACAAGAAATGACAAAAAGTGTTGTATCATACATCAGCTGTAAGCTGGAACTCTAAATAGTGAATAATAAATGAATACAATCAATAGAATTTGAATGCCTCCTAAGGTAATTCGAATCATCCTCAATGTGTAGCTTCTATAACATTGGAGACATCATTCAATCAGTGGCAATAGTCACAAATAGTCAAAATTTAGTCAAATGAGTCTAACCGAGTCTAACTGATCAATGTGAGAAAAAATCATGGGATGGAGACTGCAAGGAGGGCGCATGAGGCTGTCAGAAGGTCAAGTGGCACTCCAAAATAGACAACTAGGAGCTATAGGAAGTTAAACTGAGAAATAAATGCAATAACTGGTCAATCAATGCTCTAACTGACTGTTAAACTCTTGGTAGGTGAGATAAGGCGCATATGTCATCCAGATGAGGAAACAAAGGTGCATCCGGTAGGTAGGAGGGCTACTGAGGGATGAAGACAGGATCTAGCGGGCTAAAAATAGGCTCCAGGTGATGGGGAGACCACCATACTGATGACTGGATGCATGTATATGCATGCATGATGACTGGATGCATGCAGAATGCATGCATGCATGCAAATATAAAAAATGATGGTGATAATATTCCAACACCCCTCCTCAAGCTATACTATGAGGTAGTAACTGAAAACTAAATAGTAGGGCCCTGGTGACTAAGACCAAAGGTCACCCCATATAACAATCTAAATAAAATAAGTGAGGAAAGAGGGAAAACCCAGTGGGAAGAAATACCTCCCTCAAAATAGACTGAAGGATGCTAATGTAGCATGGTATCACTCACCCCAGAAGGAGGCAAGTGACCCTCTTACCGAAGAATGATCGATCGACAAGAAATGGATCAGTAATGTCAGAAGGATGAAACCATCCATTCTAAAAATCTGATCTAGTTCTACTTTGATCAAGTGGATCACCAAAAATATATTCGACATATATGAGAGTAGTGGCTTCCCATCTAGGAAGAGGAGGATCATCAGGTGAAAGATCATCAGGTTCTTGTGGAACTAGATCTCCCATTCACTAACATTCATTATCAGTTGCTAGATCTTTAGGTTCTTGTGGATCTGGATCTAGCATTCACTCAAAAAGTGTTATCTTTCTCTTAGGAAGAAGTGGATCATGAACCAAAAACATAATATGAATATCATTATGGGGCATGTGATTCGAACCAACTGAGGTAGAATCAAATCCATGAATGTGTAGATAGTTCTTTGATATCTCCTTTGAACCAACATAGGTGAGATCATAACCAAAGGAACTATGACATGATGATGGTATCTTGGACTTCAAATCAGATCCAAGAATTGGAATATGGTTTCTTATGATCTCCTTTGAACCAACAGGGGTAAGATCAAAACCAAAATCACAAAAAAGTGCATGAGTCATAAACCCAAGCGAATGATAGAGCCTTCCATCTTCAGTGAAACTCTGAAAACATGTGCCAATGACCAAATAGGAGTCCAAAGGAATAATTTAATCAAGGAGGGCGAATGCATTGCCTCTCAAATCTAATTTTAACTCCAAAATATTTAGTAGGTCATCATCTTGCACATCAGCAGGCTCATGGGAAGTAGAGATTGTGAAAGTCTCTTCAACTTCTAGAGTAGTAGCCGACATCTCTTGCTCAAAATTTGAATCAGAAAATGGATCCACTTCATCAGTGGTGATGGACCATTTTGAAATAGTAGATCCTGATATCATGTCTTGAATTTTGACTTCATCTTGAACAAATTCATCATGGGAGATGATTGAGGCCGAATCATGAATAGAGAGAGAACTTGAGGCAGTACTACTGGACTTGTTCTCCAAGTGGCTAACATCATCCTCTTCCTTCTTTCCAAATAATCTGTCCAATCTTGTCCAGTTATCACCTAGATGTTTTGGAGGATCAATGAGGTATTCCATATTGGAAATCATAGCAGTACATATTAATTCCAAGGCTTTGTCACAATCATCTAGCCAATCTTATTCCTCTTCATAGGAAGCAAAATCTCTCTTAACACAAATACATATATCGAAAATACCATATATCTTCAAGTATGATGTCATTTTTGGTTTCCTTTCTTCATATTTGTATGAATAGAGAGAAGGAATTTCTTTCAGCACTATGGAAGCTATTGTAGAATTCGAATCTACTGCTACAACTACAGAAAACTACTGCAACTGCATAAGACATCAAAATTGCTGCAACTGTAGAAAAATTCAAAATTGCTACAACTGCAGGGAACTACTGCAACTGCAAAGAACTTCGAATAACCTGCAAAACCAATGGAGATCCATAGTAGCTTCTAAATTCGAATCAGTTGAAATGGATTCGAATGATGGAGATAACATGCAAAACAATGAGAATTGTAAATGCAGATCTGCTGCAATTCAAATTGAACACTGCCTAAGGACACTGAGCACATGTGACTGGGTCCCTTACACCTAGCTAGACCTCACTGGATTGCTCCCGTGAATTCAAGGAAATAGCACCAGGATTTATTGTTGAAACCCAGAGGCTTCTGGTGCTCAATGAAAGACACTTGCTCAAAGAATTGTTGCAACTGCTACTGCTGCAATTCGAATAGCTATTGTCAGCTATGATACCATGTGATATTTTAGAAGTAGGATCACTCAGCTGTAGCAGACCTCACTAAAAATCACTCAAGAAGTGCAGAAATAAGAAGATAGATGTTGATTCAATAATCACTCATACACAAGAAATGACAAAACCGGTTGTATCATACATCAAATGTAAGCTGGCACTCTGAATATTGAATAATAATTGAATACAATCAATAGAATTTGAATGCCTCCTAAGGTCATTCAAATCATCCTCTGTGCGTAACTTGGATAACATTGGAAACATCATCTAATAAATGGCAGTAGTCAGAAATAGTCAAAATTCAGTCAAATGAGTCTAACTAAGTCTAACTGATCCATGTGAGCAAAAATCAGGGGATGGAGACTCCAAGGAGGGCACATGAGGCTGTCATAAGGTCAAGTGGCACTCCAAAGTAGACAATTGGGAGCTACAAGCAGTTAAACTAAGCAATAAATGAAAGAACTAGTCAATAAATGCTCTAGCTGACTGTTAAACTACTAGTAGGACGTGATATAAAGCGTATATGTCATCTAGAAGAGGAAAACAAGGTGCATCAGGTAGGTAGGAGGGCTACTGAGGGCTGAAGACAGGCTCTAGGGGGCTGAAAATAGGCTCCATGTGCTGGGGAGACCACCATACTGATGACTGGATGCATGTAGATGCATGCATGATGATTGGATGCATGTATGATGATTGGATTCATGCAGAATGCATGCATGCAAATATAAAAAATGATGGTGATAATATTCCAACACTATTGATACTTTTGCTACAAGGATGAAGCTGGCTTCGATCCTTATATGAGTAAATGAACCTTGGAAATGATGTGACTAGTGCTCAAGAAGAGGAAATACCGATGATCATGAACATCCCACTGGGGTGGGGGACCTGAATAATGGTGAAGTTGTTTCGAGAAATTCATTATAATAGGTGTGCTACTACCATGAGTCATAAATGTGAATACTACTACCATCATAACATACAACTCCTCCTGATGCGATATATTTTTTGATGTCAAGAATAGGGGATACCACCAAGTTAGGGAGCAATAATGTTTCTCCCTACTTAGTTCGAGGAGATCCCTTATATTGATGAGAAGGGGACCCCAAGGTACAATTGGAACTACTGCAACTCTCAGAATATGATGTTTTGATGTCGACGAGAGATAAAGGATATGATAAGGTGGGAGTCTTATCTCAAGAATCAAGACCATTTTGTAACCAACTAGGGAACTGATATACCTGACACAATACTAGTTGATAAGTGTGGGGATCATGATTTCCCTTGATCAATGTAAATAGGGGGGTAAAAACCTGAATCTGGGTGTCTATTTTTTATGTTTTTTTAGAAAGCAATGTTTTCTTTTGAGTGCAATATTTTCATTGTTAACTATTCAATTTTGACATAGTTTTTTTACAATGAAAAAGTACATAGATTGTACTAGTGCATCACTTATTTTTCATAAATGTTTCATGAATATTTTCATAGATATTTGGAGTTTCATCACATATTTTTATCATAATTGTTTTCACCAAATAGACACCCAAATTCATGAGTTTACCCAGGGGGAGTCACTAACAACATCATTCTTTAAATGGTGATATAGGATGTAATGGAGAGAAACATACAGCAAATGAATGGATTTATCAGGGACACAATATTAATGAGGTAATAGTGGATGACAATACTGATAATGCTTAGCTTAGGTGGAATCAAATACATCGATCAAGGGTGACCAAGAGATGTTTCCAAAATAATAATGTGATGGGGTCCCCAAGGTTTTTTGTGCATCAGGGGATCATTTGTACATAAATAATGATTGGTGTGGTTCCCACAGTTTTGAGTGGGTTGGGAACCAATTTCTATGGGTGATATTACCACAATTTTGGGTGAGTTGGGGAATCATTTTGATGATGATGGGGTGGTTTAGTGAAAAACAAGAAGACGGTTTCCCCATGAATCAATGCCATGCAAAATTTTCCTATGTAACTGAGTGGGATTGGTGTCTTCAAAGGGTGGGGGCCATGTTGGTGTATTCTTAAAGGTTGATGGTACGAAAAGAAGTGTAGATGGTATATTTATCATGAGGGGGATGAGAGGTTATATGTGAATCAGGGATAATTTTAAGGACCCATACTTTTTTAAAAGTTTATAAACCTTGGTGAATCTTACCAATTCCTAAAATGTGAACTATAAAATATTTGGCGATATTTTTCTAAAATTATTTCAATTTCTAAGGATTTAATATAGTTTATATTATAATTTGGCAATTTTTAGAGTGAAAAAAGTTTACCCCATCAAAATTGGGCGAAACGGGGCTTAAAAAAATGCAAATTGGTGAATATTTTTTTGGAAAAAAACATGGAAAAATAGCCCATGGGCTAAATTTCGCCCCTAAAATTATCCTTGATGTGAATCATAATCATAACATGTGCTAGGGAATCTAAGGGATATTGGGTGTAGAATGCAAGGTGATGATATGCGTTTTATTCTTGACCAATTGGATGAGCGATAAAATTCCTTGGACTTGTGGGGGTTTGAAATCATGGGTGCCAAAATACGAAAGGGGTTGTAATGGAGCACACTCCCATGGGGTAACATGCTAATCTCGATGACAACATTGATAATAGGTTATGATCGAGAAGTAGGACTATATGGTTATTAATGGGAATACTAGATGAATGCAATGTAAAAAGGGCGATAACGTTGCTTAGATGCTAGGATGAGATGATATAACCGTGGTTGGAGTCCCTACACCATTGTGATAAAATGAATTTATTTTTCTTGCTGCTAATTCTGCACACATGGTGCACATACCCAAGCCTAATATTTGATTATGAACAGAGTATTGAAAAACAAAAAAAATTGACAAGAAACCAGTGCACATGTGGGATGGCCGTAAAAATGGTTGTTGGATGAAGTTTCTAAGATGATGGAGAAAATGGTACCATGTTGAAGAGATTGAGATGTTGATCATGGTGGTGTAAATAGTTCATCAAATGGAGCCACAATTTTCTCATACCGATATTCTAAAAATCAGGCTAACTTCCTTTAAATAGGGGGGGGGGCACTTTTCAAAATCATTTGTACCATTGGTTGTTTTGATTCCCACATATTGTTTTGATATTTTCAAGAGATCTAACCTATGGTTTTTTATTTCACGAGTTCTAGGTAAGCCGAAAACTCATCCTTGTCATTTTTGTCTGGGTAAATTTTAGCTTAGTGTTACAACGTAATCTTCCACCTTGTGAGAATCAACACTCTTTGGCCTAGAGGATCCATTTCACTGACTCCGAACCACTTTTTATCCTTCAGGAACCACCATAATTTCCCTATTTTTCTTCCTACCCGCTTTCTGTCCCACTATAGCCCACGTACATCACCCCATATACGCGACTTGTTACACTATAGCCCACGGGTACTACAGCCTAGCCCACTACAGCCCATGGGTAGCATGTAAAATGGTAAAAATCACTAATTTATTACTTTTTACTCCCAAAAGGCAATCATTGGGTGACCTTTGGCTCTCCATCTTCCCGAACAACGCCTCGATGTGTCCTTTCACCTACCTTTGAGAGGACTATATATTGAGCACATATGGCTTATGGATGCGAGGAGGTTATCAATCCTATGGCCATGGGAAAGCTTATAGTCCATCAGGTCCTTACTATCAACAGTTTAATCCTCATGGTCAAGCTTTTGGTCCATCTTATAACACGGTTCCGTTTAACCAACCTTTTATGGGGGCTTATAATCAAGCTTTCCAGCCTTAACTCCCATTCCTTGCACGCTTGAATCTCCTGGATCTTTCAAAGCTCACGAATGATCCAGTGTGTCACGACCCTACTTGGCCCCCGGTCCCTTCCAAGCTCCCTTCGGACATTCCAAAGTTTGAGGGGAAAGGTGGTGAGGATCCGGGAGATCATGTCACAACATTTCACCTTTGGTGCTCCTTCAACTCTTTGAATCATGATTCCATTAGATTACGGCTATTTCAACGCACCCTCATAGGGGCAGCCGCAAAGTGGTATGTCGAGTTTCCTAGGAACACCTATAGGGGATTCAACGAGATTGCTTTGGTTTTCTTAGACCATTTCCAATTGCTGGTTCGTTATGATACTGGTACTGAGTTGTTGTCCAACTTCCGTCAGAATAAGGCCACACATATTTCTGACCACGTTCAAGAGTGGCGTCAGCGGAAGAGATTAGTGAAATCCAACATTCATCCACAGTTCCTATTGGAATGGTTCCTCAAGTCTCTACTCCCATACATTGCTAAGGATGTTTCGATGTCCGGCATTGTGACTGAGGAACAAGCTATCTTGAAAGTCCAGCAGTTAGATCTACATTATTCTCAGTATGGCATTTTGTATGACATTATTCTTGATGCACCGAGAACAAGACATGAACCCACGTCAGTTCCTGGACCACATGCCGATGGCATCGTGGGGTCCACATGCACTAACCCTATAGACTTGGTAGTTAATCAAATGCAAAAATTTTTGCTAAACCAGTCTACTCCTGGATAGGTTCACACCATGTCCACTTCCACTCCATCGTCTGATGTACACAATGTGCAATCAACGAAACCGTCGGGTAACCAGCAACCTAGTGGTAAGAAAAAGGGGAGAAACAATCGTAGGGGTGGAAACAATGGAAGTAATAACAATAGCAATCGTAATACTCCTCGTAAAGAGAATGCCAACCCTCCTTGGGAAGGCGATAATGCTGGCGAGGATCGTAAACCTAGGCGTAAGGTGAAATTCCCTTGCAAGCTTTGTGGGGAGGATCATCTTACTCACTTATGTCCTCGAACTGAAGAAGCATCGAAGCATTTGGCACAGAGCCCAGCTGTGTTGAAGGATCCCCTTCCTCATCATCAAAACATGGCTTCGCATGCTCCCGCCACTGGTTATGGTACTAATGAAACGGAAATGTCTTCTTCCAATACTAGTGGTTATGGATGTGTGAATATGGTTCAGTCGGAGGTTTGTGTTGCTACTCATCAGCGCAATTATGGTGCACCACAACCTAATTTGGAGAGTGAGCCTCCCCCTCCTCCTGACAATTCCTTTCATATCGAGAAGCCTTCTATTATGCCGCGGATATCGAAAGGTGTTCTCAAGCACTCTACGCATCATCCTAATGCTCGAGCCACTCACAACTACTCCATCGTAGAATATTTGGGCCAAACTCTGTGTGCCATGTCGGCTCTTGAATTTTTGCAAGCCTATCCTTCTCAAAAGAATGCTCTTTTGAGTACGTTAGGAGTTCAGGATGGGGGAAGTCTCACTGTTATCAAGTTCGATACTACTGATGTCCAACCTTGCTTACCCTACCACGTGGCTTTTCAAATCTAGGTGGTGTGCCTTCAGAGTTTTGTCAAATGTACTATGGTTGACGAAGGCGCTTCTGCATCACTAATGCCGTTAGCTTCTTGGAAAGCTCTTGGATCTCCTCCTCTACTTGCGTCTAGAACCATGCTCACTACATTCAATGGTCATTCTTTTAAGCCACATGTAATTATTCCTCCCTTGTTGTCTCCTTGGGAGGTAAGTCTATGCCTATTGAAGTCAAGGTGGTTTATGTGCCCATCGACTACAACCTTTTACTGGGTCAAAATTGGATGTATGCTATGAAAGCTGTCGCATCCACTTTATTCAGAGTTATCTGCTTTCCTTACGAAGGAAAGATTGTGACCATCGATCAGCTAGATTACATTAACTCCTCTTCCATAGCATCCACGGGATCCATAGTCCCACAGGTTACTCATTCTCAGCCGGCAACTGGGAACATGATCCTTCATTGATGGGATCTTTTGACCTCCCTGCACCAATATCCTTCATAGGAACCATCTCCGATGATGCTCCTTCCTCGTTAAATCATGTACTTTTATGGACATCATACTTTAGTGATTTGTGGGATCCACCTTCTACGAGTTCCCCATATGGAGATGTTTCGCACATTGAGATGGATATGCCCTTGTCTGCAATCAAGATTGCTCATCATGTTCAACCAGCCATTGCAGATTCATATCTCTCTTCTTCATGGACAGTAGAGGAAGATCCTATTATATTGCCCGCGTGTGCAGTCGACCTATCTTGTTCACATGGTTTCCTCGACCGTATTTTACCTTCAAATGAAGTTTTTATTGAGGCCATGAGTGGTGATGACAAGCCATGGGGGGATCTTTATCATAGATCTCATTCCCCTCCTACCCTTGACCTTATTGAACAAGATGAGTCTAGAATATAGTCTGCCATACATTTTGATCCAGTCATAGTTTTGTCTAGCCCCAGTTTGACATTAAAGTCTGATCTCCATAGTGATGAGTCTGTAGACTCTCCTATAGATCCCCAAATCGGTGATCCTGATGAGTTCGATTCTACTTCTAGAATTTCCAACTCCTGTGATGGTGAATTTTCCACTGCAAATTCCTCCACATCCTTCAGCTTTTCTCTTCATTCCGAAGTTGATCATTTTGGTCCCTCGGGTGTTGGTATTATGGCACCTTCAGTGGTTAGTTATCCCTACATTATGTCTGAGGGTGATAATAGTGAAGTTGAAAATGTTTCTACCGTAGTGACTCGTATCAGATTTTTCTTTACGTACGTTTTAGAGATGATCTTGATACTTATGTTTCTTGGAGACAGGATTTTTAGCTGGACTTATACTTGTTTACTGGTCCTTTTCGACATTTGCTTCGTTTATGGCAAGCATATTCGGAACCTTGCATATAGGTTTAGTCCTCCCCATTGTTATGATGCATTTGAACCTTGTGCCATCCGAATTTGCAGACACCCCCTGAGTGTCCTTATCTTGCTCATGTTCCTTGATTTATGTATAGCTTTGTTCCACGCGCTTGGAACTAGTCTCGCATGCCCCTGACACTCTTCTGCTGTCATTACGAGCATTCTTCCATATCTCCTTTGAGCTCATTAAAAATAGTAAGGAGGTCATGAGTTTACTTTTTCAGGCTCGTTAAACCTTTACGGAAAATATTTTTATAAAGTCTTTTTTAAGCCCTTGTTAGACTTTTTCAAATCAAACAAGATTGTCGAGTATACTTGTCATTTCAGACTCGTTAAAGGATTTGAAGCGACATTCACTTAGGCATAAGTTTACCCCTTTTCCGAACCTTTGTGGATTAATTACAAAAAAGGTATACTCTAGTCATACGTGACTAGAAGAGTTCTTCTCTCATTGTTTTACACTTTTTCGGGTGAGGAGACTAACTTTACGAAAAAGGACTCCCCTTTTATGTCAAGTTGTGATTGCATTGCATTATCCTGCTTGTTGCTTGAGCCTTGTGCTGGCTCCTGCTTACTCACTTATTAGCCATGTGCATGAGCACTTTACCTTCCGAGCCAAGCAGAGCCTTAATTTATCTTTCTCATCTTGATGACCCTTTACCCTGATGGAACATTCCCCCGAGTGTCCACATCCTGCACGCACTTCCTTGCATTGATCATAGGTATGTTCCACTGCTTGGGACTAGTCCGCTCGCCATTTGACACTCGTTCCCTCACTTGTTGCACTATAAGCAATTTTCTTCTTTTTCAAGCTTTCCCCAAATATGAAAAAGACCAAAAAAAATCAAATATTCCAAAAAGCCGGACGGGATTATGGTTACTACTTCTTGTTGGCAGCTGTTGTGTTGCCTTTGAATAGAGCATTCATTCCACTCCATACACTATGAGTCGGGACTATAGTTGGACCTTAGGAGATATACTTGTATCTCAGTTTCTCCACCGATTGGTTAAGCTTCCAGTCATTATGGAGCCATTTGTAATGCCTCCTGCATTGCATAGTTTATGTCAAGTCTATGCTGCTTAAGAGTATCCATCTACTCATGCTCTTGTTCAAAGGAAGTCCTAAACCAGTGTCGGTCACTCCTCATATCTCTTGACTATTGCATGTCGGCCATCCTTATTGAGTCAGTCCATTTCACCTGAGTTCTTCCAAATCTTTCAGCGTAGTTGGTACCTCATGCTAGTTGATGGGGGATGCCTTAATTCCCTCCTTCCAGTGAGTCTCATTCCATTGAATTCAACCCATTTATTCCAAGACTTGAGGCTTAGAGTTCAGTTCAGTACCTTGAGGCTTGCAGTCATTAGTGGAATTTTCTCTCACCATCGACAGTTTTGGGAATACATCAATGTCCCCTGATCGATGGATTCATCCTAGTGTTCGACTTCAACTCATTTATTCACACTCCAATGATTGTGCTCTGTGCCTTGATGCACATTTTCATTATTGGTGGGTTATCTCGCGTCTATTAACGGTATACATCATTGATCGGTAATCAGATGATGTCACATCAGGTTCGACCCCAACTCCTTTATTCACTTGATGGGACTTGCACTGTCGAAGACTTGTGTAGAATACCCCAGGTGATGGTGGCATTCAGTATGCTACCTATGACTTTGACTTTACATTTGAGATATCACCTCTCAGATATCAGCAGTTTGTACCTCCAATTTGCACCAGTTGTTTCCTTTTCAGTAGGAGACCATATCTTACTGTAGAGGGATCATGGCTATGATCACTTATGACATATATTCACTATGTACTTCCTATTCATGGCCATTGTATCAGATTGTTGTACTACCGACATGTATTCAGGGATACTATTGTATTATGACGAGTGAACTGCTCTTTCCACTTGTGTCTCCATCACTCCACTTCTAAGATCTTTTTATAATGTATTTCGACCATTGTAGCATCAGTCTCTAACCTCACACACTAGGGGGCATCTGTTACAACGTAATCTTCCACCTTGTGAGAATCAGCACTCTTTGGCCTAGAGGATCCATTTCACTAACTCAGAACCACTTTTTATCCTCCAGGAACCACCATAATTTCCCTATTTTTCTTCCTACCCACTTTCTATCCCACTACAGCCCGCGTACATCACCCCATATAGGTGACTTGTTACACTATAGCCCGCGGATACCCGCAGGCTATCCCACTACAACCCATAGGTAGCAAGTAAAATGGTAAAAATCACTAATTTATTACTTTTTACTCCCAAAAAGTGGTCATTGGGTGACCTTTGGCTCTCCATCTGCCCGAGTAACGCCTCGATGTGTCATTTCACCTACCTTTGAGAGGACTATATATCAAGCACATATGGCTTATGGACGGGATGAGAAGAGAATAGCAAGAGAACTCTAATGGATTTTTGCCCTATCTTGAGTCTGCACTCATTGATCCTTGTAGTTGTGAACCCTTTATGTTCACCTTCCAAACTCCTATCTAGTTTGAGTTTGCCATTCATGGAGGATTGAAGTGGTGGAGGCACAAGTGGATTGATCTAGATCTTGGTTTAGATTGGTTTCCGGCAAGAGGTCGTATCACTTTGTACTTCTTCTTGTTAATTAATAGAAATACTCATACTCTCGTCCATCATGTTGTGAATGTTGTTTATTGCACATTGGGTTACATTTGCTTGTGATATTATGGACCATTGTTATTGATATTGATAATGTTAACATCAAGACTAATTTGCAGATTTCAAGTGCATGAATTGAAAGCTCCAACGGGGATCTTCATCAAACGTTTGGATCGAGGTTGGTTAAATTTCTCCAATATCTTAACATTGTCATTTATAATAGCATTGTTTTGAGAATTGAGTTGATTTTTGGAAGTCATCTGTCTATTGTGGTATTCCCAAGCCATAGTGAGTTTTCTCCAACACACTTAGGGGGGCCAATTAGCCATATGTTCGACCGAAAAGTCTGTCACTTGTATACCAATTTTGTTTCTATAGCCACGGCAGGTTCGTCTCTATAGAGACGGTCACTTGGAGCACCAAGCGACGGATTTTCTATACAAGCAACGTATAGTCCGTTGCTTATATAGCAATTTCATCGCATAGTGCTCCAAGAGACCGTTGCTATAGCGACGAGAAATCGTTACCGGATGAACACGTATTAGCTTCTAACCGTCACTATAGCGACGAGTTTTATTTTTTATTTTTTTTAAAAATAAAATGGTGGGAGGGCATTAGAATCCATTTGGATCATTAGGATCAAGGTTGGAATTTCACTGGAATCTTACCTGCCATACTATTTTTCTTTTACGTTTTGAGGTTTAACATTTCCCTTCATTGAATGTCTTACTTAAATATATACCTGCCAATAATAAAATTTTAATGTTTTAATTTGGAAGTATAAAATGAACTAAATAGGGATCAAGGACATCCAACCATGTGTATTCATATTTATTTTTGCAAATATACTCGAGAAATAGCAGCATAACGTGCAACTTATGTTCAGGGAATTTAAACAAACTCATGTATTGTCTAGCCAACAAGAGAATTAAAAATCAACCAAATTAAATGACTACAAGAAAACAAGAATATTTGATGAAGGAGAAGATGAGAATCTTGTGTTGAAAGCAATGCAAATCTATGCTTAGATTTGGAAGTTACTATTCAGCTGCTAAGTATTGGAGATATCTTTGGTAAATGTGTTCCATATCAAGCAACATATTTGGATGGTTAATTAGAGAGACGTGAAGGTCATCACAAGAAACCATTACCGAGAAGTGAATTTGGTTACAGTTGCTCAGTCCCTCACTCTAGCATGAATATTCCAAGCGCGGATGTAACATTTCAAAGTGAGCACAACCCTCTTTAATCACCCACCTCCCAAAAAAAAATAGCTACTCTCTTCCCAAAAAGGATTCTCAGATAAGATAAATGGCATCCCAAAGGCAGAAGGCAATGTTGTTGATCCAAATCCTTGATAGTGGAAACAAGACTACCAACGGATTTCCAAGTGGAGGTGGGAAATTTGTTGGCTTCTTTGATAGCTATCAAAGGTGGAGGTCATGCAGAGGCAACTAAAACAAGGACCTGAGTTGACTCCTTCATTGTGTGCTTAGGAACATGAATGATGAAGTGAGAGTCCGTTCTATGTTTACAGGTTGAAGGGCATATTTCAAATAATACAATTGGCCTCTGAATATAACTATTTTGTCACTTTTTAATTGGTATAAAAGAGATATTTTTTATTGCAAACTAAAACAAATCAGGTAAAAACATAAAAAAGATTCTATTCGGTTTCACTATAGTTGTAGTTACAAGATTATTCTTAGCTTGAATGTATTTGTAAGCCACTACAAAAGATACTTAAATGCTTTAATTTAATACCATTTAAACTAAATAATTGACTGACCTCCCTATCGATCCAAAAATTTTGGTGTAGCATGTCAAAGCTCGAGTACTATCCTTTGAGGGAATAGTCATACGAATGCATAAGCTATATGATTTTACATCCTCGCCTGTAGTCACTTGCAACATATCATGCCATTCCCTAGATGCATGGTCATGATCAACACAACAAGTATGGTACCCATTTCTAATATGCTCATGTGGATTCACTCACCCCCATTTCCATTTGATAATTTAACCACATTACTTATAAAGCTAATTACCTCGACCTTCCGCTAGCTCATGAAGATTCCAAAAAATATTACTCGGTTTTGATAGATATCTACTATTCATGATGTAATCTTTCCACTAGACTTCTGTAAATTTTTACAACGGAATTGTAGTAAGTGTAGTAGAAATCATGAAAAGGAATAATCATTATGAATGCACAGAAGAATGCAACCAATCTCAAAATTAAAAGAAAAGCATCTTGTCAGCAAAGAAAAAAATGAGTTAGAGTAGCCAACGCTACAAGCCAATGAGGGCCCATGGCTACCATGCTAAGGTGACATGACATAGGAATCAATGAAGTGTGTTACCACCCCAAATAAAGGGGTTTGTCCTACTTCTTTTGAAGAACAATGGCATGGGAAATGGTGTCGTCACTTGCCTGTGACAATTGTTCGCTCCTTTAAACCTCACGAGCATCAGCTTTAAATTCTTTATTTGATGTTCTGCTGCAAGAAATCTACAATAGATAGTTTAGATATTAATTTGGTGTATAAATTCTTTGTTTGTGGGACAAGGGACGCTCTCTATGTAGGATTTGGCTACTAAAGTCTACAGAAGTGTACATACCCTATCCTTCCCTTCCAAATTTGAAACTATTATCTCAAAAAAAAAACATATATTCTTATACAAATTGAATTTAGATTCAAACATTGCAAAGATGGAACATTTTTTGTTGGGAGGGCACATATCACCCAAGAAACATGGCATGTAAAAGAAAGCTAGAAAGAAGACATGCATCTTTCTAGATAACCCCAAAACTAAAAGCTAGAAAATAAAAGTCTACACGAGTTAGTTTTATAGAGCCCCTTGTCAGTAAGTTCAAGATCCAAATTGAAAACAAGATTATGATCTCTTCTAAGAAAATGGTTGGAAAAATTGCCTAATTGAAATAATTGTTTATGTGCAAAGAAAGATCAACAAGAGTGTCCATTTACAACTATGGTTAAGCTTATATAAGTTATCCAGTTGTGATTGTGAACTATCTACAAATTTAGAGTAGTTTTAGCTATGCAGAACACAGTCAACTGAAAATAGTTAGCAATATAATGGATGAAAAATACATACCCATAACTGGCTTGAGGAGAAGGAGCCCTTGGTGCATATTTATGAGCCATTGTTACACCTATCTTGAGACCTCTCATCATATCGTCTGCACATAAAAATAAAAAATTATAGAAATAATAAATTGAGATAAAAAATACTCTATACACCCTTAGACAACTTTGACAACAACACAAAATTGCAAAACATATGAGAATCAAATATAGACATGCTCTACAAAAAAGAAGCATACCATTTAAAAAACTTAATCCGCTCTCTTACTGAAAAAAAAAAGGAGGCAGAAGACTTCTAACTCAAGAGAGTATTTTATTCGATGAATTCATTAATTCTAGTCACCTAGTGGACATAGGCATGAGGAGTGGTGACTTTACCTGGAATAATAGAAGGGGAGGGGAACACCATGTAGCATCCCGACTGGTGTTGGGTGTGTGAGCTATCTCAAAGAATCACCTAATATTTAATTATCGACCAGGGTTGGTAATCTTAGAGTTGAGGCACACTATATGCTGAGGTAGAATGGCACCTAAATTTTGGCTTGTCGGACCTTAGAAATATTTAATAAAGAAAAGATCGAAAGATCTTTCAAAATGAAAAACCAAGTCAAACATCAGAAAGACAACAAAGGAACTAATTAAACCTGATTAAATTAACCGATGAGAATAGTAAAAAGCTACACTACTCTATTTTATGGATGATGACTGAAAGATATAAGAATTACTCTGGAAAGCAAAACTAAAACAAGTCTACTTTGATGAAATTGGAAACTGCTGATTAAAAGCTCTAATCGAGAAATTAGAAATAACTGTAAGTGAATTTGAAAAACCCATTTATGAAAATTAATTATGAAAACAAGGAACTATGTTAACTCAAAATAAGACTACAAACTACTTAATCAATTCAGAAATGATTCATGTATTAATATTAAATATTACACTAAACTACCTAATTCCATTCTCCTTGGGGATTCTGAGGAAGAGTGTCAAAGTGACTTTTAAATGTACAAAAGAAGCAAAAAGGAAGCAAGTCTAATTTAACTTCTACAAACAAATGTAAACTAAAGATTATCAACCTACAATTAACTTTAAACATTGTGATCTATTTCCTATCTATAAGCGAAATGATGTAAGACTAATGTAACTTAGAATTAAGCAAAAACTTAATAAAGACATTTACTAAGATTGAATTTGATTAGGAAGCAAGTAGAAAACTTGATACAAATATGTTTATATAGAAGCAAGTAGAAAACTTGATAAAGATATTTATTTCTGAACCAAATTATTTCTTATGAACATCCTCATTATCTATGTGAATGGGAAATTGATCTTGTGCTTTAGCAAGGAAATAATCAGAACTAAGATACTTGGAGAATGAAATTATTAACTCTTAATCGAAAAGAAATCTTAAGAACACATAATAAACCATCATAAGAATGAAACTGATAAATTCTGTAACAGGAAAGTATTCAGATGTAACCTGTAAAACAACTGAAGCAAAGTAAGGGAAAATAGAATGAAAGCTAAGAATGGAGATGAAACTTAGTTAAAACCCTATGCAATGTAAAACAAGATCTTATTATACTAAAAACTATTAATTAAAAGCAAGAAATATTACAATTAAAAGCTTAAGAAACTAGATTAAAAAAAAAAGCATGAAAACAATGCAAAAAGTGTTGAGGTCCGAATGACGAGCCGGATGGCTATCCGAATAACAGTCCGAATGTTAGTCCGGATAGAAGAAAGCGATTTAATCTAAGGAAAGAGAAGATTGGATGATATTAACTACGAGCTAGCTGAGGCATGTGATCCTATAGTGCAGGGAAAGCAGGCAGTAACCTATTGGAGAGCTAAAATGAGAAAAAGCCATCTATGTTAATCAAAATTTAGGAAACTAGTTATTTCTATTTCATCCTAAGACGAGACTGAAATGTAACTAAATCTAGTCTTCTGTTACAGGAAAGAAACTATTGAACTTAACATCAATTATAAGTGAACTTAGAAGGTTAAGCTAATTAAACTCTAAGCAACTAAGCAATCTAAACCATTTAAGCAAACTAAGCAAACTAAATGGACTAAACTATTTAAGCAAACTAGATGAAATAAACCATTTAATCAAACTAAATGGACTAAACGTGACCGATCATCAATTATATTCTGGAAATATTATTAATATGAACAGCAACAAGATATACATAACATAAAACAGAGGTATCTTTTATGTACACAGCAAAACAACATATATGTTATGAAATAAAGACATCATATATAAGACAAATACTGAATTTGAACGAGTAACACAACTTATCTGAAGAAGACAAAGACAAATTATATATACAAACGGATGACCACTGGTTGTTGAGGGGCCCTTCTTAGCAAACAGAGGCCGAGCCTTAATCAGTCAATCACCACTCATGCTGATAAATTTTCATAAAACTAGAATAGAGATGTATTAAATAAAAACAGAGTTACAGTGTTTATGTATCCATTTGCAGTTGGAAAAGATTAACAATTCTAAAGCTAAAAAAAGACTGACTGACTGACTTGACTAACTCATCTCTGCTACGAGGATGTCTATATATACAGTGTTACAATCGGAGGAGCAAGTCGACCCTTTAGTGGTCGACTGCTCTAATAATAGGAAATCTTAATGCCACAAAATGGCTCTATTTAACAGCTCGTGACAACACATAAGCTAGGGAACAACCTCATAACAGTTACAACAGTGCATAGAGCATCCACGTGGTTCCACAGTGTCTATTTCCTTCATGCAATCGTTGAGATGTCAATATTTCTTTGACGTGGTAGAGAAATGTGCTGTCGATCTTGAGCATACATGAGAGGGAATCTTCCAAAATACCATCTCATGCACCATAGGGCCCACATTCTAAACAAAACCTATATGACGGTTTATGTCGCATCGGCCTGAGAATAACTCAACTAATGATCACGTGAGCTGAATGCAGGTCTGAATGGCGGGCTGAATACGGCTAGTCATTTTCAACGTAAATACACGTCTGAGTGAAGGTTTGTTTGAGAGCCATGACCTGTAAAATGAAACATATTTTCCAAGCAAGCCAAGAAATATTAATTAGACATCAAGAAATCACAAAATGACGATTTTACCCAAAATTCATTTGATGTGTGAATATATGCATACCTGATCTGTTTGACGGTCTGTATGGCAAGCAGAATGACTTATTACATCAAAAAATGGTGAAAGTAATGCCAATCAGAATGTAATTGATGTTCAAAAATGATGACAAAAATGGACACCAACATTCCCCCAAATCGGAGATATGCCAGGTCCCACTGAGCAAACAGAGAAAAACTTAGGAAAAGGATGAGCTACAGTAGAAGCTGCCTTTGAATTAGACGAGGAGGTGCATTTAGCTCTAAACTTCTGTAGTTGATCCTTCAAATTATCATACTTCAATCAGAGAGAGAGGTTGGAGGTTGTTTTGGCTTCATTTAAATCTTCCACACATTTCACCTGTAAACGCAAGTTCTTGTTCTCTTGACGAAGCCTAGAAATGATCTCTTCATACTTTTCATTCCAACTTCTTAGCTCTGCTACGTCCTGGGTTAATCTATCCACAGTCTCCTGGAGTGGAATAGATACTTCTGTTAAGGACACAGGGTCCTTTTGAGGACTTGACCCTTTTAGAGCAGGTTCAGGATCGGCAGGTGTAATGTGTGCCTCAGGGGCCTTATCTTCAGTATGTGTAGAGGTAGGCTCCAAGACAGGGTCTTTAAGTAAACTGGTTGATAAAGTGGCCAACGCAAGAAGAGGGGACTCAAAGACAGGGTCATTTGCTTGGTCATTAGGGTTGTCTGGGTGCATTGGCTCAATGACCGATTGATTGATGGATTGAACAATGGTCTGGTCGTCGAACTGGACGATGGTTGGGTCGGTTGTCTTGTCGTGATTATCCCTTCTTGAATTTTTGGATACTAGTGAAAATAATGGGGGTTTCGTAGTGGTGTCCTTGTGGACATGCTCAGGGGAAGATGGTTGAACAGGGTGTATTTCTCCCGAGGCATCCTCACTAAACCTTACGGTGTATTTCTCCCAAGGAATCCTCACTAAACCTTACAGACTTGACAACTTTTTCTTTTTGGAAAGAGGTTTGGGTCATCTCATTAGAACGGGATAGGAAACGATGACGTTTACGAGAAGCAGGGGATTTAACAGTGGGCTTCTTGACTAGGTGAGGGTTCAAGACTTCAAAGACAAAGATCTCCCAAGTCTACCCCTTTTCTTCCAACTAGTGGATGATCAAGATTTTGATCAAACTATGGTGGTATAGGCTTCCAAAGGGGTTAGTGGTATTCTTCCTAACCTGACTAGACATTTTCTCTAAGATTTTCAGGAAATAGAAGGGGAAGTTTAGGGCCTGATTATTAACGAAATGTGCCAATAATCAGAAATGACAGGCTTTGAAGACAGAAAACTTACCTTCACAAGTGATCAGATGTATGATAATAGTCAGTCGCTTGAGGTACTCAGGCTTGACCCATTCTCCTTGGAACCCTTTGGTGCTAGCAACATGTTGATATTCATCCTTAAGGGCAAACTGTAGCTCTGTCCATGGAACGAAAAGATGCTTGTGCCAACGGGCACCTTCCCTGGGCAGTTTCGTGGCTTATGCAATGGATTCTTCCATCATAGGGAAGGTGAGATGGTCAATCCTGGCTATCTGACCATCAAACCCTTTTGCAAAGAGAAGGTAGATTTCGTGGTCATGATCTTGGAGGAGGTGAAGGAATGGACCCCATCCAGCTCGTAATAATATTTCATGGCATTCCTTGAATTCAGGAATGCGAAGGAGGTCCTAGTAACTTCCAGGTTTGTGATGGATTGGCATTTTGAACAGAGGTTGAAGGGATATGGACGGATAAAGGGAATGCCTGAAGATTGCAGGGGACGGAACTTGGTAGGGTTAGGGCGGATAGAAAAATGGACAAGCATAATTTACGCAGGGCGGTAGGTTTAAATTGAGGTCTGTTTGAGCTATTGAACGGTCATGGAAGGAGATTTAGCACGTATGAGTGATACGCTATTATTAAGCTACCTTGAGTCGTGTGCCACCTTAGAACTACGTAATTATGAATTCGTATGGCTTGTAATGTATTCAACCATGTCCGAAGTAAAACTTTGGACAGGTTGAACATAATTTTTATTATGAAATGAGAGACATAATTACACATAAAAAATCATAATGTCTTAGTGAATGAATGATAGATGGCATGATAACTATTAAATGGAGGATAAGGATCATAAGATAGCACCCGAAATGTATGATTGACCAATTTATTTGATGAGACGAGATGAGTATACAAAGATGTCTTTTAATTTGATCCTTGATATGATTGGTTGATTAGATATATCAACAAAAATCAAAAATTTCAAATATCTTAGAATGCTTATAAGTATCATTACAAGTTATGATTTCATTTGTCATTTCATTTAGATTACTTATTCATTTGCCTCTTTTGTCAATTCATTCGGATCATCATTCGACTCTTCATTCAACCCTTCATAGAGACCTTGGTACCAAAATATGCTTCGATGGATCTAACTGCTGCTGATTATGCAGAGAATTTTTCTGGAACTAGTCAGCACATAAGAGATGTTGTAAGCCTGATTTTCTAGAATTTTATGTCACGTTCTTTCTTATTTTTCATTGATCAGAACGAGCTTCTTTCTGCTTTTTGTGTTATCCTGAAAACACCTATTATTTTATCAGAGATACATAAAAAAATTCATCAATATTCAGAAAGTAAAAACAGTTATGATCCTCCCCCAAACCGAAAATATGGCATGTCCTCAAGCCATCAAAGAAAAATTGATCTGTATTTAAATATTTCAAATTGAAAGTTTTGCCTATAGATTATAGAAACGATGTAATAATGTTCATAAGAAAATAAAATATCAACTAGTAAATGTAGATGATTAAGATATGTACATTCATAAAAAAGAACACAACGGTTCTTAAGAAGACCATATGAAGAATGATAGTATAATTGATGTGAAAATTGCCATAGGAAAGCTAGTCATCCATGACTCATTGTAAAGATTTCTTGTCATCCAAAGAATATAAATAAGGTTCACCATAGAGTTTGAGTTTGTGAGACTTCTATAGTTATGGGTCCCATTTCTAGGATAGTAATATCCTAGGTATTGTTTGAATCAGATGACAGGGTCCAAGTCCAACTTAGAGCTATTCTCTAATGACAGTATAAATAATTTGCCTAACATGTGTTTATATACTCAGGGTTTTTATGAGTCATGTGCATATCGATGCACTAACCAAACACCTATTACTCGATATTGCCCTGCTGCTAGAAGGCCTGTTCAGTACCCCGGTGAATTTATCTTGGTACCATGCAAGCATAGCCCCGCTGCTAGCAAGCCTGTTCAGTACTCCGACGGGTTTAACTGCATTCACCGAGCTTCCGTGTTTAAGATTTTACTTAGCATGGACCCGCTGCCAGCGAACCTGTTCAATACCCTGGCGGGTTTGCCTCCTATAATGATATATATATGTATATATGTATTTTTTGTAAGGAAGCCGGTTGGTACTAGAGTGTACTAAGCCCGCTTAACACATAATTCAAAAAAAAATAGAACGACCCTTATGAGTAATTTTATTTAAAATGGCCTAAATTATAGATCATGTCAAAAGATAATAACCTAAAGCTATTCTTTCACCTCTCAGTCTATCCTTTTCATAAAAACTCAATAACGTTCCCCACAAAATAGAAATATCATTCACTTTTGAGCTACCTTTTAAAGATGCTTTAAGAGACAAGTTTTGATAATGAGTCTAGGATGGGCCAGTGATCCATAGGTGTAAGATAAAACTTTTGGAAGATAAAAAATGATTAAGGTAAGTCTTAAGCAGTTGTTCTTATTCTAAATCACAAATGTGCATGTCTGAATCAAATACCATGTGCAGAATCATAAAAGAAAGTGGTTTGGGATGATATAGAGAACATCTTAACCTTTACTGTAAATTTTCAATTTTCAACAATAATTGAAAGAGAGGAAGAATTATAAGTATTTCTTTTAGAGCACTTCCCTTTTCAGATAATATTGTATGAGTTGATTATAAGGTTCTTGTAATCAACTGCAAAACCACTAGTTAGATGATTCAAACTTATTCAAAACAACAACATATGTATAAAGAGAGTTATGCAAAATTTTCAAAATTTAAGGAGAGGAGAATAGTCTTCCTATTTTAATTGACAAAATTTCATAAGATGATCATAAGAATAAATTTACTGTAAAAATGCAACTAGTTGTTAGAAATGACTCTTCGTTATTGAAAAACAAAGATATATTTACATATATACAAATGAAGATAACCCTAAATAATTCAAGAATTAGGGGAAGGAGGAGTGACTTCCTCTCCCATCAGCTCCATCTTTTGTTGTAAGGCATTCTGCACAAAATATTGTTTAGATATTGGTTGATGATAAAGTCTAGGTCTATGTCCATTTACAACAAAGGAGATTTGAGAACCATCAATTGTTTTAACTTCTTCATTCTCTTCTCGAATAACAACTGAGGACTTGGGATGATCTTGTAGAACTCTTCCAGGCCACAGTTGGATCTCATGTATTGGTGCAGTCGAAATGGCATATCATGGAAGAGGAAACAATCCAATGCTATTAAAATATTGGGTTGGTTTATTGTTAGGATTTGGTATCAGTTGCACAGGTAATATTGTGAGTCTTGGAGGATTCATTTTCTAGAAATAGTGACGTTGATTAGGGATAGGGGGTAGTGAAGGAGGTACAAATCTATGAAAGAATTGATGAATATTAGGTGGGTAAGGATAGTCAGGCATAGGAGAAGGTGTTTGAGCATAAGCTTGTCCTTTCCACCCATGTGGCCATGGCTGCTATTGAGCATTCTGAGGAGGGTACTGAGGTGGCCAATTCTGCCAACCTGAAGGGTTCAATTGAGAGGGTTGATAAGGATGGTGATAGGGTGGAAATTGCGATGATAGATATTGATATGATGGTTGATCTCTAGGTTTCCAAGGCCTCCTAGATGTTTCACCAAAGTTTCCACTCTTGTATACATCTTGCAACCCACGTAGTGATGGGCAGTTATCAGTTGGATGTTCTTCCATACAAAGGTGACAAATTGAAACATTATTCAGGGGATATTCTTGTTGAGGATGTTTAGTTCTATTCCTAGGATAGAAAACACGCATTGTTGCACACTCTTCATCTTGCCTCTTTTTAGCTTGTAGTGCATCTAGTTGAGAACCCATTGCTTCCAGGATATCTGTTTTAAAATTTTCTAATAGGTTTCCCAACTCTATCCTTGTAACTCCCCCAGGACCGGATTTGTTTCCTTTTAGGTCCTTGGCATAAAATTATCGGGAGTGTCTTCCTCTTCTCCTAGAGTAATTCCTACATAGTTCACATCTGTGCAAAAGACTTATGAAAAGTGTCTCTTGCTGCCATGAGATTAAGGTTTTCTAAGAGTTCTTCTGAGATTCCCTTAAGGAAGAGTGTTTTTACTGCATCTTCTTGAAGATCACTATATTTAGATTTGTGTAACACATAGTTAAATCTTTTGAGATAGTCCTCTAGGCTCTCATCTTCAAGTTGTTGAATTTTGAAAATATCGTTGCGAGAGTCCTTAGGTTTACAGTAGTCCTGATATTTCCGGAGAAATGCATTCTTCATATCTTCCCAAGTTCTGATACTAGACCCTCCTAATCCCATAAACCATTAAGAGAGCAGAGTCTTTCAATGTGGCAGGAAAGAGTTTTAGCTTTTGGCCATCTTGTAGGTAATTATAACTCCTACACAAAATGTCAATCTCAAATAAGAATGTATCCGGATTCTCACTACTTTTCCCATAGAAGGTCGGTAGTGAGGAGGGAGGGATGTTTTTCATAGTTACACCTTGTGCAGTGTCTAGAATAGGGAACCTGAGGGTTCCTTCAGTTCTGACCTCCCCTTCCTCTTCATCTTGTCAGACATGATCTTCATTTTCATCACCCATGAATATTTGATTGCCAAAGAGTACTAAGTTTGGACCACCTACTATTGAAAAAGTAATGTCTTTAGGTTTGTTGGATTAATGGAGGGCTGAGAGGTCCTAAAATTTTATCCTTTTGAGTTTCCTCTTGTCTTAGTTTAGTCTTAGTATGAGCTTGAGGTTCTTCTAATGGAATATTTTTATGAATGGACTGTTCTGATATCCCTATGATTTCCCTCAAATGATTTCCAAAAAGGATTTCCTTTGCTTTCCAAGTAGGACTGTCCCCTTTAGGTGTCTTCCGATACCTTTCTACTGAGTTAGAGATTGGGGTGGCATGTGCCCCGTATAGGTTAGTAGGAATTTAAGTAGGGGTTTTAGTAGAAATTTTACTTCTAATAAATCTACCTTGCAAGTCTTTGGACTTATTCATGAAAAACAAACTATAACTAAAATAAATTCTAACTTCATCACTACTAGTGCTGGGTTTTGGGGATGCCTATTATAACAGATGCGCAGGTTCTTACCTCTCGTCTTATCGCTGCCACCAGCCTATTTCTAAATTTCAAAAGAGGAGAATTCAAATCTATCCCTAAGTTTTTAAGAGAAGGTTCTACCTATCTATAACTGAATTCTACCTATCTATCTACAACTCCCCAGCAACGGCACCAAAATGTTGGGTGTGTGAGCTATCTCAAAGAATCACCTAATATTTAATTATCGACCAAGGTTGGTAATCTTAGAGTTGAGGCACCATATATGCTGAGGTAGAATGGCACTTAAATTTCGGCTTGTCAGGCCTTAGAAATATTTAATAAAGAAAAGATCGAAAGATCTTTCAAAATGAAAAACCGAGTCAAACTTCAGAAAGACAACGAAGGAACTAATTAAACCTGATTAAATTAACCGGTGAGAATAGTTAAAAGCTACACTACTCTATTTTATGGATGATGACTGAAAGATATAAGAATTACTCTGGAAAGAAAAACTAAAACAAGGCTACTTTGATGAAATTGGAAACTACGGATTAAAAGCTCTAATCTAGAAATTAGAAATAACTGTAAGTGAATTTGAAAAACCCATTTATGACAATTAATTATGAAAACAAGGAACTATGTTAACTCAAAATAAGACTACAAACTACTTAATAAATTCAGCAATGATTCATGTATTAATATTAAAGATTACACTAAACTACCTAATTCCATTCTCCTTGGGGATTCCGAGGAAGAGTGTCAAAGTGATTTTCAAATGTACAAAAGAAGAAGAAAGGAAGCAAGTCTAATTTAACTTCTACAAACAAATGTAAACTAAATATTATCCAACTACAATTAACTTTAAACATTGTGATCTATTTCCTATCTATAAGCGAAGTGATGTAAGACTAATGTAACTTAGAATTAAGCAAAAACTTAATAAAGACATTTACTAAGATTGAATTTGATTAGGAACCAAGTAGAAAACTTGATAAAAATATGTTTATATAGAAGCAAGTAGAAAACTTGATAAAGATATTTATTTCTGAACCAAATTATTTCTTATGAACATCCTCATTATCTGTGTGAATGGGAAACTGATCTTGTGCTTTAGCAAGGAAATAATCAGAACTAAGATACTTGGAGACTGAAATTATTAATTCTTAATCGAAAATAAATCTAAAGAACACATCATAAACCATCCTAAGAATGAAACTGATAAATTATGTAACATGAAAGTATTTAGATGTAACCTATGAATAGAATGAAATCTAAGAATGGAGATGAAACTTAGTTAAAACCCTATGCAATGTAAAACAAGATATTTATTATACCAAAAACTATTAATTAAAAGCAAGAAATATTACAATTAAAAGCCTAAGAAACTGGATTCAAATAAATAAGCATGAAAACAATGAAAAAAGTGTTTAGGTCTAAATGACGAGCCGGACGGTTGTCCGAATGACAGTCTGAATGTCAGTCCGGATAGAAGAAATCGATTTAAGCTAAGGAAATAGAAGATTGGATGATCTTAACTACCAGCTGGCTGATGCATGTGATCCTATATTGCAAGGAAAGCAGCGAGTAAGCTATTGAAGAGCTAAAATAAGAAAAATCCATCTATGTTAATCAAAATTTATGAAACTAGCTATTTCTATTTCATCCTAAGACGAGATTGAAATGTAACTAAATCTAGTCTTCTGTTACAGGAAAGAAACTATTGAGCTTAACATCAATTATAAGTGAACTTAGAAGGTTAAGCTAACTAAAATATAAGCAACTAAGCAATCTAAACCATTTAAGAAAACTAAGCAAACTAAATGGACTAAACTATTTAAGCAAACTAGATGAACTAAACTATTTAAGCAAACTAAATGGACTAAACGTGACTGATCATCAATTATATTCTGGAAATATTATTAATATGAACATCAACAAGATATACATAACATAAAACAGAGGTATCCTTTATGTACACAGCAAAACAAGGAACTAATTAAACCTGATTAAATTAACCGGTGAGAATAGTTAAAAGCTACACTACTCTATTTTATGGATGATGACTGAAAGATATAAGAATTACTCTGGAAAGAAAAACTAAAACAAGGCTACTTTGATGAAATTGGAAACTACGGATTAAAAGCTCTAATCTAGAAATTAGAAATAACTGTAAGTGAATTTGAAAAACCCATTTATGACAATTAATTATGAAAACAAGGAACTATGTTAACTCAAAATAAGACTACAAACTACTTAATAAATTCAGCAATGATTCATGTATTAATATTAAAGATTACACTAAACTACCTAATTCCATTCTCCTTGGGGATTCCGAGGAAGAGTGTCAAAGTGATTTTCAAATGTACAAAAGAAGAAGAAAGGAAGCAAGTCTAATTTAACTTCTACAAACAAATGTAAACTAAATATTATCCAACTACAATTAACTTTAAACATTGTGATCTATTTCCTATCTATAAGCGAAGTGATGTAAGACTAATGTAACTTAGAATTAAGCAAAAACTTAATAAAGACATTTACTAAGATTGAATTTGATTAGGAACCAAGTAGAAAACTTGATAAAAATATGTTTATATAGAAGCAAGTAGAAAACTTGATAAAGATATTTATTTCTGAACCAAATTATTTCTTATGAACATCCTCATTATCTGTGTGAATGGGAAACTGATCTTGTGCTTTAGCAAGGAAATAATCAGAACTAAGATACTTGGAGACTGAAATTATTAATTCTTAATCGAAAATAAATCTAAAGAACACATCATAAACCATCCTAAGAATGAAACTGATAAATTATGTAACATGAAAGTATTTAGATGTAACCTATGAATAGAATGAAATCTAAGAATGGAGATGAAACTTAGTTAAAACCCTATGCAATGTAAAACAAGATATTTATTATACCAAAAACTATTAATTAAAAGCAAGAAATATTACAATTAAAAGCCTAAGAAACTGGATTCAAATAAATAAGCATGAAAACAATGAAAAAAGTGTTTAGGTCTAAATGACGAGCCGGACGGTTGTCCGAATGACAGTCTGAATGTCAGTCCGGATAGAAGAAATCGATTTAAGCTAAGGAAATAGAAGATTGGATGATCTTAACTACCAGCTGGCTGATGCATGTGATCCTATATTGCAAGGAAAGCAGCGAGTAAGCTATTGAAGAGCTAAAATAAGAAAAATCCATCTATGTTAATCAAAATTTATGAAACTAGCTATTTCTATTTCATCCTAAGACGAGATTGAAATGTAACTAAATCTAGTCTTCTGTTACAGGAAAGAAACTATTGAGCTTAACATCAATTATAAGTGAACTTAGAAGGTTAAGCTAACTAAAATATAAGCAACTAAGCAATCTAAACCATTTAAGAAAACTAAGCAAACTAAATGGACTAAACTATTTAAGCAAACTAGATGAACTAAACTATTTAAGCAAACTAAATGGACTAAACGTGACTGATCATCAATTATATTCTGGAAATATTATTAATATGAACATCAACAAGATATACATAACATAAAACAGAGGTATCCTTTATGTACACAGCAAAACAAGGAACTAATTAAACCTGATTAAATTAACCGGTGAGAATAGTTAAAAGCTACACTACTCTATTTTATGGATGATGACTGAAAGATATAAGAATTACTCTGGAAAGAAAAACTAAAACAAGGCTACTTTGATGAAATTGGAAACTACGGATTAAAAGCTCTAATCTAGAAATTAGAAATAACTGTAAGTGAATTTGAAAAACCCATTTATGACAATTAATTATGAAAACAAGGAACTATGTTAACTCAAAATAAGACTACAAACTACTTAATAAATTCAGCAATGATTCATGTATTAATATTAAAGATTACACTAAACTACCTAATTCCATTCTCCTTGGGGATTCCGAGGAAGAGTGTCAAAGTGATTTTCAAATGTACAAAAGAAGAAGAAAGGAAGCAAGTCTAATTTAACTTCTACAAACAAATGTAAACTAAATATTATCCAACTACAATTAACTTTAAACATTG
This sequence comes from Larix kaempferi, assembly GCA_027924585.1. Lineage (NCBI taxonomy): Eukaryota > Viridiplantae > Streptophyta > Pinopsida > Pinales > Pinaceae > Larix > Larix kaempferi. Next base: position 2,193,040 of record BSBM01000871.1, on the reverse strand, counting down.
TGATCTATTTCCTATCTATAAGCGAAGTGATGTAAGACTAATGTAACTTAGAATTAAGCAAAAACTTAATAAAGACATTTACTAAGATTGAATTTGATTAGGAACCAAGTAGAAAACTTGATAAAAATATGTTTATATAGAAGCAAGTAGAAAACTTGATAAAGATATTTATTTCTGAACCAAATTATTTCTTATGAACATCCTCATTATCTGTGTGAATGGGAAACTGATCTTGTGCTTTAGCAAGGAAATAATCAGAACTAAGATACTTGGAGACTGAAATTATTAATTCTTAATCGAAAATAAATCTAAAGAACACATCATAAACCATCCTAAGAATGAAACTGATAAATTATGTAACATGAAAGTATTTAGATGTAACCTATGAATAGAATGAAATCTAAGAATGGAGATGAAACTTAGTTAAAACCCTATGCAATGTAAAACAAGATATTTATTATACCAAAAACTATTAATTAAAAGCAAGAAATATTACAATTAAAAGCCTAAGAAACTGGATTCAAATAAATAAGCATGAAAACAATGAAAAAAGTGTTTAGGTCTAAATGACGAGCCGGACGGTTGTCCGAATGACAGTCTGAATGTCAGTCCGGATAGAAGAAATCGATTTAAGCTAAGGAAATAGAAGATTGGATGATCTTAACTACCAGCTGGCTGATGCATGTGATCCTATATTGCAAGGAAAGCAGCGAGTAAGCTATTGAAGAGCTAAAATAAGAAAAATCCATCTATGTTAATCAAAATTTATGAAACTAGCTATTTCTATTTCATCCTAAGACGAGATTGAAATGTAACTAAATCTAGTCTTCTGTTACAGGAAAGAAACTATTGAGCTTAACATCAATTATAAGTGAACTTAGAAGGTTAAGCTAACTAAAATATAAGCAACTAAGCAATCTAAACCATTTAAGAAAACTAAGCAAACTAAATGGACTAAACTATTTAAGCAAACTAGATGAACTAAACTATTTAAGCAAACTAAATGGACTAAACGTGACTGATCATCAATTATATTCTGGAAATATTATTAATATGAACATCAACAAGATATACATAACATAAAACAGAGGTATCCTTTATGTACACAGCAAAACAAGGAACTAATTAAACCTGATTAAATTAACCGGTGAGAATAGTTAAAAGCTACACTACTCTATTTTATGGATGATGACTGAAAGATATAAGAATTACTCTGGAAAGAAAAACTAAAACAAGGCTACTTTGATGAAATTGGAAACTACGGATTAAAAGCTCTAATCTAGAAATTAGAAATAACTGTAAGTGAATTTGAAAAACCCATTTATGACAATTAATTATGAAAACAAGGAACTATGTTAACTCAAAATAAGACTACAAACTACTTAATAAATTCAGCAATGATTCATGTATTAATATTAAAGATTACACTAAACTACCTAATTCCATTCTCCTTGGGGATTCCGAGGAAGAGTGTCAAAGTGATTTTCAAATGTACAAAAGAAGAAGAAAGGAAGCAAGTCTAATTTAACTTCTACAAACAAATGTAAACTAAATATTATCCAACTACAATTAACTTTAAACATTGTGATCTATTTCCTATCTATAAGCGAAGTGATGTAAGACTAATGTAACTTAGAATTAAGCAAAAACTTAATAAAGACATTTACTAAGATTGAATTTGATTAGGAACCAAGTAGAAAACTTGATAAAAATATGTTTATATAGAAGCAAGTAGAAAACTTGATAAAGATATTTATTTCTGAACCAAATTATTTCTTATGAACATCCTCATTATCTGTGTGAATGGGAAACTGATCTTGTGCTTTAGCAAGGAAATAATCAGAACTAAGATACTTGGAGACTGAAATTATTAATTCTTAATCGAAAATAAATCTAAAGAACACATCATAAACCATCCTAAGAATGAAACTGATAAATTATGTAACATGAAAGTATTTAGATGTAACCTATGAATAGAATGAAATCTAAGAATGGAGATGAAACTTAGTTAAAACCCTATGCAATGTAAAACAAGATATTTATTATACCAAAAACTATTAATTAAAAGCAAGAAATATTACAATTAAAAGCCTAAGAAACTGGATTCAAATAAATAAGCATGAAAACAATGAAAAAAGTGTTTAGGTCTAAATGACGAGCCGGACGGTTGTCCGAATGACAGTCTGAATGTCAGTCCGGATAGAAGAAATCGATTTAAGCTAAGGAAATAGAAGATTGGATGATCTTAACTACCAGCTGGCTGATGCATGTGATCCTATATTGCAAGGAAAGCAGCGAGTAAGCTATTGAAGAGCTAAAATAAGAAAAATCCATCTATGTTAATCAAAATTTATGAAACTAGCTATTTCTATTTCATCCTAAGACGAGATTGAAATGTAACTAAATCTAGTCTTCTGTTACAGGAAAGAAACTATTGAGCTTAACATCAATTATAAGTGAACTTAGAAGGTTAAGCTAACTAAAATATAAGCAACTAAGCAATCTAAACCATTTAAGAAAACTAAGCAAACTAAATGGACTAAACTATTTAAGCAAACTAGATGAACTAAACTATTTAAGCAAACTAAATGGACTAAACGTGACTGATCATCAATTATATTCTGGAAATATTATTAATATGAACATCAACAAGATATACATAACATAAAACAGAGGTATCCTTTATGTACACAGCAAAACAAGGAACTAATTAAACCTGATTAAATTAACCGGTGAGAATAGTTAAAAGCTACACTACTCTATTTTATGGATGATGACTGAAAGATATAAGAATTACTCTGGAAAGAAAAACTAAAACAAGGCTACTTTGATGAAATTGGAAACTACGGATTAAAAGCTCTAATCTAGAAATTAGAAATAACTGTAAGTGAATTTGAAAAACCCATTTATGACAATTAATTATGAAAACAAGGAACTATGTTAACTCAAAATAAGACTACAAACTACTTAATAAATTCAGCAATGATTCATGTATTAATATTAAAGATTACACTAAACTACCTAATTCCATTCTCCTTGGGGATTCCGAGGAAGAGTGTCAAAGTGATTTTCAAATGTACAAAAGAAGAAGAAAGGAAGCAAGTCTAATTTAACTTCTACAAACAAATGTAAACTAAATATTATCCAACTACAATTAACTTTAAACATTGTGATCTATTTCCTATCTATAAGCGAAGTGATGTAAGACTAATGTAACTTAGAATTAAGCAAAAACTTAATAAAGACATTTACTAAGATTGAATTTGATTAGGAACCAAGTAGAAAACTTGATAAAAATATGTTTATATAGAAGCAAGTAGAAAACTTGATAAAGATATTTATTTCTGAACCAAATTATTTCTTATGAACATCCTCATTATCTGTGTGAATGGGAAACTGATCTTGTGCTTTAGCAAGGAAATAATCAGAACTAAGATACTTGGAGACTGAAATTATTAATTCTTAATCGAAAATAAATCTAAAGAACACATAATAAACCATCCTAAGAATGAAACTGATAAATTATGTAACATGAAAGTATTTAGATGTAACCTATGAATAGAATGAAATCTAAGAATGGAGATGAAACTTAGTTAAAACCCTATGCAATGTAAAACAAGATATTTATTATACCAAAAACTATTAATTAAAAGCAAGAAATATTACAATTAAAAGCCTAAGAAACTGGATTCAAATAAATAAGCATGAAAACAATGAAAAAAGTGTTTAGGTCTAAATGACGAGCCGGATGGTTGTCCGAATGACAGTCTGAATGTCAGTCCGGATAGAAGAAATCGATTTAAGCTAAGGAAATAGAAGATTGGATGATCTTAACTACCAGCTGGCTGATGCATGTGATCCTATATTGCAGGGAAAGCAGCGAGTAAGCTATTGAAGAGCTAAAATAAGAAAAATCCATTTATGTTAATCAAAATTTATGAAACTAGCTATTTCTATTTCATCCTAAGACGAGATTGAAATGTAACTAAATCTAGTCTTCTGTTACAGGAAAGAAACTATTGAGCTTAACATCAATTATAAGTGAACTTAGAAGGTTAAGCTAACTAAAATATAAGCAACTAAGCAATCTAAACCATTTAAGAAAACTAAGCAAACTAAATGGACTAAACTATTTAAGCAAACTAGATGAACTAAACTATTTAAGCAAACTAAATGGACTAAACGTGACTGATCATCAATTATATTCTGGAAATATTATTAATATGAACATCAACAAGATATACATAACATAAAACAGAGGTATCCTTTATGTACACAGCAAAACAAGGAACTAATTAAACCTGATTAAATTAACCGGTGAGAATAGTTAAAAGCTACACTACTCTATTTTATGGATGATGACTGAAAGATATAAGAATTACTCTGGAAAGAAAAACTAAAACAAGGCTACTTTGATGAAATTGGAAACTACGGATTAAAAGCTCTAATCTAGAAATTAGAAATAACTGTAAGTGAATTTGAAAAACCCATTTATGACAATTAATTATGAAAACAAGGAACTATGTTAACTCAAAATAAGACTACAAACTACTTAATAAATTCAGCAATGATTCATGTATTAATATTAAAGATTACACTAAACTACCTAATTCCATTCTCCTTGGGGATTCCGAGGAAGAGTGTCAAAGTGATTTTCAAATGTACAAAAGAAGAAGAAAGGAAGCAAGTCTAATTTAACTTCTACAAACAAATGTAAACTAAATATTATCCAACTACAATTAACTTTAAACATTGTGATCTATTTCCTATCTATAAGCGAAGTGATGTAAGACTAATGTAACTTAGAATTAAGCAAAAACTTAATAAAGACATTTACTAAGATTGAATTTGATTAGGAACCAAGTAGAAAACTTGATAAAAATATGTTTATATAGAAGCAAGTAGAAAACTTGATAAAGATATTTATTTCTGAACCAAATTATTTCTTATGAACATCCTCATTATCTGTGTGAATGGGAAACTGATCTTGTGCTTTAGCAAGGAAATAATCAGAACTAAGATACTTGGAGACTGAAATTATTAATTCTTAATCGAAAATAAATCTAAAGAACACATAATAAACCATCCTAAGAATGAAACTGATAAATTATGTAACATGAAAGTATTTAGATGTAACCTATGAATAGAATGAAATCTAAGAATGGAGATGAAACTTAGTTAAAACCCTATTCAATGTAAAACAAGATATTTATTATACCAAAAACTATTAATTAAAAGCAAGAAATATTACAATTAAAAGCCTAAGAAACTGGATTCAAATAAATAAGCATGAAAACAATGAAAAAAGTGTTTAGGTCTAAATGACGAGCCGGATGGTTGTCCGAATGACAGTCTGAATGTCAGTCCGGATAGAAGAAATCGATTTAAGCTAAGGAAATAGAAGATTGGATGATCTTAACTACCAGCTGGCTAATGCATGTGATCCTATATTGCAGGGAAAGCAGCGAGTAAGCTATTGAAGAGCTAAAATAAGAAAAATCCATCTATTGTAATCAAAATTTATGAAACTAGCTATTTCTATTTCATCCTAAGACGAGATTGAAATGTAACTAAATCTAGTCTTCTGTTACAGGAAAGAAACTATTGAGCTTAACATCAATTATAAGTGAACTTAGAAGGTTAAGCTAACTAAAATATAAGCAACTAAGCAATCTAAACCATTTAAGAAAACTAAGCAAACTAAATGGACTAAACTATTTAAGCAAACTAGATGAACTAAACTATTTAAGCAAACTAAATGGACTAAACGTGACTGATCATCAATTATATTTTGGAAATATTATTAATATGAACATCAACAAGATATACATAACATAAAACAGAGGTATCCTTTATGTACACAGCAAAACAACATATATGTTATGAAATAAAGACATCATATATAAGAAAAATACAGAATCTGAATGAGTAACACAACTTATCTGAAGAAGAGAAAGACAAATTATATATACAGACGGAATACCACTAGTTGTTGAGGAGCCCTTCTCAGCAAACAGAGGTTGAGCCTTAATCAGTCAATCACCACGCATGCTGATAAATTTTCATAAAACTAGAATAGAGATGTATTAAATAAAAAAAGAGTTACAATGTTTATGTATCCATTTGCAGCTGGAAAAGATTAACAAGTATAAAGCTAAAAAAGACTAACTTGACTAACTCGTCTCTGCTACGAGGACGTCTATATATACAGTGTTACAATCGGAGGAGCAAGTCGACCCTTTAGTGGTCAACTGCTCTAATAATAGGCAATCTTAATGCCACAAAACGGCTCTGCTTAACAGCTTGTGACAACACATAAGCCAAGGAACAACCTCATAATAGTTACGACAGTGCACAGAGCATCCACCGAGTTCCACGACGTCAATTTCCTTTACGCAATCATTGAGATGTCGATCTTCCTTTGACGTGGCAAAGAAATGTGTTGTCCAACTTGAGCGTACAGGAGAGGGAATCTTCCAAAACACCAGCTCACGCACCTTAGGGGCCACGTTCTAAACAAAACCCATATGATGGTTTACTTCCCAAAGGCCCGAGAATAACTCAACTAACGATCACGCAGGCTGAATGCGGGTCTGAATGGCGGGCTGAATAAGGCTAGTCATTTGCAACATAGATACACGTCTGAGTGAAGGTTCGTTTGAGAGCCACGACCTGTAAAATTAAACATAGTTTCCAAGAAAGCCAAGAAATATTAATTAGACATCAAGAAATCACAAAATGACGATTTTACCCAAAATTCATGTGATGTGTGAATATATGCATACCTGATCTATTTGACGGTCTGAATGGAAAGCAGAATGACTTATTACATCGAAAAATGGTGAAAGTAATTCCAATCAGAATGTAATTGATGTTCAAAAATGATGAAAAAAATGGACACCAACAGCTGGACAGGTTTCTTATTTTGGAGAGAATTATGTTATTTGGTGGGGCCATGGTTTCTCGACCCCTTGCAGTGGCAGGCTCAGACCACTGGCCAATTAATTTAGCCTGGAGTAACATAGGGATCAGAGTGAACATGTCGTTTCGTTTTGAGTAGTTTTGGCTAACACATCCTGATTTCCACGCTCAAATGGAGACTTGGTGGCAGTCTCTTTCCCCTCCCAAAGGCACAAAGATGTACCAATTTCAACAAAAATTGAAACTTCTTAAACTTAAACTGAAGACTTGGAACAAAGACATTTTCGGAAATATTTTCAGGAAAATGCCAAGTTAGAACAACAAATGGAAAATATCCAGGAAAACATCATGCTAGAGGGACTCACAGAGAATCTCTATGACAAGGAAAAGTCTTATAGTAGCTCAATGAACGGTAAAAACAAGAAGAATTACTTTGGGAAAAAAAATATCAGAATCAGTGGTTGAAGGATGGGGATAGAAATACTAAATTCTTTCGTTGAGCAACCATTCAACATAGACACCATAACCGCATTACCAATATAAAAACTCAAAATGGTCAGATAATGGATACTCATGAAGACATTGAAATAGAAATGATCTACCATTTCAAATCGCTGCTTACAGAACCAAATACTGACAGGGTTGAGGCCATTAGGGAAATCAAAAGGGTCATCCCCAGTTTGGTTACTACTGAGCAAAATGAGATGCTGATAAGACCAATAGCCATGCAAGAAGTGGAGGAATAAATTAACCAAATGGACGATGGCAAATACCCGGGTCCTGATGGTTTCACCAAAAAAAATTTCACCACTTTTGGAATTTGATTAAGCTTGAGGTTTGGGAAGTAGTGGAGGACTCCAGGAAAATGCAGGGAGTTCTACTAACTCTTAACACCACCTTCCTAACTATGATACCTAAAACTACAATGGTTGATGTTGCTTGGTTTTGCAACCAAGCTTGTGTAATGGGCACCTATCAACAATGTGATAGCAGTTTCAATATAGAAAGCAAAAACGATTATGAATTAAATCTAAATCTAAACTAACATATGCATATAACAAATAAATCTAAAACGATTCATGGAAAGAACAAGAAATGAAAGAATGTTTTGTATTATAATACCTCAAATGGTGAGGATTTGTGGTGTTGAGCAGCTCCAAGGTTGAGATGCTCCAGGCTCCAATGGTCTCTTCTCCAAGATTGCTACAATGGTCAAGAACTCAAGAGAGATTTTGATAGCATGAGGATAGGATGATGGATGGATGGAAAGTGAGGAGCCCCTACCACCTTTTTATAGTTTTTGGTGGTGGGGAATACCATTATGGTTTTGAGAAAACCAATGGTATTGACCAACATGGTTTAGGTACCTTTTTCCCTCTTTTTTCCTTTTTTGAATATTTTTAATATTTTTATTCCCTTTTAATATTTTTGGGAATTTTGAACCCTTTTTGGGGGTTTTTTATGTTTTTTGAGGAAAAATATATCTTTTGAGGGGAAAAAAAGGGTGTATTATGGTCTTTTGGTGACCTTTTGATGGCTTTAGAGGCTCAAATGGTGGAAAAGTGGACAAATGGGTCATGTGAATAAGGAAATGAGCTAGTGAGCACTTTTTGGGTGTTAACAGTTGACAGCCCAGGTATGTTTATACCTATAGCTCTGTCCAATATTATTTACAAAATCATCACTAAATTTTTGGCTAATCGTCTCAAACACTTCCTCCTACACTGATCTCTCCAGAAAAATCGGGGTTTGTGGAAGGGAGACAAATTTTAGATGGAATAATTTTAGCCCATGAAGTTTTACACTCCCTCAAAGTGACCAAAAAGGCAGGAATGATGCTAAAACTAGATCTATCAAAATCCTATGATAAAATCAATTGGAAATTCATGAGGGAGATAATGATCTCCTTTTTCTTTGGAGAAAGTTTGATTCGATGGATAGAAAATCTGACATCGTCATCCTTCTTCTCCATTCTTATTAATGGAACAACTACATATGTTTTTATATCATCGTGGGGTATCAGGAAGGGAGACCCCCTATCCCCTTTCATCTTTGTTTTAATGACTAAGGGTTTGGGCCATCTTATCTCACACATGGTGAACCAACAGACCCTTAAAGGCCTATATTTTCCGCCTTATGAAAATCCCTTGAGTCATCAAAAATTCGTGGATGATATGCTTCTCATGGGGAACTCATCAGTACAAGAAGCTAGACAGCTAAAGAAATGTTTAAACAACTTCCTCAAAGCTTCTGGGTTAACCATCAATGAGGACAAATATCAGTTTTTTTTCTTCAACACCCCTCCTATTACCCAAAGAAAAATACTTCATATTTTGGGATTCCAACGGAGCTTCCTTCCTTCCAAATATCTTGGTGCACCCTTATCAGTCTCTGTTTTGAAAAAGGTATCTTGGGAAGAGCTCCTAAAAAAAATGAAGGAGAAATTGTCGGTTTGGTCATTGTGTGCTCTAAATTTCCCTAGAAGATTGGTTCTAGTTAAATCAGTATTACAGGCTATCCCAATTTATTTATTCTCAGTCTTGGCAGCTCCAAAATATGTGATAAAAGAAATTCATAGTGTCCAAAGATCCTTTTTATGGGGAAGCACAACAGATCACCGTAAATGGCCACTCATGGAATGGGACACTCTTTGTCAACCTAAGAAGGATGGAGGTCTGGGATTGCGTGACCTTGAAATACTCAGCACAGTCTATGGGGCAAAAGTGTGGTGGATATTGATCACCCATACTAACAAATCGTGGGAAAGCTTCTGGTGCAGTACGTATGCTCCACAAATTCCTCAACAACACTTGATCAGAATTGATGGATCGGAGATGGGATCTCATATATGGAAAATGGTGTGGGTTGGAAAACTTCTTGTCCAACAACACAGTTTCTGGGAAATCAGAGAATCCTCATCAGAAAAGTTATGGACAGACTCCTGGAAACAACAGCCAACTCTCCAGAATATAATGACAAATCCCCAATCCCCTCTTTTCATTCAGTACCACAGTTTGAGTACTGTTAATCACTATTGGCAAGGGGAGTTTGAAGACAGAGGATTCCGAAAATGGAAACTGATTGAATGGTGGAGAGACAATTATGGTATTGACGAAAGGGGCACAATCTATGAACATCTATGTCAAAGGCTTATAAAATTCCAGGACGGCCCCGAAATAATTTGATGGGGATATTCTACCAAGGGTATGTTCAACATCAAGGAAGATTACTCTCTGCAAAATGTGACCGAGAATCAACCTATGGGACGTGAATGGAGGAAAATCTCGTCAAACAATTTGTGGCCCAAAATAAACTTGTTCCTATGGTTGATCCTCAAAGGCCGCATTCTGACTTGGGAAAACCTAATGAAAAGGGGCATTGCAGGACCATCAATCTGCACCATGTGTGGTGAAAACAATGAAACCATTGCACACCTTCTTGATATGTGTAGCTTCATCTTTGATCTATGGGATCAAGGAGCAGAAATCTTTCGCTTAACTGACAAAGTCCATTAAAACCCTGCAGTTTCGATCATAGAATGGAGGGAAAAACATTTCATTGGCTGAATACCTAATCGTATCTAGTAGTTGTTCCCAGGATTCCTCTTCTGGGAAATTTGGAAAGAACATAACAAGATCATTTTCACAGGAAAACGACAAAAAATATAGATTGTGTGGAATCAAATAAGAAAAGGGATTCATGAGACCCTATCACTATCACCTTGGAACGATAAAGATATGCAAATTATGGAAAATGAGAGAGTTCTCCTACGTACCTGGGGAGTGCAGAACCCCCCAGTCTACATTGTCCGCACTCTACATAGCCAGTGCACCCCCGATAGTTCAACATCCTAATCTTCGCCACCTCCTAGATGGATAAATTTGAACTTCGATGGCACTTCTAAGGGAAACGCGGGCAAGGCAGGCTATGGAGGAGTTTTCCGCAATGAGCAAGGGAAGGTGGTGGGAGTTCTCTATGGCTACTTGGGTCTGGAAATGAACAATGTGGCTGAAATGGAAGCTCTCCTGTAGGTTCTATGCATGGATAGAAGACGCAGATGCACAAGACTGGATATTGAAGGGGACTCACAGGTGGTGCTCCAAATTGGAGCCAAATTATACCACAGTTCGCAAGCTACCAAGGTGGTTCCATCCTGGCGTCTAGCCTACCGCACACTTTGCCTTAGAGATATCTTGTCAATAGAAAATGTTGTAACCTTTCACCATGTTCACCACCAATCAAACAACCTGGAATATCATCTTGTTAACCAAGTATATGAATGCAATACAAACGAATGGGAAGGAACATTAGAGGACATGCAGGAGGAAACATGCTGGGTTTACTGCATGCAGATAGAGAGAAACGAAATGAAGGTTAAGGATCCACTTTCTGGCCTCGGGGTTCTGAATCCAATCCATGTGATGTCACTCCCTAAAGCATCCACCTCATTAAAAGGACATGAGGATCCTCAAATTGAAGGTAATATAAATGAGCATGAACGCTCCATCATTTCACCTAATTGTTGATAATTTTCGCAGGATGCGGGGGTGTGCAAAGAGGATGATAAAACCATCTCCCACAAATATGCTACGTGAGACCATCCGGGAAATTAAGTATGAAAAGGCCACCAAGGATGAAGGGTGTATTATTAGAGCCATAAATGGAATGGTTTTCATTATGGTAGTGAGTGGTGCTTTTCCTTTTAAACTCCATCCGATGTGCTTATTCATACACTCGCTCCATAGCTCTACAACATCAGTTTCCTTCCTTTTGCTTTCGCTTTCTACTATCTGACCAGTCATTGGGAGGAAGGGAAAGAATATCATGTATCATAGAGGACGACTGGCGAGGGTAAGTCTTCAAGACCAAGGAGGCCCTACTCTGGACCAATGGCGAGCGGCAGCTACGGCCACTTTCTTTCACCGTATTGTTCCGCCGGAAACACAGAGGGAAATTGAGGCAATGGAGGAAAATATTTGGTTGAGAGTGGGGGAGGAAGAACCCCTACCATAGGTGGTGGCTATGTCTAACTGGATCCAGGATCCTGGTAATACCAGAGGAAGAATGGTGTTATATAACTGTGTGCTTGTGATGTTCTGGGTCACGAAGACCATGATAGCACAATCTATGGAGGGAACGGCTGATTTTTTATCCTATTCGCAGAAGTTCAAAGATCATGATGAAGATTCTCGTTCCATGCACATGAAATTGGATGCAATTGTTGAACACATCGGTGTTTCATTCCTGACAAATCTGCAAGCAAAGGCCCCAATTGGAGGGGCAGACAAGAGCAGCCTGCCAAAGGTGACCTCAGAGCAAAAGGTTCCTACACAGTCTGATAAAAATTGTCTGTCTGGTTAACACTGTTATTTTCTATATTTTTGGGGGGATCATAGGACCATACTTATGTTGGTAGATTATGACAGTTTTTAACCAAACTAGGCCTAAGTATTGAGTCAAACGGTTATGTTAGCCATGATGGGTTTTAGTATTTTTTTTTGGTGGCCCATCGGGCTATATGGGAACAACATTTACCAAGATTGGGTCGTACCAGTGTTGGTCGTTTTGATGTCAAACAGTAATGCTCTTTGTTGGTCTCTAAGGTTGATATCTGTTATGGGGAAGTTTCTATGGAAGTCTTTGTCTCAGAAATGTAATGCAAGAAGATGTATGATGTAACCGTTTTGCTAGTTTTGTAATATATAAAGTTTTAATCTTTTGCTTAAAAAAAACATCCTTCACTTCACTTCCATGTTGTTAATCTGAACATGAAAATTCTATCATGTGTCCTTTTTACAAACTTTTTGTATACCAAGTTAAATAAAAATTCTCTTTCAAGTATTCTCATTTAAATAAATAAGTTTGTCTTATTAGTTGAACCTCCTGTAAACTATGGATGTTTTCTATTAACTTGACGACTCATAAGCTTGTCTTTCCATTGTACATTGGACTTTCCTCCCCCCGAGTGCCACATTCTAATATACATGCATTTGAGTAGATCTAGTAGTGACATTAGATATCATTGTCACACAAAAACCATAAAAATCAAATTTTTAAAGAACAACACTACAAGAAGTTACCTTATTTGCACAACGCTACAAATTTCACCAAATAAATGGCAGTAGATATTGGTAATAATATTTCGTAGTCTTTAAATTCATAACATTCTTGTTTATATAAGCAAACAAATAGAAACAATTTAATAATATATCATGTTTGAAAAATATTAGTCATAGGTTTTACAAATATTATTGTTAAGTAGTCTACTCTTCTACATGTAATCTTTTGTATCATCTATTCTTTCAATAAATGGTATAATATATATATATATATATATATATATATATATATATATATATATATATATATATATATATATTTCATTAGTGTATATATCCTATTTTATATATTAATTATTGAAAAAAGCACACAATATAATGATACAATGATGATTAATAAACATATGTCAACTATATATCCCATTTTATATATTAATTTAAAAAAAAATGTACACAATGTAATGATACAATGATGAGTAATAAACATAGGTCAACTATTTTTTTTTTGGTAATTGAGGTAATTTGAATTATTTAATGAAGGACGATCCACCATCAACAACTAAGTTGTGCTCTGTGATATATCCACCATCCTCTAAAGCTAGATAGAGGGCAGCCATGTCTATTTCTTTAACTTTGCATCGAACTCCTTTTAGTTCACATAACTCTGTTCAAGCGCTTCTATTGCAAAGGGAGTTGCGATGGCATGAGGTGAGATGCACTTAACATGGATTCCATGCCTACAAAGCTCGTTGGCCACCGATTTAACCAAACTTGAAATTGCGAACTTGGAAATAGAATAGGGGTGAGGATCCACTCTGCTTATGAGTCCATTTATGCTGGTTGTGCACAAGATGAAGCCTCACTTCTTGGGTACCATCACTCTTGCTATGTGCTTCATCCCTAAAACCATTACCCTCATGTTTATATTCATCACATCATCAAAATCCTTCATGTCCATATCCTCTATGTTGGAGGGGGTCTGAAATTCCCTTGTTGTTGTACATGATATCCAGGTGCCTATGTTTGGAAACAATGTAGTTCACCTCCTCCTCTACGTGCTATTCTTGTTTCACATCACAGTGGATGAAATATGATTTTGGTCCTAGCTCTCCAGATGCTTCCATGCCCAGCTCATCCTGTATGTCTTCTATCATAACTTTGGCACCATTATGTATGAATTCTTTTTTCAAGGCTCGCCCTATGCCACTACCTGCACCACTTATCAAGGCTACATTTCCTTCGAGCCTGCAAATCATAACTAATTTTATGAGCCAATTGCTTTTAAAAACATATATACAATAAAGCCGAGTATTATCATCCCACTACTTAGTCAATTTAATGGAAATGTACCAACTCTGAAGGTTATTTGTGGTTACCTTGATGACTGGTCATGGAAGCATTTGAGCAATTGTCTGAAAAATTCATATGGATGAGTCCTCATATAGATTTGTTTCACCCATGATACATGGGAACCATCCTAGTTCCTCTCAACTTTCTACCAGCCACATGGTGGATCTCACTTCCATCCTCTTTGGGGGAGGGGAGGAAGGCGGGGGGAGTTCTCAATGGGCTTTCCCTTTCTATTTTTTGATGATTTTTTTGTAATGGGTACCTAAAATGGATTCATTTTCTAGTACCCATTTCTATCACTGCATACTCACCTAAGTTACACTTAAGAGGGGGTTTGGTTCATATAATACATTCATATACTACACTTGTTATCCTTGGCACATTGGTTGTTTGCTTTAGTCTAATTCAGTTATCTTTATCACTTTCATGCACACATAATAATTAATCTCACTTAGCTAAATGATTTTCTATTAATGGTAAATGAGGTCTAAGTTAAGGTTCACTTAGGTTATGCATGCATTAAGCTTGTGCATGTAATTAAGACTAAGCTAGATTGCATATATATGAAGGCATGTGCCTCATTGATCCAGCATTCATTCATGTAATATATTTGAGCAAGTTGGTTAATGGAATAGAGAAATACCTTTATACAAATATGGTGTTTCGCTTCTTGATTTGATTCTTCTTTTTCAAACTCTAGATCATGGTATAATATCATAGAGACATTCGCATCAGTTAGCAATGTCATCTATCCTATGGCATAAATCCCTTCAAATATGAGGTACTGTGTGATGTTTCCCCACTTGAAGTTTGTGATCTTCTTTTAGGACAACTCTATATGTGGAGATGTCATGTTATTTATGATTCTAGGTCCCATAGTGTCATTATCACTTTGGGAGACCAACTCTACTGGGTATTCGAGCTAGTTTTGACTACTGGAGTTTCCTTGATATCAGCAAACTTATGTTGGAAGGTAATACCTCAGACTGGGAAATTTTTCATCTTCATTGTTTCGTCAGAAGGTGGATAGAAGGTTAGTGTGACCACCACAGCCTCAACATGAGGCCTCTCTAAAGAGAATAAATGGGTGGACAATATTGTAGAGGAATACAAAGATATATTTTCCTCACCTAAAGGGATGCCTTTGCACTACCAGGTCAAAAAACAAATCAATTTGATACTTGGTTCTCCTTTGTATCATGTCCTAATATACAAATTCTCTCTACTAGAGAATGAGGAAATAAAACATCAGATTCAAGAGCTCATACAAAAGGGCCACATTTGACTCAACTCCTCACCTTGTGAAATCCCAATTGTGTTAGTGCAGAAGAATGATGATACATAGAACTTAGTATTGATTACAGAACCCTAAACAAAATCACCATCAAGAATTGATACCCAATGCCTCAGATTGATGATCATCTTGATCAACTTAAGGGTGCCAAGTTCTTCAAAAAGATTGATATGAAGTTAGGATACTACCAAATCCCAATTGAGAAAACAGATGTATGGAAGACAACCTTCAAGGATAAAGAAGGTCTCTTTGAGTGGTTAGTCATGGGTTTTGGCTTGACTAATTCTCTAGCAATATTCATGAGAATGATGGATGATATCTTGTGGCTATTCACAAACTCTTTTGTGGTCGTATTTATGGATGACATCCTCATCTTCAACATAAATTGGGTGGAACATTTGCATTACATTCAATATATCATGAGCACCCCGCGGCAACACAAGTTATACACCAATTTGGAGAAATGGTTATTCAACATGGAGAGATTTTAGTATCTAGGATACAACATGGATGAACATGGGGTGCATGTGGACTCAGCCACGATCTAATTCCTCCATGATTGGATAGCCCCAACAACTCTAACAGAGCTTCGTAGCATCTTGGGCCTCACCAAATTTTACCACAAGTTTGTTTTTTGGTTCTCTCATATTGTTTGGCCTTTGAGACAAGTGACCAAGGTTGGGTCCAAATCCAAGTTATCTTGGTGTGTGTCACAAGAGAAAGCATTTGAGGACCTAAAATTATGCTTATGCTTAGCACCATTCCTCACTATTCCATACCTACAACAACCTTTCGATATCGAGAAAAATACCTCTGACTATTCTATTGGTGTAGTCCTCACTCAACATGGACACCTGATGGCCTATCATAGTATGACACTCTCTAATTATATTCATAGGTATCCCACCTATGAAAATTATATGTACTCCATTGTGCCATCATGTTTCCAATGAAAACATTACATCCTAGGGAAGGAGATGATCATCCACACTGATCACAAGCTCCTGTAGTTCATGCAAACGCAAGGAAAGTTACAGAATGACCACCATTAGAAGTGTTTCATATACCTTCTAAAGTCCCACATGAACATCAAATACAATAAGTGCAACAAAAATCAAATTCCAAACTGCCTCAATCAACCTCCAATTACAATTCTAACTACCATGCTCAACTTTTGTGGACACAAGACCTCTAAGTGGACCTAATTATATGATAGTGGTCTTAACTTTGTTGTTACCTATCAGACATTGTGCTCAAGAAGATCGGTCTCAAACTTTCATCTCCAAGATGAAATTCTATGCCATCTCAGCCACCTTTGCATTCCTTTGGGTGAGCATGAGAAGTTGATATAGGAGGTGCATTATAGTTGAGTGGCAGGGTACTTTGACATAGAGAAATCAATGACACTATTTCAAAAGTACTTCTACTAGTTGAAACTCTGACAAGACATTGGAAAGTACATTAGGTCATGCACTGACTGTGCCATTTACAAACCTACCATCAAGAAGAAGGGGTTGTACACTCCATTGCCTACCTTATATTTACCTTGGGAGTCTGTATCCATGGCATACATGTCTAGCTTACCTTCAACCAAGCATGGAAATGAATGTGTATTTTTGGTTGTTGATCAACTCTCTAATATGGCAATTTTAAATCCTTGTAAGAAGAGCATCACAAAAAAGGCCATTGATAATCTATTTTTTTAGAGCTTTTAGGTTCACTTCGGTCTCCCATGGACCATTATTTCATATCAATATAGTAGGTTTCTAAGTACTTTATGGTCCATCCTATCATCGATGATGGACACCAAATTGACCAAATCGATTTCCTTGCATGCCCAAATCGATGGATAAACAATGATAGTAAATAGGATGATAGTGAATATATCAAGAATGTACAACTCCAAATATTCATGCACTTGGGATGAGAGCCTTCCTTATGTTCAACATAGTTACAATCGAGCCCTTTATGCCTATATTGGTCATAGCCCCTTTAAGGTTTGCTTGGTGTTCCAACCATTATCCCCAATTGACGTAGCCTTTCCCATTGCATATACATAAGATGAATCCTCCCATGCTCAAACTAAGGTCAGTTAGGTAGCCAAATTTTTTTAATTGATTCAACACATCTAACAAGAAGTTGAATATATTTTGCATAAATTCAATGCCAAGTACAAGCAACACCATGACTAACATTGAGTTTAATACAAGTTCCAAGTGGGAGGTAAGGTATGGTTTCATTTGCAGAAAGAGTGTTTCATGAGACCCCCTTGGAAGATCCACCCACCTTGATACAAGCCTTAAACCATCACCAAGTCTATGGGTGACAATGATTTTGAGTTAAGTATTCCCCCTTTCCTCGATTTGCACCCTATATTTATTGTTGAGTTGTTGAGTTGTTTGGACCATATTTTCCACCTCTCTTGGACACCCCAGAGGTAGTCGAGCACTTGGCCCATAGTGAACTCAATCCTAACTACATTGATAAAGAAACAATCAACTAGATAATGGACACTGAGATAAAGGGCACCTTTCAATAGAACATCCAACTGTATAAGGTCATCAAAGCATAAAAGATTCTTCACCAGGGCAAGTGGCTCACTAGGAGTTAGATTCAGTAGAATTTTTCCCATATGATGGAGGAACTTGACACAATGGGAACCATTTCTACCTAATGGGGAAGGAATGATCTAGATGGATACTAGTGACCACCCACCTATTCCATTTATTTAGAATGGTTCACATCTTGGTAGTTTTTCTACATTTTTCTATGTTTCAAACTTCTAGAGCAATGTTTAGGTCCTAAATAGTTTTTTTTGTCCCTACAAAAAATTAGGGTTGTTGAAGGATTTCTTAATCCTTGAAGGAAATTATTCTTCTTCTTGATATATTGCTTACGGGATATCATGCACCCCAAACAAATTTTGTATGTGAAGGTCGTGCCCCCAAGAAGTTGATGTATCAACTAGGCTCCTTGTGGCCCACATTGTTTTTGCCACTTCATCTCCTAGGGTTAGGGTTTGGGATCTTTAGGGTTTCACATTTTATGTTAAAAGGTACTTTTGGACTCTTGTAATGTCCTCTTGTGAATGAGCGTGGCCAATACATCTCTCTTTAGAGATAAGCTACCACCATTTGAGTTAGTTTGTATTGCTTTGCAGTTTATAGTGTTTTTCCATGCAATTCCTTAATAGAAATTGGGTTTTACTATACTATTTTTCTCTCTGCAAAATATTTGTGTGTGCGTTTCCATTTCATATTGTTTCCTTCATTTCGTTCTCTAAATAATATATATAGAGGCATTGGCTTGTTGATTCCTTGGTGAATACTACTTAATGGATTTTTTAGTTTGACATGTGCAATGAGGCACATGGTTGTCAAAGACTTGAGAGTTTGGGGAAGAGGCAGTGATCGTTCCCTTGGTTCAAAGAGTTTCAGGATAGAATTGAAGTCACATACATCTAGAGTTGGACATGAGGAAGTGCGTTCTTGTGAATTTGGAAGGGATATTGTTATAGGTCAAATCAGCACTTCTCCATCCGTGATTACATTGCCCTATCGATCACACAAAAGGACAATATGGATGGAAGAGCTAGATTAACCTTAGATGAATTAAGTGCTAAGATCCCACATCTTCAGTTGAAAACCTTATTTTTTATGCATACTTCATTGAAAATCCGTGACTCTAATTATTGACATCTAGCAGGTCATGCGCGGGTTCCAATATTGACAACCCGCACACATCACTTAAATGTTGTATGCACGAGTTTCTGATAGAACTACCCGCGAACCATGCGCCTGCTTCCTAGTGTCATACTCGCAGGTATCTTAAGATGAAATTGAAAAATATATTAAGAATACGAATTGGGATTAGTTGAGTTTGGTATTGTAACTCCCCCAACTTCTGAATTCAATTGCCTCACGAATATAACTTCCTTCCTTGGCCATAAATACAAGGGGAGTCCATGAGGAAGGGGCCAATAGGGAGAAATCTATTGTTATGCCGAAGGAATTTCAAGTCAAGAGAGGAGTAGGAGCCCAGAACTTGGTTGCAGAAGTGCTTGAAGAAAGATCAGGTATATTAGTTGTATTTTGTTGCATTTCTTTGACAATAAAGATCAAGATACTCTTCCCATCCCAATAAAGTGTTATTTATATTGAATTTTGATTATAATTAATGTTATATTGTTGTCAATATCATTATATGTTTATAGTCAAAACGTTTTGAGGAAGGTATGTGTATTTTGCAGGTATATTGTTGTGGAGATTGGGAGAAAAAGCTAGGACCAGCCGCCATAAATAAGGTACTCTTTCCTAAACCCTAATATCATTTGTTTATAGTAATGAATGTAAGATCCTATGTATCTATATGTCATCCCCATGTACGTTGGTAGCATATATCCCATGCTATAAGGTAAAATCCCTAACAACAGAACTGGGGACTCCGCTAGGGAGCACCTGTTTGTTTCTGCTCTTGGGATCTTTTTTAGGTTTTCTTCAATTTTTACAGCTTTCTAGTTTTCTGTGAGGTTTTCAAAGGTTGCTTTGTTGATTTCCTTTGTTTTGATCCAGTACAGTGTTGAGTTTGCAAATATTTTCTTCTACTATCAGTCCCCGTGCGCGTGTTTCCTGTACATCCAGGTGCGCATTTTCTGACTTGTGCGCGAGTTGTTATCATTACAGCCTACGACTTTACAGTTTCATGCATAGGTTGTTAGTATATACAGTCACGAACATCCCTGTAGGTTTGAACCTTTTGCTGTAGGGTTTGATTTTTGCGTGTTGGCTCTATTCCTGATTTTCTGCTTTGCCTTTCTGTTGTTGTTGAGACATCCCTGTGTCTTTTTTGGGTTTTGTTACAGCCTCTCAGAGGTCCTTTTTGAGTTATTCATTTGATTCAGTCACTAGTATGGTTTCCTTTCTTTCTTTTCAAGTTCTTTTGAAGCCTGTCTGTGACTTGCCAGTAGTTGCAGTCACTTACTTTATGCCCTAGCCGTGAGTTTCCTGCTTACATACTCGTGGGTCAGCCGCGAGTTGCCTCATATAGAAGCAATGCACTTTTCTTGAGATTTCGCTTTTTTAATTAGGGTTTGGTCTTAGTATGGTCTTTTTTTGGTTTTGAAGGTCCTTGATTGTTTGGATACCTCCTAAACATTTATTCAGGTCAATCTAAGTCTGTTTAGAGTCTCTTTGATAGTTTTCTCCTTGAGTCATTGTGATTGTATAGTTTCCCTAGTTTGCTTTCCTATGTTCTGTTTAGTGGATTCTTTTCCTTGGTTTTCTAATGTTCAGGAGTAGTCTAGTTGTCTGTTTTTCTGCTCTACACATCAACTTTTCCTTTTTCTTTTGCATCTTGTTCCAAATTCTAAGTTTTTTCAGTGAAACAACTCTGTAGGTTAAAGTCTTTGTCAGTATTCTGATCTGTTTGGTATAAGACTTGGGCCCTTTGTCTTTACTCACATTTTGTATAAATCTTGTTTGTTCACTTTCATGTTTATTTTATTTCATAGTTAGAGAAAAAGGTCAAAATTGAAAAATCAATAACTTGTTTACAAGATTTGTCATTTTTTTCGAGGTAGGATAGTTTGTATTACTATTAACTGAAAATTAAAAAATTGAAAAAGAAATTTTGTATGCTTAGGAATGCCTAGTTTTTGTTTTGAAAGCTATAAAATGAAAAAGAATTTTGTGAAGTTTTATGCATCATTATACACACTTTACTTTCATCATAACATGCCACACACTCCACTACACCTTGGGTAAGTAACAGCTCCTAAAAAGAATCTAATTTAAAATCTATTAACAAATTTTCTTTTTAGGGTTACAGGACATTAACTAGCTTAGGATAGGATTTCGGATTAGATCACATTTAACTATCCGAGATCATTAAACTCTCAAATCATAGTGCGAATTTTTATCTAGGTAAATCCACTTATATCAAAGTATCTTGGGAATGCTCCACTTAAAACGGAGTTAAGCACGAGGTCATGTGAGACTAGAATTGTTGGGGATACCCCCTCACCTTGATTTCGAGCATACACCAAGGTTGATTTGCATACGGGGGTCCACTAGTACTTCAAGTACTCTTGGATTTCCGGCTTTGCTACCCTGCCCATTCATTTTGGTTGGACTGATGACTGTCCCCCTAGGTATTTTCATATTTGTGGTATCCTTAGTATCTTGACCTTAGAGCACTACACAGGTATAGTGGAGGGTTATTTCCACTGCACCTAGGACAGACACAGAAGGTAACCCTTTATAGTAATCTCGGGAGGGCGGTTTGGTGATTCAAATGATTGAACCCAGCGAACCTGCATTAGATTCCATGTAATTGACCTTCGATATTCTATTCGTTTGTTATGGGCCCTCATCATTGCAAACTAAATTCTGAGAGTATTATCTTTGTGTGCCTAGTCTGGCTTACCTAGGAAATTTTTTAGTGGTGTGCTCTTTGCACCTCTCATTCTTAGTTGGCCTTAGATATTTCTAGCTCACTGAGTCGGAGACTATGGATAGCATTCTGGTGAACACCAATCAAGGGACCCCTGTTTAAGGGGCTCCTTGTGCTTTTCCATTCATTGGGAATATTGGTACTGTAATATCCCTTTTTCAAATTTCATTAAAATGCCCAATTTTTCACTTTTTTTCCCAATTTCGACCTTTGACTAGTTTTACTATTTTGACCTCCAAATCAACCCAAATGCTCCCAAATCTTCTGTAGGAGTGTATGAATGGTATTTAGACTTGAATATAAGGTTCAGGGATGTTTTATGGCCCTCTAAATACTGCTGCAAACTTGATTTGTATTCTGATCAATATATGTAATTTTGACTAGTAATTTGTGCATCAAATCCCCCTCGGGTAACACTGCAAATGGCCTTCCAAATGCCTCCAAACTCCCACAAATTTATGAACAGAGGTATATAATGTGTTAAGTATGTGATTAAGGTCTCATATGCACCATTAATTGATTTTTAATACTTTTCTAACTCTCTCACATTCAACAGCAAAAACCCCCAATTCGACCCTTGGGGAAATGGCACTATTTCACCTCCCAATACAACTAAACTGAGTAAAAATGCTTCAAATGCTCAAGTACAGTACATGAAACTTGTAGAAGACATCCATGGCAATATATTTATCACAAATATATCAGAGAATCATCCATACATTCGAAATCATCATCAATACATTGGATCACAACAAGGTAGTGGGGAAATGGCATTGTTCTTCCATTAAAAATGAGATTTATACATTTCTACTTGGAATTTCGACCTGAAACTTTTTGGAGATGAAGAACAGAGTATTTACTTCATATTACAAAAGAAATGGGGCATTAGAAGCTCCCCCAAAGAGTACAATAGCTCACCAAAAACGCCCTCCCTCAAGGAGCACGAATATGCCTTCAAAACTGGAAACGGTGGAGAGAAAGTGCTGCACTAAACCAAACCATGAAACTTCCTGTAGCTGCTACCTGCAAATACAAACTCCATTAAAGCACCATGAAAGACCTGAGTGGCCTCTCCAAACACCAACTTGGATGGGAATCTTTCACCCTCGAAATTGGCTAAGGCAAGAAACTAGTCATCCACTAGCTCTCTCTTCACAAATGCAATTTTTCTCAAATCATCAAAAGCCATTCTCATACTTGATTTCTACATTTTATAACCAACATTAGCCTTCAAGGGGTCGAAATGCTCTCAATAGATTCAATAATTTTCCATTTAGAAAATATTTCTCATTTGCCACTTGTCTCCTAGTTCCAACCTTCCATCTTCTCCCAAATTCGAATTTGAGTCTCTTTAGATTCCTCCAACTCCATGAGCGCCTTCTTGAGCCTATTTTTGGGGCTGACATGTCATAATGGTCAGGTGTAAGAAGTCAGGTCTGAATTTTGTCATAAAATGTCATAGATGCTTCATTATTGTTGTCATAAAACTAGGGAATCTAGCCCATGTGTCCACTAGTCTCCAATTTGACTCTTCCTCTCCCATGGAGGTTACTATTCCTTCCCATTTCGACCTAATATGCTCAATGCCATGTGTTATGACTTACCAACTCACCCAAGAGTGTTCACCTTCCCATGAATTCGAATTGGTGAGAGAGCTGCCATGTGTCATTGAAAAATCAAGCTAGTGTGGGTCCCACCACCTCCATATGTCTCCAAAACCACTTGCCACCTAGAATTTCTCTTGAATTTATTTATTCATCATATTTATTAAATTCTTGAACCCTTCTAATGTCTAAATATCATTTATTAGTTTCCTTATTACCATCCCACATGTGCCCATCCAACCTAGGAAACTAGTAGGATTGATGGGATTGTCTTACTATGCACTTATTTGAATGGGGACATTACAGTCCTCCCCACCCAAGATTGCTTGTCCTCAAGCAATTTCAAATTTGGATTCTGCAAAATCTTCTCCTCTTCCCATGTGGCATCTTCATTTGGTAAGTCCTTCCATTGCACTAAATATTCTTTGATGATTCTACTCCTCAACCTTCTTTCCCGTGTCTTCAAAATCTTTTCCGGAACAAGTGTGAGCTGACCTTCATCATCCAAAGGAGGAAGTATTTCTGAAGTGATGATTTTCTGACCAAGAGCTTTCTTAAGACAAGAAACATGAAATACATTGTGGATTTTACTCCCTTCCGGAAGTTCTAGTTCATATGCTACTTCTCCAACCTTCCGCACTACCTTGTATGGCCCATAGTACCTTGGTTTTAATTTTTCTGCTCCATTCTTTTTGAGAGATGTTTGTTTATAGGGCTGCAACCTTAAATATACTAAATCATTGACTTGAAAGGTTCTCTCTTCTCTATGTCTATCAGCATATTGTTTTTGTTGATTTTGAGCAACCTGCAAATTGTCTTTCAAGAGCTTTAAAATTTCTTGGCTCTCTTCCACCCAATCTTTAGCCTTTGGGGCTCTACTATCACCAAATATAATGTCAGCAAATGTAAGTGCATCATAACCATATAATGCTTTGAAAGGAGACATTCCTATTGACATATGATAAGTGGTGTTGTAGCAAAACTCACCCAAGTGTAGCCATTTTGCCCATGCTTTTTGCTGCCCTCCCACATAGTTTCTTAGGTATCCTTCCAACCATTGGTTTACCCTCTCTGTTTGTCCATCAGTTTGTGGATGATAGCTGGTACTTGGAGTCAATTGAGTTCCTACCAATCTAAAAATTTCTTGCCAAAAAGCACCCATGAATCTACTATCTCTATCACTGACAATGCTCTTGGGGAGCCCATGCAATCTGAAGATTTCTTTGAAAAAAATATCAGCCACTTGTGCAGCACTAAAAGATGATGTAACAGCAAAGAAATGAGCAAATTTTGTCAACCTATCAACTACCACATAGATGCAATCCTTACCTAAGGATTTAGGCAATCCGGTGATGAAATCCATGGAAATACTGTCCCATTTTTGCTCCGGAATGGGCAATGGTTGTAATAGGCCGGCTGGACATGTAAGTTCTGATTTGTTTTGTTGACATGCTTTACATTCATTCACATACTTCTGAACATCTTCCTTCAGCCCCTTCCAAAAAAATCTTTGCCTCAACTGTCTATAAGTTTTGAAGATCCCCGGATGGCCCGCTAGTGGGGAATCATGTGCTTCTTGCAAAATTCGGTACTTGAGCTTGGAGTTATGAACTAAATAAATTCTTCCCTTATAATATATCAGCCCATTCAAAATCCTATAATTATCATCCCCTTTGATTCCATCCAACACATCACAAGCAAATTTGTCTTTGGCATATTCAACTAGTAGCATGTTTTTCCAATCCTTGGCAATATCCATGAGAGAAAAGGAAGGCCTTCTTGACAAAGCATCTGCTACTATATTATTCTTTCCTTTGACATATTCAATATCAAAATCATAAGCTTGAATCTTGCTTACCCACTTTTGTTGCCTTTCATTTAGATCCTTTTGGGTGAGAAAGTGTCTTAGACTATTATGGTCAGTTTTCACCACAAACTTGCTGCCCACCAAGTATTGTCTGAATTTGGCCAATGCATGCATAATGGCCAGCATTTCTTTATCATATATGGAGTAAAGTTTTTCATGAGGCTGCAACTTTCTGCTCTCAAAGGCTATGGGGTGTTGGCCTTGCTTTAGGACAGCCCCTATTCCTCCACCTGAAGCATCACATTCCACAACAAAAGGTTTAGTAAAATCAGGAAGTGCAAGTATGGGACAACTACTCATTACCTCTTTCATTTTTTGGAATGCTTTTTCAGCCTCTTCATCCCACTTGAAAGCATCCTTCTTAGTCAAATCAGTAAGTGGAGAAGTCAACTTGGAGAACCCTTTCACAAATTTTCTGTAGTAGGTGCATATGCCAATAAAGCCTCTCAATTCGGTAATATTTTTTGGTGATGGCCATTCCAAGATAGCCCTGATTTTTTCCATGTGTACCTTCACTCCTTCTTGCCCAATAATGTGCCCAAGATACAGTAGTTCTTTCATCCCAAACTCACATTTTGATAATTTAGCAAATAAGGACTCTTCTTGCAAGATTTTCAACACAATCTCTAACTGTTGCAAATGCTCTTCCCATGTTTTACTGTAAATGAGAATATCATCAAAGAAAACCAAAACAAACCTTCTTAGTTGCTTGCAAAATATCCTATTCATACATGCTTGAAAAGTGGCTGGAGCATTAGTTAACCCAAAAGGCATGACAAGAAATTCAAAGTGGCCAAAATGACATCGAAAAGCGGTCTTTTGCACATCTTCATCTTTCATTCGAATTTGGTGATACCCTGATCTAAGGTCAATTTTTGAGAAGTATTTGGCCCCATGTAGCTCATCCATGAGCTCATCAATCCTAGGAATAGGATACCTATTCTTGATAGTCTTTTTGTTCAAGGCTCTGAAATCTATGCACATTCTCAATGTTCCATCCTTTTTCTTCACTAGCACTACTGAAGAAGCATAAGGGCTAGAGCTTGGTCTAATGAGCCCCAACTCTAGGAGTTCTTGGATAGCTTTTTCAATCTCATCTCTAAACCTTTTAGGATGTCTATAAGGTGGTATTTGAATGGGTGAAGTACCCTCCTCCAAAACAATACTGTGCTCAACCCCCCTATCTGGTGGCCTACCATGTGGAAGGTCTCTAAAAACCTTTTCATATTTTTGCAAAAGTCTCTCTATCTCCTTTGGGTGTTTGACAATATTTATAGTTGGCTTGGGAGATGTAATATGACATTCAGCAGCCCACTCTATATCCCCATGCCTCAATATAGATCTCATGCTATTGCAAGTCACTACTTGACTTGGATAAGTGTGTTGCCCTCTCACAACTCTTTGTACTCCTTTTGAATCTTGGAATTTCATTTCGGGAATTTGATAATTTACTGTATGCTCTCCTATTGAATACAACCATTGCACTCCCAAAACCACATTAGTATCAGCAACATCAACCACATAAAAACTATCAACAAAAGTATAGTTACCTACGGTGACTTGCAGCTTTGGAACCCATGTTTTGCATTGCATTGTGTTGTGACCGGGAATGACAACTGTGAAGCCATCAAATGGTTCAATAGGTATCTTTCTTTTCTCTACCATCTCTGCATCAATGAAGTTATGAGTGGCTCCTCCATCTACCAAAACTGAAGTTCTTTGTCCTTGTACCACACCTTTGCATCGGATAGTATGATAGCGAGGTACTGCTGAAAGCACTGCCATTCTTGCTTTGTCCGGTGAAGGCTGATTTTCTTCTTGTCTTTCCTCTTCTACTGCTGTCTCATATGCCTCTTCTTGATCTGAAATATGTCCATCTTCATCCATGCCCCCATCATACCCCTCATTATCAGAAAATACTTCTATGTATTGAGCCTTTCCTTTGGTACATTTGTGCCCCGGTGTCCATGGTTGGAAGCATGTGAAGCATAGTTTCTTTTTTCTAAGTTCATCCCTGTTTAGTCCCTCTTTTTTATTCCTCTCAAATGACTCTCTTTGCCAAGGTTTCTTATCATATCCCTCCCTTTGCCAAGGTTTCTTTTCAAATTTATAGCTAGGCTTAGGAGGAAATCTCGTTCTAGGAAGCACATTTTGGAGATCCCTAGTCAAGCTCATTGCATCTTTTAATGTAGTTGGCTTGTGGGCTTTGACCAAACCTCTTAAGGGTTCAGCCAAACCTTCAGTGAACAGCAATACTAATCTTCCCATAGATACATCAGCCACCTTGACTGATAATTTTTGAAAGTCCAACATATATTCGGTAGGGGACCCAGTTTGCTTCAATTGAGCTAGTTCTTTGAAAGGCAATTCTGGATCTTTTTGTTCAAATCTTTCTAGTACCCTGTCAACAAATTCTCCATATGTTTTAACCTGATTATGACCCAAGGTTTTCAGCCCATGAAACCACCATTCATTGGCATCTCCTTCCAAATGCAAAATGGCCATTTTTAATGCATCCTCTTCCAACATAGGATTCAGCTGAAAATATACATCCAATTTTTGCACCCAAGTGTTAGCAGAATTTTGAGAAGAACCATCAAAAGTAGGAAGTGACATTTTTCCAATAGCACTATTCAATTCTTTGTTTTGGAATGGACTCCTATTGTCTCCCTTCATTTTAATCTTTTGCATAGCATCAATGTAGTCACTGAGTGGTACACCTCTTTTACACTCTTCATTCAAATCATTCCAATCATTTACTAGTTTCTTGTAATCCAATTCAAGATTGGGTTCTTCTTTGGGTGTGAGAAATTTAGGTGCAGTATGCCTTTGTGTGCTTTGAAATTCATCAGGTCTATTATGAGGTCCTGTACTTGAGAAAATATGCTCATTCCCTTTCATCTTTTCCCCTGAGTGTGAACCACTATTATCTCCTATCATCCCTTTGCCTGAAAGTTGGCTACCCAACAATTCGAAACCTTTCATCATTTGTTTATTCATATCTAGCATAACCATGGTAAGTCCTTCAAAACATGGTTTTAAGGCTTCAATAAATTCCTCCTTATGTTTTAATTTTTCCTCCTCCTCTCTACCCATTGTTTTAGAAAAGAACTCTTTTTCTGCTACTATCTCTTCTTCAACCAAAACTTCTTCAACTACTGATTCAAAGGGTGGTGTTTTATTTGTTTGGCTTCTTGTTAATACCATCAGGTGCCAAGACCATGCTCTGATACCACTTGTAATATCCCTTTTTCAAATTTCATTAAAATGCCCAATTTTTCACTTTTTTTCCCAATTTCGACCTTTGACTAGTTTTACTATTTTGACCTCCAAATCAACCCAAATGCTCCCAAATCTTCTGTAGGAGTGTATGAATGGTATTTAGACTTGAATATAAGGTTCAGGGATGTTTTATGGCCCTCTAAATACTGCTGCAAACTTGATTTGTATTCTGATCAATATATGTAATTTTGACTAGTAATTTGTGCATCAAATCCCCCTCGGGTAACACTGCAAATGGCCTTCCAAATGCCTCCAAACTCCCACAAATTTATGAACAGAGGTATATAATGTGTTAAGTATGTGATTAAGGTCTCATATGCACCATTAATTGATTTTTAATACTTTTCTAACTCTCTCACATTCAACAGCAAAAACCCCCAATTCGACCCTTGGGGAAATGGCACTATTTCACCTCCCAATACAACTAAACTGAGTAAAAATGCTTCAAATGCTCAAGTACAGTACATGAAACTTGTAGAAGACATCCATGGCAATATATTTATCACAAATATATCAGAGAATCATCCATACATTCGAAATCATCATCAATACATTGGCTCACAACAAGGTAGTGGGGAAATGGCATTGTTCTTCCATTAAAAATGAGATTTATACATTTCTACTTGGAATTTCGACCTGAAACTTTTTGGAGATGAAGAACAGAGTATTTACTTCATATTACAAAAGAAATGGGGCATTAGAAGCTCCCCCAAAGAGTACAATAGCTCACCAAAAACGCCCTCCCTCAAGGAGCACGAATATGCCTTCAAAACTGGAAACGGTGGAGAGAAAGTGCTGCACTAAACCAAACCATGAAACTTCCTGTAGCTGCTACCTGCAAATACAAACTCCATTAAAGCACCATGAAAGACCTGAGTGGCCTCTCCAAACACCAACTTGGATGGGAATCTTTCACCCTCGAAATTGGCTGAGGCAAGAAACTAGTCATCCACTAGCTCTCTCTTCACAAATGCAATTTTTCTCAAATCATCAAAAGCCATTCTCATACTTGATTTCTACATTTTATAACCAACATTAGCCTTCAAGGGGTCGAAATGCTCTCAATAGATTCAATAATTTTCCATTTAGAAAATATTTCTCATTTGCCACTTGTCTCCTAGTTCCAACCTTCCATCTTCTCCCAAATTCGAATTTGAGTCTCTTTAGATTCCTCCAACTCCATGAGCGCCTTCTTGAGCCTATTTTTGGGGCTGACATGTCATAATGGTCAGGTGTAAGAAGTCAGGTCTGAATTTTGTCATAAAATGTCATAGATGCTTCATTATTGTTGTCATAAAACTAGGGAATCTAGCCCATGTGTCCACTAGTCTCCAATTTGACTCTTCCTCTCCCATGGAGGTTACTATTCCTTCCCATTTCGACCTAATATGCTCAATGCCATGTGTTATGACTTACCAACTCACCCAAGAGTGTTCACCTTCCCATGAATTCGAATTGGTGAGAGAGCTGCCATGTGTCATTGAAAAATCAAGCTAGTGTGGGTCCCACCACCTCCATATGTCTCCAAAACCACTTGCCACCTAGAATTTCTCTTGAATTTATTTATTCATCATATTTATTAAATTCTTGAACCCTTCTAATGTCTAAATATCATTTATTAGTTTCCTTATTACCATCCCACATGTGCCCATCCAACCTAGGAAACTAGTAGGATTGATGGGATTGTCTTACTATGCACTTATTTGAATGGGGACATTACAGGTACTCCCTTAATGGATACTTTGAATCTTCCAAGATTCACTATAGGGATACCTGTTTGGTTGTTTTCCACTCTGAACACCTTGCATGCTCCTAACACGTCTCAAGTAAGCACCTCACATCAAGAGCATCAGAACCCTATGCCTGCTTCACCAATAATATCTCCTCCTCCTCTTTCTACCTCATGTGGTGAAAGTAGTAATACTAGCAACCAGCAATCTAAAAGGAATAAACGGAAGAAGAGTAGGGAGAAGATTCCAAAGCAAGGGGGCATCCACCCAGTCTCTGGAGGTCATGCTGGGGGAACCTACCCAACCTCTGATGGTCATTTTGGGAGAACTCACTTAGTCACTGTAAATCATATTGAACCTACACACCTAGCCTCTGGAAGTCATGCTGGGGGCACCCACCCAGCCACTATAAGTCATACTGGGGAAACCTACCCAAGCCTTGGAGGTCATGTTGGGAGAAAAATTTCAGTCACTGCGAATCATACTGAAAGTATGTCTTCAATCACTGTTGGTCATGTTGAGGACATGTCATTGATCACTTTTGGTCATATTAATGACAAGTCACTAGTTACTGTGAATCATATTGGAGACACTGAATCAGCCATTCTAAGTCATGCTAAGAACATTGACATTGTCGACAAACCTAATAAACATAAGCTTAAGTTCTCTTGTAATTTTTGTGAGGGAAACCACCTGACCTATTTGTGCCCTGTACTTTCAGAAGTGAAAAGAGTGTGGTCTGTAAGTCAAAATTATTTTCCTTCTAAGCAACCAGCCACTGCATGTCATGATGGGGGCAAGCTGTCATCCAATTCTAGTCATGCTGAGAGTATTGATGTTGTAAAGGATTCTAAGCCTATAGGACGCAAGCCAAAGTTCACTTGTTAACTTTGTAAGGGAGATCACCTTACTCACCTATGCGCTGCTATTCCAGGGGTGCGAAGAGTGTGGTCCATGTCTGAAGGATCCTCTGCTCCTAAATTGTCTATAGATTCCCTATAGCCTAGTCAACCTTTGGTTGATAAAACGGTTGAACCAATGCAATCTTTGGTCAACCCCACTCTTCCTTCGGAGAGTAAAGTGATCGAATCGATACAATCTTCGACCTATCCCATCAGTCCTTCGGAGACTGATGCATCTGTCCCTGAAATCTTTTGCATTACCAGTTTGGATGTTTCTAAAAATAGGGACACTTCATCTATGCTGAGTGAACCCGTACCAAGCTCTGGGATCATTTCCTTTGATTGGAATAGTCTAATTGGTGTTGGTCCCTGGAAATGCCCCATTTTGACCATACCTATTACATTATTTTTCCCAATTACACCCTACTTTCATAAACCATATACATGCCTTTTTCCATATTAATCAGCAGTCCTGACAAGGTATACATCATTATTGCTTCATTTAATTAAATGCCTAAGATTGTTATGGTTATGAATTCTATCCTTCGATTTATGCTAACTTGTGTTGATTTTATTAAGTTAAGACCAAAGCATGGGTGTATCAGTCGCAATGCCTTGTAAAAGAATCATACGTGGTGCCAGCTATTACTCTTCTAACTTGATTCCTCATATTTTCAAGGGACGGCGCATTGTTAAGATTTAATATGCTAAGACAGAAAATAGCAGCATTACATTCCATTTCACAATAATAGCATATACAGGATCACTGAAGAAACAACAAGCACAGCATAAACACAAGAGACACAAATTTATCCTGGGAAACCCTCATGGGGTAGAAAACCCAGCAAAGCTTCCTCAATATAGATGACCAGCAATATACAAAAATGCAAACCAAAGACATGATCTCCTCCTCCACCATAGCAGACCTCTCCTCCACAAGTGCGCCTCTCTCAAGTGAGTGAGTGTGTCAAATGAGGAATACACCTCCTCTATTTATACACTACTTTGACATATCTTTTACACAATACATGTAGGCTCGTATTTAACCATTAGGTTAAATACCCTATTATAACTGACTGGGCCGACCCCACTAGGGTGGTCTAACAACCCTTTTACCCACATAACACATACAGGGCCGACCCCCACTAGGGAAGTCTAAGAACCCAAGTTACCACATTCCAACGGAGGAATAAACATCTCCGGATATACAATAAGATCTTTACAGAGGAATGAAACATCTCCGGAATAATAAAGTACAAATATAATATTCTTTGAAGTTACAATATCTCAACACTCTCCCTTAACGAGAAGGATATTATAACAGTATCTGCACGAGCAAGGAGTCATCAAAATCATACATGATACATCTATAAATCATTGGAAGCTTTCTCAACATCATCAGTAACTCAAGCAGTTACTGGAACATCTTCAATACTGGAACATCAACATATTCAGTACTGAATCTTTATCTTCTGCAGCACTCGAACAACTACAGCAACATCAATGTTTGGATCCTCATGATCACCAACATCATCATCTAGACCATCACGATCAGCATCATCGTCATCATACGATCATCAGCATCGTCATCACACGATCATCAGCATCATCATCTAGACCATCACGATCAGCAGCATCGTCATCATACGATCATCAGCATCGTCATCACACGATCATTAGCATCATCATCTCACGATCATTAGCATCATCATCAATCATATCATCAATACAAGTATCCATACCAATACAAGTATCCACATCATTAGTACAAGTATCCATACAATACAAGTATACACTGCAACACACACAATCATAGTATAGGATGATCAATCCTGCTCTCTTTAGGACATGGGTCCATGGATGATGCAATCCTGTCATGTACCTTTTGAACCGAGGTCCAAGGACGATCCAGTCCTACCATGTACCTTTTGAACCGAAGTCCAGGGACGATCCAGTCCTATCATGTACCTTTTGAACCGAAGTCCAGGGACGATCCAGTCCTATCATGTACCTTTTGAACCGAAGTCCAGGGACGATCCAGTCCTATCATGTACCTTTTGAACCAAAGTCCAGGGACGATCCAGTCCTATCATGTACCTTTTGAACCGAAGTCCAGGGATGATCTAGTCCTATCATGTACCTTTTGAACCAAAGTCCAGGGACGATCCAGTCCTATCATTCAATTCTTGAAGACCTCATTTCTACGGCTCAATTCAAAGGACCATAGTCCGAGGACGATCCAATCCCCTTACCTGTTTATTCAGGATTTTATTCTCGGAGACATCTTGTCTACGGCTCAATTCACAGGACTAAAGTCCGAGGACGATCCAATCCCCTTAGCTGTTCATTCAGGATTTTATTCTCGGAGACATCTTGTCTACGGCTCAATTCACAGGACTAAAGTCCGAGGACGATCCAATCCCCTTACCTGTTTATTCAGGATTTTATTCTCGGAGACATCTTGTCTATGGCTCAATTCACAGGACTAAATTCCGAGGACAATCCAATCCCCTTACCTGTTCATTCAGGATTTTGTTCTCGGAGACATCTTGTCTACGGCTCAATTCATAGGACTAAAGTCCGAGGACGATCCAATCCCCTTGCCTGTTCATTCAGGACTTTATTTTCGAAGACATACGTCTATGGCTCGCTTTAGGACAGAAGTCCAGGGATGATCCAATCCCCACATGTCCACTAAGGACTTCATTCTCGAAGACATATGTTTACGGATCCTTTTAGAACATATGTTCAAGGATGATGCAATCCATCTTCTTTCTCAGAGACATCTATCTACGGATTCTTTTAGAACATATGTTCAAGGATGATACAATCCCTCTTCTTTCTTGGAGGCATTTGTCTACGGATCCTTTTAGAACATATGTTCAAGGATGATGCAATCCCCTTGTCAACTTAGACCCTATCTAAGGACCATCCACCAACCTCTCTATTGGCATCACCAATATAGGTAAGCACATCATCGACCTCTCTGTTGATGCAAGCAATCTCATCATAAGTGACCATATCACTCCCCCTTTCAAGGAGAGTCCTTCTGAACTACACCAAGCTTGTCTTGGAAATATTCAAACTTTTACTTGAGGTAGAGGTTTGGTTAGCACATTGGCAACTTGTTCACTTGAGGTAAAGGTTTGGTTAGTACATCGACAACTTGTTACAAATTCGAACTTTATAGTTCCTTTCTACATCATATCTTGTATATAGAAATGTCAGATCTCTATGTGCTTTGACTTATCATGGAACACTGAATTCTCTGTCATCTTGATACAACTCTGTTTGTCACATAGCATCACAGTTGGGTCTATCTCTAAGTCAAAC
This sequence comes from Larix kaempferi, assembly GCA_027924585.1. Classification (NCBI taxonomy): domain Eukaryota; kingdom Viridiplantae; phylum Streptophyta; class Pinopsida; order Pinales; family Pinaceae; genus Larix; species Larix kaempferi. The sequence continues at coordinate 2,158,248 of BSBM01000871.1, read as the reverse complement.
AATCCTGGAGCCATACTTCTTCACAACTAGCAGAGCAAGCAGCCATATATTCCACTTGTGCTGAGAGCCATACTGGACTGCTTCCTACTAAACCACAAGATCATGGTTGATCCCAGACAATAACATCCTCTCGATGTGCTCTACCTGTCTGATACACTTTCTGCTCAATCAACATCTGTGTAGCCATCTGAAGTCATGATCTCCAAAATAGCATAGATCAAAATCTATCATATCCTTTAGGTACCTCATCACATGCTTTGCAACTATCAGGTGAACACATCTAGTTTCCACTAGATACTGACTCAAGGTGTTCACAGCAAAGCTTATATCTGACCTGGTATTTGTTAGATACATCAATGACCTAATAATTTGTCTGTACAAAGTTATATACACTAACAGCTTCAAGTTGGAATCCATGAGAGTGGCCATTCCAACATATCAAGTCCTTTTAATATTTCTCGGCATACTTTCCCTGGTTGAGAAAGATTCCTTCTGATCCTTTCCATACTTCCAGACCTAGGAAGTAATGCATCAATCTGAGATCTTTTATTTTCATTTCTGCAGCCATCTTCTTCTTTCCTTTCATGATATGTTTCTCATTCCTTGTTATAAAGAGATCATCCTCATACAATAATAGTATGATCCATAACCTTAAGGTAAAGGTTAGGATCAGCTTTACTTCTGGTAAAGTCCAAGCTTGTTAGGAGACTGTCAATTCTCCCTCTGTGACTGAACATCATTCACACTCTGCATTGAGTGATCTTCTTCATATCTATCTATGCCATCTCTCGTCAGATGGGTCTACTGATATGAGCCTCAATATAATTTGAACTCTGTGGTGAGTTCCTTCTTGCATCCATTTCATCTGTGTATAGAAACCATATTCAACCTTGTAGCAAAGGTTGTGATCCACATCACCCATGATGATCATTAAGCTCATTAATTGACTATCGATCCTGGGTACCCATACAAAACCTGATTCACACTTCCTCTTTAATTATACCATTAAGAGAATGTTCTTATATAGCCACTTGGAGCAAACATCTCGTCATGATTCTCTTCCTTTTTCTAAGAGAATATTCTAGCCACGAGCCTTCTATATTTTGTCTGATTTGTAAATCATCTTGTTGAACATCCATCATTTGTTTGGTGTTCATCATTCTTCATGATCTTTCCTACAAATCAAAATTAAGTATATGATTAGTAATACTTCATAATCATGAAATCATGTTGACATGACAACCTATTATGCATACAGATATCATTTACATAGTTATGCAACTATCTTGACCAATACTTTGGCACAACACTTTTCCATATCCTGTATGCATATAGTGGCTATCTATATGCCTTCCATCTCTACCAGAACATACTATTGAGAGTGTGCACAGCTCTCAGCATGTCGGCAAAGAGGTTTCATTCTAGACAAGCAACAATGGAATGTTTTTCCAACTTACCAATCATATGCATATTAGTAGTATACTGTTCAATGCTCTATAAATATTTACACTCAGCATGATATATTATAGGAATTCAAATATGCATACAACCTATTACAGGCAATATCATTTACTATTTCAAATAACAACTCAAATACTTATCTTTTATGTTTGTGTGGTTGCCTCCCGCTTGATCTTCTGTATGTCTTTTGAACTTCTATTCATTCTATACCATTGTGCATGCTCAAGTGTCATCCTCATGATCTCATACACAAACATACACTCATTAGTATATTCTAAATGTTATCAAAACATTATAGTTCTAAATAATCTTGAAAATGTATAGTCATGATTATAGATAATAAACATTAGTATTCAAGATTTCAGGGAAGACTTCTTTTACTCATGCATATCATCAATCAAGATAAAAGACATAATATGCATAATCCCTTGATTACTAACTTTATGAATAAGCATATCTAATCATACCAAGTATACTTATATAAGGGATCCTAACACAAGGTAAGATTCCTAGGAAACATACCTGGGTTAGTATACCTGTTTAACATACCTAATCAATATCTTCTTTGTTCTCTTCAATGATTTAGAGATCCTGTGTTGGAACCTACATATCTCATAGGTTAAGCATAATAGAACAAACTCATACATACCTCGTAAGTAGAACCTCTATGTGATCAAAGATTACGGAGGAGTCTTTGTATTCATGTTGTCATGGTCATGGAACTTGATTTGTCTTTCGTGATGTGCCTGTATCTTGTTAGCAGACAACATCAACCTCATACAATACCACAGTGCATTAGTACAATCATATAGCCCTAAACAATGAATGTCTTCTACCATTCACATGCATTCATACTGTTAATAGGGTGATAAGACAATTCTAACATTAATCGAGATTGTACTAACCTGAATAATATGAGGACAAACATATTATGAACTTAATCAAGAATCAGATTTCAAGACATACCTAAACCTCCTTAAGTCATACCTGTCGAGACTTCTTATAGTCTTCTTATGTAAGGCCTTAGCCTCAACTCCCACTGAAACTTGATCTGGAGCTTGATTAGGGTTTGCTAGAGAAACCCTAAAAATTCAATCTTTGACTATCACACATTTGAATGGATGGAAGGATGTGTCTTGCTGAGCTGATCAAACTAGCATACTTCAATTTTGAAATCTTCAAAATTTGACCCCTCAAAATTGCCTTCAAAACTTCTGGATCTTCTGGACAGGATCCTGAACTAGGGTTTGATGAAGCCTACCCTTCTTCCCAATCAAAAGATTCGATTCAAGGCTATAAACTCTTGTTTTCCTGAGGAGCTTCCAGCCGTGGTCACAGACTTCAAAAATTCCAACTTTTGTTGAAGCCCTAATTTTTCATCTTTCCGATCAAAATCCCGAACTGGGGTTTGATCAAGCCTGGTCTTCTAACCAACCAAAAAATTCGATCTTGGTCTCTAAATTTTTATTTTCCTGAGTAGCATTCAGCCGTGGACTCCGATTCCAAAAATTATAACTTTCTCCGAAACCCTAAATTCCGGAAACCATGAATGAATGTGCTCAAAAAATAATTATGTTTTGACAGAAATATGTACCTGATTGTTTCTACTGTAGCTCTAAAATTTTCACTCCACAGGGTTTGAAAACCTTTTTTGTGGTAGCCTGACCTGTCATCTTTCCATCCCGATAGGTCTAACCTCATTTGGATTTTCTAAGAGAGAGTTATGCCAAGTGTCGCAACGTGAACTGTTTATGGGATAAAACAGGATAGCGAACTTGTATGGAGTGCCACGTGTCATTGTTTCAACTTGGGCCTCTAAAAAATTTTCCTGAGATATCTCACCCTGTTATATTTCCATTCTGATAGGTCTGACCTCAATTGGACTTTCTGAGAGAGAGTTATGCCAAGTGTCGCAACGTGACTTGTTTATGGGATAATACAGGAGAGCGAACTTGTATGGAGTGCCACGTGTCACTGGTTCAACTTCGGCCTTTGAAAACGTTTCCTGATATAGTACAGTCTGTGTACTACCTGTCACTTTTTAAGAAATTTCATTTGGAGCTTCCTATCCCAAGTTATGACCTTTTTTCCTAGGTCACCTGATTTTGACTGAGATCTGGAAGAGGCAGAAACCCTAACTTGTACTGATCATAACTCACAAAGTACAATGAATCTGAGGGTTCCCTTTGGACACATGGTACCTGGGGATGTTATCTACGACCTATAGACTTTTCAGATCCTGAACCTTCTCATAAATGGATTTATAGCGAAAGTTCCACGATGACTGGTTTTTGCTATATAAAACCCTAACCTTCAAATTGTCGCAACAGAAGCAAGTGTCGTAAGTGCCATACATTGCCTTCCTTCAGGTTAGCTATGATACCATGTTAAGATTTAATATTATAAGATAGAAAATAGCAGCATTACATTCCATTTCACAATAATAGCATATACAGGATCACTGAAGAAACAACAAGCACAGCATAAACACAAGAGACACAAATTTATCCTGCGAAACCCTCATGGGGTAGAAAACCCAGCAAAGCTTCCTCAATATAGATGACCAGCAATATACAAAGATGCAAACCAAAGACATGATCTCCTCCTCCACCATAGCAGACCTCTCCTCCACAAGTGCGCCTCTCTCAAGTGAGTGAGTGTGTCAAATGAGGAATACACCTCCTCTATTTATACACTACTCTGACATATCTTTTACACAATACATGTAGGCTCGTATTTAACCATTAGGTTAAATACCCTATTATAACTGACTGGGCCGACCCCACTAGGGTGGTCTAACAACCCTTTTACCCACATAACACATACAGGGCCGACCCCCACTAGGGAAGTCTAATAACCCAAGTTACCACATTCCAACGGAGGAATAAACATCTCCGGATATACAATAAGATCTTTACGGAGGAATGAAACATCTCCGGAATAATAAAGTACAAATGTAATATTCTTTGAAGTTACAATATCTCAACACGCATCTCTCCACGTGAAGCTGTAATAGGTCATTTAAACAGAGCATAGCTACAATAGACAGGACGCCTCCCGATTGGTTGAACCGTTGATCCATTAACTGCCAGTGTAACAGAATCCTTCATGATTAACGACCTCATTCATTGAGGATTTAACAGTTTAGCTGTAACTCTACAGCATGAAGATCGTAGATCTTCATTGCTGCACAAAATTAGTGGATCACGAACTGTATTCCTCATGTATAAATTCAGGAAGGATTTCAAATTCTGGGGTTGGATAATTATCATTTTGTACGAGCTGTAACAGAGAACTGAGACTGTGAATTACCATCTTTAATGAAGAGCAGAGTTACTTCTATTTATGTGTCTTAATTTGTGGTAGTTCACGGCATCTCTGTTAGAATGCCAGGGCCCACCTTCTCACGTAGATTGTCGAGTTAAGTAGGTAGTTAGATTTATTCATTTCCTGTTATGTGTTGTGGAATTGCAGAAGGTGTATTTTTGATAGCTGCAACAGAGAGTTTATGATTGCATTCTTTATTGGTAGTTTATTCCTTGCATTACGAATAGCTGCAACTATGTGGTGTGATAGTCGACTGTGTAGGTTAGTTTTGATTATGCATGTGTGTTCAATAGTTGTTACAGCCAAGCTCATCTTCCAATTCTTTTCAGTCATTTATGCTTTCTAGGATTTCTAATGGTTATCAATTTATGGTTCAGGTTTATTTCTTAGTTCTGGTTGTTGTTGTATCTTTACTGAATTCATAGATTAGGCAGATTATGGTTGAGTAGCAGTAGCTAATGGATGGATAATTTTGGTAAATATTGAATACTGTAGTTTGATAATTGTAGGATTTAACTTCTTGCAAAAGTAATCTAGTTCATTTTCGTTCTTAGATCAGTAACTGCTAGGTTGATTTATGTAGGAAGGTAGTTGCACTTTGAATTCCTAGATGTATGAGTTAGATTAGTTTTCTTTATGGAATGAGTTTGGATGAGCAGATATGTAGGATTATCATCTTTATTTATTCAATCAACTGCTAGAGATGTTTATGCATAGATTGTGCTTATTGCCATTGAAATAAAAGACCTCCTTGGGTTTGACAATTTATATTAAGCATCATGTGTGTTAGTTGTAATTAATTGACATATAGGGTGACCAACATTTTGGCACCGTTGCCGGGGATGGTAATTGATAGACATGGTTAGTAGTTGGTTTTTTATTTCATTTTAGTTTAATCATTTACAGCATGCATGAATACAAGAAAAACAAATCGGGAACCCCCTTTGAATACTAACACTGCAGGTGGAAGAGGCTGAGGTCGTAATGCAGGTCTGGGAAGATCAACATTTATTGACAATATAATTGCTAAAGCTTATTCTTCTACCAGACCACTGCGGACGTCTACAGGAAGAGGAAATTATGTTCCTCCCAATCTTGAGAATTCAGCATCAACTGTGGAGAATACAACGGGACCATCCACTCCCATTGCAGAAAAGAAACCTCCTAAAGACAAGGGAAGCGTTGTGGGTGTATCGGATAGAGAGGAGATTTATCATATCAACAGAACCAGAGTTACTAAATAAGTGTGGTTGGAGACTCGCCAAGAGGTAGAGGAAGAGAGGAGGAGAGAAGAAGAAGCAAGGGTAGAGGAAGAACGCATAAAGGAATCCATTAAATTTTGGACTGGCGACATGGATAATAGAGAACAGGAAGGAAAGAATGAACATAGGGAGAACTAGGAAGAAGAAGTGGAAGATAATTAGCCTGGTAATACTATGGCTACATTAGAATTCCCTATCCTCTATACACCTGGAGCAACTCCCATGAAAAACATCTCACCATCAGTTCTCTCGAATTTCCATGGTAAGTCTTCTGAAGATCCTGATGAATTTCTTTTGAGTTTGATATCCTATGTCGCAGCTATGATTATACATCTAGTGCTCAGAATCTGAAACTATTCCCAGGCACCTTGAAAGAAAATGCTCTGTGCTGGTTCATGAGTCTAGGTCGTGAGACCATCATTACTTGGGACCAAATGAAACACACCTTTCTTTCTAAATATCAAGAATATTGTAGAACCAGGGATAGAAAGGAACAGTTGTTTAAAATGGTTCAGAAGGAAGAGGAGAGCTTGGAAGACTTTGTGGAAATATTGTTGTACAATTTACAAAGGTTTGGACACACTGAGATTGGAAAAGATGTACGATTATTTTTCTACAAGAAATTAGGGAGGATTTCCTAGATATGTTGAATTTGTTGGGGAAAGGGGCCATCTCAAAAGAACCCTTCGAAAAGATCATTGAATTATGTCAAAGGTACTCAAGGGGATCCTCTAGAACTAACAAACGAGACAAGGATCGAGATCAAGATGTCTTCACTAGGACTCAGAAGTCAGCTAGTGGAGGAGCCACTCGAGCAGAGATAAGCAACTTGCTGGAGAATTTTAAAACTGATATGATGAGCTCCATTTCCTCAGAATTAGATGTCTTGAGAGAAAAACAGAGGCAAGTAGTAGAAGACCTTACACTTGGTGTATTCTATCCCAAATGTAGGAAAAAACACCAACTGAAGGAATGCCCACTGGACAAAGCAGAAATATGTAGAATATGTGAGCTGGAGCATGACACCAAGGAATTTCCCTCACTACCTAAGGTCAAAGAAGTTCTACAGGCATCCACTTCAGAAGTGGAACAAGCTTACTTCATTGCACGGAAGAAACCATGGCAGCCTTGCAATCAAGGTATGAATCAAGACCCATCATTTTTTATGAATAATATGAATGGTATGAACAATATGAATAATATGAATACACAATTCCCTTCACATTATTCTAGTAACCAGTGGCATCCATCTCAAAATCCAATGTAAAATCCTAATTCTTGGACACCATGGTCACAGCAGTCAAACAATCAAGCTCCTTGGAATTCCAACTGGAGAAATTCTTACAAAGGAAATAGCTTTCCCCATCACCAGACTTAGTATCAATAGTACCCTCCTCAACAGTATCCTCACGAACAATACCAACAACCACAACTGCAATTCCAAAACAATGTCGCACCTACGAATGCATCACTTCGACCACAGCTACCTGCACAACCTAACCCAAACCTGAACAATAAAGCAGTCCATCAGTTTGAGACTGCCAACATGCCTGTGTATTCCATTTCCCAAGTTCCCTACAATGATATACGATTACGATCAGGGAGGTTAATCGAACCCATCATCACTGAGGATGTTCCATCCCCAGTGACTAAAACTGGAGTGAATCAGCACTATGAGAATATTGTTCATTCAACAATCCTCATTATTGAGGATGCTGACATTCATATCGAAACAATGGCTGAAACTCAGGAAGTAACACACGATGAAGCACAGCCTACACATTTGATGAGAGAACCGCCATACCCTGAACGATTGGCCCTGTGGAAAAGAGTGGAACAACCTCGATTCAATCTCTTAGGAGAATTGAAAATTTTTTATGTCAAAATTCCACTGTTACAAGCCCTCCATGACGTGCCCATTTATGCTAAGACTGTTAGAGATTTATGTGTCAAGAAACCAGGAAGAAGGCCTAGGGATCCTCCCACTGTCCATGTATTGGGAAAACTTTTCGAATTGATAATGGGGAAGACTCCTGTGGCAAAATACGATGACCCTGGAAATCCTACTGTGACAATTCACATAGGAAACACACAAATCCCCAACTTCTTGGTAGACTTAGGTGCAGCTATTAATGTTATGACCATAGAAACTGTGAAGAAACTTGGACTAACTAACCTTCTCCCAACCCCTAGCATCGTAGAACTTGCTGATAGATCAACAATCAAACCTAAGGGGATCTTAGACGACCTTGTAATCTATGTTGACTCATGGGAATACCTTGCGGACTTCTTGGTGTTACAGTCGAATTCTCAGTTGGGGGGACACCCACTGATCCTAGGAAGACCGTGGTTGGCCACCTCCAGCTCAACCAAGCACAGAAGCTGAAACTCCACTTTGGGTAGATTTGGAGGAGGAGGAAGGTGTTCGGTCATTATTAACAATAGGGAGAGCCTTAACATTTAAAGATGAAATAGAGGATGATACCATTAACAGTTTCATCAGTGATCCCATGCCTATCAATAAGCATGTTTACTAGATTCTCGACAGTACATTTAATGAGAAAGAACAAGAAAATCTTATAGAAGAAACTCTAGTCAGTGATGCCAGTATAATTCCAGTACTCGAGAATTCAAAAAGTGTTCCAGTGGAAATTGAGCCGGGGAAAACATTGAACATCAATCCAAACCTTATGCCCAGTGTTAACACCCAAAAAGTGCTCACTAGCTCATTTCCTTATTCACATGACCCATTTGTCCACTTTTCCACCATTTGAGCCTCTAAAGCCATCAAAAGGTCACCAAAAGACCATAATACACCCCTTTTTCCCCTCAAAATGAATATTTTTCCTCAAAAAGCATAAAAAAAACCCTCAAAAAGGGTCCAGAATTCCCAAAAATATTAAAAAGGGAATAAAAATATTCAAAATATTCAAAAAAGGAAAAAGGAGGGAAAAGGTACCTAAACCATGTTGGTCAATACCATTGGTTTCCTCAAAACCATAATGGTATTCCCCACCACCAAAAACTATAAAAAGGTGGTAGGGGCTCCTCACTTTCCATCCATCCATCATCCTATCCTCATGCTGTCAAAATCTCTCTTGAGTTTTTTGACCATTGTAGCAATCTTGGAGAAGAGACCATTGAAGCCTGGAGCATCTCAACCTTGGAGCTGCTCAACACCAAACATCCTCACCATTTGAGGTATTATAATACAAAAGTCATTTTTTATTTTGTTTCTTGTTCTTGTTCTTAAATCTTTTCAAGTTTATTGTTATATGCACATGTTAGGTTCAGATTTATAATTGTTTTTGCTTCTATATTGAAACTGCTATCACATTGTTGATAGGTGCCCATTGCACAAAGCTTGGTTGCAAAACCAAGCCAACAGTTTTTCCTTATGTCCAGTGAGGTGGAACATCTAATCACTCTACTGAAACAACGAAGAGGAGCTTTCGCTTGGGAGTATACATACATGAAAGGGATTCCTTCTAATCTATGTACCCATCACATTTATAGTAAGAGCGACTCTAGGCCTCTGTGTCAACCACAACGAAGTATGAACCCGAACCTGAGGTACATTGTGAAAGAAGATATCCAAAAACTTTTGGAAGCAGGATTTATATACGCAATTTCAGACAGTGATTGGGTTTCTCCACTCGTGATTGTACCAAAGAAGAATAGGAAATGGAGGGTCTGCATGGATTACAGAGAATTGAACAAGGCAACACAAAAGGACCACTTCCCCTTACCTTTTATTGATCAGGACCTTGATACCTTGTCTCGGAAGAAGTGTTTTTCCTTTCTGGATGGTTTTAGTGGCTACAACCAAATCCAGATTGCTCCAGAAGATCAAGACAAAACCACTTTCACCTGTCCCTGGGGGACGTTTGCATACCGGGTACTTCCTTTTGGATTGTGCAATGCACCAGCCACATTTCAAAGAGTAGTGATTGGAATATTTTCAGAGATGGTAAATGATTGCATGGAGATATTTATGGATGACTTTACTCCATATGGTGATAGTTATGAAGAAGCACTGAAAAATTTAGAAAAGGTCTTGAAACATTGTGAACAAATCCAGCTCTCTTTAAGCACTTAAAAGTGCCATATGATGATGAGCGAGGGCATACTTCTGGGGCACTTCATCTCTTCTGATGGTATCCAGGTAGATCCATCCAAAATTAAGGTAATTGAAAATATACCAACTCCTGGAACACAAAAAGATGTACGTAGCTTCTTGGGGCATGATGGCTATTACAGAAGGTTCATAGAAATTTTTTCCAAACTAGCTTCTCCTTTATTTACTTTGTTGATGAAGTATGCACAGTTTGTTTGGAATGATGCATGCTAGACATCGCTTACTGAGCTAAAGAAAAGGCTGTCTACAACACCCATCTTACGAGGGCCCAACTAGGCTCTGCCTTTTCATATTTCTTTAGATGCTTCAAACACTGTCATTGGAGCAATTTTGGGACAGCAGGAAGGTAATGCTCCTTATGCAATTTATTACATTAGTAAGAACTTATCCCTTGCTAAACTAAACTATACTGTCATAGAAAATGAATTCCTTGCCATAGTTTATGCCATCAACAAATTTAGACACTACATTATTGGATACTCCACTTTTTTGCACACTGATCATTCTTCCATCAAATATTTAATGAATAAACCAATCACGAATGCTAGAGTTACTAGATGGTTGTTACTGTTACAAGAATTTGATATCACAATTATTGATAGACCAGGGAAGGAACATGTTGTTGCGGATTTCTTATCTCGACTTACTAACAGTGATGACAATTTACTAGTCGAAGATTCCTTCCCTGATGAACATTTGTTTGCAGTATCATCTCATTCCCCATGGTATGCATATATTGCTGACTTTTTGGCTGCAGGTAAGCTTCCAGCACATCTGTCGAAGAGAGAAAAAAGAAATATCATACAACAAAGTGCTAGGTATTGCTGGATTGATGGCCATCTTTTCTACACAGGGCTTGATTTAGAAATCAGAAGATGTGTTAGAGAAGATGAAATTTTTAGTATCCTTAAAACTTGCCATGATGAGCCCTGTGGGGAACATTTTATTGACAAAAGGATAGGTCATAAGGTCTTGAGGATGGGTTATTTCTGGCCCACATTGTTCAGGGACGCAAAGAAGTATGTTCATGCATGTGATAGCTGCCAAAGGATGGCCCAACCCAACAGATTAGATGAAATTCCTTTGCAGCCATAGCTCATGGTTGAACCATTTGATAGATGGGCTCTGGATTTCGTAGGGCCTATCAACCCTCCCTCAAAACAGAAAGTTCACATCTTGGTTTGCAAATATTACATGACCAAACGGGTGGAAGATGTAGCCTTGGTTAAGGCTAATGATCAGGCTGTGATTGATTTCCTATATGAAGAAATTTTTACTCGGTTTGGAGTACCCAAGGAAATCATCATAGATGGTAGACCGCAATTTGTGTCTCACAAACTGGAAGGGCTATTACAGAAATTTCATATTCAGCACAGAATAACCTCGCCATATCATCCATAGGCCAATGGGCAAGTGGAGAGTTCAAACAAGGTTATCGAGGCTATTTTGACAAAGACAGTGAAAAGCCATCGTAAATATTGGGCTGAGAGACTTCTAGAGGCACTGGGGGCCTATCGCACTACATGGCATAACACCACTAGTTTTTCCCCATATGAGTTAGTGTATGGTAAGAATGTTGTTTTCCCAATTAAATTTGAAATTAGGACTTTGAAAACAGCTATAGAAGTGAATCTGGATTTATCAAAAGCACAGAGGAACCGACTGAATTAGCTTAACGAATTGGATGAAAAACGCACAACAGCAGTAAATCATACAACTTTAATCCAACATCAATGCTCTAAATGGCATGATAGATTCATAAAGAAGAAAGTATTCCAGGAAGGAGACTGGGCTCTGTTATATGATTCACGGTTTAAGAGGGATTTCAAGGGCAAGCTACGCACTCATTGGTTGGGACCTTATCAAATAGATCATGTATTTGACAATGGAACAGCTCGATTGATCACCATTGATGAAAACAAGACACCATTATTCGCAAATGGTCATTGGCTGCGACTGTATCACAAACCGATCTCAAGGGATGCTTTCATTTCACGGGTTGCAACAGATCCAGATTATCAGTTAACGCCAAGGCAGGGATTTTTCTCAACCCCTGTGAATTTTTAAGAACTGCAATATCCACACATAATTTGTACATAAATAATTTATTTTCATTCTGTATTTTAGCTATTTTTCATTTTGCACTTGATCGTGTTTGTTTTGAAAGAATTGTGTGCAGGAATTAATTGGAGGAACAACAGTCGTGACTGGGCTAGATGATTGTAGACACCTTACATTGTTTCCTGATCTAATAAAGCTCTTTTGAAGAAGATGGATGATTTGATAGCTTTCAACAGCCAGTTGAAAATCCGCCTGTTACTCATTTTTTCACAGCTGCAACTCCCTATCTTGCTCACTCTTCCAATTTTCGCAGTTGTAGCCCCACTATTTTTCATGCCTTTCATTTTTGCCAGCAGCTGCAACTCCGCTATTCTTGCCTATTCCACCAAGTCTAGCAGTTGTGACTCCGCTATTTCCATTTCATTTTTTCTTCTTGCCAGCAGCTACGACTCTGCTATTCTTTCCTATTCCACCAAGTCTAGCAGATGCGACTCCGCTATTTCCATTTCATTTTTGCTTTTTGCCACCAGCTGCGACTCCACTACTCTTTCCTATTCTGCCAAGTCTAGCAGCTGCGACTCCACTACTCTTTCCTATTCCGCCAATTCTAGCAGCTGTTATTCCGCTATTTTTTCCTTTTCTCTAAATTTTTGCAACTGGAACTCTGCCATGTTTCACCGAACTCTGCTCAAATCTACATTCTTATTTATTGTTTGCAACTCCACTAGATTGTCTACCTTTTGGAATAGTCTCGCCGCTAGTGATCTGACTTGGATCGAATTTAAATGATGACTCCACAACTCGAATCACAGTCTGCCAAGAATGATTGGGCCATCCTGCGTACCTGTCAGCATGAATATGTATTAGCCATATTGGCGGTGTCCAACTCATCTCGGCACATGTGTATTTTACTAGTGATGGGACTGTGAATGTAATGCCATGATAGAATGGCGACTCGAGCATTAAATCCTGAAGGTACGAATTCTAACTATAATCATGATTAAGCATCAAATCAATTGCGGCAATTATGAGCATGTCTTGTCTTTTGTCACCATCAGCATTTTGTACACACTTAATCACCAAAGAATGTGTCGAGAGTAACAACCTGACTGTCATTTTACCCGATTCGAACCAAAAATTTCCCAATTTCACCATTTTTCCTTAACTGTATCATCTACCATGAGTCGAAAACTGCGCCATCTTTCCTGAAATACCCCATTTCAAATCCCGGCTATTCCATGAATGCTTCGAACGCTGTGACTTCCACATATGAACTAATAAGCACTGTATCTACTGTTTGAATTACGAAAGGAGGTTGAGATGGGTAACCCAGTTAGGGATGAACCTGAAAATACAGAAGCTCTGCGTGCCAATGCGGAGGTTTTCACCATTTTTGCAGCAGTCGGGTGGACCGAGTATTTCCAACGTCTAAACGGTTTCCACATCGAAACGGCATTACAATTTGTTTTCAACTTGACTGGTACTCATTCTGAAGTCAAGGGGGTACACATTGAGGTTACAAAAGCCATTATATCTGAGGTTACTGGCTTACCCCAGGTTGGGAAGAAATTGTTTGGACGGAAGGTGTCGAATTTGACTGCAATAAGATATTTTATCACAGTTGGGGAGAATGTTCACCCAAAAGGTCGTGGAATTGCACTGAACTCATTACCTCATCCCTGGGATCAAGTAGCAATTTTTCTGAAGAAGTATATTTCCTGTGAAGGTAGGTACCAGATTGTTTATTATTATGAATTCCCTTTGTTATCTCATCTACGCCATGGAAACCTAGTTAATATGTCGTTTTATCTCTTTAAGACCCTACAAAATATCGCTGGTTATGCAAGGGCAGCCCAACACCCAGTTTCCTCCCTCACCAATCAATGCCTAATTAAATTACTTATCTTGAGGGCCATTGCACATTAGAATTTAACCTAGGCTCAATTTCTTGTTGGAGTTGGCGTAGTTAGAGAACCGGCATTGGAATTGGTGGGTATGACAGAGGAAGAAGAGGACCGGAGCTCCTCAAATCCAGTTGGGGGGGATATGGAAACCCAAATTAAAGGGAAGGAGAAGTAGACATAGGGTAAGCTACGACAGCAGCGGACCCTGGTATAGATGGGGTATCTGAAAATCAAAATATAGGGGAAGTTGCGACAGCAGCGAACCCTTTCATCGAGGAGATGGTGATGGAAGCCAGGGAAAATGAGGCAGCAACATCAGAAGCTGCAACAATAGCCAACCCTATAGGGGAAGAAACAAACCCTATTAAAATTGCAGTAAGAGTGGCGGCTAAAGCAGTGGAAATGGCATCATTAGCAGCTGCAATAGAAGAAGATGACGCTGGAGCAACTATTGAAGCTGTGACAGTTGAAGCTGCAACTGCGGGAGTGGCAATGCAGGAAGGAGAGTACCAGGAAGGTGCAGCAGAGGAAAGCAAAGAAGTGTTGTATATTGCATCCTCTCTAGAAATCAAGGGAACTATTATGGAAGAGGAGGAATTTGACTTTTCCCTCTGGAAATTCAGAAACCCACATGTCACAGAAGAACAGAAAAACGACTGGGAATAAGGGACAGACATCTACTTCAACAAGGAAGAGGAGACCCAGAGTTGCTACAGCAATGGAAACAAGCAGTTTTAATTAGCCATCGAAAGGATTGAAGAGAAGAAGGACTCGATCTATGGCAGCAGCTGAGACAGCAGGTGAAATTGAAGTAAATATTGAATTACCATCAGCTGAGATAACAGGAGAAATTGGAGCAAATATTGAGGTACCATTAGCAGAAGCAGCATGTGTAGCAAGGGCAGGCATAGAAACCCCCATCTTAGATCCCAAACATCTGCTGACACACAGGAACCTGCTGTGGATGAACCCCAGTTTGAAAATCGCCTGTATGAAAATGAAATGTTAAGGGAAGAAGTGCAAATACTTCGAATTGAAATGGAGAAATGGAAGGAAATAAACAGGAAACAAGCAAAGAGGAATCTGGATATATTGGTGGAAGTTGTAGAACAAGTGGAAAGTTCATTCCCCAATTTGAGCCATGAAGAGTCGGGAAAAGTAATATGCCCAAAATGTGGAGACATATATAAATTGGCAGGGCATAAAGTCATATTGGTGGACGTTGTTGCACAAGCGCCTGAACAGACAAAACAAGAAGGAAAAGTGCCTGTAGTTGACCAGATGGGGGAAGATGTAGTCCAGGAACCTTCTCAGCAACTTCGAGAAATGAAGGAAAAGGACGCTGTCACATAAGAACCACCGCCCTTTGAAATATTAACTGAGGTTGCAACTCACACTGAAATTGTTGAAGGTAAAATCCAAGAAGAAAATGTTGTTACACAAGAACCAACATCTTCAAAAATGATTGTTGAGGTTGCAACTCAAACCGAGGAGGAATAGGTTGAAATGGATAGAAAGGACGCTGTCACACAAGAACCAGCATATTCAAAAATGTTTGTTGAGGTTGCAACTCAAACCGAGGAGGAAGAGGTTGAAATGGAGAGAAAGGACGCTGTCACACAAGAACCAGCAGTCCCAGAATCAATTGTTGAGATTTCAATACAAACAGAGGTCACTACAGTACCAATGGAAGATGAGGCTGCTACACCATCAATCCACAAAGTGGAAGCTGGAACATATGGTGGTGAGGTAAGAATGCTACCTTCTCAAGGAATCCTTTATTTAGATTCTGATGATGAAAAGGATGTGGAGAATGGGAGAATTCAACGGTTATAAAAGAAGATTCTACGGTTGAATATTGAGTTAGATAAATGGCATAAATACATTGCTCAGTGCAGGATAGGGATGATTTCTCTCCATGAACATAGAAATATCATCAGGGAGTTGAGAGAAAAGTGGGCTGAGGAGTTATTCTTCCAGAAAATCTGTTGGGAAAAACTTCAAAAAAGGTTGGAAGAATTGGAGAAACTTAAAACCCTACAACAAGAAAAAGACCAAATGCATATTCTTTCCCTAGAACTACTAAGTTGTGGGGTTCCATCCCCCTCTTACCCTGTCTTTCTTCGTGAGCAGACAACTTTTTTAAAATTGAGGGCCCTGGAGAAAGGAAGATCATTTGATCTAGCAACAGCTGCCCAGTTTCTAGAAACGTTTCTGGGAAGTGATTTTTAGGATCATCATTTGTTATGTGAATTATATTTACATGATAGGGCTTGTTACATTGACTCTCCCTATAACCCTATGCCTTGTTTTGGGGATGTTCAATTGAGGGAATTTTCCTCTTTTGTCATCAACCATGTGAAATGGCGAAATGATTTCCAAACCATCACAAAGAATGAAGAGAATTCTACTATCTAGATTAGGAATGAACCTCAGGATCTAAGAGGACTCATAGCAAATCATGCTAGATCTCTCAGGTTTCCTGCAATTGCCCAATACTTTGAAATTTTGTGAGAGAAAATCCTCACTACCTGTGTCCTGATGATTTTTAATATGCAGCAGTGTGCTCTAGAAGGTAGTGAATACAGATGGCTATATTCTTCTTCATCTCTGAGGGAAGGGGATCCATACTGCTTTGAGAATTTCAAGCAAGCCTTGACAAGGGTTCCTAGGTATGTGCAGTGCATGAAAACATGTGGACCTTGGTGGATTGGATTGAGATTCAGGTTTCCCCTCATATGGTTGTATGTGAGTCCTTACATGAACAACTATGTTTTGACTAAGGAAGAAGAGAAGCTGTGTTGGGAAATATGGATAGCCTTCTATGGATTTGTGCCTTATGGGGAACCACCATAACTTTCCTACAGTCTCACTAGTCTTCACAAATACAACTTGGACTCAGATTCGGACTAGTGGAGGTTGTTGCATGAGGACATGCAAATGGAGGTTTGGGGAAGATGTTGGGCCCTGGAAATGCCCCTTTTTGACCATACCTATTACATCATTTTGCCCAGATACACCCTACTTTCATAAACCATATACATCCCTTTTTCCAGATTAATCAACGGTCCTGACAAGGCATACATAATTATTGTTTCATTTAATTAAATGCATAAGATTGTTATGGTTATGAATTCTATCCTTATATTTATGCTAGCTTGTGTTGATTTTATTAAGTTAAGACCAAAGCACAGGTGTATCAGTCGCAATGCCTTGGGAAAGAATCATACGTGGTGCCAGCTGTTACTCTTCTAACTTGATTCCTCATATTTTCAAGGGATAGCACATCTCTCCATGTGAAGCTGTAACAGGTCACTGAAACAAAGCATAGCTGCAATAGATAGGACGCCTCCCCATTGGTTGAACCGGTTATCCATTGACTGCTAGTGTAACAGCATCCTTCATGATTAACGACCTCATTGATTATGGCTGTAACAGTTTAGTTGTAACTCTGCAGCATGAAGATCGTAGATCTTCATTGCTGCACGAAATTAGTGGATCACGAACTGTATTCCTCGTGTATAAATTTGGGAAGGCTTTCAAAGTCTAGGGTTGGATAATTATCATTTTGTACGGGTTGTAACAGAGAACTGAGACTGTGAATTACCATCTTTAATGAAGAGCAGAGTTACTTCTATTTCTGTGTCTTAATTTGTGGTAGTTCACGGCGTCTCCGTTAGAAGGCCAAGGCCCGCCTTCTCACAGAGATTTCCGAGTTAAGTAGGTAGTTAGATTTATTCATTTCCTGTTGTGTGTTGTGGAATTGCAGTAGGTGTATTTCTGATAGCTGCAACAGAGAGTTTATGATTGCATTCTTTATTGGTAGTTTATTCTTTGCATTACGAATAGCTGCAACTGCGTGGTGTGACAGTCGACTATGTAGGTTATTTTTTATTATGCATGTGTGTTCAATAGCTTTTACAGCCAAGCTCATCTTCCAATTCTTTTCAGTCATTTATGCTTTCTAGGATTTCTAATGGTTATCAATTTATAGTTCAGTTTTCTTTCTTAGTTCTGGTTGCTGTTGTATCTTTACTGAATTCATAGATTAGGTGAATTATGGTTGAGTAACAGTAGCTATTGGATGGATCATTTTGGTAAAGATTGAATACTGTAGTTTGATAATTATAGTATTTAACTTCTTGCAAAAGTAATCTAGTTCATTTTCATTCTTAGATCAGTAACTGCTAGGTTGATTTCCGTAGGAAGATAGTTGCACTTTGAATTCCTAGATGTATGAGTTAGATTAGTTTTCTTTATGGAATGAGTTTGGCTGAGCAAATAGGTAGGATTATCATCTTTATTTATTCAATCAACTGATAGAGATGTTTATGCATAGATTGTGCTTATTTCCATTGAAATAAAAGACCTCCCTGGGTTTGACAATTTATATTGAGCATCTTGTGTGTTAGTTGTAATTAATTGACATATAGGGTGACCAACAATTGGGCCTTGCCTTCCTTCTTTTACACCTTTCCAGATAAAGGTTGATATCAGCAACCATGCGGTTCATCGATGTATTGTAGATGAAGGAGCCTTTGTTAGTATCTTATCCCCTTATGCTTGGAGAGATTTAGGTTTTCCTAACCTTGTTCCAGCTGTTAATTGGTCGATGTCTTTCGATAAAAGACCTAGTGAACCGTTGGGATTTCTCCCTCAGGTACCTGTTACTTTGGGTGGAAAAACAGTCTTAGTTGATTTTATGGTTTTAAAGGACCCTCTGGATTTTGATATGATCCTAGGGTGTGATTATGTAAATGTCATGCAGGTTGTGTTGTCTACGCTCTTTTGTGTGATGCAGTTTCCTCGCAATGATAGCATTGTCACTATCGATCAGCTTGCATTTGTTGATCCCTCTTATTACCCAACTACATACCAAATATATCCCCCGTCAGTAGGCACTACCATGTCACAATCAAATTATGTGCCGTATTGTTCCTTGAGTCCAATTTCTACTGAGAAGAAGCCTCTGAATTCATGCTTACCTTCTCAGGAATGGGTCTCGACAGTTGATCAAGTGATGACTCCATCTGAATGTTTAGATATGTGTTCTATCTGGGATGATATACTTTCTTCTGATGAAGTTTTCCTAGAGTCTATAATGTAGTCTGCCATTCATTTGGACATTAATCCACTTACGAGCATTCTTCCACCTTTCCTTCGAGCTCGTTAAAAACAGTAAGGAGGCTACAAGCATTCTTCCACCTTCACTTCGAGCTCATTAAAAAAAGCAAGGAATCTATGATCATTCTTCCATCTCTCCTTTGAGCTCGTTAAAAACAGTAAAGAGGTCACGAGTTTAACTTTTCGGGCTCTTTAAACCTTTATGGAAAATATTTTTACAGAGCTCTTTCACGCTCTTGTTAGACTCTTTAAATATGACAAGATTTCCGAGTCCACTTGCCTTTTTCAGACTCGTTAAAGGACTTGAACAGTCATCCACTTAGGTATAATTTTACGCTTTTCCGGACCTTTGTGGATCTTTTACAAAAAAGGTATACTCTAGTCATATGTGGCTAGAAGAGTTCTTCTCTCATCGTTTTACACTTTTTCGGGTGAGGAGACTAACTGTACGAAAAAGGACCTTTAGGAGTCTTCTTTAGTGTTTTCAGACTCTCAAAACATGAAAACACCAACGAGCATTCACCTACTTTGGCTCGATGTGAAATCTATGAAAAGGTATATAGAATTATTGTTTAAGTTTTTCAGACTCTTCAAACAAGAAAACACCGGCGAGCACATACCAACTCGGGCTCGATATTAAAATCCATGAGTAGGTGTAAGGAGTTATTGGTTAATTTGTTCAAACTCCTCAAAAAAAGAAAACATCGGGGAGCATGAACCGATCCAATCTCGATATTAAAATCCATGGATCATTATTATAGAGTATTCGTCTATCTCTTCTTCAAACTCTGTAAAAAGTGAAGAAGGTCCTGATTTTTCCTCACATGGGCTCATTAAATTTACACATGGTTGGACTTGTATCAAGTAGTCTTCTCCCTCTTTCTTTGAGATTGCTTCAAAAATGAAGAGAGACCATTGAGTTTGCTTTCTTGGACTCATTAAAACCAACAAGAAAGATATTCTTTGATAAAAAGAGAAAAGGGAAGGGAAGGGTATCAAACATCTTTTCAGTTTAAAGGCAGCAAGTCAGTCATGTCCTTGAACAAAGCATCTTTTGAGTCCATTATTCAGTTGGGTTTCATTTTTGTACCTTAGGATGAACTTGATCTCAGAGTTTTCTACTTCTTCGATTGGTTACTCTTCCAATCATATGGAGAATCTGCCAATGTCTCCTACATTGCAGGTTTATATCACTTTCCCGTTATGTTAAAAGTTGCCTAAGTCACTCTTGTGTCGTGCTCACTGTTCAAGGATACATCATGTGTCGGCCATTCTGCATTTACCTTGACTTCATATGTCGGCCATCCTTGGTGTCAGTTTGTTTCATCTTGTATCATTCCTACTCCAAATCAGCTCAATGTTTTGATTATTCCTCGTGTTGGATGATGGAGAATGCATTAAGCACAGGGGCTTCACTCAATAAACCGCTATCATAGCCCGTTCGTTCGTGGCATATGAAACAATACCCCTATTTTCACTAGATATTGTATGTATCAAATTTTTCATTAACATTTTTTATACCCCTTTATATTTCTACCTAGTATATTGATATGATACCCCTCTTATGACCCCACATGAATTATACAATGCACCTTGCTTCTTTCTATGTATATTGTGGATGCACATTACTTCACCCACAATGCAATTACTCAACGACTTATCATTATTATTTGCAACATCTAATGGTCTAATGAAGAGATAGGAGATCACTTCTTGTATGTAACTATAGCCAATGCACATAGTACAACATTTAGATTGCATGTTGCAATTCCCTAATTGCTGAGTAAGCCTATTGTGGTCTAGGTATCCAAGCCCCTAGGGCTTGTAACAAGCGCTAGGAGGCTGACTAAACCTCCCAAGGCCTGTAATAGGAACGAGTGGTTGGGTATTCAAGCCCCCAAGGCCTATCGAGGGCATATAACAGGCCCTGGAGGCTTAGAGCCTCCCAAGGCTATTGGTAACAACTGGCTGAGTGCTTTTGGTAACAATTGGCTGTCAATGACCACTGTCTCTCGATTATGATCGACTGGAAACCCACTTCACCATGAAACCCCCTGGCCTCAAGCATGCCTCAAGACGCGATTTTCCTGCGTATTGGTAAGCCCGAGCCTTGCCTCAAACCAATTTTGTATTCGGCCGTGATCCCGCCATCTCCATTTGGTGGATATTTTTCCTCCCACCCATATAAAAAAGACCCCAAAGTATTTTTGTATTGTTACATTAAAAAAAAAACCTTTGCCCCTTAATATATAAGCAATATAATTTTTAGGTTTTCTTGAATATTTAATACCGCAATATGAATGAACGTGGTATTATATTGCCTTCTAGTGAAGCCCCCATGGCATTAAGGCCTCCCTTCCAGTGGACTTCTTCCCATTGACTTCTGCTCATCATGCTCTGGGAATGAATTTTATAGTTTCAGATAGTACCTTGGGGATTGCAGTCATTAGTGGCAATTTCCCTCGCTATTGAATAGTGGGAATACATCAATGTCTCATATTCGATGGGTTCTTCAAGTGTTCGACTTCAAGTCCACTTATTCACACTTGTTAGAATGTACTAGGTACCTTGGGCCCCATTTTCATTATTGGTGGATGCCCTCGCGTTTGTTAACGGTATACATCAATGACCGATAATCAAACGGTACCCCCAATGTTCAACTCCAGCTCATTTATTCACATGGATAGGGTTCATACCTTGGGATGTTTTGGATGAAGACCTTGGGACTCTAATAGCATTATCATATTTATGTTATTACCCACATTGCGCAAGACTGAGCCACACTCATTTTTGGCTCTTAATGAGACATAGATCCAACTTTTTGTTATGGCTATGATCTCCTATTTTGGACATGGATCCACGCTTGTATTTCAGTGTCTATTCTATATACATATCCCAGTTATGTATTGGAGATTATGTTGTATCATACTGAACATCTATTTGATGTCAAGATTGTAATTGCTCGCTGACCATGGTTGTTGTTTTCAGGTACTTTTGTGACTTCGTCCTATGGTTTTCTTGCTCCTCCTCTGACTTGGAATGTAATGTATTTCGGCCATCATTTCCCTCTGACCTCACACATTAGGGGGCATCTGTTATAGTTCAAATCAAAACTTCTCCGTCCGTGATCACATTTCCCTGTCGATCACACAAAAGGACACTATGGATGGAAGAGCTAGATTAACCTTAGATGAATTAAGTGCTGAGATCCCACATCTTCAACTGAAAACCTTTTTTTTCAGCATATTTCATTGAAAATCTGCGACTCTAATTATTGACATCTAGCGGGTCATGCGCGGGTTCCAATATTGAAAACCCACTGTTAGCTCTCCAAGAAACTACTTAGTGGTTATGGCTAAGTATGCTTGGTAACTTAAGAATTCAATACCCTTTTCAGTAAATGGATCGATGGGATACCACAATAGCTCAATGGAAAAGTTGCTTATCAAATAGTTAAATGAACCAGTGCTCTTAGAAACTGTAAATCAGATGATAAAATATAGAAATGAAATGTAGAATATTGCTAAGACAACCAAGTATATTAATCATGCAGGGTTTATGCAACCAAATACATGCATAACATCGGGTCACACACAGCAGTAGGAAGTTCCTCAATCCAAATTATGAGCACAGGCTAAGCTAATTTGAACAGAGTGCAGAACAATGGTGGATGAAAATATCTGATAACAACAACAAGAGAAAACTGTGATTTTTATTATAACAAGCAACTAAAACATATGGCTAAGTCTCTCCAAGCTCGAACCTCCTCCTAATAGTCTTGGTTCTGTGGCTTTATAGCCTTTACTCTGCTAGTTCAGCGAACAAAACTGAGATCTGGGCGAAATTAGAGAAAATTGGCAAAAACAGGCTTTCGGCAGTTAACTCTTCTGCTGATTTCGTGCCTTAGCCGCCGGAAGTCAGACCTTTCGGCAGCTAATGAGCTCTGTGGGGCTCGCCTAAGCTGCCGAAAGCTGTAACCGTTTCAAAAATTTAAACCCAAAACACTGCTTTCTGCTGATTTCGTGCCTTAGCCGCCGGAAGTCAGACCTTTCGGCAGCTAATGAGCTCTGTGGGGCTCGCCTAAGCTGCCGAAACCTGTAGGATTCCTGAAAAAACGGCCTTTGGAAAAAATCGATTTTCTCAACCGTCCGATGTCCGTTTTGCATGTTCGAATAGTCGATTTTGATCTACAGATCATAAGCTATCCATTGGTGCTTCCAGATCTGAATTTGGAGTTCGGGAAGGCTGTCGAAATGGCCCCGCAAGATCACGTGATTTCAGCAGAAAATTCCTCCGAATTATCACTTGACTTGTCTTTATTAATGGTTCAATCTGTGAACGAACAGTCAAAACAGAGAATTGACAACTGCTGAGCAAATCATAAACTCGAGACTCATGATAGGATTCATAAGTATGAGTTGCTTTGAGTTGGACTGAGATTCTGGCTGAAATTCAGGAATAGACTTGACATTGAAGATGTGGCACTCGATCCTAGAACTGCTGCCTCAAAAAGATGCTTGAAAGCTGGGAAGACTGACTCTCTTTGCCACCTGTAGCACTGCTTATATCAAGGCTGAAAATCTGCCTTTCAATCCTGAGGTTGATTACATACCCTGACATGTGTTTACCCTTTGCAATATGAAAAAACCTGGAGGATAGATCTCGAATTGCCTTTGAAACCCAAGACTCACAGAAGTAAATTTTTTATCTATTCTATCACCCAAAAAGACGGTGGTCAATTTGGGAGATAACACCCACGCACATCACTTAAAATTTGTATGCGCGAGTTTCCGAAAGAACTACCCGCGGACTATGAGCCTGTTTCCTAGGGTCATACTCGCGGGTATCTTAAGATGAAATTGAAAAATATATTAAGAATACGAATTGCGATTACTTGAGTTTGGTATTGTAACTCCCCCAACTTCCCAATTCAACTGCCTCACGAATCTAACTTCCTGCCTTGGCCATAAATACAAGGGGAAGCCCTGAGGAAGGGACCAATAGGGAGAAAGCTATTGTTATGCTGAAGGAATTTCAAGTCAAGAGAGGAGCAGGAGCCTTGAACTTGGTTGCGGAAGTGCTTGAAGCAAGATTAGGTATATCATTTGTATTTTGTTGCATTTCTTTGACAATAAAGATCAATATATTCTTCTCGTCCCAATAGAGTATTATTTCTATTGAATTTTGATTATAATTAATGTTATATTGTTGTCAATATAATTATATGTTTATAGTCAAAACGTTTTGAGCAAGGTCTATGTATTTTGCAGGTATATTACTGTGGAGATTGGGAGAAAAAGCTAGGACTAGCCGCCATAAATAAGGTACTCTTTCCTAAACCCTAATCTAATTTTTTTACAGTAATGAATGTAAGATCCTATGTATCTATATGCCATCCCCATGTATGTTGGTACCATATATCCCCTGCTATAAGGTAAAATTCCTAACAACAGATAGTTGGAATGATCACACAAATATTTTAGAACTTGAGGGGTATCAACGTACAGTTGCATGCTAGGTAAGTTGGATGATTGAACCAATGTTTTCATGGTATGTAGTTGGATAGTATGACCTGAAGTAGGAAGGTTGAGTCAGGAAATGAAAAAAAAGAGGTTTTTGTGTTGATATTGCTCAGATGACTAGAATTTTAAGTGGGGTAGGATGTAATGCCTTTTGTCTTCAAGGAATACTTAGGCACCTCACCTGTTTGTCTTAGCTAGAAGATTATGAAAAATTAGTGTGAGGCTTATGTGACTTGGGCACTTAAAGAACTTAGCCATGTGAGCAATATGAAACATGTTATAGTGTCAAGGTATTCATGTTGGGTAGTCTGAGTGGTGAACGATGAATTTTCTTGTGTGTGTACGTGTGTCATGCCTTATAAGAAGGAATCAAATTTAGATGGAATAAATTATTTGGTTGAAGAATTGTGAAGTTGTAGGTTGAGGGATGATTGTATATGGTAGACTTAGGCATGCAAAATATGTTGCAACATGTTAGTGGTAGATTTAGATTAAGTGAGCATATAGTTGAGTAGGATGACAAATCAATGTGCGTGGTTAGTTAGATGTCTTGGTAGAAGCACTTAACAAGTGCCAACACCAAGTGTGTTAAGAGTCCAAGTATTGTTGTTGAGTAGTTAACATATAGAATATACACAAGTGTTGATAAACATGGGGTTGTTGGCACCTCTCATGGGGTTGAGTACGAGAGTTTTTTTTTAATGATGAAGAGGACAAACATAGATAGCAAATGAATGGTTGCATGACACCTTTCAAAACTAGGTGCATGGTTTCTAATATGATTGGAGACATCAATGGGATTCATAACAAATTGATAGATATTCACCTAGAAATTGGGCTCATTAACCTCTAGTGCATTTTAATCACAATATCTAGTGAAAGTGAGAATTCTACCCCAACTTAACTCTGAATCAACCTATGATGTAAAAAAAACTTTTGTACCCCTTGGAAAATAAACAAAGTATTTTCGAGCAAGTCAAAGCTAGTTAAATCCAAGTGATGCAAGAGAAAAGTCTATGATATATGAAAATTGACGAACGCAGCCATTGAATTTGTAAGGAAAACCAAAATGATGATGCAACATCCATAAACTATACTCAAGTACATTGCAAAACAAAATGGTCAATAGTGCATTTAATAAAGATAATTCCAACCAACAACAAACAATTATTAATTAAACCTATGAAAAAATAGATCAATCAAAACAAAGCATGGTTCAAAAGGATTGGTTAAAATTATAAAAGTGGGTCCCCAAGTAGGTAGTCTTGAGGGGTTGTTGAGGCCTCAACATGTCATTGACTAGTTTTTAAAAACACTTAGTGGTCATCTCTATTATCTTCAAGCCAGTGTTTTATCATTATTTCTCTAGTAAAAATTTGAGCACACATGATAGCATGAAATAAACTCTAACACCACTATATGATGACCCCCTTCCCAAAATACAACCAAATGTGAAAAAGCAACTTGTTAGAAAAAAAAAGGATGGAATTGATATAAATTTATTTTTGAGATGTAATAACAAATACATTTAAAGTTTTCAATGGAAATGATGACAAGAAGTGTGCATGATCAATGGTGAGTGAAACACCACACGAACATTAAAAAAAATATCAAATGCTTCCTTATAAATTGTTGGCATATTTTTAGTAGGAACCATAAATAATATAGTAGAATTAGAAATGATAATAGAGGATGGAACAAGCCTATAAAATCCCCCATATTTTCCTTAAACAACCCACAAAATATCAACCAATAGGTTGACAAAAATATTGTCCCAAATGATGAAACCCACCTTCAAAATTATGTTGAACAACAAGATATTTACTATTATAAATTGTATAGAAGAGTTTATGAGGAAAGGATAAGTAGATAAAAATGTCTATGTATAACCAAATCCACTCCTATATAGTCCCAAATTCACTCTTAAAACCAATGAAATGTCAACCATGAAGCACCATGGTGTTCCCTAAATGAAAACACAATACAAGTGGAATATTGTCACTCTCTAGAAGGTATATATCTAGGGTTTTCATCCAAGGAACCTCATTGAAATAGCTACCAAAATTGATTCTC
This sequence comes from Larix kaempferi, assembly GCA_027924585.1. Classification (NCBI taxonomy): domain Eukaryota; kingdom Viridiplantae; phylum Streptophyta; class Pinopsida; order Pinales; family Pinaceae; genus Larix; species Larix kaempferi. Next base: position 2,131,376 of record BSBM01000871.1, on the reverse strand, counting down.
CCAAAACCTCTTTTTAAAATAGATTTAGGCATAGAATGAAGCCCTCAGGCTATCCACCAAGGTGGGTCCCAACCTGAGCCAACCTACTAAATTTAAGCAATTATAGGAAACAACCATTATTCATCAATCAATTAAAAGGAAAATAATTACAAACATCAACTAAGCGCCTCTCCCATTATTGCACAACCAACTACCAAGTACTAGCATTTCTAAAAATAACAAGAGAACCACATATTCCTTAGCCTGCCAAGGTGATAGGGAGATTACATCAAGTAAGTTCATAAGGTTTTTAGTCAAAAAGAGCCGAGACAAATGTAGGTGGGAATGTACAACCTACATGTGACATACTAGAGACAAAAATGAAAGGGAAGGAGATCATCTTTGACCTTATCAACCCATGTGATCTCGCACAAAATATATGAGGATGTTGGGAATCTCAAATAGGCATCTCTAACTAACCAAGGTAGACCAAATCAAGCATTCATCCTAAGGTTTATCCAAGGAAGGTAGAGTATGTATAATCAAATAAACAAACAAAAAAAGTATAAACAAGACCAAAGAACAATCTATAAAAGGATCTCAAGGGGATCTTGTATAGGCACTAGGCATCAAATGGGGGAAAGAGATTCATAGACCTCGGCCTAGATAAGGGGATAACTAAGGAAAATTGCACCAGCATATAGTAAACCCTTACAAAATATGGGTAGCCCTCATGTCATCTTTTGGAATTTAGTGTATGGATGCACTAAGTGTCAAATCCATACACTACACTTGTCATCAAGAGGGTTGTTGAAAAAAAGGTTGTCAACAAGAAGATCCTTAAAAAGAGGTTTGTTGACAAGGGAACCATTAGTAAGGGGGTTTTCAACAAGGGATCCATCAATAAGGAGGTTGTCGACAAGGTGGTCATTGATAAATAGAAGTCATAGAAGTCGTTGACAAGGATGTGGCTAGATCAGTCACCCCTCCTTAGAAATTAATGGCCCCCATTTTGGTAAGTTTTGGGACCAAAGGTGCAACTGGGTTCTTATTGTTGTTGACATAGGAAAAAGTGCCATGGAAATGGATGTCGAGGTTTGATTTTAAAAAGTATTTTTTCCCATAAGTGGGAAACAACAAAGGCATATGCATTCATTGTTTGTTATTGTATGGTTGCATAAAAAATAGAGTGCTTCTTGCTACCATGACCATTGATCTTCCTTGCATTTTGCGCTATTATAGATGGATTCGCATAGTGGTAGGAGAGACAAGTGTGACTGGAGCATATATTGGAAATGTATTTTAAGGATCAAATTCATAGTGGGAATTTTAAAATTGTTGCTCACTATGATGGTAATTTTGTTCAAAATATTCATGAAATCACTCTCTATAGATTTTCGTCGTCAATTGGGGATAGTTGCAATAAGTTGCTCCATCAAATAGATTACATTGTTTGTCTTTGTTTGTGGTTGTGGCGGTCCTCTACATTATAGTAGAAAACTTCTTGTTGTAACAAGCCAACTTTGGCTACATTCTAGTAGATGATGTTTTTTTGTAACAAGCCAACTTTGTGAATACAATTTATGACTTAAATAGAGTGAGTATTAGTGTAATGAGCCAATTGTGTGCATAAAATATATGAATCAACGAGAAGCAAATGCTATGAGAAAGTATTGTAAAAGAAAAGAGAGACATAACTATGTCATTTGTAGTCTATGGTTGTTACCATTGAGATACAAATGAAAATTGTATGTCGAATGTGATAAATGGAGGAATGGATGGTCAAGTTCGTTACGCTACTAATAGTGTATATCACAAGTACCAAGGTTTTGTGGCTAAAATAACTAAGATCATATTTTCGTTCTAATACCATTGATCTAGATTATATAGTCATCCAGTGAAGAACTTATCAACATGGGACTGATAAAATTATGGCAATTAGAAGCATGAATAAATTAAGCAAATAATGAAAACAAATGTGCCAAAGAAAAAAAGATCAAGCAATGTTTGTATTATTATACGAAAGACGTGCACAAATGAGAGCAGTGTATAAAAGATAATGATATGATTCATTGCTATGATTATATACTATATTTTATATAGAGAATTACATTTCAATTATAGAATTTTATGCTTAGTTGTTGAAGGTGATTCAATTCTATAAATGAAGTTAGTTGTCTCTATCTGAATGTACCACATGTTGTTGCAAGTGTTGGCACCAGAATGTTATAATGGTCCATGGAGGTTGGCATTCATGGGTGGAAGAGTGGCTGACAGAAAATGGCCCTTCAAGAAAGGAACTATCAACAAGTGATCCATCAAAAAGGTTGTAATCACCAAAGAGGGAGTCTACAACAGAATCATCAACAAGAGGTTGATCAACAATGAGGTCCTTGACAAGGAATTCATTCACAAGAGATTCATCAATAATGAGTCCATCTACAAGGCATCAATCGATGAAGGAGGCATCACTAAATGGGGCGTCGACAAGGAGTTATTCTACAAGAGTTCATCAACAAAGAGGTTGTCAACGAGGGGGTAACCAACAAGAGGGTTGCTGACAAAGAATTTTTGCAGACATGGGTGTGATAGTTTTATTCCCTACTCTAAACTTCATATTAATTCATATATCATAAATAAAAGCATGTACAATATCATTCTACTTTATTTTCAACATAAATGCATATATTCATATCCATGTATTATCCAATAAATTCAACATATTATATCATTCTATAGTAAATTAATTGAACAATATAGGCCAAAAATAGAAAATTATTATTGTATTTGTATTCTTTTAAAAAGTTAGTATATGTATCAAAGACTTATCTCATTTATGACATGGCTTGGGCCTAGCAAAATCACTAGGGTTAGTGCAATGTCTTAAAATGCTAGGCTTCCCTCTTATCACTAGCTTATCTTTCAATATTCCTTTTCCTCATAACCAAGACAATTCCTTTCTTCCAATAAATAATAAATGAAAATCATAGTGAAAAATAATGTCCCTTTATGTTTTTACATATTAACTTTTAGTTATTACATAACCACAAAATAACTACTTACTTTTAACTTTTTACATTTTATTTTTATTTTTAAGAACTCTTATTTTATGTATTACACGAGGAAATTGGTACATGACAGTGGGAACCATTGCCAAATGAGACATCGATAAGCCAATGAAATTGTTTTCAACAAAGATGTGCTCCATGATGCTTATCCCAGATGTTGTAGAGATTGAAAACAACCAAATGACATTAATCATGCAAATGACTAAAAATTTAGTCAATCACACCCTATCTTTTGCTTACATTTTTCTTACTCTTTGTTTTCCTTCTTATCCTATGTCAAGGTGCTCTATAACTCTTAGACTCCCCCATTTCAATGCCTTCCCTCAAATTTCTAGATATCATATGGGTTTATTTTGTTACTTCTCCATGTAGTCATCTAACCTTTTGGTTACTCTTGTAGTTCCCTTCACTCCCGTCTTTTTCTCCATTTTTAACTTAAATCCACCCTAATTCATATCTACATGTCCTTCCATTGCCTCAACCCTCTTAAGTTTTATGCCCCATCCCCCTACATTTTTTTTAGCATTCTTCATTTCCTTCCATCATGGTCTTTTCTTACCAATAATTCATCCCCTTCTTTCTAGTTTGTCATCTCCCTTTTTAGCACCCTTTCATTTTGCTTCTATTCATATTTTGTTAAATCTCCTCACTTTGCTTTCTCCCCCCTTGAATTTCTCCATCAATCCTTTTTTCTAGTGTTTTTTTCTCTCCTAAAGTGATTTAACTTTGTCTTCATTTGCACATTTCATTACTTTCATTTTTATTATTTTTTCATCTCACTACTATTCATCTCTTTTAAAACTCCATTATTGTAGTTTCATAATTTAACTTTTCTCTATTTTAATCCTCTCTTCTTATATATAATTAATCTCTTCTTATATATAATTAGATTAAAAAAATTAACAATAAATAAAATACCCAAAATCAATTCATTTAACTTTACACTTACCACTCGTTAACAACTTTCACTCACTTAACATTTTTACCAAGCTATATTTTAATCTTATATATATATATTATTAAAAATTCAATCAAAAATTATGTAAAAAATCATTAACAATATGCCAAAAGCTACCAAATAATCGATTCAAATAACTTTCATTTAACATAACACTTACTCCTGGTTAACATCCTTACTTCCCTGCTAATATGAAAAGTTTGTTGTGTCCTTTTTACATAGTTTTTGTATGTCCAACTTAAATAAAAGTCTCTTGTGTCCTTTCACATGCTTTTCGAAGTAATCTAACTTAAATAAATAAGTTTGTCTTATTAGTTAAACCTCCAGTAACGTCCAGTAAACTATGGATCTTTTCTATTGACATGATTACACATAAGCTTTGTCTTTCCCTTGTACATTAGACTTACCTCCCCCGAGTGTCACATTCTAATTCTACATGCATTTGAGTAGATCCAGCAGAGACATTAATTCTTGTCCTTCTAAAAGCCATGCAATATTGTCTTTCCCTGTTCCAAAAAATATCAGCAGTTGCTTATGAAAAGCCGATGACAAGTCATATATCATTGTCACAAACCATAAAAATCATTTTTTAAGCTCAATGAAGTTACCTCATTTGCGCAACACTACAAATTTCACCAAATAAACTGCAGAGGGTAGATATTGGTAATAGTATTGGGCAGTCTGTAAATTCATAACATTCTTTGTTTCAATCCAACAACTATGCATATCAGTAAACAGAAACAAATATCATGTTCTATGAGTCATTAGTTTTTAATCAAATTCTTTCAATAAATAGTATATAAGATGAGATATTTTCAATCTTTCAATAAATAGCAATAAATAGTATATAAGATGAGATATTTTCAATATTTATGATGAAATGAAATATTTTCTATATATTTAATATAAGATATATATTTTATTATTGTATATATCTCATTCTATATATAATTATTGAAAAAATATACCCAATACAATAATAATAATGAATAATAAACCGATGTAAATTTAATGATTAAGAATCCACCATGAACAACTAACTAGTAGAAAAGCATGCATATCAATAAATATCAAGTTCCAAAAATATCAACCATACATTTTACAAATATAATTGTTGAATATTTAAATTTTCTTGTATATCACATATTCTTTCAATAATTGGTATATAAGATGAGATATATATTTCAATATTTATGATATATAATACCGAATATGAAACATTTTATATATATGTTAGATATACTATAAATATATTTCAATACTGTATATATCCCATTTTATATACCAATTATTGAAAAAATTACACAATGATAAGTACTGTTAATGATAAGTGATGAACAATGTCAACTAGTTTGTGGTAATTGAGGTAATTTGAATTCTTTAATGACAGAGAATCCACCATCAACAACTAAGTTGTGCCCTGTGACATATCTACCATCCTCTGAAGCCAAGTAGAGGGCAGCCATGGCTATATCTTTAACTTCGCATCGAACTCCTTTCAGTTCGCCTGAGTAATCGAGGAACATGGCGATTTCTTCTAAGGAGCATTCAGGATACAGCTGTTCAAGCCCTTCAGTTGCAAATGGAGTTGCAATGGCATAAGGCGAGATGCAATTAACACGGATTCCATGCTTGGAAAGCTCGCTGGCCACCGATTTAACCAGACCCGGAATTGCGAACTTGGAAATAGAATAGGGGTGAGGAGCCACTCCGCCTATGAGCCCGGTTATGCTGGCTGTGCACAGGATGCAGCCTCGCTTTCTGGGTACCATCACTCTCGCTGCGTGCTTCATTCCAAGAACCATTCCCCTCACGTTTATATTCATCACGTTATCGAAATCCTTCATGTCCATCTCCGCTATGTTGGAAACCAGGGGCCCAGAAATGCCCGCGTTGTTGTACATGATATCCAGCTGCCCGTGCTTGGAAACTGTGTAGTTCACCGCCTCCTCTACTTGCTCTTCTTGCTTCACATCGCAGTGGATGAAATCCGAGTTTGGTCCCAGCTCTCTGGCTGCTTCCATGCCCAGCTCATCCTGTATGTCTGCTATCATAACTTTGGCACCATTCTGTATGAATTCTTTCGCCGAGGCTCGCCCTATGCCGCTAGCTGCGCCAGTTATCAAGGCTACCTTGCCTTCGAGCCTGCAAATCATAACCAACTTTATGAGCCGGTCACTTTTACAAACATATATACAAGAAAGCCTTGTATTATATCACCCCAGTACTCAGTCAGATCGATGTAACATAGGTTCATAATCAACTTCATATGTTAATCACAAGTGATAAGTCCAAAAAACCCTATTAAAACACATAATACAACCATATGTTATTGGCCCAGGTCCCAGGGTTTAGAAAGGCCAAAGGTCTGGACGTTCTTGTCCAGAAGAAGAAGTTCTTACCTAATTAATTGAGAAAAAAACTTTTCATGAAGATTCATGACAAACTCCACCAACAAATTACTAAAAACCCAGATGTTAACGGAGCCTTGTAACAAACTCCGCCAACAAAGACGTTATGAATGTCCAAAAAACCAGAAGCTCAGAACAATTTCTATTGTGTATTTGCAATATATTTAGGTTATTGGTCTCGTGCAATTGTAGTAAGTGGATATTTATAGGAGTAAACTAATCCTAGAGGTTAACTTCTACAGACATTAAAATGAAATTTTCTGTTCCTCCGATACTATATTATTATATCAATAAAAAGAAAAGCTTTTATCAGTCAGAGCATAGAACAGATCGTTCAAGGACGGTAACTTTCCGTAGTCGGACAGGACACCCTTTTGCCTGTTTTATATGTCATTAATGATCTGCAGATTTGTACAGATTGTGTGCTCTGGCATCACTTCTTCTGTAGTCAACTGGCCCAGCAACTAGTCCCATGCATCGACAATTTCTGAATTGGACAGCTGAGCACTGGACAGATTGGCTGGTAGGCACAAACACCCAGAAAAAGAAAACAAAAATATCTTGCTGGTATTTTCATTAAGCATAATATTCTACTGCTGCTGCTGCTTATGATAATTAGCAGGACTAATACTAGCTAGTTCTTTCTGTGTTTAATCAAACCCAAGGGAACAAATTACAAGCTTGCCAGATGCACACAGAAAAGATAAATCAAGGGAAAATAGTTTAGAGAGACCTTGACCCTGCTTGGGTTGAGCTCAGCCTGATCATGTTGGAAGAACTGCCAGAGCTGCTGCGGATTCTGAACGCTCCCACATTATAGAGCCGGCTCAGAAACTGCTTCCTGTCACAGCAATTAATTTCTACATCAATATAGCCCAGGGGTCTGAAAAAAACCGCTGAAAAAAGCCCAGAGACAAATTGCAGAGTCTAAAATCTTACCCGAACATTATCATAAAATTTGTGCAGTCAATCCAAGAGCTGCAAAGTCTTATGGCCGAGACAGAAAGAAAGCAAGCTGTCTGTGTACTGTGTGGCCCTGTGTGCCTTAAATATATGGTGACCTAATGCGACAGCAAAGGCCTTAATGTGTTTGCAGGAAACGCGTTAACCAGCTGGATCCAACGCAGGCAAATTGCTGAAACGAAGGCACCCATGCAGCAGCAGGAGGCGGCAGGGTAGGGCAGTTTTAACTTTTAACAGAGAGAAGAGCAGTATATAGATTAAATAATGGAATAGAATAGACTGGAATCGTGGTTGTCATACAGGTGAAGCAAGAAGCGGGAAAAAGGACAAAAGGTAGTCAGCCTACCAGCCGGATTGATGGAAGATTCTCTCGCAGTGCAGCCACCGGATTCGTTCTCATCACTTAGGACACAGGCCCACCTCACCACCCCATGCAGAATACTTGCTTGGAACCTTGACTTGAGACGGTTCTTGCTTGGAACCTTTTGACTTTGAGGGTTATTATTTGGAACCTGGTAAATGTGTATGTTTCTATTTGCTGGTTATGTCACATCTTCCATGTGTATTTTTGGATAGCTAGCTACCATTTGTAATTTGTGTATATGGACAGCTATTATGTGGTATTTAATCTGTGGAATATGGACAGCTATTATGTGGTATTTAATTTGTGGAATTTGTGTATATGGATAGTTATTATGTGATATTTAAAAGTGTAGTTTTAAATTTATAGGAATTTGGTAATAGAAAAAACAATATTTTTGTTATTTAAAAGAAGAAAAAATACATAGATGAGATTATTGAAGTGTACATAAGTTCATATACAACCAACCACGTAGGATTATCAATCCAATCATAATTATTTTACACAATATCAAGAGGGTAGTCAATTCATAAAGGAAGTACAAAAATTAAGAGACCACTAAAATTATCCAGTCTAGTTCACAAGTCATTTGATCAAATTTGTTCTACACAATATCAAGAGGGAAACTAACTAAGAGACCAATGAACTCATCCAGTGAAGCAGCAACAATGTGTACACATTAAATCATAACATCCAGGAGCCATGAAAATCAATAGTGTTTTCCAGAAACACCTCCACACTAAGGACTCCTTCCACACCATCCAAAACGTCCTTGGATAATATATCCTCATCAATGTTCAATTCTCTATAAATGTGATCAAAAGAGATATCATGGAAGGATGCAATGAGTTCTTCTGTATGCTTACACCAATAAACCAAAGAGACCACCCGTAATGAACATAATTTCTTAGCCCAATTTACAATCACCATAGAGTCACCAAAAATCTTTATTGAGTCAATACCCAAAAGTGAAGCAACATATAGGAGACACCATAAGGCCAATAGTTCAGCCTTGGTGTTAGAGCCCCTCCTACAATTCAACCGAAGTTTAAAGAAATGCTCTTCATTTATCTTCAACAAACATCATGCACCACCACTGCCTCCTTGAGTTGCACCATCAAAGAAACCCAAAACTAAAGAAGAAACAAGAAGGTTGTTGATCTATCTTATCTTCCTATGATTTCTCACCACCGGAACGTAATCCCTGTACATGGTGATAATCTTCAAGACACTAGCATTACAGATTAGAGATCTGCCTTAAAAAATGACTAGGTTTCTTGACTTCCAAATTTCCCAACAAACAAAGGCTGGAATGAGCTTTAGAAGATTTGTACCAATTGTAAAAGTCGCCTTCAATAGAATCCATGTCCCAGATTTGTTGAATATTATATTTAGATTAATTAAAAATTTTGATGTCACATAGAACTTAAATTGTAATAAAATTATCATCAATATTGAAATTAAGAAATGATAGGGTTTCATTTTAGGTATGGCTTCATCTTGTTCCAATTGTTTATTTTCATTTTTGGAATATGATGGATTTTAATTAATTTTTTTAAAGTCAATTGATTATCAAAATTAATTTTCTTAATCTTCACACCCAAACCTCTAACCTCTAGCGAATGTTATTGTATACTTGACCATATTAAGTTAATCACAATATATGTTGAGATATATACACAATATGTTGAATATATATGTTAGATATACCATCAAATCTAAAAAATTGAAGGGCCGAAACATCCATTCATTACCTCCAAACTTGTAGTGCGTATAAGACAGTAGGGTCCCACCGTGATACAGAGACTGGATTCGACGCGAGTCGGACTGCCCGCTCCATCCGACAACATGATCCGTCACCCGTCGGTGTCATACGACCGTCGTGCAGTGAATCTGAGAGAGTCAGGGAAAACTAGCGGCCGGCCAATTTGATTTTTAACTTCGCGAGCAAGTGATCCCACCCGCCGCTTCGAAAGAGAGATACGGATATTTTGAGAGTCCCACCACCGGCCAAAAAAATCAAACCGAGCCCCTCCGCTCCCCCCAGCTCCCCCTCGCTGAGTGTTGTCATTAATTAAAAAATCATCATAAAAATCAGCCCCCCAATCTAATAATCTCTCCTATGTCTCCCCTAGAATTTAGAAAATCTGCTTGTCCCCCACCCTTAGAATATAGAAAAATTGCCCTCCTTCTCTCCTCCCTGTCGTGTCTGTTGTTCCCAGACCAAGTTTATTGAGAACAGAGAATCCCCTCTTATTTTATGGGACGCACCAAGTTCTCCATGGGAATGAGAATATTGACTAGACTTAGGGTTTCCAAATTTGAACATGTGTTGGGCTTATAATGGTTAATTATGTATTGGTTTTGGAGAAAGAAAAGAATGTGTGCATGTGGGGGTAGGGTGAGTCCTTCGAAACCCATTTTAAAAAGCAGCAAGATAATGGTTGGTCCTTGTGTTATGATGGTTGTTGTTGGCAAAACCTTTTAACTTGTTTATTGCGTATCTCCATGTATATCTTTATCTCCTTTCCATGCCCTGCATGGGAATCATTGCTTCTCATCGAGCTTGATGGCATGCTTGTCATGTAGTTTTGGAGGGACTTACACCAACCCCACCCCACCCTTGCCTATGTCTCTTGCCTGGCCTTGTGACTTATGATGAACTTCTCCTCAGTTGAGCACAAGATACATCATCTCACCACACAATGATGGCATTCAACTTCAAATCCTGCATTGGGTTTGTGTTGCAGAGCCTTCTTGTCATATGATGGCCTTGAGGTTTAAACTTGGAATGGTCCATATTGGACCACACAATCAAAGAAGATATTGGGTTTGTGTTGCAGAGCCTTCTTGTCATATGATGGCCTTAAGGTTTAAACTTGAAATGGTCCATATTGGACCACACAATCAAAGAAGATATTTTTTTTTGGTTCAATGATCAATCCAACATTCTTAAAATGTTTGGTTTTAAATTCACTAAGCATAAAGTTATCCCATTATAATGTTATATTATCATTTAAAATTAGTCTTAGATTGAAAATTATTTGAACCTTAGATTTATTAAATATAAAAGAACCAAATCTTTTGTGGAGCAAATATTTTTTACAATGTAAAAATTTGAGGAAATGTTGTTCCTCGAAGGATTTGATCCTTGCGTTTGATAGAGTCGTGTGTGTGTATAGATAGATACATAGATATATCATTAACAGTTTACATGACGTGAATGTTACACTCACTTACTCACTTGTGACACGTCTTCCCCATACTATGTTGTAAAATGAACCTCTTGGTGCAATCCCCAAGTTTATAACAAAAAACAATTAATATATTCCCTATGGACTTATAGGAGCAAGGAAAAGCATAGGCACATGCAAGTCCAAGTACATGTGGTGCACATGGAAGTGATATGTATACAAAACATAGTGAGGCGTAAGAGATAGGAGTACAATGAGTGATGAGCCAAGGGCATTGAATAGTTGTGCATGGAAGGTAGTGAAATATGCATATGATTATTATGACAGTTATGAAGATTCAAAGTAACATGAGGATGTCGAGGCCATGAGAATGGTTAGAATCATGGAGGAAGCTTAAGAGCCACTTGAAGAAGATGAATAAAAGACTAACATTAACATAAATAGGATGACAATCAAGAGAATTGGGTTGGTTAGTTAGTGCGACCATAGAGTTGTAGGGAGAGAGTAGACCATTGAGTTTGAATAGAGCTCTAAAGATCATGATTGTAAATCAATATGTCTTCATATTCATGTTGATGAGAATGAATAGACATTTCTCTTTATAATTTTGAATTCTAGTTTTGTACTATGTTTATGTGCTAGCAATCATTTTAGCTTATAGATTAGATCTTTGTTTTAATCATTATCGTTGCATACAATTGTGCATCCGTATTGAGGTATTACTTAATCAAACCATTAAATTTTTATATCCTTGGCAACAACAACATGTAAATGAGCCTAAAAATTTGTGAATTTCCATCTCTTAATTGTTTGCCTCTAGTTAAAAGTTTGACTACCTACATTTGAAAAAAGAAAGTTGGTTTTATTTATTGTATTAAAAGAAGTCTATTATGTACCACATGTACAACTAAACAGGGAAAAGCAAAAGTTGATAACTTGTAAAGTAAAAAAAGGACAAAAGTGAATATATTAATTTGAAACTAAGAGTGAAAATTGTTGCTAAGAGAATAACAAATAGAGCTCTTAAATTAGTATGTATAAAATATCTAAGATGGATAGAATTTGAACTTGGAAAGTCAAACAATAAGATGATAATATGATTATAGCATTGAAACCCAATGCAAATCCAAATTTAACTACCATAAAACTTACAGTCGTAGAATCAACCTTTGCTCAATCCTATGGATAACATTAAATGATCATATTAATGCTTATATGCATTCCTTTTATACAAAAATATTCTAAGAAGTCAATGCTTCCTTTGGGGAAATGCACTTGGTGCAGTAGCTAATCGGGTTACTCTAGAAGCTTGTGTACAAGCTCATAATGATGGGCGTGATCTTGCTTGTGAAGGTAATAAAGTGATTTATGAAGCTACTAAATGGAGTCATGTACTAGTTGTTACTTGTGAAATGTGGAAGGAGATCAAATTTGATTCCTCTCCCCCTTCATTAATACATTAATACATTGACAAGATATATTTATATCCGAACAAGTTTAGCTCTTTAGTACTATAATGAACTTTGGGTTCTTTCATATGGTGACTATCATCATAATAAAATACACATCACTCAAATTATTTCTTTCATATGGTAACTATCATCATAATAAAATGCACATCACTCAAATTATTGTTGGTCACAAATTCAAAAGAGACGAATTAAACCAAACTAAAATAATAGACTAATAATTTTTCATTATCATGGCATTGATGAGTTATTAATAATTCATATTCAAACTAAGCCCATTATAGAATTGACAAATGATTGTGTTAGTTAAAACTATAACAATGCAAATCCATGTTGAAATCATTACTAGTTTGCTAGTCCATACAAATACTAGAATTCTATCCCCACCATGTTCATAGTTCAAACAAATTAGAAGGCCCCTAGTTATCATTAAATACTTATTTTGCAAATTTTCTTATGGTGTGTCCCATTGTATTCCCATGCCTTGTTGATCCATGTGTACCCCAAGTGACCTTGATGTGTCTACCACATGGAGCTCTTATACTGGTTGTATCCCTAACATGGTGGCTCTGCAATTCCTTAACCTTCCTCTTTTGGGAACTTATGTGCACATAAATCCAAAGTCCAAAACTAATTGGATACAAGTTATAATATGTCAATCCTTCTAGGCAAGGTGGATCTTGGGTTCTTAGCACTCCAGGTTGTATAACTCCACCTATGGACCTAACATCCAAATAAATTTCATTTGATAGTCTCTTTATGTGTGAGATATGAGTATGTTTCATCCTTTTTGCAATTTATATAACACAACCTCCTCTATAGACCTGATGTTATTTAATCAAAATGCATTATAGTATCGAGTGTATTCATTGCGTAGGTTGAGTGGGAAATTTATGTTTGTTTCTCATGCAAGTTTTGCTATCAACTTGACCATTGAATTTATTATAATGTTATGTTTTGGGGGGTTTACGATCTGAGATGGATTGAAATCCTTGTGTTTTAGGCAATGTGAAGAACCTTGCATGGGTACAACCTTGGATTAAAATAATCTTTATATCACTTTAGTTAGAAGTACAAGGGCCCATGTAGCAAGGGAATCAATGAGCATTAATAGAAGACCACAAGACAAGTTTAGACAACCACATTACCATGATGATGTCAAAATTGTTGATATGGCATCATGTGAACTACTTACATCTTGCTTCATGGTAGTATTACATCAACAAAAATTAATCTCACAAGATAGGTGGTTGTTCTTGGCTCTAATATGTGGCACTAGTACATGTGGATAAGCCACATTGTGTCCTCACTTTATATAAATACTCTAAGTACTCAACCCTTAGACTTGAAATATTTTTGAATGGGTATAAATATTTTGGGTCCAAGGAGATTTTGGGTTCTTGTCTTTTCTACCTACACAAGACTTCCCATGGACCCAAAAAGCTATTTAATTATGACATATAATCCTTTTGGGTCCAATTCCATGAATGGATCCATAACCTTGTTTTCTCATCTCACATAACTTCTCCTATGGCCTCAATGATTTACGATTTAGTAATTTTTAACGCTACAGATTGTTGATTCAGAGACCCCTAGCTAATGTAGATGGATGCAATGTTGGAAGAATAGTTGGAATATTTCCATAAATTACATATTAGATAGAGTTTTCAGTATGATTCCATTAGGAGAATCTTACAAAGAAGAATTTAATTATTATTTTCCTTATAATTTCTTTCTGATGCTTTGAAAAAAAACTGGAACCTATATTGTCTTAAGCAAGGGTATAAAAAACTGAAACCTATATTGTCTTGATCCTGGAACCTATATTGTTTGGAACCTATATTAGATAAGCAACATAGCTTTGTTGCATGTATGCTTTCCAAAAATACTCAGGGATAAATTCAATTGATCTTGTCTTCCTCCACATTTTTATTCATCAATTAGGACTTGAAGAATTTAGCCGTTGAGTTCACAAGGATGTAGACCCCATTCCTTTGTGATTTGAGCCTTTGAAATATTCTTCAGTGATTTCATGTGTTGGTTTAACTTCCATAAAATTGAGAAGTGAAGCATTGGGCTATCAAGAGGTTGAACATCAAGAATCCAAAAGTTTTTGTTCCTCCATCATTCCTCATTCTCTATTTGGAGCTCCAATCTTCTTCTCTGTAAGCATCTCTCACCATGTTTCTTTTAATTTTCTACACCTACACATAGCCAAATCCATGAAAACAAGATATTCACCATCATTTGAATACCATGCAGACCATGGAGGCATGAGGAACAACATGCAATTTGTAGAAATCAATTCGCAGAGATTTGAGTTTCCAAAATGATGTGTTGAGGTTTGATGGTAACCTATTTCTCTGTGTATGAAAACGGGAAGGGGAAACCCCATGACAATGCATTTTTAATTATGAGATGAGTGTCTAGAATTTTTGAGTGCCAATAGCTATTCTACAGTCATAGAAATTGATTTGGCATTCTTCCCATTACCAAAGGATGGTTGAAACATAAAGAAAACGAACCACACATGATGGAAGTCTTAGATGAAAGTCAAGAATGATTCTCTCATGTTTGGATTCCCAGATGTATGCCTTCCCATTCAAGGAATTTATTCTAGGAAAGGGACCAAATTTTTTGGATGTTGTTACACATCATATTAACAATCTTGGTGTAGGTACAGAAACTAGAAGGCCCTTGTTTTCACTAAAATGTTTAGATCTTTTTGCTAGTATGTGGACATTAATACCATCCAACTTCAATAAGGAAAAGACCACATTAAAAATATTGCATATGTTCATGTTTCCAGAAATTCAATATTGGCAGTTTGGCCAATAAAATTGTTCAAACTTATGGCCTAAGAAAAGGTATCAAAGTTTACGTCACAACGTAGAAATATATATTCAATTGTAGCAGCCACAACAATTTGATTCAAGCAATTTTTGAGCATGGCCTTATATGTTGGTTGTTTATTGTAGTCTTTTGTCACTGCATGACATAACTAAATCCGCGTTGAATGATAGGGGACATAACAATCCTTATTGGTCATGAATGCATTATCCTAGGTTTAATTAGTCCTAGCATGTTTGATGAGACGTAAAGTTTGTAGAAATTCATATGACACCATAAGAAAGATAAGATAAATAAACTACCTGTGGAGAGGAAAGTAAAATTATATTTTGAAAATACTCGAATGTTTTCTCACGAAACAAAGATACCACAAAAAATTAGATTTGCAAGGTTCTCTATACAATCAAACAATAAAAAAATATAAAAAACCATATTTGACTTCCATATTTATAGACTAAACATGTAATTTGCCAATATTTCTAAAATAGTTAAAATGAGAAGCATGGATTGTGATGTAACACATGGCTTAGCTTGAAAAGGTAGCAACTCTGAATATTTGTCTCGTTAATAAATGTTAGTTGGTGCATACCAGCATAGATCCATCTTAAACCTGTATCTACCAAGCACCGAGAGGGATCCAATTTCTTGAGGTGTATTTATTTTTTTAAATTTAAACTCAAGAAATTTGATATCTCTTGATTGATAGATCCGGGTTTAAGTTTTAAGTTTTTATTTTATAAATGAACATCGATTTTTTAATTACTTTTCATAATATTTAATTTTATGAGCCAACATTAATTTTTTTAAATACTTTCCATAATTTTTTATTTTATGAGACGACATGAATTTATTAATGGTCGACATAATAAAATTTATTACTTTTTACTCTTTTTTTTACTTGTGTAACGTTACTAGACAAACGTTGCAACATCTCCCTCATACGCATGTGTAACGTTACATGGACACATGTTACAACATCTCCCCCATACTGGGCTGTAGATCACCTCGTTTCACTCGGTGCAACAAGGATATCCTTTGAGTTTTTTTAAAATCCATAGACCAAAGCTGAACATAGTATTTGAAATGTACAAATATCCTAAATGAGGTCCCACAATGGACATGTAGGTGTGCAAGTTTTTCAGATAAGGCTTCATTGCAGCATCTGAAATGACTCATCATAAAATCAACTCTTATTTAATTTGAATGAACCCAATAATTTCCCAACCAGTAAGGAAAAAACATAGAAAATATACCATGTATGAAACCATACAAGTCAAGGCGGTGTTGTTTGTTTCTGTGTATCTATGCTGAAGAAGGAACCTAATCCATTGAACAAGGAAAGCAATTTCGACGATTGCAGTCACAAACTCTATCAAGAAAATTCACAAGTGTCGAAAGTTCAAAAGATGAAGCAAATATTCAAAGTTATGCACTTCATTGATGGTCAATATTGAATCAGGCCATCACCTCAGGGATAGCCTAAACCGTCCACAATAGCTAATGGAAGGAAACCAAAACCACAAAGTCACGTCCTGATGACAGTCCAGATTGAGTCTCGCAATAGCTACAAAGTAAATCATAGACATCCACGATCTTGAATGGAAAAAAACAAGTCCCATATAAATTTGTGCCATCAACGATCCAAATTAAAAGTGCAACAAGCAGAAAATAGATCTCAACCATTGGCGATACCTAGATAGAAAATTAAAGCATATAAGAGAGATAACACGGCAATGACATGATTGGTATTTTAAGGAAGATCTACACCATTCATGGGATATCAAACCTTCATTGGAAAAGTAAGATTTCCAGGTAGAACTCGACATCAACTTAAATCTCCATCGAAAAAAGCAAGTCAGAAATTTCACTAAGATGTATCCTTACCACCGTCTACAATGATTATCATGATATATAAGTTCAAAGTAAGCTAAAGTATAGACAATTTTCACCAACTATACGGCCAAATTTTCGACTATAAGTCCCCCAAACCTGAAAAAGTTGTTAGTCATGATCCAGACACTTAAATGGTCATTAGTGAAGAATTTAAGGATCTCGAAAGATTAACATTTTAAAAATAGAAAAAGAAAAACTCATAGTTTAGCTCTCTAAACTATGAAGTGCATTAGAACTGAGCATTGGGCCAATTTATATGCTTCTAAGTCTGGGGGTGCAGGATACCAGAAAATACATTCAAGGATCCATTTCAAACAATTGCAATGTATCCCAGTATGTAATTTTTTTTATCTTTTGAGTCCGATAATCACTAGTAATGGTTGCGTAGTTCCTCAAAAGCTTAGTTCCTAATTTCTTGATATACTCTATATCCGCTATCCTCATATATTACCCCCCTTTTAGCGTTTAAAATAACGACTGATTCTGTGTTGCCACAAAAACCTTAAAATGCGTAGGAAGAAATCTGCCCTATCTCAGTCAACCTCTTTCATAGCCCTTTCAAACCAATCAGACCTTTCCAACACCTCTTCAACTCGTTTACCAGATTTTATAGACCGGTGGGCCGAGGTTGGTCCTCCTCATACCAAAATACCAGCCAAAAAATTGATAGGAATAGACCTCGGGAAACTTCAAAATGTTCAAGGAAAATCACCCAAAATGGCTAGATTTTGGGAGTCCCAGCTGGCCCACGTTTTTGTCCCTGATGTTTTCCCATTTCCTGAATTCGTTCAATTGTGTGCCAGTAATTATGATAGTGAAAAGGAAGTCGTCAAGGCCAATGATGGAAGAATCCTTTTTTATATTTATGCTAAATCCATCGCAAACATGTTGGGAAATACAAATGATGGGACTCGATTTTCACTTAAAAAACAAGCTGAATATTATGCAAAGTAAGATCCCTCTCAGAGAGAGAAGATACAAAGACACTTGGTGTAATATCCTGATTTTGAACCCATTGCATTAAAATGTAAATGATGTAATATTGTTATAAATCGTGGTGAGGAGCTCAAGTCCAAGTCCCTGCCATCAATTTAGTGATGCATATGGTTTACGTGCTAGCCAGACACAATGGAATTGCAAATATCATGTAAATATGCATTTTAATGAAATACCCACAACTAGCTATGCAATGCAACAAGAGATGGGAACATGATTTTTACAAGGAATTGGGAGGGAAATATTCAAACCCTCGGAGCCAATCAAGTCAAGCCAAGTGTCAATGAGAGAACCCACAAAACCCTCAACTAACCATGTTGACTTTTGTACCCAATCATTCATTTCTTCGAAGAGTTGGTTGAAGTTGTTAATGCCTTGGGGAATGGAGAGGTATGGCTATCCAAATTCAGGTATGGGAAAGCCATGCTTCATGGAAATTTGTTTTTGACTCCTTGGGAAAGAGGAGAGCCACAAACCCCAAACCATTATTCACCCTTGCCTTTTCTCCCTTACACGGTCTGAGCTTCCCGGGCATTTTTCCTCTATGTTTTTCTTGTGTTTCCTTGTTTTCTAGCTGGGAAGAGGGTGTTTTTGGTGTTGCAGAGCTGCTGGGAGGAAGGGAGCTTGATTTGGGGTTTCATTGAGGCCGTTTTGGCCATTGGAATACTCATAATAGTGGGAGAAATCGATTTTTCTCCCTGTGGTCGAATTCCCCTTTCCACGTTTCATTTTTGGTTTGCCCACGATTTGGGGGAAAACCCATGGCCATCTTGTTTCTAAATCCCATTGTTAAAAATGTGTATCCATTCCCAATGTTGGTGCTTGATTTGTGTACATAGAGTATGTTGGGGTAGGGGTTATGGGTATCCATTATTTTGGCTTGAGCTTGAGTGAAAGCATCCGAAAATGAAGAGGGTTCAGGTTCAGCTTGATAAACCCAGTTGTGGACTGGATTGGGTTAGAGGTGATGTATGCTTGGGATGTGCTAAGCTTGAGAGTCCCTTTTCCTTATAGAAATCATGCCCAGCTTGGGGGTGTTCTCTGAGTGTTGAAAGAATATAAGTTGGGCAGAAACCTATGGTTGGGTGGAACGTTGCAACGACATAGCTAGTTGCTTGGGGAAACTTTACCATCAAGATAAGTATTCTATTTTTGTGTATTCAATTCTGCAATGTATTGGTTGTTCTGATGTTGTTGAATGTATGCATGAGGAATGTGTGTGGACAGTTTAATTTTGATGTGCATGTTATGTTGATTCGCATCTGCACACATTTTTTTTATTCATATGAATCTAATGGAAATGGGTTGAGTTTATGTAAAAGCCCCAGAAGTGTAGTCATGTTCCCTTCCTTGCATTGGGTCGACGGGAGGGGATGTGACACTTGGTATATGTACCAAATGAGTAGATAGATCATCTTCAGCCCTGTATATGAGCCAACTTGTCTCCATGGAACCAACAAACTCTCTCTGCCTTTAGCATCATATTGGGTAAAGATTCTGATGAGAAGCTTGATGAAGGAATGGTAGATTTGATTGATAGATATAATAATGATAAGCTTTCCAATCTCAATTATGCAAAATCCATGGAAGTAGGGATCAAAAACTAGTTAGTAGCGTTCGAAGAAACTAGGGTTTTTAGATATTATCCCTACCTAGTTGTTGATTTTCTATCAATCTCACCATTTTGAGAACCTTGACCTATGAAAAGTTAAGGATGGAAGACCAAACAAAGTGTATGATTGAATTCCTTGGATAAAACAAGGAGAAGGAAAGGATGTCTCCTAATACAATTTGTGTCTAGATTTATGTATCATACATTTAATTTAATTCAAGAGAAAGAACCAGAATGCATGCCTCAAGAAATCAGGTTGTATTTACAGCTTGGAGAAGCTATGCAAAAAGGTGATTGGTACCTAGAAGAAGAGTACACTGTGATCAGGTTGTATGGAACTGAATCACCTCCTCACAAATTACCCAATCTCCTTACCCCCGTGACTTTTATCCTTGAATATGTAGGTCAGATGATAGAGGTAGATAATCTTCATTTTCCAAAATCTAAGAAGAAGGACAACACTAAATTCCCAGTATCAATGGGAGAATATACTATTAATCATAAGAGAGGTTTTACGGCAGTTGTATGAATCATTACAGATCTTTCTCTGGTCTGGACTCAGCATGGAAATATGACCCACATTTCATTTTTGGTAAAGAAAATGGGAGAAAATTTGTGAACCCATAAGATCATGAGCCTAGACCTAAAGTATAAAAGTGAGTAAATAAAGACTCTTTTGAAGAAGTACATAAATTTATTCAAGAAGGAAAAAATCATGTTGAAGTGATCATGCAAGCATTTCCTGATCCTGTTCCTCAACATATTGAAGTGCCACCTTATTACACCTTCTACAGACCTGAAGGGGAACCATTCTCCAAGGAGGAATTGAAATTCATTGCTCCTTTACAAAATAGGAGTGATGAGTAGGCTGGAGTACATGGTACAAAATATTGGAATAGGAGGGGTCTTGGTAGAGGATGCAAAAATATTTACATAAAACATATATCCCTTATCAACATATCCCAGAAGATCGGCTGATGAATTATATGAGGCATATCATGCAGGTGATAAAAGTAAAGAAGTACCCTGGATGGGTTGAGAAAGAACCAAAACAATCATGATCTCTTTTGAAAAATGAATGTGGCAGTAACGAAAAAGAGATAGTAATGACTAATGCTCCTTTTCCTCCAACTCCCGAAAATTCACATCCATATTATAAATCCATGCCAATTATGTTATCCATGGGTTTCAATCTAGGAAAAGGATTGGGGAAGGAAGGCACAAGGATTACATAATTCATTCAACTCGAGAAGAGGTCTGGAAGACCTAGTATAGGGGTTGATGTACATGAAACACAACAAGGCTCTCAAATTCCCCAGGTGACAGTTGAAAGAAAGATCCCTAGGGAAGCACAAGTCATACTTGGTACAGAGAAAGATGAAGATCCTAAGATCCCACTAGGGTGGAAGCATGATCAATCAAAAAATGAATCACGAGAGACAAACACTCAAACACCACTCATGCTAGAGATTGGTCAATCAGAACAGTCTGAAGTTGCTTCAACAACAGGAGAAACCGAAAAACCAAAAGAAACTCTTGTCACAATTATTCAACATACGGTTCAATCCATGAGTGAGACAAAAAAGAGCAAGCAACAGGAACTTCCAATTATCAAAGATCTCTTCTACCTTCACCCATGAAAGAGGAAATTCATATATCAAATGTTGGGACTAAAGAGGCAAAATGCAAGGATACAAGAGATTCTATAGAAGCTCCTAAAATGAGAGCATAAGAACTTTACCAGGAAAACCTAAGAAGAAAAAGACTAAGACAGAAGAAGAAGAAATAGGTCTTGGTAAGAAGCAAAGCAATGAAGCTAGCATACTTTTCTCTTCACAAGAGATTAATCCCATTCAAGAAAGATAACACAAAGAAGGTGTGAACCTTACTAGCACTGATATTATTACTATTGAGTCTAATGAATTATTGTATGCAAAAAATGTAAAAGATCCATGGGATCCTCTCCCCCTTGCCACACTCCTGGAAATAACATAGAAAATAAATGAGAGTGGAGAGGCCGAGTCATTCAAAATTACTAATCCTTTTATGTTCCTAGAGAAAGAGAAAGAGATAAGAGCCAAGGCTCCATAAATATTTCCTATCATAGAATCAATGGACTCTCAGGCCAAGAATAGGTTGATCCCAAAGTTTGATCCCATTAAAGATAAATTCAGAATAATTACAATGGAACCCCTAGTGTGAAAATCATACAAAAATTTGCAACCTGGATAATGGAAGATGTCTCAAGTCACCATAGGCACACCAGAGCTACCCCTTGAAGATCATATATCCTTGGCTGAAGGGTCCAATAGTCTGGTGTACCATAAATATGCCAAAAATTCTACATATATGTATATGTACAAAGCAAAAGATGAAGCCTTGATGACTACCAATCAATTTCTAAGATCTGGAGTAAAAGGTTTAGAGGGGGAAATTAGATATTAGAGAACGTTATAGTCAATAGAACACCTGGAAAACAAGACTTGGGAGAGGTAATGAATCTTCTAGCTTTAAAAGATAAAAAAATCAAATCATTGGAAAATAGCTAGATGAGCCAAGCATTTCCATCTACCCTTCAGGTAATGTCTCAAAACCAACATTTACATGGTGAACTAGAATTTCTTAGGGAAGAACATGCTTCTATACCGGCATAAAAAGAATTCAATGAAAGGAGAATTAAAGATCTCCAAAAATCAGAAGGAAAATTTCAAGAACTTCAAAATAAGCTAGATGATGCAATAGCTCAGATCACAACTTATGAAGCAAGGATGGTTGAAGATAAAAATAAGTCAGAGTTAACTCTTGTTATGTTCCAAGACAGAAGTCCTGTGGAAGACATTGATAAGTTGAGGAAAAGTTTAGATGAGAAGGAGAAAGAACATAAGGAATGGGAAAATAAAGCATCAGATGCCCTTATGGAAACTGTTAGATTAAACAAAACTATACAAAAAAGAGATGAAATCTTGAAGACACAAGGGAGTAAACTAGATACCTCACAACAGAAAGTGCTTGATTTGAATAACCATATAGTTGCTAAGGATCAATGAGTGGTATAATTACAATGGAAACTATACAAAACTACAAATCAAGCACTGATGATAGAGTAAATTATGATGGTTAAAAAATCCTTATGGGCACTCATATTTCAAGATCTAGCTAAGGACCAAGCTTATATTGAGTTCATATTGAGTTACCATAAAATAGCCTTAGAAGCAATTGATTACGTTGGAAAAAATAAAGAAGATGTAAAGGAAACATGTCAAATATCCAAGATAGACATATATGTTATCAATACTTTGCCTCTAGAGCAGTTAAAATCCATGCAGATAAGTGATATAACTAGAGTTATCATTTGTATAGACAACAACATCTAGAGATTGGACTCTGTGACGATATTAAAAGAGAAATTGAAAGAATCTGCGAATGTGGTTAATTGATTCCATGATTCATGACAAGATTCCAACCCCTTGGAACCAGAAGCATGAGATCCATTCAGTTGGCTTGTACAAGCAAATAGTTAAAGAAAATATCCCTAAATTGAGTTCCATAACTCAACAAGCCACTCCCCCAACGCCACAAGATCTACTTCATGAATTATACCCTGCAATTGTTGTCTATACACTATTGAAATACTTGTTGACCATCATAAAATACGCGAATTATATTCTAGTCTCATAGCTAGACAAGGCATTCAGAATGTTAAAAAATAACCCATCACCAACTGATCATACATGGAAAACTATACAAATTTGAAAAGAAAAGGTGATGAAAATACAACATCAATCTGAAGAATAGGTGGCCCAACATCATATTTCTCTAGCAGTGGATATATTAGGACCACCTCACCCCCCCAGAAAGGAGATGCGGGGAAATCATGGGAAAAGGACAAGAAGATGAGAAAAAATCATCCCATGATTCCCAAATAGGAATGTACATGCCAATTCAGTTGTAGTTCCTTAACTAAAAGATTCGTTCAAGAGAAATGAGAGGTTGGATGGAAAACCCTGCATAGTGGCAGATTCATACTGTAGGCACATAAAAACTATGTGCAAAGATGCAAAACAAGAGGTTCATTATTTCATCGAGTTTTTGAGCTGGGAAAGGTTGCCCAGATCTGTCACATGATTTTGTTCTCCTTTTTTCCTTCCTCATTCTTCATTCCTAGGATCGCTGAAAGTCTACTGTGGATGTAAATGACCATAGGGCCAAGGAAGAGATGCGTGAATCCCTTTTGATTTCCACTATTGTATATATGAAATAGAGAGGTTGTTTCCTTAGAGAATACCCAGGATTGAGGTGCTGCCACCACTGGGATTTTTTATTGTAATTTTTTTTTTGTTTTGAATGAATGATATGTCTTTGCTTAGAGGATACCCAGGATCGAGGCGAGTCTGCCATTGGGTTTTTTACTGTAAAACATTGTTGTTCATTATGTATGAAGTGTCATTGTTTGGAATAATAAATATTTTTCACATTATATGATGATATGTGACAAATTCTTATCTCAACTATACAATTTAATGTTCGATGGAGAATGTCCTATATTTTCAAAGGAGAATTTGAAGGTCTTGGACACAATGGGGTATTTGTATATGGATAAAGAGACCAATTATTTCAACATTTATGGTTCCACTAAGCCCCTCATACATTTCCCAGACATCCATGCATGCCATTTTCTAACAGATCCATGCATTCACATCTTCAAAAGAAATTTTTGACAGGTTCTATAAACTTTGACTGTTGGAGAAGGTGTGTCCTTTCCTCTCTTATTGGGAATCTTTCCTTATATTTTTCCATTAGATGCATTATGTAGCTTCAAGGGTAATGATTATATGGATACAACATTTGGGTTGTCAGTTTCCTTTGAAGATGATGGACCTAACACTTTTTGATTAGCAACCTCAATTTCTTGGTGTTGTAATTTTTTTAAGAGAGCTTCAAGATCTTTCAAATCACCATCATGATCAGCCTAAAAATATAAAACAATCAATACACCAAATGTCAACATATAACCCGATAAAAACCTATTAAAAAACTGGCATTCCACTCAAAATTTAAACACACGAACTCTCCACAAATCTACCAACATATTTTTAAAATTTTCTTCTGAGTAATAAGGATACTTGTTTTAAAGCTCCTTAATTGAATTTTCTTGATCTACAATGAAATTCCTTTCATTCACATGTTCCTGGAGCTTTTCATTACTCTCTTCTTCAACCTCAATAATCTTTCTTCTCTTTTATTTTTAGGGGATTTTGATGTGTTGGAAGGTACAACCTTAGGATCCTCGAGGTCTTCTTTCTGTTACATCTTTACACACTTTTCATCTAGAGATTAATCAATATTAATTCCCTCACTTGGATCTTGATCGTCTTCATCACCATCATTACTCCTAGATCCATCTTGAAGTCTACCTTTAATAGATCTTATTACATCCTCCATTTTCCTATTCACCTAAACCAAATATAATGATGTTCCACAAGCATATATAGACAATGTTCAGAGCTTCATATAATCAACAACACTTGTTTCCTTTCAGAATCAAAATTTAAAACATTTATATCATCCATTAAAATAAGTCAGGTAACACAGGAAATGACAATATCTGAGGTTTTAAAAGAAGGGAAGCTCTTGAAAATATTTTGGACTCTTAACAAACACCCACCAACACCACTACTCTCTTGAACATCTTGCTGCCAAACAAAATCACCTTCTATGCATGGTTTACAAAGATTAAGTCCACAAGGACTAGATAGTGGAATAGTTAACACTTTTTCAAAGATTGCAACTAAACTTTGCATCACAACATATAAAAATGCATGAGTATATTCCTTTGCATACAATTCAAATTACAAAAATCACTTTTAGAAAGACTGAATTAAACATTGAATAAAATGAAAGCTTATATTGTGCAAGTAATTTTGAATGCAAATAAAAATGAAGACATTGCTGAAAATAATGACAAGGACCAACTAGTGAAAGCCATCCTTAGAAATCAACACTTTTATCAAAATAAGATGGCCAAAGGTTAAAGTGAATACAAACCTCCAAGAAAGTTTTTTTTAATGTTAGAAATTTAGAATGCCGAGTTCCATCCTTACATTTATGTGCTATGTGAATGATCTTCCATTTCAATGAGCTGTGACTAATGGATATTTTGGAGGTTACTAAACCATATTGTTTTCTATTTTGCAGTCTCTAATCAATTGCACGGTTATGAGATCAAGCAAACATTATATTTGTTAGAAGTGAGGAGTTGCTCATTTTGTAGTAGAACCTGTTCTTTTGGGTCATAAGGTGATACAACACATTTTTCCATTATGTAGTGGAACTCACCTATTTTCCCGGTCTAGTGCTACCAAATTTGAATTTCTTGACACCGCCAAACATATAGAGAACTCAATCAAAATCTGATAGGCCGTCAATCATATGAGACAACTTGTCAGGATTCCATGTAATCATGCTTGCTTGAGGAGTGTGGTAACTGGTTAAATCATAATTTGTAGTCATTTGAATTTTATTTAAGTGTACGATTAGTCTGTTGATCGTACTCTTTCATGCTTATTCATGATTATTCCTAAAATCAATGATTTCGAGATTTGTATCTTGTTATAACTCATGTCTAATGTGGTTACTTTTATTTATTTTTCGAAGAGTTCTCTCACTTTTTTCTAAAGTTAGCAATGAATGAATACAGTCTTCCCCACCATCTCCAGTTCTCACCCATGCCTCCTCAAAAGAAAAGTGGTTTCCTAGTGCGGTATGAACCTCTGGAATTAGAGGTAATTGAAACCTACCCGGAGCTCGGGGATAGTTTTAGGGTAGCCGAATGGATGGAATTTTTCCAGAATCTACGAGGACATCACGAGAGTGTAGCCAAATACTTCACACATGGGTTTGATGGAAATCAAGCTAATGTAGGAGATCTAAAGTTTCAAGTTACTAAAACATCAATTACTATAGCCGGGAAAATGTCCATAGCAGAGAACGCTGGCTCAAATGCCAAGATTTTGTTGTTTCAGCTTGTAATCAATTTCTCATCCCTGAATTTCAAAACCCTGACTAGAGGAATGGACTTCCCAAAACCTGTTTGAAACCATAATGGAAGGAATTGTTGTATTGGATCCAACGCTATTTTACTAGCGAGGGAATTTACTCCTTTGTTTACTTATACCAAATGATGATTCTATTACATGTTACAGGGGATGCACCTCTCAATTTACTCTTTTTCCTACTTAAAATCCTCATGAATATGTCAACAAAGGTTGGGCCTTGTCCACAGAAATCACGCCATAGTATTTATCGCCATGCTCTAATAAAAGTGTTAATTTTGGAGGAGTTGGCCAAGATCCACTGAACTTGGGACCATTTCTTGTTCTTTTATGAGTTTGAAATGGAACACGTTCATACCTAGGAGGTAAAGGCACAGTCTTCTTCAAAAGGAAACAAGAACTCTAAGTCAATTCGAAGTAGACAAAATAATCTCCCTGATCGAAGTCAACAATTTCCCCCCAGGAAAAGGCAAGTGGAGGTGGTTTATTCCAGGATTTACAGTTAAAAGAGGAAAGCTCAACAAGCATATCCAACACAGAATGATGAAGAGAATAAGTAAAAATCACCACCTAAAATTGAAAACCTTGAAGCTGTTGAAATTCCTTCTAGAAAGAACAAGCAACGAAAGGTCTTAGAGGATGAATATGATATATTGCAAAAATATCCCCCAAGGAGGCCTCATACCCGATCGACCAATAAATTTAGAATGAAGGCCAAATCCCTCTTTGGTCCTTATTTAAAAAGAAATGAAGTTATTGATCTAGAAAAATCCTAAGATGAAATCAAAGAAAAATCAAAGAAGCCAAGCAGCTCCATGTTAGCGCAGAGGTCATTCCAGGTGAGGAAGAGTCCCGGGTTAAAGTCAGAAAGGAAATTATTAAGCCTGAGAATCCTATCAAGTCTATAAATTTTCAAAAATCAGTCTCTCCTCAATCATTATCGGATGAAGAATATGAACATTCAAAAGAAATGGAAGGAAAATTGCGGAATCCCTAACTGGAGTTGAGAAAAATTTGTATGCCCTACTGGATCTTCCAGGCATAGATGAAGAACAGGAAGTTGAAGAACCACTTACTTGATTTGTTGAACATAGTAAGACATGCCAAGAGCATATTTCAAATAAAAATAATTCCAAGACAAAGAAAATGCTTCACAAGGAGTAAAGAAGTCTGAAGAAAAGGCTAGAATCCTAGAACAACGGACTGTCAAGATCAATAAAAAATTAAATAGGCTAATAATCAAGCACAATAGGTTGTACGACTTTGCTCAGAAAATAGTAAAGAAAATAAAGGGACTGAGCAAACAAAAGAAAAGTTGGAAAGCTAAATGGCTTCGGGAAAAACAAAAAAATCAAGCAAGTAGCGGTAGGTTGGATGTTTTTGCAGAACTAGGCACTCATTTTTTACAGGACACTTTGCAGATTCAGAAGGTAAGCGAATAGATAGAGGGTTTTTTTTTGCCCTACAATTTTTGAAGGTCAAACTGCACTTTATAGCATTTTTATGGCATTTTGAAGAAGAATAAGCTTGATGTATTTTCTATGACTACAAAGGCAGTTCCAGAGATTTTGCAACACCAGACTCAACCAATCCACAAAACGATACACCATTCCAAGTGGTAGTCTTACTCTATTTTAATCTAGATTTTGATTTTGTCAACCAATCAAATGTAAAGTTGTTAAGTTTCTTCCTATGATATTATATTATAATGTAACATCAGGTATAGATGATGATCAAATATGAGGCCAGATAGCACGTCCTAATATTTTGGAATTTGGTTATAATGAGTCTACTTGTCATATATTGTCAAATACATGTAATCTAATTTAGATAAGTCTAGGAAAGTTGATCCTCACCTCATGGATTTTTTATCTAAATATGTAACTGCTTCAATCTATAAAATGGATGATGTCAAGATAGGAGGGATTTGGTGGGTTGAAAGAGAAGGTCTAGTTGAGACGATCTCTAGCTTTGTAAATATAGACCATTTTAATCAAGTATCAAATTATGCTCATAGAACTGTTCTTCTGTGGTTTGATTATGCACTCCTTTATCTCTTATTTACAATACTTTTGTTGAACATAGAATTTGTTTTGCACTACATAAAATGTCTCACTTATTGTAGATCAAATAGAAAGGTTTCTTGTTTATTGCATCTAACAAGTGAGTTGTGTTTGATATCTGTCTATTAGCTTCCAAAGAATTGTTTTGGAAACTAAGATATTTAAGTGATGTGTGGATGTTATGTCATGTATTTCTAAATGTTTATTTCTACATCATTCCTTTGTTTTGTAATGTATCAAACCATAGAAGTACGCCTATGATTCAATGATTTATTACTTGTTTATCCATCTGAATGTTTAATTTGAAAAATAACATGTGTCCTATCTAACCTGCCCATTAACTTAAAATCCTAAACTATTTCCAATGTAAATCCAAGTGCTCTAGCTCTTCCCTTTAGCAGTCAAAGTACATAAATTATAGGTAACACCCCCATTAGGATGTAGTTCACAAGTTTAGGTTTCAAACGATTTGAATTTACACAATTTGTAGGTCCATACATTTATGTCATTGTGTTCTATGCCTCATTGTTTCCACTTCTCATTACAATGCTAAAAAACAAGCCAAAATGATCACAACCCATTTGTTGTTTCC
Source organism: Larix kaempferi (assembly GCA_027924585.1). Lineage (NCBI taxonomy): Eukaryota > Viridiplantae > Streptophyta > Pinopsida > Pinales > Pinaceae > Larix > Larix kaempferi. Next base: position 2,101,915 of record BSBM01000871.1, on the reverse strand, counting down.
ACTTGCATGGCGGAGAATTCATACACATTGGGTATACTGAGTTGTGCATGTCGACCAAAAACAAAAAAGTAAAAGATAATGACAACATAACACACACTAGAAACAGTCAACAGATAACCTAGATGATGGCTTTATTAGATATCTGATGCCAGGAATTCATATTCTGCATACTAGCAATAGATAGGCTCCAAACTTTGAGCAGAGTACAAATTTTTTTTTTTTTCAAATTTTCATTCTCTCGTGAAATACAGTTCAATGATAGAATAAATTAAATATTCACTTTTGCACAAGTTATGCAGTATCTAATACACTTAGAAGGAAACTTAAGTTATGCAGTAGCTATTACACTTAAATGATAAGTGTGAACCTTTAAAACATGAATAATATCTAAAGAGCTAGCCTTATATGTGCCTCAATAAATCAAAACCAATGTCACTTTGTGAATGCCTTAATAGAGGAAATTAATAGTTAATAGAAAAGGTCATTCATGCAGAGTTTAGAGCCCATCCACCATGCTTGGACAATTAATTTTGAGTCTTTTGACAAATTGGATCATTTAGTTTCACATGCTTGTAACAGGTTTGGGACATTCTCCAGTATTGTGATTGTGGAGTCATTTGCTACATCATCCATGGGATTAACTGTGGTGGCCATGGTGCCTACGACTGAGGCAATTATTTATTAACATTCAACCATATTCCTTCACAATCTGAATGGAAATAATACACATCCACATCAACATCAACTCTACTTTCTTCATCTACGCATAGTGTTTCTTGCAATTCTGAAACCCTTGAGAGATCTACATACCCAAGTTCATATGTTGTATCATTTCTCAACCCCTTTGGAGGACATGTTAACACTACATACCAATTAGTCTCAATTGGATCCTGTACATAGAATACTTTTTTGGCTTGTGATGCTAGAATAAATGGATCATCTTGCCAATGCTTTTGAATTAGGCATTTCTCCATATTCACCATTGTAAAACCCAAATCATGAGTTTTAATCCCTCTCTTATTGTAAACATCGAATCAATCACATTTGAACAATGTGTACTCCATACAAAAATAATCAAATGTAATAATATCTGTCATCACTCCATAAAATGTTGTTTTTTGAAGTACAAGATTTGCATCTTTAGAACTTGATCTCAATGTAATTGATTGAGCTTCTATACACACGTCACTATTTTGGGTGGTTCTCAAAATTTATGTACTTTTGGTATGGAATCTATAACCATTGATTAGGTATCCATTGTACTTGTTCACAATTTTTCTGGGGCCACGTGCGAGCCATTTAAGTGTATCAAAGATATTTTCATTTCCTTCCACCCGTATATTTTTAAAGGATGTTAGAACACACATTCAAACTGTAATATCCTGGGCAAGATTTGACCCAGATATTAACTCCACTTTAAAAACTTTTACAACTTTTACTAGTGAAATTTTGTGGCAAATCCTTCGAACCGGATAGGAGGTAAGTGAGGGGTACTGGTGTACAGACTGAGGATGGTGGGATGAAAGTTTGATTCTGGAATTTATATGGGAATAGGTGCAGCAGCAGCAAAATATGTTTTTAGTAGGATTCCTTGGCACAAGGTACTAGAGCCATTCACTTTTCAACAATAGAACTAATCTATTGCCTACTTTGAGGCTACCTGGGCTTCTAGCATATGCCAACAATACTGGGTAAGGGTTAAAGGTGTTTAGGAAATATATATATCATTCATGCAACTCATAAGATAGGCTGGAATGAAGATTAGGTGAACTTGGAAAATTTTGGAGTGATTTGGGGCTTGATTGCACTCTGTGGACTGTTGAACTAGTTATATTACAGGCTTTCCAAAACGAAGTTAAAAGCATTCAAATTATTATTAAAGGGGATGATATGGATAAAATATTGAACTAAAAACCTCATCCAACTGACAGAATGCAAAATGGATCCTCAGAAAAGATTCAGCAACAAATATGGTGAAACTAGTCTAGATTAAGCACCAAACTAGCTAGTCTTGCATTTTAATCCCTGAAACTACTCCAATAAATGATAAAATCTGCTATGACATTACATAATGATCTGATATAACATACTGAACATATGCAGGTCGAAAATAATATATCGGAATCCTTCTTTTATTGATTTAACTGTCTCCCAAAACAACAGTGCCTCACATGCTAAATATTCATTACATTTGATGGAGTATGAAGAGAAGAAATAGAGTATTACTGTGGCTCTGCTATGGAGATAGGATCAATTCATCTACAGGTCATATGAATATAAATGGCTGTTTACTGAGCTTCTGAACTTGTCTGAAGCGCATTCACTAAGTCATCCCTCTCCTTCAAGGAAAACTCCTCTAGATTTAGCTGTGAATGGAGAACGAGTGAGAAGAGAAGTATGGATTTGATATGAATCTAGTTACTGATCTTGTACATCTCTGATGTCTATAAAAATGGTTGCACCAAATCTCCTTCAGCCCCTGAGTGCACTCCCAAGTTCAATCTTCTTCAATGGATGGATCTTCACCAAAACTAGCTGGAGAATCACTGCTGGAGGAACTTGTTCTCCCGAATGACTGTAGATCTTCAATGGAGGCTGGAAGCATGTGTTACTGGCTGCAATATCTTGACATAGACCTACACAAAACTCTATGGAAACTAAGGGTCTTGGGGCACATCACCCAAGAAGCACAGCTGAGGCACATCACTCAACTAGAGAAGCATCAGAGCTCTCATGAGAAAACATAAATGATCAAAGTTGTTCATTGGGGTTGGTTGGCTTCTTTTATAAACTTTATGATGACCTGTTGAGTAAGTTACTTAGATTTGGTGACTTGTGAGAGTAGGTTTCCACTTTCCCATCCTACTCCAAGTCATGTAGGCGCCTTCTTGGAATAATTAGAAAGTTTTGTCTTAGAAAAACTTTCCAACTTTTGTCTCTCTTCACCCAGATTAGCAACTGCGCCTTAGTTAGCTTTATGGATGTTGCTAAATCTTTACTTACAAGCTTTCTTATTCTCTCCACTTTATTTACTTTCCACTTTTATACTTTTGCCTGCTTTTTCCAGCTTTTCTGTTTGCTTTTGCCAGTTTCTAATTTGTTTGCCTTGTCTTCTTTCCTCCTTTGCACTCCTTGCTTTTCCTGAGATTTGCCACTAAGGCAAGAGTGGTATACATGACCAAATTCGACCTCCTAGCCATATTATCACCACTTGCCAATATTTATTAGCAATATTTATCAATAAAAATATTCCAACTCAGAATTAATTCCAAATTCAACATTTAAGCAATTAATTAATAATTAATTAATTCATGTGGTATAATTGCCTCAAAATTAACCCCTACTCCAATTTGGCAACATCTTCCACATGGGTGCCCTCTTGTCCCACATGTTCATTATCCATTAATTTTATTGATCAAAATTACCTTTAATAAATAAATTTGCCAACTTAGGAGACTTAGGCCAAAATTAATTCTAAGCAAATAGAACTAATACCATTTAATTCCCTTAGGGGTTGATTTTGTCCCCTTTCACCCATGGTACTAGATGAACCAAAATTGGGGACATGACAGTCCTCCCTTCCCAAGATTGCTTGTCCTCAAGCAATGTTAGGATTCCACCAAGCTTCTGCTACACCACTCTGATTTTATTGGTGCCCGTCCACTAAACAATCTGAAAATTAAACTTGGGGCCTTCAAATAAATCTAAGTAAAATGTAATATGACTAAACTGCACTGTAAACTCTATATGCACTAAATCATGAACAAAAATCTTAACCTAGTTAATATAACTGAGTAGAATTCCCGGATCCCACTGCTTCCTCCGCAAGGACCCATAATTTTATGTCACCTCTAGAAAGTTATCACTCCAAGGAATTCCCGGATCCCAACGTATCAACTGCATTTTTCTAATCTCCAAGCATGTGTATTTCCTCCACATAGGCCAACTTCTGTAAGTAATCATTAATTTATCTTGGAAACTTTCCTGCTTAGCTGCCTTCCCTTGACCATAAGCAAAAACATTTTTGCAAGGAGATTTGATGTCTGTCAGGTAATCTTTCACCCAATCCATATGTGTATGAGTGACATCAAATGGCTGCAGATTATGCCTTTTCTGCTGCTTGCAAATCATATAAAAATCAACAATGATGAAAACAATTTTCTTGCAACAAAACACAAGATTCTTACCTTCTAGGTTTTCCCTTTCAGTGATGCCTCTATCCATCCAACCAATGGATGGAAAAACACCTTTATTTGCTGAATCATATGGAATGTGATCAGCCATATGTCTATCCTCTTCAGATAAAGAGAAATCATAATTTCTACGGAACTCCACAGGTGTTCCCCTCTTCATCCAATGGCTCAACTCGTTGCCATTGATCCAAGGGTGCCAAACTCCATCACCTGACCCACATGTTGAAAGTAAGTGTGGATTTGATGCCTCCTTATCAAAAGTGGCTACACACACATGCATGGGCTGCCCCCACTGCTGCAGGTTAAGGAACATGTCATCTGACTTACATTTAGGATCTTTCTGCTCATCATGTGACACAAAAAAATTGAATCCTTTTACCCAATTTTCATTCCCAAGGCTTGTGGTTGAATGTGAAGTGGGGAATGAAGGGTGGTGAGCCATGCTTCTGAACATTTCATCTACTGAAGTTGTGGATGTATCCTCTCTATTGATGGATGAACCCTCTATGGTGAAATCAACTGCACCTTCCTTGGAAGAAAGACTTTCTTCAATGATCCTCTCATGTTCAATCTGGAAAAAATCATGCACTTGCTTTTCACCCACTTTTTTTGCACATTCTTCAAGCACATACCGCATAGAATGCTCCTCATGGTCCACCCACTCATGAGGTTCCTTCATATAATATTTTATGTCATTGACCCAAAAGGGATGACTCTTAGGCAAAATTGAGGATTCAGTCAATTCTTTCCACTCTTGCTGGAATTGTTCTATCTTCATTTGGGATTCTGAGAGAGCACTTTGAGTGTATCTCAAAGAATATTGGGTGTCCAACAACTCACTTTTGAGCTTGTCGTTCTCTTCTTCATATCTACAAATATTTTCTTCATCATGTAATGATGCATCCCACAACAATTCAACAAGATCACACATGTAATTTTTATCTGAATGCAACTGTGAGAAATTACCTTTGATTGTGGACATTGCTTTTTGGATATTCTCCACGGCTGCAAAGAAATATTGATCTTCCCTTAAAGCAGCTTCCCAACACAACCTCGACACTGAAGAATGAGTGTCATGGAGAATTTTTAGGGCCTCTTGGATCTTCTGTTCATCCATCTTCAATGACCTTGCAAGAACATGAGGTTCTTGCAGATGTTCCTCCTCTTTATTTCCCATCACCGGATTGATTTCAAGCAGTGCACTTGAGGTTTTGAAACCTGATCCATATGTTGCTGCTGCAATATATTCATCTTTTAGGTCCTCAAAAACATAATTTGGGCTGCAACATAAGTTCTCATTCATCCTTGGTGCAACAAAAATATCTTCTCTCAAAGTTTCAGCCTTCACACTGCTTTCATTTTTTACACTAGAATTATGAACCTCATCACTAGGGGGTTCAAACATTCTGAAATTTTCAATGGACATGGCTGCCATCTCAGTTTGACCTAATGACACATAAAAATAAGAAATTACTAATTCACCATGTGTCATGTTCTCCTCCTTATGTGGTGGAATTATGGTGGCTTGTTCATCCACCCATTTCTTTGCTTCACACCCTACTGAGATGTGCTCAATTTCTGCTTCCTGGTGAGGCTCAAGTTGTGTCTTTGGATCTGATTTATGTTCTTCTTTTAGATATGATCCTAAATATGGTTCAACACCCCTAATAGTACCAATCTCATCCGATATTATCTTGAGGTCCTCATCATAGAATCTTGTAGTAGATTCTTCTTCTATTTTGTCAACAATCTCATGATTGGGTTTTGGGTCATGTTTCTCCTTAGTTGTCTTAGGATGAATATTATTGGAGGATCTTCTTGAAGAGGATCCAAATTTTTTTGTGAAGTCACATGCATCCAATGCAACTTTGATATCTTTTATTATATCTTCCATAGAAGGTTTACCTATGACTGTAGAACATGCAACTTTTTCCTGAATATGGCTATCATAATAATCATAGTCTGTTCTATCAATCATGATCTCATGGGGGATGCTTATGGAAGGTACTTCTTGGGAATTATATTCCTCATACTGTTTGCAATATTCTTCATAATGCTCATCATAATCTTCATCATATTCCTCATAAGAATAATCTTCTTCCTCATAAATCTCAAAGTCTAAATATTCCATAACTGGAACTAATTCCACATCTGCAATCTTGAAGATAGTGCTGAGATATTTTTCCAATGAGAATTACTTTCCACAGGCTGAACCAAGGAAAGTGCTCTGACACCACTATAATATCCTGGGCAAGATCTGACCCAGATATTAACTCCACTTTAAAAAATTTTACAACTTTTACTAGTGAAATTTTGTGCCAAATCCTTCGAACCAGATAGGAGGTAAGTGAGGGGTACTGGTGTACATGTTAAGATTTAATATGCTAAGACAGAAAATAGTAGCATTACATTCCATTTCACAATAATAGCATATACAGGATCACTGAAGAAACAACAAGCATAGCATAAACACAAGAGACACAGATTTATCCTGGGAAACCCTCATGGGGTAGAAAACCCAGTAAAGCTTCCTCAATATAGATGACCATCAATATACAAAGATGCAAACCTTGAGCATAAGCTCCTTCTTCTCCATATCATACCTCTCCTCCACAAGTGCGCCATTCTCAAGTAAGTGAGTGTGTATCAAATGAGGAATACAACTCCTCTATTTATACACTACTCTGACATATCTTTTACACAAGTACATGTAGGCTCGTATTTAACCAATGGGTTAAATACCCCACTACAACTGACTGGGCCGACCCCTCTAAGGTGTTCTAATAACCCTTTGACCCACATAACACATACAGGGCCGACCTCCACTAGGGAAGTTTAATAACCCGAGTTACCACATTCCGACGGAGGAATAAACATCTCCAGATATACAATAAGATCTTTACGGAGGAATGAAACATCTCCAGAATAATAAAGTACAATTATAATATTCTTTGAAGTTACAATATCTCAACACTCCCCCTTAACGAGAAGGATATTATAACAGCATCTGCACGAGCAAGGAGTCATCAACATCATACATGATACATCTATAAATCATTGGAAGCTTTCTCAACATCATCAGTAACTCAACCAGTTACTGGAACATCTTCAATATTGGAACATCAACATCTTCAGTACTGAGTCTTTATCTTCTGCAGTACTCAAACAGCTACAGCAACATCAATATTTGAATCCTCACGATTGTCAGCATCATCATCACACGATCATTAGTGTCGTCACATCATCTTGATCTACAACATCTGGTTCATCACGATCTACAACATCGTCATCATACGATCATCAGCATCGTCATCATACGATCATCAGCATCGTCATCATACGATCATCAGCATCGTCATTAGCATCATCATCATACGATCAACATTTTCCAGGGTGATCAATCCTGCTCTCTTTAGGACAAACGTCCATGGATGATGCAATCCAGTCATGTACCTTTTGAACCGAAGTCCAGGGACGATCCAGTCCTGTCATGTACCTTTTGAACCGAAGTCCAGCGATGATCCAATCCTATCAATTCTCGGAGACCTCATGTCTACGGCTCAGTTCACAGGACCAAAGTCCAAGGATGATCCAATCCTTATTGTACATTTAGGACCACATCCAAGGATGACTTAATCCTCAACCGTACATTTAGGACCACGTCTAAGGATGACTTAATCCTCAACCATACATTTAGGACCACGTCCAAGGATGACTTAATCCTCCACCGTACATTTAGGACTACGTCCAAGGATGACTTAATCCTCCACCGTACATTTAGGACCACGTTTAAGGATGACTTAATCCTCCACCGTACATTTAGGACCACGTCCAAGGATGACTTAATCCTCCACCGTACATTTAGGACCACGTCCAAGGATGACTTAATCCTCCACCGTACATTTAGGACCATGTCCAAGGATGACTTAATCCTCCACCGTACATTTAGGACTATGTCCAAGGATGACTTAATCCTCCACCGTACATTTAGGACTAAGTCCAAGGATGACTTAATCCTCCACCGTACATTTAGGACCACGTCCAAGGATGACTTAATCCTCGACCGTACATTTAGGACCACGTCCAAGGATGACTTAATCCTCCACCGTACATTTAGGACTACGTCCAACGATGAATTAATCCTCCACCATACATTTAGGACCACGTCCAACGATGACTTAATCCTCAACCGTACATTTAGGACCACGTCCAAGGATGACTTAATCCTCCACTGTACATTTAGGACTAAGTCCAAGGATGACTTAATCCTCCACCGTACATTTAGGACTACGTCCAAGGATGACTTAATCCTCAACCGTACATTTAGGACTACGACCAAGGATGACTTAATCCTCCATCGTACATTTAGGACTACGTCCAAGGATGACTTAATCCTTAACCGTACATTTAGGACCACATCCAAGGATGACTTAATCCTCCACTGTACATTTAGGACTACGTCCAAGGATGACTTAACCCTCCACCGTACATTTAGGACCACGTCCAAGGATGACTTAATCCTCAACCGTCCACCAAGGACTTCATTCTCGAAGACATACGTCTACGGCTCTTCTTTCGGACTGAAGTCCAGGGATGATCCAATCCCCTCACATGTTCACCAAGAACTTCATTCTCGAAGACATACGTCTACGGCTCTTCTTTCGGACTGAAGTCCAGGGATGATCCAATCCCCTCACATGTTCACCAAGAACTTCATTCTCGAAGACATACGTCTATGGCTCTTCTTTCGGACTGAAGTCCAGGGATGATCCAATCCCCTTACATGTTCACCAAGAACTTCATTCTCGAAGACATACGTCTACGGATCTTCTTTCGGACTGAAGTCCAGGGATGATCCAATCCCCTCACATGTTCACCAAGAACTTCATTCTCGAAGACATACGTCTACGGCTCTTCTTTCGGATTGAAGTCTAGGGATGATCCAATCCCCTCATATGTCCACCAAGGACTTCATTCTCGAATACATACATCTATGGCTCACTTTAGGACTGAAGTCTAGGGATGATCCAATCCCCACATGTCCACTAAGGACTTCATTCTCGAAGACATACGTCTACGGCTCACTTTAGGACTGAAGTCCAGGGATGATCCAATCCCCACATGTCCACTAAGGACTTCATTCTCGAAGACATACGTCTACGGATCCTTTTAGAACATATGTTCAAGGATGATGCAATCCCTCTTCTTTCTCGGAGACATCTGTCTACGGATCCTTTTAGAACATATGTTCAAGGATGATGCAATCCCTCTTCTCAACTTATACCCTGTTTAAGGACCATCCACCAACCTCTCTATTGGCATTACTAATATAGGTCTCCTCATCATCGACCTCACTGTCGATGCAGGCAATCTCATCATAAGTGATCACATCACTCCCCCTTTTGAGGAAGGTCCTTCTGAACTTTATTAAGTTTGTCTTGGAAAACTTTACTTGAGGTAGAGGTTTGGTTAGTACATCGGCAACTTGTTCACTTGAGGTAGAGGTTTGGTTAGTACATCGGATCAGTAGAAGTTTGGTTAGTATATTGGTAACTTGTTACAAATTCAAACTTTTAGTTCCTTTCTGCACCTTATCTTGGAACACTAGATTCTTTGCCATCTTGATACAACTCTGTTTGTCACATAGGATCATAGTTGGGTCTATCTCTAAGTCAAACAATCCTGAAGCCATACTGCTGCACAATTAGCAGAGCAAGCAGCCATATATTCTGCTTGTGCTAAGAGCCACACTAGATTGTTTCCTGCTCAACCATGAGATCATGGCTGATCCCAGACAATAACATCCTCTCGATGTGCTCTTCCTGTTTGATGCACTTCTTGCCCAATCAATCATCTGTGTAGCCATTTGAAGTCATGATCTCCAAGATAACATAGATCAAAGTCTATTGTGTCCTTTAGGTACCGCATCACATGATTTGTAGCTTATCAGGTGAACACATCTAGTTTCCACTAGATACTGACTCAAGGTGTTCACAGCAAAGCATATATCTGACCTAGTATTCGTTAGACACATCAATGACTCAATATTTTGTCTGTACAGAGTTCTATCCACTAACTTTGATGAGCCATCTGCTAACAACTTCAAGAGTGGCCATCCCAACACATCAAGTCCTTTTAATATTTCTCAGCATACTTTCCTTGGTTGAGAAAGATTCCTTCTGAGCCTTGCCATACTTCCAGACCTAGGAAGTAATGCATCAATCTAAGATCTTTCATTTTCATTGAATGATCTTCTACATATCTATCTATGCCATCTCTCGTTAGATGGGTCTAATGAGCCTCAATATCATTCGAACTCTGTGGTGAGTTCCTTCTTGCATCTATGTCATCTGTGTATAGAAACAATATTCAACCTTGTAGCAAAGGTTAAGATCCTCATCACCCATGGTGATCATTAAGCTCATCAATTGATTATTGATCCTGGGAACCCATACAGAATCTGATTCACACTTCTTCTTTAATTACATTATTAAGATAATGGTCTTATCTAGCCACTTGGAGCAAACATCTCATCATGATTCTCTTCCTCTTTCTAAGAGAATCTTCTAGCCACAAGCCTTCTATAGTGTGTTTGATTTGTAAATATTTTGTTGAACATCCATCGCTTGTTCAGTGTTCATCATTCATCATGATCTTTCCTACAAATCAAAATTAAGTACATAATTAGTAATACTTCATAATCATCAAATCATATTGACATGATAACCTATTATGCATACATATATCATTTACATAGTTATGCAACTATTTTGACCAATACTTTGGCACAACACTTTCCCATATCCTGTATGCATACAGTGGCTATCTAGATGCCTTCCATCTCTACCAGAACATACTATCGAGAGTGTGCATAGCTCTCAGCATGTCAGCAAAGAGGTTTCATTCTAGACAAGCAACAATGGAATGTTTGTCCAACTTACCAATCATATGCATATTAGTAGTATACTGTTCAATGTTTTATGAATGTTTACACTCAGCATGATATATTCTAGGAATACAAATATGCATACAAGCAATATCATTTACTATTTCTAATAACAACTCAAATACTTATCTTTTATGTTTGTGTGGTTGCCTCCCGCTTGATCTTCTGTATGTCTTTTGAACTTCTATTCATTCTGTACCACTATGCATGATCAAGTGTGCACTAGTGTCATCCTCATGATCTCATACACAAACATACATTCATTAGTATATTCTCAATATTATCAAAACATTCTAATTCTAAATAATCTTGAATATGTACAGTCATGATCATTAGTATTCAGGGTTTCAAGGAAGTCTTCTTTTACTCATGCATATTCTTATTTGATCTAGTTAGTTAAATCATCAACTAAGATAAGAGACATAATATGCATAAACCCTTGATTACTAACTTTATGAATAAGCATAACCAATCATACCAAGTATACTTACATAAGGGATCCTAACACAAGCTAAGATTCTAACATGACATAGGAAAACATACCTGGATTAGTATACCTGCTTAGTTATGTACAACATACCTAAACAATCTCTTCAATGATTTAGAGATCCTAAGCTAGAACCTGCATGTCTCATAGGTTAAGTATAATATAACAAAGTCATACATACCTCGTAAGTAAAACAAAGATTATGGATGAGTCTTTTTCTTCATGATGTCATGGTCATGGAACTTGATTTGTCTTTTGTGATGTACCTGTATCTTGTTAGCAGACAACATCAACCTCACACAACACCATAATGCATTAGTACAATCATATAGCCCTAATCAATGAATGTCTTCGATTATTCACATGCATTCATACTGCTACTAGAGTGATAAGACAATTCTAACATTGATCAAGATTGTACTAAATAATATGAAGACAAACACATTATGAACTTAATCAAGAATCATATTTCAAGACATACCTGAACCTTCTTAAGTCATACCTGTCGAAACTTCTTGTAGTCTTCTTATGTAAGGCCTTAGCCTCAACTCCCCCTGAAACTTGATCTAGAGCTTGATTAGGGTTTGCTAGAGAAACCCTAAAAATTCAATCTTTGACTTTCACACTTCTGAATGGATGGAAGAATGTGTCTTGCTGAGCTGATCGACCTAGCATTCTTCAATTTTGAAATCTCCAAAATTTGACCCCTCAAAATTGCCTTCGAAACTTCTGGATCTTCTGGACAGGAACCCGAACTAGGGTTTGATGAATCCCACCCTTCTATCCAATCAAAAGGTTTGATCCAAGACTCTAAACTATTATTTTTCTGAGGAGCTTCCAGCCGTGGTTAAAGACTTCAAAAATTCCAACTTTTGCTGAAGCCCTAATTTTCCATCTTTCTGATCAAAATCCCGAACTAGGGTTTGATCAAGCCCGGTCTTCTACCAAACCAAAAAATTCGATCTTGGTCTCTAAATTTTGATTTTCCTGAGTAGCATTCAGCCGTGGACTCTGATTCCAAAAATTCTAACTTTCTCCGAAACCCTAAATTGCGGAAGTCATGAATGAAGGTGCTCCAAAAATAATTCTGTTTTGACAGAAATATGCACCTGATTGTTTCTGCTATAACTCTGAAATTTTTGCTCCAGAGGGTCTGAAAACTTTTTCTACAGTAGCCTGACCTGTCATCTTTCCATCATGACAGGTCTAACCTCAATTGGACTCTCTGAGAGAGATTTATGCCAAGTGTCGCAACGTCACCTGTTTATGGGATAAAACAGGAGAGCGAACTTGTACGACGTGCCACATGTCACTTTTTCAACTTCGGCCTCTGAAAACATTTCCTGAGATATCTTGCCCTGTTATATTTCCATCCTGACAGGTATGACCTCAATTGGACTCTCTGAGAGAGAGTTATGCCAAGTGTCGCAACGTGACCTGTTTATGGGATAAAACAGGAGAGCGAACTTGTATGGCGTTCCACGTGTCACTAGTTCACCTTCGGCCTCTCAAAACTTTTTCTGAGATAGTACAGTCTGTGTACTACATTTCACTTTTTACGAAATTTCATTTGGATCTTCCTATCCCAAGTTATGACCTTTTTTCCAAGGTCACCTGATTTTGACTGAGATCTGGAAGAGGCAGAAACCCTAACTTGTACTGATCATAACTCATAAAGTACAACGAATCTGAGGGTTCCCTTTGGACACAAAGTACCTGGGGATGTTATCTTCGATTTGTAAACTTTTTAGACCCTGAACCTTCGCAGAAATGGATTTATAGCGAAAGTTCCACGATGACTGGTTTTTGCTATGTAAAACCCTAACCTTCAAATTGTCGTAAGTAAAGCAAGTGTCGTAAGTGCCATACCTTGTCTTCCTTCAGGTTAGCTTTGATACCATGTTAATATTTAATATGATAAGACAGAAAATAGCAGCATTACATTCCATTTCACAATAATAGCATATACAGGATCACTGAAGAAACAACAAGCATAGCATAAACACAAGAGACACAAATTTATCCTGGGAAACCCTCATGGGGTAGAAAACCCAGTAAAGCTTCCTCAATATAGATGACCATCAATATACAAAGATGCAAACCCTGAGCATAAGCTCCTTCTTCTCCATATCAGACCTCTCCTCCACAAGTGCGCCATTCTCAAGTGAGTGAGTGTGTATCAAATGAGGAATACACCTCCTCTATTTATACACTACTCTGACATATCTTTTACACAAGTACATGTAGGCTCGTATTTAACCAATGGGTTAAATACCCCACTACAACTGACTGGGCCGACCCCTCTAAGGTGGTCTAATAACCCTTTGACCCACATAACACATACAGGGCCGACCTCCACTAGGGATGTTTAATAACCCGAGTTACCACATTCCGACGGAGGAATAAACATCTCCGGATATACAATAAGATCTTTACGGAGGAATGAAACATCTCCGGAATAATAAAGTACAATTATAATATTCTTTGAAGTTACAATATCTCAACAGTACAGGCTAAGGATGGTGGGATGAAATTTTTATTCTAGAATTTATATGGGATTAGGTGCAGCAGCAGAAAAATATGTTTTTAGCAGGAGTCCTTGGCACAAGGTACTAGAGCCATTCACTTTTCAGCAATAGAATTAATCTATTGCCTACTTTGAGGCTACCTGGGCTTCTATCATATGCCAACAAGACTGGGTAAGGGTTAAAGGTTTTTAGGACAGATATATATCAGTCATAAAACTCATAAGATAGGCTGGAATGAAGACTAGGTGAACTTGGAAAAGTTTGGAGTGATTTGGGGCTTGATTGCACTCTGTGGATTGCTGAACTAGTTAGATTACAGGCTTTCCAAAACGAAGTTAAAAGCATTCAAATTCTTATTACAGGGGATGCTATGGATATAATATTGAACTAAAAACCTCCTCCAACTGACAGAATGCAAAATGGATCCTCAGAAAAGATTCAGCAGCAAAAATGGTGAAACTAGTCTCGATTAAGCACCAAACTAGCTAGTCTTGCATTTTAATCCCTTAAACTGCTCCAATAAATGATAAACTCTGCTATGACATTAAATAATGATCTTATATAACATACTGAACATATGCAGGTCAAAAATAATATATCAGAATCCTTCTTTTATTGATTTAATTGTCTCCCAAAACAACAGTGCCTCACAGGCTAAATATTCATTACATTTGATGGAGTATGAAGAGAAGAAATAGAGTATTACTGTGGCTCTGCTATGGAGATAGGATCAGGTCATATACAGGTCATATGCCTGTAAATGGCTGCTTACTGAGCTTCTGAACTTGTCTGAAGCGCATTCACTTAGTCATCCCTCTCCTTCAGGGAAAACTCCTCTAGATTTAGCTGTGAATGGAGAACGAGTGAGAAGAGAAATATGGATCTGATCTAAAGCTGGTTACTGATCTTTTAGACATCTAATGTCTGCAAAAATGGCTGCACCAACTCTCCTTGAGCCCCTGAGTGCACTCCCAAGTTCTATCTTCTTCAATGGATGGATCTTCACCAAAACTAGCTGGAGAATCACTGCTGGAGGAACTTGTTCTCCCAAATGACTGTAGATATTCAATGGAGGCTGGAATCATGTGTTACTGGCTGCAATATCTTGACATAGACCTGCACAACACTCTCTGTAAACTAAGGTTCTTGGGGCACATCACCTAGGAAGTACAGCTGAGGCACATCACTCAACTAGAGAAGCATCAGAGCTCTCATGAGAAAACATAAATGATCAAAAGTTGTTCATTGGGGTTGGTTGGCTTCTTTTATAAACTTTATGATGACCTGCTAAGTAAGTTACTTAGCTTTGGTGACTTGTGAGAGTAGGTTACCACTTGCCCATCCTACTCCAAGTCATGTAGGCGCCTTCTTGGAATAATTAGCATGTTTTGTCTTAGAAAAACTTGTCAACTTTTGTCTCTCTTCACCTAGATTAGCAACTGCGCCTTAGTTAGCTTTATGGATGTTGCTAAATATTTACTTACAACTTTTCTTGTTCTCTCCACTTTATTTACTTTCTGCTTTTATGCTTTTGCCTTCTTTTTCCAGCTTTTCTGTTTGCTTTTGCCAGTTTCTAATTTGTTTGCCTTGTCTTCTTTCCTCCTTTGCACTCCTTGCTTTTCCTGAGATTTGCCACTAAGGCAAGAGTGGTCCACATGACCAAATTCAACCTCCTAGCCATATTATCACCACTTGCCAATATTTATTAGCAATATTTATCAATAAAAATATTACAACTCAAAATTAATTCCAAATTCAACATTTAAGCAATTAATTAATAATTAATTAATTCATGTGGTATAATTGCCTCAAAATTAACCCCTACTCCAATTTGGAAACATCTTCCACATGGGTGCCCTCTTGGCCCACTTGATCATTATCCATTAAGTTTATTTATCAAAATTACCTTTAATAAATAAATTTGCCAACTTAGGAGAATTAGGACAAAATTAATTCTAAGCAAATAGAACTAATACCATTTAATTCCCTTAGGGGTTGATTTTGTCCCCTTTCACCCATGGTACTGGATGAACCAAGATTGGGGACATGGCACAAACGTTAAAGAAATATTTAGTTTCGTACATGACAATATTCTCATTTAATTTTGAAGCACTTATAATATGAAGAACACATTATCACCTACTTTTTAAGCCAACTAGTAAAATTATGGCTGTGGAGTTTCTAGAATTGTTACGGAGAAAACTTCCTATGGCTTGGGGCAGACCACAATAGACAATTAACTACTAGAAAATAACTCAATTCTCAATGCTGTGCTATATAAATGACAATGCTAAGATAAGGGAGAATATGATCAACCTCAATCCGGACGTTCGATGTATATCCTCGTTGAAGCTTTCAATTCGTGCACTTGAACCTACAAATTAGTCTTGATAGCCAATATACAACAAGCGCATATAATATATGAAAGACGTTAACATCATCAATAGAAATGGTCCATGATATCATAAGTAAATGCAGCACAATGTAATATAAACAACATTCACAACATTAATGGACGAGAATATGAGTATTTCTATTAATAAATAACAAGTACAATGTGATACGACCTCTTGACAGCAACCAATCTGAACCAAGAACTGGGTCTCTCCACTTGTGCCTCCACCACTTCAATCCTCCATGGAATGGAAAACTCAAACTATGAAAGGAGTTTGGAAGGTGAACATAATAGGTTCACAACGACAAGGATCAATGAGTGTAGACTCAAGATACGACAAAAATCTACTAGAGTTATCTTGCTCTCTCTTCCTCCTCCCTTCCATATGCCATAAGAGCTCAATATATAACCTTCCAAAGGTAAGTGAAAGGATACATCAAGGCGTTTCGGGGAAAATGGAGGGCCAAAGGTCACCCTAAGACTGCTTTTTGGAGTAAAAAGTAAATTTCTAGTGACTTTTACCATTTTGCTTGACACCCACGAGCTATAGTGGAACAAATCATAGGCACGCTGTCTAAAATGTAACAACTAGTGTACAGGAAGAAAAATAGGGAAATAGTGTGTTCTAAAGGACATAAAGTACATCTGAGTCAGTGAAATGGATCTTGAAGGCCAAAGAGTGTTGATGCTCACATGGTGGAAAATTACGTTGTAACAATAATAAAGCTTCATCTTTTTGGTCTTGCATAACTGAGTTGGCAATCTCCATCTTATGCATCCTAATTTGACGACAATCATGGACAATGAAAATGGTTCTTAATGTGTTTGATAAAATATGAATAAACGAATAATTTATGTCAACATGTTACTTACTCTATCCATGGATCAACTTCATCTGTGTGAAATAGAACCCATCTATGGGCTTGTTCCCAACTAATTTCATCCAATTCAAAAGGCACTAAAGAAGATAATGGATTTCCATCAAGCATAACTTCTTCTACTTCATCATCCCATAATTCATTTCATCCTTGTGTGCTTCTGATAGTTTCCATACCTTTCAGGTATCCTCCACAAAACTTTATTGATTTCTCCACTCTGTAGCTTTCAAGATGCATCCTTAGGGACTATTTTTGTTGCTTACATAACTCTTGTATACTTTCATGTTCCTAAAAAGTTAACACAAATTTTTTTTAGTAATACCAAAAGCTTTGAATAATTTTGTTGTTGTTGTTGTTGTGCTTGATACAAAATAAAATTTCGCTTACCTCTCAAAGGGGTAGATCCATCTATATGCAATTGCATCACAGTATCGTAGCTCTCATACCAAGTGTACATTCAAATGCACCTTTATATATCAAAGAATTAAGGAGGGAAGTACTTTTCAAGCAAACACATTGTATCCACGATATCATTTTCTAACTTGTCAAGATTCTCCGCTGAAACTAATTTTGCACAAATTTTCCTATAAAAGTAGCATAACTTACAAAGTGTCTTTCAAACAACATGGTAGCACATGTCGTAGAGCTGCTGGGATGAGTTGTTTCATTAGAACATGGAAATCATGTGCTTTCATACCATGAAACTTAAGGTCTATGATAGATATATGGTTTTTTGGATTACAATTGTAACCATTTGGCACTTTGAACATGAAAATAACACATCATAGGGTCTCTTTTTATTTCTTTGAAAGAGTATGTGGTGCAGGTAGAAGGGATATTTTTGATCCCCTTACTTCTGGCCATCGCGATTTCCTCAAACCCAATTCTTGTAAATCATCACGTGATTTTTTTCAATCTTTTGACTTTCCATTTATGTCCAGAAGAGTACCAAATATCCTTTCACATACATTCTTCTCCCAATGTATTACATCTAAATTGTGACGTATCATGAGTTTCTACCTCCAAACACATCAAAATATCAGAAGAATATTAATATGTAGGTAAACATAAACAATGAATTCAACCAAGACATAAACACATTGAGATCATATAAGCATGTGATGTTTAATAATTAGGCATTGTTGATGGATCTACATACCTCCCAATATGGAAGATTAAATAGAATTGACCATTTATTCCACACCACAACATTACTTTTGTCACCTTTTCCCTTGTTTCTTTTCCTCTTTTTTTAATTCATTTTCCCCCCAAATTTCTTCCTTTCCCTTTGTTTCATTAAAAATATCTAACACTTTTATGGTTGGAGGGGCATAACGATGCCCCTCCTTCCCATTAAATGGTCCCTTTTGTGAATGAAAATTGTGATTTTGTGGAAGAAATATCCTATGTCCCATGTAAACAGACTTCTTGCTACAACTAAGGTATTGTTATTCTGTGTTCTTTTCACATATGGGGCATGCATTATAGCCTTTGATCATGCAACTAGCAATATTTCCATAAGTAGGAAAGTCATGGAGTACCCACAGTAGAATTTCCTTCATGCTAAATAATATCTTATTATAAGCATCATAGGTCCACACCCCTTGGTCCCATATTGCCTTTAGTTCATCCACCAAAGGTTCCAAATAAACTTCAATGTCATTTCCTGGTTGTTTGGGACTAGGTATTAACAATGTTAGCATACCAAAAATCATTTTCGTACACAACCATGGTGGAAGGTTGTGTGTAGATAACACTACAAGCCAAACACTATATGTACTGCTCAAGTCTCCAAAAGGATTAAATTCATCTACTGCCATTGCAAGGAGTACATGACATGGCTCATTGGAAAACTCAGGTCATATGTCATCAACCGTTTTCCATGCTGGGATATCAACAGGGTGGTGCATTTGACCATCATTACATGCAT
Source organism: Larix kaempferi (assembly GCA_027924585.1). Lineage (NCBI taxonomy): Eukaryota > Viridiplantae > Streptophyta > Pinopsida > Pinales > Pinaceae > Larix > Larix kaempferi. Next base: position 2,082,558 of record BSBM01000871.1, on the reverse strand, counting down.
TGTCATGATGCCACCTCATATTTTGTGACATCCCTGTAGAGCTGTAGAAAAAAAACTTTTAATTTATAAAATCTATATTATCATACCATACACTATGAAAAATACAAAAGATAATGCAAGAAAAGGAAAACCTGAATGAAATCAAAGTGTTCAAAATCATACATATACATTCTTTTCAACCTTGGTTCTATGGGGGAGTACCTTAGCACCTTAGCAAGAACACCTTTATGCAACTTTTGAGATTGAAGGTTCACCTTCCATAGATAATTTCTACACATTGGGCATTCATATTGACTTTCATAATTTCCTCGATATAAAATATAGCCATTTGGACATGCATGTATCACATCATAGAGTAATCCTAATGATTTTATCAACTTTTGTGCACCATATATAGAATCTGGAAGTGTATTATCTTTAGGAATGATCTCTTTTTGCAACTTTAACATTTGGCCAAAAATTGAACCAGACCATCCGTTCTTCACTTTAAGATTGTATCACGGTTGTTGATAGTTTTGTGCAATGAATACAACCTGAGTACAATGGTATTTTGGAATCTTAGATTAGCTTCTTACATTCATTAACATCATTCATTAGCTCGGTTGATGCCAACCCCTCATTTTTACAACTCTTGTTGATATTTTCATTAAGACATTGATAAGCATCATTCACCATTTGAAGCATTCTATCATCAACAGTGGTTGTATCATCATCATTGTCAAGAAGTTCATTATCATTTTGAAACAACATTGGAGACTCATCAGCATGATTATCATAATCATGCTCCACAACATGTTCATATTCCTATTATTAAGACAATTAAGATTCATGTCAGTGATTTATGGTTTTAATGAAAATAGAATCGCAACATAGATTGCACAGATGGAATCTGCAGGAGACAAAAAAAATTAGAGTTTGCACATATAAATATAAATGATATATTTACTATAATATATGTATGTTTGAGACAAGATTATTTCAAATAGAATTCATGATACCTGACTGGGAAAGCTCTCTCCATGTAAATACCAAATGTTATATTGTTCTATTATACTATCAAAGATCAAATGCTCCCATACTTTATCAAATGTTTGTACATTCACTATGCCACATTTATTACATGGGAATTTTGTGGTCATATTATTCTTTGAATGCTCCTTAGCAACATTTAATAATTCCTCAACCCCATCTCTATATTCTTTTAATGTTCTACACATAACCAGTTTTCAAGTCATATTAATTTAAATGATTACAAGTTACAATTAAAATATTTTTGCTATATTACAATGAAGAATCAAGGATACAAATTGTACTTGTTTTTCAATTTCATCCAAATTATTTTTCCATTTGGGAATAAGATCCAATATCCTTTGAAATTATTCCTACAAATAGCTAACAAAAGTTAGTTGAATCAGAGGTGGAAGGAAGCAAACAAAATTGGTTTGCAAGGGGAGGACCTAAAAATTAGAATAAGATATGAGGAGGATGAAATTGTTTGGTACACAGTTACTTTGCTATAGGACCCTTTGATACACATCCAAATATAATTCGTGCAACAACTGAAATATCAACACTCAGTGTCATGATTGCTTCTCCACAATGAGGACTAAAACTTTGTTGATTCAAACTCAGCAGTGGAGGAAACATAGCTTAAGATTCACAAGATTGGTGAGAAAAACATGAAAGCACACTCCACATCAAAATATGCACCAAGTGGCCCACATATGAGAGTGCTAATAATCGCCATATATAGCGTTTCCACTAACTCAATTTATGTTCACAAAGGGATGCACTGTAGTTTTGGATGAACACTAGGATAGTTAGGCTCTATTTCTTAGAAGTATAACTACAAGATACACCTAGCATACACCATATGCACTACAAATTCTAGGCTTTAATGCTTAGAAGTATAACTACAGGATACACCTAGCATACACCATATACTTATAACAATGTTCAGACTATTGTTAGCACATAATTGAAAACATTGAGGATTCAAATTGAGGAATGAAAGAAATACTAAAAGGAAAAGGATCAGCAGAAAGTGACCCTGAACCAAATTCAAACAAAGGAGAAATAGAGAATGAAGATGTAGGAGAAAAATTGGTTAGTTTTCTTAATAAAAAGAAGGGTGAAACATAAATGGAGATTTGTAGCTTCATTATAAACCATAAGGCTCAATATCTCATCAATTGGATAAGCAAAACATAAAGATATGTTTCATATGAGAGGATTGAAAACCCCAAGAAAGTAGGGATTTAAATTAATTAAGCTCCTATGTTAATCTCTTAGTGGTGATCTCATCTACAAATACAGGGAATAATGGTGGCATCTTGACTAGTTCTATAGTATTTTCCCTATCATCCTTGTATATCTTTCAAAAATGATCCAGTCTGAGCTTTTGATCCATCAACTCTTTGTACCTTCTAGTAGTGGAAGCATTGACCATTCTCTTGGATTGATGGGTTGAAAGTAGTGGAAATTTTTTCTTCCCCTTGTATGCATTCACCAAGAATGGATCCCTTCTTTGAGCAACCTATACTTATCATATTATTTTATACTTAAAAATGGATGATGGTTGTTGGTTTGAATTTGGAAAATGAACTTATCTGCAAAAAAACAAGTGTAGGGTGATGAGAAATCATGTTTTAGTATTTCCTATAATTTGAAAAATTATGCAAATACTTTGGGTTCTCATCCAATTTTTATAGTTATAATGCCCTACTTTTGAGTTTGAATAGAAATTATTAATAGAGTCCTTTGTAAATTATTGGTGGACTAGTTTGTCAGTCCAAAACTGTCCCAAGTTCCTCCCTATAGTCTAGTGGCGAATAGATTCAGGAGAAGAGTTTTAGGCAGTGGGTCAAGTAAACTATTGCACTACACACCAGCTGCACTGGAAGATCTAATAGATTCTCCAGTAGTCCATTCCCTGGTAGAGCTATTTTTTTTTTTAGAATAGCAGTGAGGATGTGTAGTGTGCAAGTGTGTGTCCAAATCAGTATTTTTTCAATACACCTATAGGCAAACCTATGTAGTTTGTATGATAATTGCCAGTAAGCTTAGTTTGTAGGATATGCTACTGTTGAATCTACTAGGTATGCTATAGTTTAATAATCTCATAACATACGTGCATATTCTACCTATGAACTGACTACTGAACCAACTAGATAATCTATTTGTTCTTCAATAGGATCAATAGATCCCATTGGTGTAAGGTATGCTTAATATGGACCTTGAAATTCTTATCCTAGACTTGGATTTTCCTTTGGCCTCTGCTCCTGTCTCTTTTTCTCCCACAATGAAATTATTCTGCCTTTGTATCGGTTGTGCCTCTATTTCCTTTTCTATCTCACTTTTTCCTTTTCCCTAGTAGGTGCTCTAGCTGCTGCTTATTCAATTGGGCCAACTATGTAAGTAAGTGAAACTACCTCTGTAGATGAATTTTCCTTATATGTTGATTCCTATGAATGTGAATTTGGCCAATGCATATGCATATGGGTCTTAGGGGAAGGAGAGTACCCTAGGAGTTGGCCATGAGGAAAATCCGTGCATGTTCTGAACTTGGTAGATGAAACAATCTGTGACTAGTGGAAAATGATCTAGCCATCTGATTTGTAGGTGGACTCTCTTTGTATCGATCTCTAGGTTGTAGGTTGACTTTGTTTGTCTCGATCTCCAGGTTGTAGGTGGACTCTTTTGTCTTGATCGATCTCCAAGTTGCACCCTAGTTTACACAAAATTCATGACAAGTGAAACCCTCCCTAAGAGTACTAAAATTTATTATATTTCTTGCCATCGCTTTAAAAGCATCTAATATGTTGATTTATAGTTTAAAGAATATAATATGTTGATTTATAGTCATTTATTTAAAACCATCTAATATGTTGATTTATAGTAATTTTATTACATGTGTTTTTGTGTTAAAATCTATGGTAATATAGTGTTTTGTGTTTAAAGGTGCACACTCTTATGCCATAAAATGTCCCACCTACTAGAGAGCTGCAAGAATATAAACTAAGCCATCATTCCCACTCCAGCTGGTTTTGTTGGTAAGTCCATTTCAAAAATGAGGTCTGGACATTATAGAGGAAATCAATCCCAACTTCTCTCAACATCATAAGTTCATCTTGATAGTAATGGATTATTTTACTAGATGGACATAAGTGGTTCCCCTGAAGGTTTTCAATAAAAACCAAGTGATATTCTTCTTATAATCCCAAAGTATAATTATTGGGTTTGGTGTCCCCAATTCTCTAGTTTTTGATAATGCTTAGTATTTTTTCGTCATTAAAATTAACCAAATTTGATTTGCGAAAATATATTAAGGTAAGGTATGCTACAAACTAAAACCCTCAATGGAATGGTGTTGTAGAGTCCACGAAGAAAATCCTTATATGAATTCTTAAGAAAACTATAGTGGATCATCAAAGGAACTAGGACAAAGCCTTACCAAACACCCTTTGGGTAGACAGAGTAACACCCAAGACACCATTAGCTAGGTACCTCACCTTTCTTTTAGCTAGTCTATGGAGTAGAGGCTATACTTCCCTTGAAAATATTCCTAACATGTATCCAACTATCCAAGTCCATTAGGGGATCCAATTGTCTAGTCATGCAAAACATGATTGATACTCATACTCTTGAAACTAGAAGATCAGGAAAGGGAGAAAGATAAGAGAAGACTTAGTGTAGATAAACAATTGGTCAAGCACTGGTTTGAGAAGAGATATGTGGATAGAAAAGGATTCCAAGTAGGATAATTAATCCTAAAATGGGACAAATCCCATGAACCCAAGGGTTTAAACTTTTGTTGATAGCTTAAGTGAGTACTTACTTTTTGTAGTTCCTTTCTAAGAGAGATATTTTTAGTCTCCAAAGTTTTACACGTTTCTTCTTTCTCTTTTATCTTCTCTGCCAAATTTCCTTCTACTATCATGAATTCTTCTACTTATTCTTCATACTTTAGTAGTTTCTCCTTTAATTACTTATTCTTCTTTCTTGATTTATTTAGTTCTTCCAAGGTACTTATAACTCTCCCTCAAAATCCATTTCAACTAATTCTTCTTCTTATGAATCTTAATTCTCCAGATCTTCTTCAATTTCCATGAACAACATTTCTTTTGGATCGTCCTCACTGTCATCTTCATCGGATGAAGTGTTTTCCTGCTTGGCATACATAATCCTTTTCTGTTTAAAAAAATCTTATTTCCAGACTTGCTTCCTTTGTGCATTCTCCTTCTTTCCTTATGGTCAAAATCTTCCTCATAATCATTATCTATACTTTCCTTATAAGGACATTTATAGGCAAAGTGACCTATATTACCACATTCAAAACAATTGAAAGTTAACTTACCTTTGTATTTTCCACAAACCTTCTTGAATTTATTCACAAAGTTTTATTCTTCATCATCTAATTCATCAAAGTAAGTCTTACTTTTCTCATGCTTGCTTCTCTTTGTATTTTTTGAGGCTTTAAAGGCTACTTCCTTTCTAGAGGATTCTCATTATTAATTCTCATTTCATATGCAATCAAAATCCCATGAATTTCATCCATTGTTAATTTATCCAAGTGATCTCTTCTATCTTCTAGAACTGATACGTCGTTGGAGTCACACCTTTTTTGCAAGGATCTAAATACCTTTTGTATGACTACTTCTTCATAAATTTATGCTCCAAGACCTTTGATAGCATTGACAATATCATCCACATGGAGAAAATAGGATGTAAGTTTTTATTCTTTCCTCATCTTTAGAGTTTCAAACTGTCCTAAATAGGTTTGTAGCTTTTACTTCTTAACCTGATCATCTCCTTCATAGAATTTTTTAAGCTTATCCCACATTTCTTTAGCTGATGTACACTGCATAACCTTGGTGAATTCTGAGTTTGCAAAACCACATAGTGTTGCATTCCTAGCACTTTCATTTGTTAGTTTTTCAGAATTTCAATCTGATCTAGGATCTTAACTGAGAGAATAACATGTACAGCATATCTACAGCATATCAACCATGGACAGAATAAGACAAGCACACAAGAGACACAGAGTTTCATTGGGGAAAACCAAGAAGGTGAAAAACCCCGCAACTTCCTCAGAGATAGATAGAGCAATGATACAACCCAAATACAAGAGATAGTCCTCCTAGCAGCAGCTTCTCCTCCTCCACTAGTGCGCCACTCTCCAATGAGAGTATGAGTGAGAAAGTGAATGATCAAATAGAGTGCCTCCCACACTCTATTTATACTTGACTTGACTTTCCTAATAACCTTACAAGGTCGGCCTCAACTTAACCACATAACATAATGCTGACAGGGTTGACCCCCAATAGGGTGGTCTAATAACCCTTTAACCCACATGACTTATATAGGGCTGACCCCATCAAGGTGGTCTAATAACCCATCAAGTATAAGCTATGACACTTACAATATAAATGACGACACTTCCGTATAGAGGAATAATAGCATCTCTATAGGAGTACAATATACATAGGTGAAATACATTCCGAAGTTACAATTACATCAACACTCCCTCTTAACTAGGAAGGTATTTCTCAACATAGATCTGCTAGCACAAGTCTTCTTCTCTGGATCATCGTCACTGCTGCTGCTATCTCAATCAATCTCCAATCTCCTTGTCATAGGAAGTTCTACAGAACCAACCCTTTTTCACACTAGATGTAGGCCCACCACCTACAAGTCTTCATCATCATTGGCCATACTGTGGAATCCTCAGGACTTATTACGTGCATCAAAAAACCTCGAAAGAGTATTCCAGGATCCTTTATGTGCTTAAGCACGACAGGCAAGATCTCCCAGGGAAATATTATATGTGACCCCACAACAAAACCTCGAAAGAGTATCCCAGGATCCTTTATGTGCCTAAGCACGACCGACAAGATCTCCTAGGGAAATATTACATGTGCTCACCACAAAACCTCGAAAGAGTATCCCAGGATCCTTTATGTGCCGAAGCACGACCGACAAGATCTCCCAAGGAAAAATTACATGTAGTCATGGAAAAACCTCGAAAGAGCATCCCAGGACTAATTACGAACACTCAGCTCAACCTATCAGATCTCCCAAGGCAATATTATATGCCATAGGACAAAACCTCGAAAGAGTATCCTAGGATCCTTTATGTGCCGCAACACGACCGGCAAGATCTCCCAGGGAAATATTACATGTCCTCCCAGAGCAAAACCTCGAAAGAGAATTTTCCAGATCTCCCAGGGAACTATTACATACCATAGGAAAAACCTCACAAGAGTATCAGCAAATCTTCCAGTGAAATATTATATGCTCATCTGCACAACCTGTCCACAACCATAGAGTATCAACCTGATACTCACCATACATCATCCTGATGTACATGATCATCCTAATCATCGTCACTGCATCGTTCTGATGCATGTCATCCAGAGCATCGTCCTGATACTCATCACACATGATCATGTTGATCACCCTCACTGCATCATCCTGATGCATGTCATTATACATGATCTACCTGATCATACAATGTATCTACCTGATAAATATCATCATACATGATCCTCCTGATCATACAATGTATCTACTTGATACATATCATCATACATGATCTACCTGATCATACAAGTATCCACCTGATACATATACAAATACATGGTCCACCTGATCATACAATGTATCCAACATGATGCATATAGAGCAGTAACTGGAGCATAATTCTGATGCTCATCACACAACGCTTACATCCACAGCCATAGGAAGGATCCTCCTCTCACCATGCTTGGAATGGCTCTTGCAAATGTGTCCATCACTTCTTCCTCGAAGTGTCGTCAATCTGGAGAACACCAAGCCTCTCTCTGAAGTATTCAAACTTCACTCTGGCTAGTGGTTTCGTCAACACATCTGCAACTTGCTCATCTGTTGCAACATACAGGAGCTTCACTGCTCCTCTCTGCACCATATCCCTGATATAGTGATATGTGATCTCAATGTGCTTCGACCTGTCATGGAACACTGGGTTCTCAAATAGCTTCACACAACTATGGTTGTCACAAAAGATACAAGTAGCATTCAATGGGAGATCAAATAACTCAGACAATAGCTTCCTCATCCATACTACCTCACAGCTGGCCAAACAAGCTGCGACATACTCTGCTTCGGCTATACTCAGTGCTATGTAGGACTGCTTCCTGCTAAACCAAGCTGCGACATACTCTGCTGCGACATACTCTGCTTCGGCTATACTCAGTGCTATGAAGGACTGCTTCCTACCATATCAGCGTGATAGGGAGGACGTGGTGCTCAATCCGGGCAATTAGCCCCAAAACGTTTGAATTAAAAATCAATGATGCAAAGAACTGTATCTGTGCATGCTATGGAAAAACGACGGTAATCAAATAAATGCTGTTGATCTCTAACACACATTCAAGATTCTATGACAGCCATGAAATAAAGATCTGTGCAGAATTATGGAAGATCATATGGAAATGCATATACTTTTAAAAACACAGTGGCAGTCAATTCGTTAGCACATCCATCATTCATTCCAATATTCATCAAATGAACCATTGCAGAGTTTTAAAACACAATAGAATACTTATCTTATACAAAAGTAGTCCCACGCAACTAGCTATGCAACTGCAACGTTCTACCCAACCGTAGGCCAGTGTGCTCCTCAATCTCTCAGCACCACTGCCACCCTCGAGCTGGGCATGATCTCTACAAGGAACCAGGGAATAGCAGACTCACACATAGCCAAGCATACACCAAAATGAGCCAAGCCAATCTACAATTGGGTTTATCAGACTACTAGGAGATGGAAAGGAAGAGTTGCTAAGCTAGTGATATCCAGCACAGAGCCAGGGATAACCTTGCAAGATCTATCTAGCTTGGCACCCACAATACCTACACACCCAACACAAGGAAGTATTCTTTTCACTGTTGTGCAGTCCCTCAAGCCATACCTTCCCTATCTAGTGCTCTCAGGGTATGCATAGAAGAGTAACCAAAGCCCTCTTGATCTTCTTGAGAGGTTGTCTCCCCCACTAGGTTTATCAAGCCACTTCTATCCACTACCACTCCAACACTTCAGCTCACAGGCTCAAACCAAGAGCAGGATGCACATAACAGCAGAACCCCACTTGCTGGGCATGAGGAAAACGTTTTCCACAGCGGGATGCATGAGATGGGGTTTCAACTAACCCAGAAAAACGTGGGAACCCACAAAAACGAAATGGGAAGTTGGTGAACAACCCAGGAAGCCAAATCCGTTTTTAGAAAAACATCCTTGGACATTCAGGGGCAAAAACGACCTCCCTACAGTCCCCAAAACGTGGCCCTCCCTCTCCCAACTGTTATATACTGCAAAAATGACTCCCAGGCATGGAAAAATGCAGTATTTAGATGAAAAACGTAAATGGAAAGACCCCAGCTAACTCCCCCTATGTGAATGATCAAAGGCTGCCTGTTCAGAATGGCTTTGGGCACCATTTCGTGGGTGGTTTCTTGCCCAAGGAGACAAAACACGTTTTTCCAAGTTGATGGCTTGCCCATGCACGAAATTGGCTGCCATACTTCTTCATTCCCAAGGCATTAACTGCCTTAACCAATTTATTGGAAGAATTAAATGATTGGGTGCATGAGACAAATTGGGTAGTTGGTGGTTTATGGGTTTCCCCATTGACACATGGATTAATACCATTGGCTCAAGGTTTGAATAATTTCCCTCCCTTTTCCTTGTAGAGTCATGCCCCATCTCTTTTGTTGCATTGCATAGCCGGTTGTGGGTTTTTCATTGAAAATTCATAATTACATGATGTCTTATATACATTGTGCCCATCTCGCACAAGAACCGTAGGCATCTATTTTTAATTGCCGATACATGAAATGCTAAATCAATGGTGGGGCCTTGGCCTTGAGCTCCTCACCATGATTAATTACAATATTTACATCATTTACGATTTAATACAAAGGGGTCAAAATGGGGACATTACAACAGGTCATCCACATACAAAAGTAGTCTCACTGGATTTCCTTCCTCAACCTTGTAGTAAAGGTTGGAATCCGCTTTGCTTTTAGAAAAGCCCAAATTGGATAGGAAACTGTCCATCCTACCATATCAAGTCCTAGGAGCTTGCTTCAAGCCATACAAGGCTTTCTTGAGTCTGCACACATATGACTCCCTATCATGTGTCTCAAAACCAAGTGGCTGCTCCACATACACTTCGTCTTCGACTACACCATTCAAGAAAGATGTCTTGACATCCATCTGGTGTATCTTCCATTTCATCACTATAGCCAGAGCAAGTACTGATCTGATGGAAGTGTATTTGGCTACAGGAGCAAAAGTCTCTTCATAGTCCATTCTCTCTTTTTGGGAGAAGCCATGAGCTACAAATATCGCTTTGTATTTCTCTATGCTACCAACTACAACATGCTTGATCTTATAGATCCACTTGGAAATCACAACATACTTCCCTTCAGGTCTTGGGACCGCATCCCAAACAACATTATTCATGATCGAATGGTATTCCTTGATCATGGCATTCTTCCATTGCTGTATCCCGAATTTTGGGAACTTTAGATTCTTCAATAGACAGCTTGTTGCTAGAGCAAATGTTGTAGTCCTTCTTTTGTAGGTGATGGTATACGATCTTTCCTACAAGCAAGTTAAATTGCATGATTAGAAACATCTCATAGTTTTTAGTACAAGTTCTTACACATAAAGAAATATGTCATACAGTCATGCAATTATTTTAGCCAATGCTTCAATACAACATTTATCCATATCCCATAACTTTCTAGATGCCTTCCAATCTCTACCAGAACATTGTTAAGAGTGTGCACAACTCTCAGCATGTCAGCAAAGAGGTTTCATTCTAGATAAGTAGCAATGGAATGTTGTACAGTGCCATAGGCCACTTATCCATCAAATACATATTAGTAGTATACTGTTCATTCATGCAATTATTCTAATATGCATAATACACAACCTAAGTCTAGGAACATAAGCATATACATCATTGAACAATATTATTTAAACAATTAGAAATGCCAATTAAATACTTAGCTTTGTTTGTTGTTGGGTGGTATCCCTCTCAATCTTTGTTTCCTTGCAAGAACTACTGGAGTGTGCTCCATCTTGATATTTGCTTCTTGGATTACCTATCTTGGAACTTATATCCATCCTCGACCACTATGCATGTGTAAGTGTGCACTAGTATCATCATTGTGTCATCCTCGAGAACTCATTCATTAGTATAATCCCAAAATAATATGAAACATGTGCAATCATGATTATTTCAAACACAAATAATAGGCATTAGTATTCAAGGTTTCAGGGAAGACTTCTCTTACTCATGCATATTCATATTTGACCATAGAACTCTTTCTGGTTAGTCATATCATCAAACAAGGTAAGAGACATAATATGCATAAACCCTTGGTTTCATGAATAATCATATACAAAAGTATAAGATCCTAACATAGGGTAAGATTCTAACTTGATATAGGAAAAACATACGTAGTCATCATATTTTCTAGTTATGTCTAGCAATGTTTTCTTGTTCTCTTCAATGAACTGCATAACTCATAAGTTAACCATTGTAGAACCAGAATATACATACCTCTATGTGATCCATGACTATGGATGAGTCTTTGTCTTCATGTCACCATGGTCTTGATCTAGAACTTGATTTGTCCTTCTTGATGTACCTTTCATGTTAGTGGACAACATCAACCTCATACAACACCACAATGCATTAGTACTATCATAAGTGTCAAAACCCTAATCAATGAATATCTGCATTCATAATTTTATTAAGGTGATATGACAAGTCTAAAGTTAATCAATATTGTACTAACCTTAATGAAGACAAACATACCATAAATTTAATCATGAACAGATCTCGAAACATACCTGGATAAGTCATACCTGTCGAGATTGCTTGTAATCTTCTTATGTAAGGCCTTAACCTCATCTCCCTCTGAAACAGGAACTTCTTCACTTATGCAGGTGACCAATCCATTCTCTTCTAGGATTAACCCAATCCACTTTGATTTGCTAAAACTGGATCTGGAGCTGGATTAGGGTTGATTAGAGAAACCCTAAAAAATCAAACTTTGAATTTAAAACTTTTGAAATTATAGAAAGACGTGCCTTGATGAGCTAATCAACCTGGTATACTTATAATTTGAAAACTGCAAAGTTTCACCCCTCAAACTTGTTTTTCAATCTTTCGGATTCACTAGGGAGGACCCTGAATTAGGGTTTTATTTTCACGGAGCTTCACTCAACCAAAAGGTTTGATCCAAAGCTCTAAAATTCAAATTTTCCAAGGAGATTCTAGCTATGGTCACATATTTCAAAAATTCCCATTTTTGCAAAAGCCCTAATTTTCCACCTTTCCGATCAAAGTCTTGAACTAGGGTTTGATCAAGCCCGGCCTTTTTCCCAACCAAAAAATTTGATCTTGGTCTCTAAATTTTTATTTTGATGAGGATCATCCAGCCGTGGTCTCTGATTACAAAATTTCCAACTTTCTCCGAAACCCTAAATTCCCAGAACCATGAATGAAGGTGCTCAAAATCCAATTCTGTTTTGACGGAAATATGCACCTGATTGTTTTTGGTGTAACTCCAAAATTTCAGATCTACAGAGTCTAAAAATTCTTCAAGTGGTAGCCTGACTTGTTATCTTTCCAACCCCGTAGTTCTAACCTCAAATGGATTCTCTAAGAGAGAGCTATGCCAAGTGTCACAACGTGACCTGTTTATGGGATAAAACAGGAGAGCGAACTTGTACGGAGTGCCACGTGTCCCTGGTTCAATATCGGCCTCTGAAAATGGGACCTATGAAAGTATAGTTCCCCTACCTGTCACATTTTATGAAATTTCATTTGGAGCTTCCTATCCCAAGTTGTGACCTTTTTTCCTAGGTCACCTATTTATGACTGAGATCTGGAAGAGGCTGAAACCCTAGATTGTACGGACCATAAAACAAAAAGTACAGTGAATTAGATGCATTTCTTCGGACACAAGGTACATTGGGATCTTATATTAGACCTGTAAAACTTTTAGATCCAGAAACTTTGCCAAAATGGATTTATATAGAAAGTGCTACGATGACTGGTTTTTGCTATATCAAGCCCTAGCTTTGCAAGTGCAGCAAGTGTCATAAATGCCATACCATACCTTCTTTCAGGCTAGCTCTGATACCATGTTATTTTTTCAGAATTTCAATCTGATCTAGGATCTTAACTGAAAGAATAACATGTACAACATATCTATAGCATATCAATCATGGACACAATAATGCAAGCACACAAGAGACACATAGTTTCACCGGGGAAAACCAAGAAGGTGAAAAACCCTGCAACTTCCTCGAAGATAGATAGAGGAATGATACAACCCAAGTATAAGATATATTCCTCCTAGCAGTAGCTTCTCCTCCTCCACTAGTGCGCCACTCTCCAATGAGAGTATGAGTGAGAAACGAAATGATCAAATAGAGTGTCTCCCACACTCTATTTATGCTTGACATGACTTTCCTAATAACCTTACAAGGTCGACCTCAACTTAACCACATAACATAATGCTGATAGGGCCGAACCCCAATAGGGTGGTCTAATAACCCTTTAACCCACATGACTTATACAGGGTCGACCCCATCAAGGTGGTCTAATAACCCATCAAGTATAAGTTACGACACTTACAATATAAATGACGACACTTCCGTATAGAGGAATAATAGCATCTCTATAGGAGTACAATATACATAGGTGAAATACATTCTGAAGTTACAATTACATCAACAACATTGCCTTCATATAGTCTTTTGTCAGCTTCCTCAATTGGTAGGGTCTTTGGAACTTTATAGCCATTCTCAACAGATTGCCAAACATCAACTCCAAGAGACTACAAGTACACTTCCATTCTTATGCTCCAGAAGGTGTAATTTTATCCATCAAACTTTGGTGCTATGTTTGTAGAGAGTCCTTCCTGTCTTTCCATATCTGCGCAGTAATCTACCTTATAGCTGTTAGGTTTTTCTTGAAGGACCAGGATCTGATACCAATTGTTAGAATTCTTGATGATACTGAGAGGGGGGGGGTGAAATAGTTAGGTATGATTGAACATGGATCTTCTTGTTGATATCCTAAGCTAGACTTGTTTGAAGTTGATCTTTGGTTGCTAAGAATTTCATCCAATACCTTATAACTTCTACCATATAAACACTCGAAGTTTTGATACTTGTGGTTAGGCCCATTTTAAATTCAGGAGAAGATTGGCCAAGGAAATTTCAGGTTTAGAACCTTATAAGGGGAGATTGAAGAAGTACCTAATCATGAGGAATGATTTAGCTTCGACATATTAGTGTTCATTAATGATAGTAAGAAGTACTCGACAAATGCAAGCAAAGAACTATGGGATATTAATTAATTTTGGGATTGTTTTCTTCTCATTTGGAAAACATAAGTAACAATTATAAATGTTTCATATAGAGGTTTGTCTACATAAGTTATAAGCTTAATGTAAATTTGTAACGCCCCCTTCCATCACTCCCGTGCAAGGAAGGGAACGTTAACCAAACTATTGAGCTTTGGGCAGACTTAGCCCCAATATTTTTATTCATAAATTCATATCAATTAAAAATTTCTATATGCAGATTTAAAATCAATACAAACACAGCGGAATTAAAACATTACACATTACATATGCATACAGTTTCATCATGCATTCGACATACAAACAGCGGTCATTAATTAAAATATTTGTAGAGCATAGAATTAACATAACTCAACCACAAGAATACTTATCTTGAACTATAACAGTCCAAACGACTGGCTATGTGAGGGCAACGTTCCTCTCAACCATAGATCTCTATCCAGCCTATATTCCTTCAGCTGAGAGATCACCCTCGAGCTGGGCTGTGTATCCACTAAGGAGGAACTAGCTGGGTTCACTCACAACCATGGTTTCGGTCAAGCATCCAAGAAGATAGAGGAGGGTAACGCTAAGCTAGTGAGCTCAACCACAGAGTTACAGGCATCTCAAGTGAGCTCAACAGTCAGGCACCCACATTACCTACCACATCCAACACAAGGAAGATGCCCTTCTCTGTTACACAGTCCCTCAGGAAACTCTTCCCTCCAGTGCTCTTCAGGATGGGCATAGAAAGGTCTAGCTGCTGATCCTTGAGATCCTAGCCCTCACTAGGTTTGTCAAGCACACCCAACCTCTGCATAGTCATTCCCAACTTGATTTCTCACCATTCTGCTCACCAAATACTCAAATCCGTCACTGGTTTTCTGAGCTGCAAAAACTAGGTTTTCCTATTGATTTTGGGGTAGCTAATGCTCCCAAATTCGCCCAAGGTTCATGCTAATGGATCCCCCATTGGATTTCCCTGTCCCATGCCAAATATGGGCGTTTTTGGTCTTTCAAAATCTCGGTTCTCTCAAGGTCGTGATTTCTGGTTCTCTCACTGCTGGCACTCATTTTTGGATGCAGAATGATGCTAGGTACCTCCACAATGGAATGGAGATCAGAATGAAGCACCCTCCCATGAGGTTGAGTGACTTCTTGCACAAGCAAATAGAGCCCATGCCTACCCATATGAATTTCAGGGCTGCCCATGCTCCATTGAAGCCATGGGCTGAAATCTCAACCACTTCCTTACAATAGTCATAAATGTCACCTAGGGAAGTCAATGGGTTCTCATAAAGACATATGGAAGCCTAGGGTTTAGTCCCATAGCCCCCTCACCACTCCCTAGTGGATACACGTGGCCCCTTCTCATTCGTTGCCTCCATAGCCAGTTTTGGTATTTCATTTCAATGTTAAATATTTACATCAATTTACAATATCCCATGGCTTAATAGCACGTGGGTAACAAAATATCAGGCGCACATCTAATTTAAATAAAATCCGAGCATAAACTAGCTGGGCCTTGGCCTTGAGCTCCACGTTAGGAAAACATACAACGTGTGGATACAATATTTACATTAGAAGCCAATATTTCCTAAGGGTCAAAATTGAGGTATTACAAAATTTATGACTTCCAAGCCTACACCAAAACAAGACCTACTTAGTGTGAATGGAGTACATCCATATTTATTTCCTATGACAAACACAAACTTGCACATGAAACATTAAATGTGTGGATATATAAACCATTGAAAAATATTTATAGTGACTAGATGAAGATCTAGTGCATGCTTCCTTGTAAGGCATTTGACCACTTAATTAAAAATCAAAATGGATTCTTTAAATTGGAACATGGGCCACGAATCATGGTACCCTCAATATATATGGGACATTGGTGCAATTCAAAATTATACAATTTGTTTTCATAAAACCCCAAAATCCATGTTTAGGAAATTTAAAAAAGAATACAAAACATAAACAAACAATATAATATACTTATCATAGAGTCAAATCTTAGATGACAAAGCAAGTGGTTTGGCAAGTAAAGGAATATTGATTTAGCTTGTTGATGCTATTTTTAATGGTAAACAATGATAAACACATCTATTTTATTGTAGGTCCATGTTTAAATAGGAAATCGACACCATAAGGACAACTATCGGGACTTCCTTTATCGATCTAGTTATAGTATTCTTCACCTTGGTCCATTCACCAAAAGTGTGTTCCTTTAAATGTATGCTATCCCTTAGTTACTCTTTTGACCTTAGGGGGAATTAGGTTTACCACTTTCCTAGATATTACTTTATCCCTCTAATCCATCGAAGGAACTGGATTTCCTTCTAAAAAAATTCAATATTGCTTGTGCCCCATGAGTTTCCTTCTAGCAATTGGCCAGGCCCCGCATGTTTCCTTAAAGTAGCACATGGGGACATTGGAAAATTTGCAAAAAATAGAAAGGGTTTCATTAATTGTGCATTCAATATTAATAGTTTTTTTATATAGAACGTATGCCTAGACACAATTAATACCCATACCAGCCACCTTGTCCATATTATGAAAGTATTAATTTAGGGAAAGGGCACCACAATAGTATCAT
Organism: Larix kaempferi; assembly: GCA_027924585.1. Lineage (NCBI taxonomy): Eukaryota > Viridiplantae > Streptophyta > Pinopsida > Pinales > Pinaceae > Larix > Larix kaempferi. Next base: position 2,065,550 of record BSBM01000871.1, on the reverse strand, counting down.
ACCCTTATGTTGGAGGAATTGTGAACCAATCGACTAGGGTTTTTACATCTCATTTTTATTATGAGTCTCCTATTTTTTATTTATTTTCTTTCCAATATTGAGTCAAGACCTTAATTTGATGAATTATCCTTTCCATTCAAGTTGGAGAAGCAATGGAAAATTGTTTGCTTATCAATGTCTTATATTGGAGTAACCCAAGACTTAACGAAGGAGGTACTACAAAAAAGACTATATTTTTTGTTATCCCTTTTAATACATAGAGTATCCCTTTTATGCCCAACCACCACCCTATCACCCCCCCAAAAAAATTGTATTGGACATTGTGTGCATTCACTAATGTATATGGTGGAGGACTAATCTTAGCCTGGAATGTAGTTATTTAGGTAATAACAAATTTGGAATCCCTTTTAATTATTACAATTATTAGTAGAAATGGTTTGGGAAAGGTGTTTCTTGCTTACTTGTGTGCAGGTGTCAAGTGGGACTAAATTGGAGTGAGGAAAAAAGTGGTATAGATTTGGCCAGACACCGAAAGTACTTTTGAAGCTGCCTCCTCCATTTCACATTGAGCAGCTTGAATCCAATAACGAGGATGAGAAGTAGGATTTATTCACCAGGATAACCTCATTATGGATATTACTGGAACATAATAATGTAGTACATTAGATCCCTTGATTTAGTGTTGGGAAAATTTAAACATATTCCCTCCAATGGTATTCTTAATACATGGTTGGGTAACATTGTGTATTAAGCATATCAAGCATCAAACAATTCTCCACCTTTTGGAAGTACTTAAAGTATTGTGTCTAAGACTATGGTATAATCATTTCGATTGTTTATTCCATATATACTTTTTAATGTTTCTTCCAAATATTTTTTACTCCCTTTACTTCTTTCCCTTCTATTATAGCCAAATTTGGCACTTCTCCGTCCGTGACGACACTTACATCTTTTGGTTGCATGGTGACACTTAATGAACTTACTTTGATTCACACAAAAGGACATTAGTGGATGGAAGATTCATGCTTTGGAATTTAGAAGGATGTAATTCCCCAATTCATGGCCCATTTTATATATAGGAACCTTAGGAAAAGTTTTGGAGACCAAAAATTCTCTAGGAAACCCCCAAAAAAGGTTGTTTTTGACCATTTTTCCACAAAAACGCAGGTGGAAGGCTCTTCACCCATGGGTTTTCCAAAAATACGCTAGTTTCACATGGTAAAGTCGTGGTTCACCCACTTATTGTCCATTATAAAGTCACAAATGCCTTAGAAATAGCAAAAATATCGAAACATGGGTGGTTCGGGTGGTTTTGGAACCTCCTCTTCCGGTCGTAACTACTTCCTCTTCGACCCTACCTTCTTCACTTGATATATAAGAGAGGGAGAGGGACCATGAAAAACATAGAAATCCCATTGCAATGTTATTCCAGAGGAATTGGGACTCACACCCCCCTCACATGTGCCCTTGCTTCTTATAAACCATAGCACATTTGATCAGAGGTTGGGATCCTTGGAGAAGAGGAGCAGGAGAGCTTGAATCTTGGTTTCATGAAGTGCCATGCTTGAAGGAAGGAATAATTTGATGTAATTTATCCATTCAATAAAAAATATTGGACATTATTCCCTTTCCAAATACATTTTTTCATGTATGTTTCAGATCTGATTACAATTTGATGTTTGATTCTCTTTTAAATGCCAATCTTTTATTTGTAGTCAAATTGGTTTGAGGAAGGTTCTTTTGGATGGTTTTGCAGGTTGTTGCATTGGAGAGAAAGAGGACTCAAAAGAGAATATTGGATCAAACTTATAAATAATTTTTACATCTTCCTAAGCCCCAATATCTTTGCTTAATAATTGTACTTGCAGAACTTTGTATGTCTATCTTTCACCTCAGTACATTGGTAGTCTCACCCCAACTAGAGGAAGTTTTCCTTAACAACAAAACTGGAGACTGCACTGGGGATAAGATTATATTCTTTGGAGTATCCAAGGCCATTTATTTATTATATGTGAAGGTCTGAGTTTTATTTCATGTTAAGAATAGTCATTAAGCCTTGTTAGACCCTTGCTCAATTTTGAGTTGGATTTTGCAATTTTTGGTCTTTTCTGCATATTCGCTAGTCCTAGTGCTTACAGTAGCAAGTTTGATATATATTTGTAGGTGTAAGGCTCTTCACATATGGTTACCTCACACTTGTACCATTTTACACTAGCAGGTACCCCTATACATGAGTTTTTCAATTTTAGAGCTCTTTTGGGGGTTTTGATTGCAATTTTTTGAGTCCCCGCCGATCTTAGGTCTGTGTAGGACCACTGGGAAGTGGTGTCTTGTTTTGGGATTCATATTATTTTGATGTTTAGGATATTTTTGAATCAATTTGGGCTTGTTTGGAAGAATCTGGGGCTTCTTGACCCAAGTTAGGGCTTGGTGAACAACTTTGGTGTTTTTGACCCTAATTTGAGTCTAATTGAATATGCTTACTCCAATTTGACTAGATTCGGAAACTTTTGAGTCTATTTGACCTCATTTATACCTATTTGGGTGAAAAATACTCTTTTGGTAGGGCTCTTGTCCTTTCTTGTGCTTTTGGTGTTTCTTTTGTAGTGAAAGCTCAAGTGTCCTTTCTGTGGTTTAGGACCTTGATTGCACTGTTTGTGTGTAGACCTAGCTTTACCAAACCATATTTATTAGTATTTGATTTAATTTGATTGGGTCTAAAATTCCTTTGTATATGATTTTCCCAATTTTGGCATGCTTAGATGATAAGAAGTTTAGGGTTTATGGCTTCTTTCACTGTTTAATAAGGAGATTTGAAAGCTTTTGCATTTGCTTTGGTAGTGTGTTACTTTGAGTTTCAGTTTTGTTCTCATCTTGAAAAAATCATAAAATGTTGGTTCATTTTATAAGTTAGTGTTTGTAGAATACTTTTCAAGTGGCTTAAAGGATTTAGGAGTGCTTTGCATAAAAAAACAAGAATTTTATTTTGCATAGCTAGTTGTTTGAGTAGTTGCATGCTTAGGTGTTAGTCTTAATTTTGCATATTAGACTTTGAATTTTTACCTTTTGCATTCAAAAAGACCAAAAATTGCATTAGATACAAAAAAATTGCATATGCATTTTAGATTATATCTCTAGGGCTTGCATTGGAAATAAATTGAGAGTGAAAGAGTGCATATTTGTAGTGATTAAGTGGTTCATGTTTCAGTTAAAGAATATCTTTCTTTAGTTGGATTTGTTTTACTTCTTTTGAAATTTTTGAAAGTAAATTTTAAAGAAAGCAATCAGTAACTTGGATAGGATCTTAGTTTTCTACTAGTTTAGAAACACACCTAATAGCTTAAGTAGGATTGTGGAGGTAGGGAGTTGTGAGTTAACTCCTCCACGATCACTCAGAATTGTCAAAATATAGGTGTCATTTGTTCAGGGAGAAAATCCACCTTTGTAGAAGGTGAACAATGAAGCTCCACTAACATCGGAGTCAAGCACGAGGATGTGCAAGATTGAGTAGAGGAGATACCCCTCCGATATTCACTTGAGCATCTACCAGGATTGGTGTGCGTACGAGGGATTCATTAGTAATTTTGGTGCTTCTGAGTTTCGGGATTTGTTACCCTTCCCATGCGCATTGATTCGAACTGCAATTGTCCCCCCAAACTCTCTCTATAAATTTGGTACCCTTAGCATCCTTTCTTTAGGGATGTACACAGGTGACAGTGGAAGGATATTTCCATTGCACCTAAGACAAATCCTGGAGTAAATCCCTTACAGTTCTTTGTGAAGGCAGTTGGTGATTCAAACACTTGGCACCATTGTGTCTATTATATTGTGGACCCAAGATAACTATTCTTCGTTCCTTCACTGGTTTTTTCTCGGTCCTCATAATACCATACTTTCCTTTCAAAGGAACATGTTTGCTTGTTTGAAATATTTCATGAAATTTTTAGTGTGTGGTGTTTGATTTTTTTTTTTTGTATATTTTCTTCTTAGTGTCTTCTGCAAGCCACCATGGCCGATCAACCTCCACGTAGATCCAAAAAGATTCAATGACGATCTGCTAAACGGAGAGAAGTACCTGCACTGAGGTGAAGGATGGATTATCATGATACACCCCCTCGGGGGTGGGGGGGGGGGGGAGAAGAAGAAAACCAGGAACATCAAACAAAAAAACTAGTAGAATAAAAAATTTATAGGTTAGGTGAGTCTGAGAGACATTCTGACGAAGGAAACTTTAGAAATATCGAGTAGTAGTTATATAAATATCCTAGAGTCCATTCTTCTAATCTTGAAGAGAATTTAAGTCCGATTGAAATTGAGGACCTATCAGATCCATCTAGACTTCTAAACCCTCCAAAAAGTCCTAGTTTTTCTCAGTTAGCTGGTATCAATGTTCCTAATCCATTGTATAGGAAGTTCAATATGGAAAACAGAGACCAAGTATTTACTTTAGAAAACATGTCTACTCTAGTTAGCACTTTAACTGTAGGATGAGTCACTTTTAATATGGGATCTATAATAGGATCATGTTGGTTTCCCCCAACCTCGATGGTACTTACTGGTACTAGTTCATCAACTCAATTGAGTTCGAACCCTTTCTCTTTTGGATTCCATCTTTCAGGTTGTCAACCTATGACCGTCACTATCCCTCCTAGTTCAAATTTTACCATTGCTTCAGGTAGTATCCCATCTATCCCTCTCCATACTATCCCACCCTTTAGTGGGAAAATGTTTATTTCTAACCCACCCTTCACTGGATTTGTTTCTAATTCTGCTCCATCCCAGTCAAGCTTACCTTTCCAATTTGTTGGAGGTATGATTTATGGTCACCCCTTTGGATTCAATGTGTTGCAAAGTAATCCTATTGTACTATGGGGCAATAGCACTGGATGTTCATGGGGGAATCCTACTACTCATAGAAGTATTCCCTTGTATAGGGTGGGGGGTTCTAACATGACTAACCCTGTTATGACAACTGTATCACAAGGTAGTCAACCTTTTTGGGGGATGGAAGGGAATTTTGGAACATCTAATCCATTATTTCAACACAACTTTGGTAAGAAATTTGGACATCACACTCCACCTTTCACTAATCCTAGGACAAGCACATGCCAACACCAACCAATGGGAAGCTAATGTTCCTGGAACCTAGAATCCAACAACTCTCCCTCATTTTCCCTTTCTGGAAACTTTGAATTTTCCAGACCTATCGAAACTTATGAACATTCTGGTCTGTCACGATCCGAATTGGCCTCCTATTCCCCAACCAAATTTCCTATATACATCCAAAAGTTTGAAGGTAATACTAGTGAAGATACTGGGGACCATGTCACTACCTTTCATTTGTGGTGCTCTTCCAACTCGTTGAACGATGATTCTATATGGTTGAGAGTCTTGTAGAGAACAGTAACTGTAGTAGTGACTAAATGGTATATTGAATTTCCATCTGGTGGTTATCATTGTTTTTACGATTTAGCGACAGTATCCTTAAACCATTTCCAACTTCATCTCTGGTATGATGCCAACACAGACATTCTACATTTACGTAGAATAAGGCCACTCAAATTTCTGACTACATTCAGGAGTGGAGAAGACAGAAAATGATGATGATGAGATTCCTCCAGAGTTGTTATTAGAGTGGTTTTTGAAATCACTCCTACCTTACATCTATAAATATGTCTCTACTTGAGGGGTTACCTCAGAGGAGGAAGCCATTTTGCGATCCCAACAACTAGACTTGGTTTACTCTCAGTCTGGGATCCTATATGAAATTATGCCCGATGCATTGAGATCAAAATTTGATCCAACGAAACCTATCTCGACACCTCATGTTGATGGAGTGATCAGTGCGGTTGAGAACAATCCAGTTAGCCTGGGTACCAACTTTTCAAGTCAAAATTAACTAGAAACTGGTCATAGTAATACAAAACTTTAATCCCAACCCTCCTTTAGATATTTTCTCAGTACAAGACTCTCAAGGAAACTAGCATCCTAGAGGGAAGAAAACTAAGAAAAATAAAAATGGGAATAAGGAGACAAAAAATACGAACCATAATGCTGGTGGGGATAATGTGATATCGAATTCCGAATTCTCTTTCTTGCTATGTAGAGAGCATCATATAACTTACAAATTCCCTAAGATGGAAATAACACAAAATATCTTGGTTGGTGCTCATCAAAACCCTGCAACCTCCCAAGGGGGAAACCAGGGAGCCTCCCCTCAAGGGGTCAGTTTAGGTTCCAAAGAAGTTTTCATGTGTGAAGGAGATGTGTATTTCCAGACTAGTAACAAAGGTAAGGAACATATGCATGCTGAAAGTAACAATTCTTTGCATGTAGATAAGCCTCCCAACGACACTATGCCTTGAATAATGAAAGGTGTTTTTAAGAAAGTAGCATTCAATCCTAATGTGAGTGTTGCAAAAAATTATAGCATAGTTGAAGATTTGGCTCATGCTCCTTGTGTGATGTATACGTTTCAGGTCCTCCAGAATTTTCCAAATCAAAGGAAGACCTTACTTTCATCTTTAGGGGATCTCGATCCCATAGATAGTCAAGTGGTCACTTTCGATTTTGATAATTGGTAGCCTCATTTACCATACCATGCAACTTTTTAGATTCAAGTTAGATATGGAAACACTAAAATTCATCGGACAACTGTAGATGAGGGTGCCTCCACACATGTCATGTCATTATCATACTGGAAGGATTTAGGATCACCTGATGTAGTTCCTCTGGTCACCATGTTAAAATATTTTGATGGCCATATTTTTAAATCTCAAGGAATTATCCTAGATTTTCCTACATAGATAGGGTAAAAGTAGTTAAAGTGGATGTGGAAGTGGTTGATTCCCCACTTGATTGCAATTTATTACTAGGGATAAATTAGACTCAAGCTATGATGGTATTAGTCTCTTCGATCTTTTGTGTCATCAAGTTTACACATGAAAAAAAATTGTAACAATTGACCAACTACCCTTAAACAGCAATGAGTCCAATCAAGAGCATGGATCCAATATTCCATTAGTTTCCCATTCCATGAGTAGTTGTGAAAACATTGGTGTGTGGATGTATTCTTCATTAATGGGAAATTTTAATCTTCCCCCACCTTATTTGCATTCTAATGCATCACCTGTGCACACAATTTCAACAGTTGCCACACCTTCCATAAAAAAAAGGAGTTTCAATCTAAGTCTTTGAACTTTAAGAACCCTTGGAAGTGTTTAGTATCTGAAGTTTGGTGTACTCAGTTCAACCAATATTTATATCTCTTGAGTACAATTGCTACTATGAAGAATCCTTTGAATTCATGCTTACCTTCTTGGGACTTGGTCCCGATAGTTGACCAGGTGATACCTCCATCTGAATGTTTGGATATGTGTTCTATATGGGATGATATAGTTCCTTTTGATGAAGTCTTCCTAGAGTCTATGATACAGTCTTCCATTCACTTGGACATTGATCCAGTTATAGTTATGTCCATCCCTAGTTTGACTTTGGAGTCTGATCTTACCATTATTGAGTCTTTGGACTCTCCCATAGACCCGCAAATCGGTGGTGATGTTGAGTTTGATTATTCTTCTAGAATTTGCAACTCCCGTGATGATGAATTTGTTCCTACAGATTCCTTCAAGTCCTTCAACTTTGATATTCATCCTAAAGTTGATCTAGTTGATTGTAAATGCTCAGGCTTTGGAACTATAGAGTCTTCATTGGTTAACTCTGCATTAATTATGCATGTTATTTATAATAGTAAAGTTGAAAGTATTTCTACCATAGTGACTTGTATCAGATATTTGTTTGCATACTTTTTAGATATGTTCTTGGTACTAATGTTTCTTGGAGACATGATACTTATATGTACTCATGCTTGCTTACTGGTCCTTTTCGATATATTGTTTGACCATGTTAGGTATATTCAGAACCTTGCATATAGGTTTAGGATTCCCTGTTGTTATGATGCATTTGAACCTTTTTCCATTTGAATTCGCCATAGGGTCGAACTTGTTCGATATTGGTGTGTTAACCATCTCTATACATTGTTACACCAAAATCTCGTCATCATGAGTTATGTGTCCTTCACTTTCACTGATTCCTAAAGCATTGACCCTAAATTGACCAAAGGAAGGGAGTTGTTATGGTTTTTCCCGTATGTTGTCATGCTGATGCACCTTGCACATTAACAAAGTGCGTTAGACCCTTGGTGACACACTTTGCACATTGACAGAGCGCGTTAATGACACCTTTTTCCATTGAACATAGTGCTTCACCCTTCAAATACGCATGCTTCCTGTTGACAAAGTTCATCATTGTCAGTTAGAGGAGAAAAAGAGAATCTTCGAGCATCTTCTAGAAGGAGTCTCTTCATGGAGGCCTATCCCAATATATCAGCAAAGGTGGCATTCGATCCCCTACCTTATTTGGATAATACCTTAGTCTTCTCCATCAAATCCTCAACACCTTCTATCTATTTTGGACTATATATTCAAGCCTCCTCTTCATGGTGAAGGGATGAAGGAATAGAGCATCTAAATGCTGGTGAAATTTTGTTGGAGTAAGAACCCTTTCTATTGAAGGCCATATTGGATCCTTGAGGTAAAGGTCATTTGGAAGGAATTGCAACGTCAAGGCTTGGTCGTAATCTCCTCTTCTTTTATTTTCATTAATACAGTAAATATACATTCTTTCCATAAATATTTGTTGTTCATCATAGATATTTAGAATTAGTTTCATTGACCACTAGTTTAGATTGATTCATATTGCAAATTACTATCACTTGTATGTTTCCACTTGTTAGTTGTTTCTTGTGTTGCAGTTGAAGATGAAGAGCTACATCAAGCGAGGAGGAATCACTATGCTTGCAAAGGTGAGTAATCGATATTAATTCTTGGTTATTTGATTAATCTAGGAAATATTGCATGTTCTGTCTTGATTTGTTCTAGATCTATCACATTTAGACTAGGGAGATTGGTTAGTGTCCGAACTAACAGATTGTCCAAAAAACAAATTGGCGACCATACTGGGGAAAATGATTCCATAGTATTTAGGTTGTTTAAGTTGTGATTTGAATTGTTTTTTGTTTGTTCTCTTAAATCCTTTCAAATTTGCTAATTCCCTTGAATCTGTCTTCCCGTGAGTCACTGGGTGATCCAGTCTTTGTTAGGGACCTTTTACTCAGCCAATTACCTCTTTTTCTTTGGGATTTTTTTATTTTTTCAATCCTATATTTTTCCTGATGCACCTGGGTAATGTTGTACCCGCATCGCTATAATTATGATGCACTTTGTCTTAAGGAAAACTGCGGCACTGATGCTTGTTACCAGTGTGCAAAAAACATCACTAACGTGTTCCCGGTGTACATACCACGTCGCTGAGGTTCTGATTCCCTGGTGCATACCTACAACCTACGTCACCCTATGAAGCTTGGTAGATAGGGTTGGATTTTCCCATAAAAAATGTTTTTTTTTTTTTTTTTTCCTGAGACCTGTTTGTTGCTTGTCTTAGGCCTATTACCTCTCAGATTCAGATTGCTTCTTCCTTAGGTTTACTTTGATATTTAGAGCTTGATTAGACTTCTTAACAGTCTTAGGTAGTCAAGCAGTTTCTCCTTGGTCTCGGGTAGTTTCAATCCCTTGCAAGTGTAGCTGGTCTTGTGACTTGTTGAGGATCCATGATCTGTTTTGCTTTGAATTCAAAATCTTTGAGAAGATTGCATTGTTGTGATTCTGGTACAATTGAGTGTGAATCTTGAATTGTTACTTTTTGGGTGATTGATTTCTCAAGAAATTATTTTTGTTTAAGGATTGCAGTAGTGGGTAGTCTCCCATATTTCGAATCAAGTTAGAGGAAATGATATCATTCTCACAATTGTTGAATGCATTAGTAGGGAAATCGAGGAATTTTCACTCTCTTCACCTTGAGTCCATTGCTTGAGATTGTTGAAAAAAGTATTGGTGTTTGTGATACTTGTTTGAAATACTTTGAAAGAGTTGAAAATTGTACACGCTTATTTATTCTTGGTTTTAAAAGAGTTTATTTTCACCTCTCCAAAAATATTAAGTGGAAATTAGGCCTTCTCAAAGCTATTTGAACAAGTAGAGAACACTCTTATAATTTTTTGATTCCTCACCTCTTCTCTTCCTTGGTTTAAAAAAAATTAGAAACATTGCAATCACAAGAATTTCATCTTTTCATTTTGGCTTATAGATGTAGCTTCATTGAAAAGAAAAAATAAAAACCATTTATGGCTTGGTGTGTTATTTTGCTTGTTGGTTTGTTGGATTAAATGAGAGTGTTTTTAGTCTTTTGGCTTGATTGGGAAAGAGAGTGAAAATGAGTGCTTTGTTCATTTATCTTAAGGAAAGCAAAGATCTCTCTCCTCTCTGTACATAGTTTTCATCAAAAAACAAAAATACTTTCATTTAATTTAACTTATTTGTGCATATTCCTACAGGTATACACTTCATGCATTCACATAACTATATAATATAAAATCAAGTGGTAGCCTAAGACCAGTGAAGATCTCGGGGACCATGTCACTTCCTTTCATTTGTGGTGCTCTTCCGAGTCGTTGAACGATGATTCTATATGGTTGAGATTATTTCAGAGAACCTTAAATGAGTAGCGGCCAAATGGTATATTGAATTGTCGTCTGCTGCTTATCAATGTTTTATGATTTAGCGACAATATTCTTAAACCATTTCCAACTTCTTGTCTGGTATGATGCTGACATAGACCTTTTGTCTACATTTAGGTAGAATACAACCACTCACATTTTTGACCACATCCAAGAGTGGAGAAGACAAAAAAGGATGATTAAAGATGAGATTCCTCCGTAGTTCTTATTAGAGTGGTTTTTAAATTCACTCCTACCTTACATCTCTAAAGATGTCTCTAATTCATGGGTTACCTCAAAGGAGGAATCCATTTTGCGAGCCCAATAGCTAGACTTGATTTACTCTCAGCATGGGATCCTGTATGAAAATATTCCTGATGCATCGAGATCAAAATTTGATCCAACGAAACCTATCCTGACACCTCATGTTGATGGAGTGATTGGTGCAATTGAGAACAATCTATTTAGCTTGGGTACCAACTTTTCAATTAAAAATTCACTGGAAACTGGTCAGAGTAACACACAAAACCTTAATCCCAACCCTCCTTCAGATGTTTTGTCAGTACATAACTCTCAAGGAAACCAGGAGCTCGGAGGGAAGAAAACTAAGAAAAAGAAAAATGGGAATAAGGATACAAACAATGCTAACCATAATGTTGGTGGGTCTAATGATAAAGCTAAGAATAAATTCCCTTGACTGTTATGTAGGGAGGAGGATCATCTAAATTACAAATGACCTAAGATGGAAATGGTACAAAATCTCTTGGTTGGTGCTCATCAAAACCCTGCAACCTCCCAAGGGGGCAACTAGGGAACCTTAGATGCTAAAGGAGAGAATTTCTTAATACACAAGAGAAAATGGAGAGAAGTTTGAATAAAAATCTTCTGTCCATTTCATCCTTAGATGGTAAAGGAGTTCGTGTTGCATTTGTTGATGGACAACTGAAAATGTGTCCAAGAGGAAAGATAATAAATGATGCAACAGTAATTGGAGAGCAAGAGGTTGGTCTGTACAAGTTAAAAGGAAAATGAGAACAAGCATTGGTTCATGAATCCATGGAACCAAGCGAATTATGGAATAGAAGGCTTACACATGTACACTATAGAGCACTACCAATTGAAAGCAAAGAAGTATCATGTCTACTAGAAATTCAAACAAAGTATGAAGGCATTTGAAAGGGATGTGCACAAGGGAAGAATGTGAAGAATTCATTTCCTAGCAGTGAAAGCACAGAAAAAGGAATCTTGGAGATAATTCACTCACATGTGTGTGGACCCATGTCTTCCATCTCCTTAAGTGGGTATGCATACTTATATGTTTATTTCATAGACGATTTTTCTCGCAATAAATGGATTTATTTATTGAAAGGAAAAGATGAAGTGTTTAGCAAATTCAAGGAATTCAAATCCTTGGTCGAAAATCATACTGAAAAAGAATATCAAGAATTTACAATCAGACAATAGAGGAGAGTTAACCTCAAAAGAATTCAAGGATTGTTGCAGAGAGTCAGGGATTAAGAGGGAGTTGAGCACTCCTTACAATCCTCAACAAATGGCATTGCAGAACATAAGAATAGAAAAATAATGGAAGCAACGAAGGTAGTGCTCCATGATCAAGATCTCCCAATGCACCTTTGCGAAGAGTAGCAAGAACAACCGTGTATGTACAAAATCGTACACCTCACCGTGTATTGGACAACAAGACTCCAGAAGAATATTTCTCAGGAGAGAGAAACCAGAAGTCAACCATCTTAGAATATTCGGCTTCCCTGTACACATATACATTCTGAAATAAAAATTAGGTCCTTTAGGGAATAAGTGTATATTCATTGGATACAATGACACATCAAAAGCTTACCAAATATACTTCCTAGGATTCGAGAATATTGGGATCAGCAGAGACATAACTTTTGATTAAGACTCAGCTGACAACAAGTCAATACAATTACCCATTGAAGAACCTAAAGTTTCTAGAACCAGAGACATAGTTATGAAAGAGACAATCCAAGAAGATCATGAAGACTGTGAATTAAGTGACCAAAAGAACCTATAGATCCACCTTGTGAGAAGAACTCCAACAAGAGAATACTAGCATGGGAAAATGAAGCATTACAATAGGCATAGACGTATGGTGCTCCAGATGGGAAACTTAGAGAAAGGAAGGGACCTAGACCATGCTCCAACTATGTGGCCCTACTATGCGACATCATTGATAAATAACCTTACAACTATGAGGAAGAAACAGAAAAGAAGGAATGGAAGGATGCCATGATCGAAGAGTACTAGTTGATTATGAAGAATGATGTTTGGGAGATAGTTCCGAGACCAGAAGGGAAGTATGTTGTGACTTCAAAATGGAGCTACAAGATCAAGCATGCTGCAGATGGTAGCATTGAAAAATAGAAGGCAAGATTTGTGGCACATGGATTCTCCCAGAAAGAAGGCATAAACTATGAGGAGACATTTGCACCTGTAGCAAGATACACTTCCATCAGATCTATACTTGCTTTAGCCATTGTAATGAAATGGAAGATATGCCAGATGGATGTGAAGACAACATTCTTGAATGGTGTAGTCGAAGAGGAACTGTATGTCGAGCAGCCACTGGATTCAAGACACATGACAGATAGACTCATGTGTGCAAGCTAAAGAAAGCCTTGTATTTTTTGAAGCAGGTAACCAGGACTTGGTACGGGAAAATGGACAGTTTTATGATGAGCCTAGGATTTACCAAGAGTAAAGCAGATTCCAATAGCTACTTCAAGGTTGAGGGAGAAAAACCAGTAATATTACTGCTATATGTAGATGACATGTTCGCAACAGGGGAGGATGAGCTCGTTGTAGAAACAAAGAGAAGGCTTACTGCAGAGTTCGATATGAAGGACCTGGGAATGATGCACTACTTCTTAGGTATGGAGGTGTGGCAGATTTCAGATGGGATTTTCCTTGGTCAAGAAAAGTATGCAGTGGAGATTCTGAAGAGGTTCAGAATGATGGATTGCAAGGAAATGGATTAATACACAAGAGAAAATGAGAGAAAAATATAAAGAAATTCAAGAAAAAGATAAGGAAATTGGAATAATGAAATCAAATATTGATGAATTATTGAAATGGAAAGCCACCATGGAGCATAAGAAAGAAAATGGAAGTGTTAGTTCAAAACCCAACAATGTAAGAATTTTGCATGTGTAGATTATTTAATTTTTGATGTATGTCATCTTTGAAGATTGGGATTTTAAATGTTTGTCTCTTTTTATTACATTGTATCTCATGCAAACGACTATATTGGTAGATTGATGCTCCCCTGTCAGATGTTGCATCAAATCAAGGACCTTTGCAAATGTCATCTCTTAATCCAATGAGCCCAATCCATGTAATCTTTGAAATTACCTCTTATTTTGTCCAATGTTACTTTTCATTCTTTGAATACATCTAACAAGTGTTTGTTTTTCACGAGATTTTCTAGAATAGGCCTATTGAATCTTCAATGGAACAAAGTACAATGGATCCTACACCATCTAAGAACTAGAAGGTATGTTTGAAACGATTTATTATTTGGTGCAATGCTATAATCCTTATTTCAGTATAACTTACAAGTGTTTTTTTTAGCAATCTTCCTCGAGTCCTAGTGAAGCTTTGATGAAACAAACTCTATTGGCTTTGAGAAAACTTAATCATGGACCAAATGGTAACTTGAAAGCACATGTAAGTTCTGAACCTATTTATTTTCATGTCCAATAACATCATTTCTTATTTTAAAGGATCTCCCAGTAATTTGTTTATTGATAGAGTCAATTGTCATTTCCACCTTCAAAAGCGGGATTGGAAGGAAGAAAATGTTTACTTACTTATTTTAATGGTGTGGTGAAGAGTGCCAACGGTTACATAAGAAGCGTTGACCCAAATTTTGTTATGCCTAATAGGAAAGCACTATGAGAGAGATATTACTATGTGTGTCCACAATCACTTTTGGTCGATACCGACTATGAAATCAAGATAAAACGTAGAAGCAATCAATGTGAGTATTTAGCGAACGCACTTAACAATTTTATATCCTGGAAGAGTAGTGACACTGAATTGATAAATGACAAAGAATATTGTAAATGAACAATTTAAAGGCATTTCAGATGTTATTTTTGTCTATGTGATAAGGTTATGAGAGGAATTATGCTTCAAAATATGAAAAAATCCAACTATTTATGGGTATTTAATTTGCATTGAGTTTTTTCCCTTAAATTTCAAGTTATTCTTTCATGTTTTAAGGTTTTCAAGGGAATGATGTTGAGTCTCCATATTGTTGGAGAGTTGTTTTCAAATTGAAGTTATTGATAGCTTTTGTGTGTAAAGAATGTGATGTAGTTTTGAGTTGGAATACACAACATTGAAGATATTGTTTTTACCTTTGTACATTATTTGATTTTCCACTGTGAATTAAAGTGGTGTTCTCAAGTTTGTCACATGTAGTCTTGAACACATCTTACCAAGAAATTGTATCAGTTTCGCTTCACCTGGAGAACTATATCACTATGTTGTAAAGAAAAGGGTGCCGGGCATTGTGATATTTTAGGATTAGGATCACTCAGTAGTAGCATACCTCACTAGAATTCACTCAAGAAGTGCAGAAAGAAGAAGAAGAAATGTTGAATCAATAATCACTCATTACACAGAAAATGGAGAAAAATTGTTGCATCATACATCAGCTGTAAGCTGGCACTCTGAATAGTGAATAATAACTTAATACAATCAAATGAATTCAAATCCCATTAATTTCATTCGAATTCTCCTCAAAGTGTGGCTTGGATATCATTGGAGACATCAGCCAAACCAGTGGCAATAGTCACAATAGTCAGTCAAATGAGTCTAACTGAGTCTAAATGAGTACATGGGAATTGATCTAGGGAAGGAGACTCCAATGTGGGTGCATGAGGAGTTGTCAGTAGTCAGTATAGCTGATCTAGTCACTCTGGAGGTCTATCTAAGTGGTTAAGTCAGTTAAACTAGTAATCAATCCCCAAAACAAGGAACAGATCCACTAATCATGGAACTAACTGAAGTAACTCCTAAATAGGTGGAAGAGGGTGCACTTGTACTCTAGTGATGAAAATAAGGGCGCATTAGTGGCTAGGAGGGCTAAAACTGAGTAGAAACAGGCTCTTGGGGGTTGCAAAATAAGGACTAGGTGCTGGGAGATTACCATACTGATGATTGGATGAATGCAATTTCATGTAGATGACTGGATGCATGCAAAATTGCATGCAGGCATGCAAAATATAAAAATGATGGTGAGAATATTCCAACACCCCCCCGCAAGCTGTACTATGAGGAACAATTGAAATGGTAGGGCCCTGGTAATTGAGACCAAAGGTCGCCCCATACAACAATCTAAATAAATAATGTGAGGAAAGAGAGAAAACCCAGTGGGAAGAAATCCCCCCCCAAAATAGATTGTGGTAGGATAATCTATCATGTACATCTTCACTCACCCCAACTGGTAAGTGAACTTCTCCATCGAAGAAAGATCTATCGACAAGAAATGGATCAGTAATGTGAGAAGGATGAAACCTTCCATTCTGAAAATTAGATATGGTCCTCCTTGGATCAAGTGGATCTCCAACAAGATCTTCAACAGATCTAAGAGCAGTGGCTGCCCATCTAGGAAGAGGAGGATAATCAGGTGCAAGATCTCGATATTGGTCTTCCATTCGCTCATGTTCACTAATAGGTGCTAGATCTTCAGGTTCTTGTGGATCTAGATCTAGCATTCGCTCTTAATCATCTTCAATCTCATACTCTAAATCTGAACTGTTATGTGATGAAGATTCACTCTCTTGGAGCTCATCAATCAGTGGAGGTATGGTAGGAAAGCTCTCTTGCTCAAGAGGATGAGAATCATGTACAGGCTATTCCTCAAACTGTACACTCCTATGAAGTAATGTGGTCATAGTAGAAGGACCAAGAAGCTTGTAGGCCTTTGCATTCAATGCATAACCCACCATAATACACTCTTTGCTTTGTGGATCTAGAGATTTCCTTTTCTTAGTTGGAATCATTGCCTATGCTCTGGATCCAAACACTCTAAGATGAGACACATCAGGTTTGTATCCCATCCATTCTTCGAAAGGAGTCATATCTTTGATTCCTTTGTGAGGAACTTTGTTATGAATATAGGTGGCACAGTTGATGGCTTCTTCCCAAAGACTAGGGTGCAACCCTTTCGACTTTAGCATGCAGGTGGCCATCTCTTTCAATTTTTTGTTCTTCCTTTCAACAACACCATTCTGTTGTGGTGTATAGGGAATAGTATGTTGCATCTCAATGCCCTCTTCAGCACAAAAGGTTTGAAAGTCACCCTTGATTTTCTCACCTCCATTATTAGTGCGAATGGCCTTGATCTTTCTATTGAATTTTGTTTTGCAGAAGACTTGAAAACTTAAAGAATCCAAATACTTCTGACTTTAATCTGAGAAAGTATACCCATGTAAATCTTGAATAATCATCAATAAAAGTAAGAATATACCTTGCCTTGTTCAAGGATAGATCTAGAAATCTCCCTGCAACATCACTATGAATCAGATCCAGAGGTTGAGAGGCTCTCCTTTCCTTCCCCTTCTCAAATTTGTTTTAAGGATGCTTACTAATCAAACAACCATGCAAATTTCCCTTGGAAAACTTGATATTGGCCAGCCCTTCAAACATCTCTTTAGTATGCATGTCTTGCAAGTATTGATAGTTAATATGCCCAAATCTTTCATGTCATAGAATAATCTCTTCATTTGCATGAGTGTGAAGAGAAGACTGTGTAGAGAGAGGTAGAAAATGGGAGAACTCATAGAGTTTCGACTTATGATTTGCGACACCTTTTGCAATGGTAGAACCTGATAACATGTCTTGAATTTCGACCTCATTTGGAGAGAAGATCACCCTCTTGGGCTCTCTAGTATGGGTCATCTGATATACTAAAAGTAGATTTGTAGTCAATGTAGGGACATGGAGCACATCTAAGAAGTACCCATGATCAAGTTTGATTCTTCCAATCCCCTCACAGGAGACCTCAAAATCATTCCCCAACATAATGCATGGTCCAACAATAGATTCGAATCTAGTGAAGAAATCCTTGGAGGAAGACATGTGTCTTGATGCTCCAAAATCTATGATGAAGGAGGATTGAGTTGATGCACGTGCCATGAGGGCATGACATCTCTCTTTGTTCTCAGATCCAGATGGTTCACTCTCTTTCTTCCTAGCACATGCAGGTATTGGAAGATTTTTTTTTTCAATAAGTGAATGCATGAGGTCTATGGTATTCTTCATAGATGAGCTCTCAGGGTGATATCCTTGATTATAGTATGTGCACTTGGATTTCCATTTTGATTTGTCTTGTCCTTCTTAGGATTGGAGACTCCTTCTGCTTGGTTTGGAGCCTCCTTCTGCTTTTGGTCATTTGACTTTCTATTAGAATTTTTTTGTTTTCCTTTGCCATTCGCTCTCCTTGAATCAGTAGCTACAAGAGATGAATCCAATTTGGATTTTTATCACTCCCATGTTCACTAGCTTCTCCTCCTCAAGAGTGAGGGATTAGATGAAGTCTTCAAGCGAAGGAAATTTCCATTTTGGAATGGACAACTTTGCTGACTGGAAGTTCGAAACAAACACTAAATAATCAGGGCCTAGCTTTGACAAGATGGCATGGATGAGTTGTTTTTCTTCCTTCTCAATCCCATACCTCTTCAACTGTCAAATCAAGTTCTTGAATTTGTTGAGAAACTCAGTGATAGTTTCGAAACTACTTGGGATCAAGGAGATGAGCTCATTTTTTAGTTTATGACCCTTCAAATCATCTTTATGACCAAGGAGGGATTTGAGATTGTCCCAAACCTCCTTTGGAGTCTTCAAATCAATAACATGAAAGTGTAGGTGTTCAGAAATGCTAAGTATCAACAGTCCTACTGCTTCATCAAGCTTGTCTAAGTACCTAGATTTCTCTACTACACCAGTGGGCTCAATTGTAGATCCATTCACTACTATGGAAAGGCTCTTAGACTTCGATAAGATTTCCATATTTTCCTTCCATTCGAATTAGTTGAATGAATTCAACTTGAGATCCATGATACTGAAGAATTCAAAGCTGAATAGGGGAGATTCTTGCAAAACAAATGAGAATTATGAAAAGAAGATCTGTTGCAATTCGAATTGAACAATGCCTTAGGAAACTGAGCACATGTCATTGGGTCCTTCACACCTGGATATACCTCACTGGATTTCTCCAGTGAATTCAAGGAAATAGCACAAGCATTTGCTATGGAAACCCAGAGGCTACCGGTGCTCAATGAAAGACAACTTCTCAAGGAATTGTTGCAACTACTACTGCTGCAATTTGAATAGCTGCTGTCAACTCTGATACCATGTGATATTTTAGGATTAGGATCACTCATCAGTAGAATTCCTCACTAGAATTCACTCAAGAAGTGTAGAAAGAAGAAGAAGAAATCTTGAATCAATAATCACTCATTACACAAAAAATGGAGAAAAAGTGATGTATCATAAATCAACTGTAAGCGAGCACTTTGAATAATGAATAATAACTGAATACAATCAAATGAATTCGTATGCCACTAAGGACATTCGAATTCTCCTCAAAGTGTGGCTTGGATAGCATTGGAGACATCATCCAAACCATGGCAGTAGTAACAATAGTCAAATACTCAGTCAGATTAGTCTAAATGAGTCTAATTGAGTGCATGTGCACTGATCTAGGGAAGGAGACTCCAATGTGGGAGCATGAGAAACTGTTAGTAGTCAGTATAGCTGATCTAGTCTCTCTAGAGGTCTATCTAAGTGGTTCAGTCAGGTAAACTAGTAATCAATCCCAAAAACAAGGAACATATCCACTAATCATGGAACTAACTGAAGTAACTCCTAAATAGGTGGAAGATGGCGCACTTGTACTCCAGTGATGAAAATGAGGGCGCATCAGTGGCTAGGAGGGCTAAAAATGAGCAGAAACAGGCTCTCGAGGGCTACAAAATAAGGACTAGGTGCTGGGATACTACCATACTGATGGCTAGATGCATGCAATTTCATTCAGATGCATGCAGAATTGCATGTAGGAATGCAAAATATAAAAATGATGGTGAGAATATTCCAACAGGCATCAATTTGTGCAGGAAACTTATAGCACATTGTCATATAAGCATATTCTAAATGATTCAAAATGAAGTGAACCCAATACTGGAGAAAATTTTGTTCTAGTGTTTGGGTTTCTTTCTTGTATGGGTGTTGTTAGTATAACATCATTGTTTGCAAAGATTTTTTTCTTGATGGCATATTTAACTTATTTATTTCTTGGCACAACTAGGTGCAATTAAAACGATATCTAGTGTTAGGATATTCCTATACTCTATCCTAGTCCTACCAGCATTTTCATTATTTGAATTTTCAGTCTTGCATGCATTTTTGCATGCAACATGCATTCTTCATGCATGCATGCAATTGCATGCATCCCAGTCATCAGTCCCAACACCTAGCCCTCAGTTAGCTAGCCCCGAGAGCTTCTCACTGATCAGTTTTATCCCTCCTAGTGCTTAGTGCGCCCTTCATGTAGTTGCATACATCTCATGCTCCCTCTCTCACCTACCATTCAGTTGTACTTCAATTATCTTCATTTATTTCCTTGATTTAAGGATAGACTCACTCTCAACTGACTGTATCACTCCGATGGACCTCCAGTGAGACTAGACTTCCCATTCTAACTCCAGTTATCTCCTCATGCACCCTCCACTGAGCCTCCTTCATTCAGTTAGTGCCTCCATGTGCCAGTTACACCTACCACACTCAGTTAGACTCAGTTTGACTGATGGTTGACAGTTACTTGTGCATTGATGACTCAACCGATGATGATGTAGACTTCTAGTTGTGCTCTGATGAAACTATATTGATCTTTTGATCACTCCATGAAGGCTAATTCGAACTGACACCTTGGCATTCGAATCCTCATGCATTGTACTGTTTATTTGTCCACACTGTGATTATTGGACTAGTGTGTGTGAAGATATTTTGCTTCCGAGTTCTACTATATTATTATTCTGTTGCTCATTTACACTGCATTGACCACTCTTAATCTTATTCCTAAATTCTTTCATTGTGAGGTATACATCAGCTCCTATATTTGCTGTGAGGATTATCACATGGTATCAGAGCATGTTGAGAATTTTGTCTATCTCCATTCCTGAGAGTTTTTGCAGGTTATTATCCAGATTTCAAGTGCAGTAGTTGCAGTAGTTTCTGCATTTTTGCAGCAGTAGTAGTTGCATATATTTTTTATATTCTTTTTGCAGGTCTTCTACAGGTTCCATGAATTTCGAAGGAATTCCTCCTCTTTCTCTATTCAACTATGTTGAATGGAAACAAAAAATGATAGCATATTTGAAGAGCCATGATCTCTTTGATTATTGTTTTGAAAGAGAGTTCGAATCCTCTGAAGAAGAGAATGATTGGTTAAATGAAGGTGAAAGAGCCCTTGCAGCCATGCTATATGCTATGTCTCGATGCATGGAAATCCACTCCCTTGATGTTGAATCTCCAGAAGAGCTATGGACCCATCTGGATGAAAGATTTGGCAAACAGAATGAAGGGATTGGTCCAAACCCTTTCGAGAGAAAGCCCAGTGATGCACTCGCCCTCCTTGATGATCTCATTGATCATGAGTCAGTATCAAACATATCTCATAATGAAGTTGTCCACAAAGAATAAGAACTTGCAGATTCTACACTCATGCTCCAAATTTCTTCTATTTCGAATTCTCTGCCAACTCACACTCTAGAAACTGTAGAGGTTCCTAAATCCTCTCTTGCACAAGAGTCTGTTGGTTTGCATCATGATCTATTGACTGTTCCATAGGTCAAATTAGCCATTGGAGGTAATGAATTTGCTCTCCTTGATCACTCACCTCTTATGTACTACTATATGATCATTATTTTATGCTCTCAGAAGGTTATTGAAGATGATGGCCATTGCCATTCGCTTGGGATACTTTCTCATGCATTTACTGGTTTAGATCTCACCTCAAATGGTTCAAAGGAGATCTTAAGCAACCATGATTGAAGTCTTGGATCTGATTTGGATTCCAAGCAATCACTGATATTTGATGGTTCTTTTGGGCATAATCTCACCCATGATGGTTCAAAGGAGAAAACAAAATATTATCTGCATATTCTTGGATTTGATCCTACCTCAACTGATTCAAATCACAGGTTCAAGGATCATCCTCATACTTTTGAATTTGTTCTCATCACATTCGATCTGAAGAGAAAGTACAAGCACATGCTTTATGAGCATGATCCACTTCTTCCCAAGAAGAAGATGCCTCCAGAAATATGACCAAGCATCACACCTACTTGAGTTTGGAGCATTTATGTTTTGGTGTGCCCTACAGTCTATTTTTAGGGGGGGTATTTTTCCCATGAGGTTTTTCCCCATTTCCTCTATTTATTGACTGTTATTATTATTCATTGTATTGGGTGACCTTTGGTCTCAATTACCAGGGCCCATGATGGATTAAGGGGGGGTGTTAGGATATTCCTAAACTCCACCCTAGTCCTACCAACATTTTCATTATTTGCATTTTCAGTCTTGCATGCATTTCTGCAAGTAGCATGCGTTATGCATGCATCCCAGTCATCAGTCCTAGCACCTAGCCCTCAGTTAGCTAGCCCCGGGAACTTCTCACTGATCAGTTTTATCTCTCCTAGTGCTTAGTGCGCCCTTCATGTAGTTGCATGCATCTCATGTGCCCTCTCTCACCTTCCATTCAGTTGTACTTCAGTTATCTTCAGTTCTTTCCTTGATTTAAGGCTAGACTGACTCTCAACTGACTGTATCACTCCGATGGACCTCCAGTGAGACTAGAATTCCCATTCTGACTCCAGTTAGCTCCTTATGCACCCTCCACCGAGCCTCCTTCATTCAGTTAGTTCCTCCATGTACCAGTTACACCTACCACACTCAGTTAGACTCAGTTTGACTGATGGTTGACAGTTACTTGTGCATTGATGACTCCACCGATGATGATGTAGACTTCTAGTTGTGCTCTAATGACACTCTATTGATCTTTTGATCACTCCATGAAGGTTAATTTGAATTGCCACCTTGGCATTCGAATCCTCATGCATTGTACTATTTATTTTTCCATATTGTGATTAATGGATTAGTGTGTGTGAAGTTATTTTGCTTCTATCCGAGTTCTACTGTATTATTATTTTGTTGCTCATTTACACTGCATTGACCACTCTTAATCTTATTCCTAAATCCTTTCATTGTGATGTATACATTAGCTCTTAGATCTATTGTTAGGATTTTCAAATGGTATCAGAGCATGTTGAGAGTTTTGTCTATCTCCATTCATGAGAGTTTTTTGCAGGTTATTATCCAAATTTCGAGTGCAGCAGTTTTTGCATTTTTGCAGGAGTAGCTATTGCATATATTTTCTATTGTTTTTGCAAGTATTCTACAGCTTCCATGAATTTCGAAGGAATTCCTCCTCTTTCTCTATTCAACTATGTTGAATGGAAAAAAAAATGATAGCATATTTGAAGAGCCATGATCTCTTTGATTATTGTTTTGAAAGAGAGTTCGAATCCTCTGAAGAAGAGAATGACTGGTTAAATGAAGGTGAAAGAGCCCTTGCAGCCATGCTGCATGCTATGTCCCCATGCATGGAAATCCACTCCCTTGATGTTGAATCTCCAAAAGAGCTATGGGCCCATCTGGATGAAAGATTTGGAAAACAGAATGAAGGGATTGGTCCAAACCCTTTTTAGAGCAAGCCCGGTGATGCATTCGCCCTCCTTGATGTTCTCATTGATCATGAATCAGTATTAAACATATCTCATATTGAATTTGTCCACAAATAAGAAGAACTTGCAGATTCTACACTCATGCTGCAAATTTCTTGTATTTCAAATTTTGTGCCAGCTCACACTCTGGAAACTGCATAGGTTCCTAAATCCTCTATTGCACAAGAGTCTATTTGTTTGCATCATGATCTATTGAATGTTTCAGACGTCAAATCAACCATTGGAGGTAATGCATTTCCTCTCCTTGATCATTCACCTCTTATGTACTACTATATGAGCATTATTTAATGCTCTCAGAAGGTTATTGAAGATGATGGCCATTGCCATTCGCTTGGGATAATTTCTCATGCATTTACTGGTTTAGATCTCACCTCAAATGGTTCAAACGAGATCTTAAGCAACCATGATTCAAGTCTTGGATTTGATTTGGATTCCAAGCAATCACTGATATTTGATGGTTCTTTTGGGCATAATATCACCCATGATGGTTCAAAGGAGAAAACAAAATACTATCTGCATATTCTTGGATTTGATCCTACCTCAACTGATTCGAATCACAGGTTCAAGGATCATCCTCATACTTTTTGATTTGTTCTCATCACATTCGATCTGAAGAGAAAGTACAAGCACATGCTTTCTAAGCATGATGCACTTCTTCCCAAGAACAAGATACCTCCAGAAATATGACCAAGCATCACACCTGCTTGAGTTTGGAGCATTTATTTTTTGGTGTGCCCTACAGTCTATTTTGAGGGGGGGTATTTTTCCTGTTAATGTATATGTAACTTCAGAATGTATTTCATATATGTATATTGTACTCCTATAGAGATGATATTATTCCTCTATACGGAAGTGTTTGTATTCCTATAGAGATGTTATTTTTCCTCTATACGGAAGTGTCATCATTTATATTGTAAGTGTCTTAACTTATACTTGATGGGTTATTAGACCACCTTGTTGGGGTCGGCCCTGTATAAGTCATGTGGGTCGAAGGGTTATTAGACCACCCTATTGGGGGGCAGCCATGTGGGTCAAAGGGTTATTAGACCACTCTATTGGGTTTCGGCCCAGTCAGCATTGTGTTATGTGGTTAAGTTGAGGCCGACCTAGTAAAGGTTATTAGGTTAGTCAAGTCGAGTATAAATAGAGTGCGGGAGGCACTCTATTTCATCATTTTCTATTCTCTCTCACACTCTTGGGAGAGTGGCACAATTGTGGAGGAGGAGAAGATGCTGTTAGGAGATGTCTATCTCTTATTCTTGGGTTTTATCATTGCTCTATCTATCTCTAAGGAAGTTATTGGGGTTTTTCACCTTTATGGTTTTCCCCAAGTAAACTCTGTGTCTCTTGTGTGCTTGCATTATTGTTTCCATGATTGATATGTTGTACATGTTGTTCTCTCAGTTAAGATACTAGATCATATTGAAGTAAATTCTGAAAATTAACATGGTATGAGAGCTATCCTGAAAGAAGGCATGGTATGGCATGTATGACACGTATTGCACTTACGATGTTAGGGTTTGATATAGCAAAAACCGGTCATCGTAGAAATTTCGATATAAATATATTTTGGCAAGGTTTCAGGGTATGAAAATTGTACAGGGAGAAGATAAGATCCCCATGTACCATGTGTCCAAAGGAAAATATCTAATTAGTTGTACTTTGTGATTTATGATCTATACAATACAGGGTTTCTGCCTCTTCCAGATCTCAGTTATAAACAGGTGACCTTGGAAAAAAGGTCATAACTTGGGCTAGGAAGCTTCAAATGAAATTTCGTCAACCTTGACAAGTAGTGCACAGACTGTACTTTCTTAGGTAACAGTTTTAGAGGCCGAAACTGAACTAGTGACACGTGGCATCCGTACAAGTTCCCTCTCATGTTTTATTCCATAAACAGGTCACGTTGCGACACTTGGTATAACTCTCTCTCAGAGAATCCATTTGAGGTCAGACTTGTGGGGTTAGAAATATGATAGGTCGGACTATCATAGGAAGATTTTTCAGACCATTTGGATTGAAAAGTTCATAGTTACACTAGAAACAATCAAGTACATATTTCTGTCAAAACATAATTATTTTTGAGCACCTTCATTCACGGCTTCTAGAATTTAGGGTTTCAGAGAAAGTTGGAATTTTTGTAATCAGAGACCACGGATGGATGCTACTCATCAAAATAGAATTTTAGAGACCAACATCATAATTTTTGGTTGGGAAGAAGGCCGGGCTTGATCAGACCCTAGTTCAGGACTTTGATCAGAAAAGTGGAAAATTAGGGCTTCTACAAAAATGGGAATTTTTGAAATCTGTGACCACAACTGGAAGCTCCTCAGAAAAATAGAAGCTTAGAGATTTGGATCAAACCTTTTGACTGGGCAGAAGGGTGGGCTTTATCAAACCATAGTTCAGGGTCATGTCCAGTGAATCTAGAAGTTTCAATGGCAAATTTGAGGGGTGAAACTTTGTATTTTTCAAATTATGAGTATACCAGCTTGATCAGCTCATCAAGGTGCATACTTCTATCCTTTCAGAAGTTTGAAACACAAAGTTTGAATTTTTAGGGTTTCTCTGACAAACCCTAATCCAGCTCTAGATCCAGTTCCTGCAAATCAAGTGGATTGGGTTAATCCTAGAAGAGAATGGATTGGTCACCTGCATAAGTGAAGAAGTTCCTGTTTCAAAGGGAGATGAGGCTAAGGCCTTACATAAGAAGATTACAAGCAATCTCGACAAGTATGACTCATCCAGGTATGTTTCGAGATTTGTTCATGATTAAGTTTATGGTATGTTTGTCTTCATGTTATTACGGTCAGTACAATCTTGATTAAATTTAGACTTGTCGTATCACCTTAATAAAATTATGAATGCATGATGGAAGATATTCATAAATTAGGGTGTTGACACTTATGATTGTACTAATGCATTATGGTGTTGTATGAGGTTTATTTTGTCTGCTAACATGAAAGGTACACCAAGAAAGAGAAATCATGTTCTAGTTCAAGAACATATTATCATGATGACATGAGGACAAAGATTCATCCATTGTCATGAATCACTTAGAAGATCTATTTGCGAGGTATGTATAACTTGGTTCTATAATAGTTAACCTATGAGATATGCAGGTTACTAGCACAAGTCATTGAAGAGAACAAGAAGACATCATGTGGGTATGTTAGACATAACTAACTAACATACCAATCCAGGTATGTTTTTCCTATATCAAGTTAGAATCCTACCTTGTGTTAGGATCCCTTATATAAGTATACTTGGTATGATTGGTTATGTTTATTCATAAAGTTAGAAATGTAAGTAATCAAGGGTTTATGCATTTTATGTCTCTTATCTTGATTGATGATTTAACTAACCAGAAGAGTCCTATGATCAAATAAGAATATGCATGAGTAAAAGAAGACTTCCCTGAAACCTTGAATACTAATGTTTATTATCTGTGTTTGAAATGATCATGACTATACATGTTTAAGATTATTAGTATTAAGATTATACTAATGAATGTGTGATTATGTATGAGACCTCGAGGATAACACAATGATGATACTAATAAGCATACATAGTGATGGATATAAGTTCAAGGACAGGTAATACAAGAAGCAAAGATCAAAAGGGAGCACACTCCAGTTGTTCCTGCAAGGAAGAAAAGATCAAGAAGGAGCACACTTCAGTAGTTTTTGCAAGGATGCAGATATTCAAAGGGAGTTGACCACTTCTCACAATCCACATCAGAATGGAGTTACAGAAAAGAAGCAAAGACTGAGAGGGAGTCAACCCAACAAACAAACAAATATAAGTATTTGAATTATCAGTCCTTGCATATTTTATTGTTTAAATAGTACCGTTCAATAATGTATATACTCATGTTCCTAGAATTAGGTTGTGTATTATGCATATTAGAATAGTTGCATTGATGAATAGTATACTACTAATATACATGGGTAAGTGGCCTATGGCACTGTACAACATTCCATTGCTACTTATCTAGAATGAAACCTCTTTGTTTACATGTTGGGAGTTGTGCACACTCTTAACAATGTTCTGGTAGAGATTGGAAGGCATCTAGAAAGTTACGTGATATGGATAAATGTTGTATTGAAGCATTGGCTAAGATAATTGCATGACTGTATGACATATTTCTTTATGTGTAAGAATTTGTTCTGAAAACTATGAGATGTTTTCTAATCATGCAATCTAACTTGTTGTGTAGGAAAGATCGTATACCATCACCTACAAAAGAAGGACTACAACATTTGTTCAACAACAAAGTTATCTATTGAAAATATTGAAGATATTGAAGATTCCCAGGATCTGGGAAGAATGCCATGATCGAGGAGTACCAATCGATCATGAAGATGTTTGGGATGCAGTCCCAAGACCTGAAGGGGAGTCTGTAGTGACTTCCAAGAGGATCTACAAGATTTGGCATGCTGTAGGTGGTAGCATAGAGACTTTTGCTTCTGTAGCCAGATACACTTCCATTAGATCCGTACTTGCTCTGGCTGTAGTGATGAAATGGAAGATACACCAGATGGATTTCAAGACATCTTTCTTGAATGGTGTAGTTGAAGAAGAAGTGTATGTGGAGCAGCCACTTGGTTCTGAGACACATGATAAGGAGTCATATACGTGCAGAACTTGGTATGGTAGGATAGACAGTTTTCTATCGAGTTTGGGCTTTACCAAGAGTAAAGTGTTTTCCAACCTTTACTACAAGGTTGAGGAAGGCAATCCAGTGATACTACTTTTGTATATGGATGACCTGTTTATTACAGGTGAAGATAGATTGATTTCTGACATGCAACGGAAGCTTGCTGCCAAGTTCAAGATGAAGAACTTGTGGATGATGCACTATTTTATAGGTATGGAGGTGTGGAAGAGTGCAGATGGAATCTTCCTTGGACAAGGGAAGTATGTAGTAGATATCCTAAAGAGGTTCAGGATGATGGACTACAAGGCCATGGCCACACCTGTGGCATCAAACCTGAAGCTTCTGTGTGATGCTTCATCTGAGCCGGTTGATATCACTATGTATCATCAGATGATTGGGTCCTTGATGTACCTGACGAACACGAGACCAGATATTTTCTTTGTGGTGAACACATTGAGACAGTTCCTGACGGATCCGAGAAGTGTTCACCTAGTTGCTGTAAAGCATATTCTGAGGTACCTGAAGGGTACAGTTGATTATGGGATCAAGTATGAAGCGAATCAAAAGTTTAACATGCAGGGTTATGTTGATTCAGATTGGGCAGGCAGTGCTGTAGATAGGAAGAGTACATCTGGGTGCTATGTCAGTATGGGATCAGGTGTGATCTCTTAGTTAGCAGGAAGCAGTCCTGCGTAGCACTGAGTACAACCGAGGCAGAGTATGTTGCAGCCTATTCGGCTAGTTGTGAGGCAGTATGGCTTCGGAAGTTACTGTCTGAGTTATTTGATCTCCCGCTGGAGGCTACCAGTATCTTTTGTGACAACCAGAGTTGTGTGAAGCTATCTGAGAACCCGGTGTTCCACGACAGGTCAAAACACATAGAGATAAAATATCACTATATCAGGGATATGGTGCAGAAAGGAGCAGTGAAGCTCCTGTATGTTGTGACGGATGAGCAGATTGCAGATGTACTGACAAATCCACTAGCCAGAGTGAAGTTCGAGTACTTGAGAGAGAGGCTTGGTGTTCTTCAAATTGATGACACTTCGAGGAAGAAGTGATGGAGACATTTGATGAAGCCATTCCAAGCATGTTGGAAGGAGGATCCTTCACAGGGAAATGGATGTAAGCGCTGGATGATGAGCATCAAGATGATGCTCCAGTTACTGCTCTGTATGCATCATGTTGGATGCTGGATATGATCAGTTGGATAATTTATATGTATGTATGTATGCATCATGTTGATGCTGGATATGATCAGTTGGATCATTTATATGTATGTATGTATGCATCATGTTGATGCTGGATATGATCAGGTTGATCATGTATGATGATATGTATCAGGTGGATACTTGTATGATCAGTGTGATCATGTACTTATGTATGTATCAGGTCGATGCATTATGTATATCAGATGGATGCATTGTATGATCAGGTGGATCATGTATGATATGTATCAGGTAGATACTATGTATGCATCAGATGGATATATTGTTTGATCAGGATGATCATAGATGACGAGCTTCAGGATGTTGCTCCAAATGATATGCATCAGGTTGATGCTATGATGATCGGGATGATCACAGATGACGAGCTTCAGGATGTCACTCTAGATGATACGTATAAGGTTGATGCTATGATGATGATCAAGTTGATCATGTGATAATGTACATCAGAATGATGTATGGTGAGTATTGGTTTGATACTCTGTGGCCATGGATAGGTTGTGCAGGTAGCATAGAAAAGATACTAGGAGATCCTATAGTCTACGCTAGGATGCTCTGAGTAGGTTTTGCTACAGTTGCACATAGAAAATATCCTTTAAAAACTAGACAGGTAGAGCAGTGTGCTCGTAACATCCTGGATTGTTCTATCGAGATCCTATAGTCTGCTCTAGGATGCTCTGAGTAGGTTTTGCGAAAGTTCACATAGAAAAGATCCTTTAAAATATGGACAGGTAGAGCGATGTGCTCGTAACATCTTGGGATGCTCTATTGAGATCCAAACAGGTAGAGTTGTGTGCTCATAACATCCTGGGATGCTCTAAGTAGGTTTTGTGAAGGTCAACATGTAAAAGAACCTATAGTTTGCGCTAGGTTTTGTTGACGCATGTAATCAATCCTGGGATCCATAGTATGGCCATTGATGATGAAGACCTGTAGGTGGTGGGCTTACATCCAGTATGAAAAAGGAATGGCTCTGTAGAACTTCCTATGACGAGTAGATTCAGAGATTGATTGAGATAGCAGAAGCAGTGATGATGACAATGACTCGATGATGATTATCCAGTGACGATGATCCAGAGAAGAAGACTTGTGCTAGAAGACCTGTGTTGAGAAATACCTTCCTAGTTAAGAGGGAGTGTTAATGTATATGTAACTTCGGAATGTATTTCATATATGTATATTGTACTCCTATAGAGATGGTATTATTCCTCTATACGGAAGTGTTTGTATTCCTATAGAGATGTTATTATTCCTCTATACGGAAGTGTCATCATTTATATTCTAAGTGTCATAACTTATACTTGATGGGTTATTAGACCACCTTGTTGGGGTCGGCCCTATATAAGTCATGTGGATCGAAGGGTTATTAGACCACCCTATTGGGCATTGGCCATGTGGGTCAAAGGGTTATTAGACCACCCTATTGGGTGTCGGCCCAGTCAGCATTGTGTTATGTGGTTAAGTTGAGGCCGACCTAGTAAAGGTTATTAGGCTAGTCAAGTCAAGTATAAATAGAGTGCGGGAGGCACTCTATTTCATCATTTTCTATTCTCTCTCACACTCTTGGGAGAGTGGCGCACTTGTGGAGGAGAAGAAGCTGCTGCTAGGAGATGTCTATCTCTTATGCTTGGGTTGTATCATTGCTCTATCTATCTCTGAGGATGTTATTGGGTTTTTTCACCTTTATGGTTTTCCCCAAGTAAACTCTATGTCTCTTGTGTGCTTGCATTATTGTGTCCATGATTGATATGCTATACATGTTGTTCTCTCAATTAAGATCCTAGATCAGATTGAAGTAAATTCTGAAAAATTAACATTTCCCATGAGGTTTTTCCCCATTTCCTCGGTTTATTGACTGTTATTATTATTCATTGTATTGGGTGACCTTTGGTCTCAATTACCAGGACCCATGATGGATTAAGGGGGGGGTGTTAGGATATTCCTATACTCCATCCTAGTCCTACCAAAATTTTCATTATTTGCATTTTCAGTCTTACATGCATTTATGCATGCAGCACGCATTCTGCATGCATCCCAGTCATCAGTCCCAGCACCTATCCCTCAGTTGGCTAGCCCCGGGAGCTTCTCACTTATCATTTTTAGCCCTCCTAGTGCTTAGTGTGCCCTTCATGCAGTTGCAAGCATCGCATGCACCCTCTCTCACCTACCATTCAGTTGTACTTCAGTTATCTTTAGCTCTTTCCTTGATTTAAGGCTAGACTAACTCTCAACTGACTGTATCACTCCGATGGACCTCCAGTGAGACTAGACTACCCATTCTGACTCCAGTTATCTCCTCATGTGCCCTCCACTGAGCCTCCTTCATTCAGTTAGTGGCTCCATGTGTCAGTTACACCTACCACACTCAGTTAGACTCAGTTTGACTGATGGTTGACAGTTACTTGTGCATTGATGACTCCACCGATGATGATTAGACTTCTAGTTGTGCTCTGATGACACTCTATTGATCTTTTGATCACTCCATGAAGGTTAATTCGAATTGCCACCTTAGCATTCGAATCCTCATGCATTGTACTATTTATTTGTCCATATTGTGATTAATGGATTAGTGTGTGTGAAGTTATTTTGCTTCTATCCAAGTTCTACTTTATTATTATTCTGTTGCTCATTTACACTGCATTGACCACTCTTAATATTATTCCTAAATTCTTTCATTGTGAGGTATACATCAGCTCTTACATATGCTGTGAGGATTTTCACAGGGTATCAGAGCATGTTGAGAGTTTTGTCTATCTCCATTCCTGAGAGTTTTTTGCAGGTTATTATCCAGATTTTGAGTGCAGCAGTTGCAGCAGTTTCTGCATTTTTGCAGCAATAGCAGTTGCATTTATTTTCTATTGTTTTTGCAAGTCTTCTACAGCTTCCACAAATTTCGAAGGAATTCCTCCTCTTTCTCTATTCAACTATGTTGAATGGAAACCAAAAATAATAGCATATTTGAAGAGCCATGATCTCTTTGATTATTGTTTTGAAAGAGAGTTCGAATCCTCTAAATAAGATAATGATTGGTTAAATGAAGGTGAAAGAGCACTTGCGGCCATGATGTATGCTATGTCTCGATGCTTGGAAATACACTCCCTTGATGTTGAATCTCCAAAAGAGCTATGGGCCCATTTGGATGAAATATTTGGCAAACAGAATGAAGGGAATGGTCCAAACCCTTTCGAGAGCAAGCCCAGTGATGCATTTTCCCTCCTTGATGATCTCATTGATCATGAATCAGTATCAAACATATCTCATATTGAAGTTGTCCACAAAGAAGAAGATCTTCCAGATTCTACACTCATGCTCCAAATTTCTTCTATTTCGAATTTTGTGCCAACTCACACTCTAGAAACTGCAGAGGTTCCTAAATCCTCTCTTGCACATGATTCTATTGGTTTGCATCACGATCTACTGAATGTTTCGAAGGTCAAATCATCCATTGGAGGTAATGCATTCACTCTCCTTGATCACTCACCTTTTATGTGCTACTATATGATCATTATTTTATGCTCTCAGAAGGTTATTGAAGATGATGGCCATTTCCATTTGCTTGGGATAATTTCCATGCTTTTACTGGTTTAGATCTCACCTCAAATGGTTCAAAGGAGATCTTAAGCAACCATGATTCAAGTCTTGGATCTGATTTGGATTCCAAGCAATCACTGATATTTGATGGTTCTTTTGGGCATAATCTCACCCATGCTGGTTCAAAGGAGAAAACAAAATACTATCTGCATATTCTTGGATTTGATCCTACCTCAACTGATTCGAATCACAGGTTCAAGGATCATCCTCATACTTTTGGTTTTGTTCTCATCACATTTGATCTGAAGAGAAAGTACAAGCACATGCTTTCTGATCATGATCCACTTCTTCCCAAGAAGAAGATACCTCCAGACATATGAACAAGCATCACACCTGCTTGAGTTTGGAGCATTTATTTTTTGGTGTGCCCTACAGTCTATTTTGAGGGGGGGTATTTTTCCCATGAGGTTTTTTCCCATTTCCTCAGTTTATTGACTGTTATTATTATTCATTGTATTGGGTGACCTATGGTCTCAGTTACTAGGGCCCAGGATGGATTAAGGAGGGGTGTTAGGATATTCCTATACTCCATCCTAGTCCTTCCAGCATTTTCGTTATTTGCATTTTCAGTCTTGCATGCATTTTTGCATGCAGCATGCATTCTGCATGCAACATGCATTCTGCATGCATCCCAGTCATCAGTCCCAACACCTAGCCCTCAGTTAGCTAGCCCTAGGAGCTTCTCACTTATCAGTTTTATCCCTCCTAGTGCTTAGTGCACCCTTCATGCAGTTGCATGCATCTCATGCGCTCTCTCTCACCTACCATTTAGTTGTACTTCAGTTATCTTCAGTTCTTTCCTTGATTTAAGGATAGACTGACTCTCAACTGACTGTATCACTCCGATGGACCTCCAGTTAGACTAGACTTCCCATTCTGACTCCAGTTAGCTCCTCATGCACCCTCCACTGAGCCTCCTTCAATCAGTTTGTGCCTGCATGTGCCCTCCCTTGATGTTGAATCTCCAAAAGAGCTATGGGCCCATCTGGATGAAAGATTTGGAAAACAGAAAAAAGGGATTGGTCCAAACCCTTTCGAGAGCAAGCCCAGTGATGCATTCACCCTCCCTGATGATCTCATTGATCATGAATCAGTATCAAACATATCTCATATGGAAGTTGTCCACAAAGAAGAAGAAATTGCAGATTCTACACTCATGCTCCAAATTTCTTCTATTTCGAATTTGTGCCAGCTCACACTTTGGAAACTGCAGAGGTTCCTAAATCCTCTCTTGCACAAGAGTCTGTTGGTTTCCATCATGATCTACTGAATGTTTCGGAGGTCAAATTAGCTACTAGAGGTAATGCATTTGCTCTCCTTGATCACTCACCTCTTATGTACTACTATATGATCATTATTTTATGCTCTCAGAAGGTTATTGAAGATGATGGCCATTTCCATTCACTTGGGATAATTTCTCATGCATTTACTGGTTTAGATATCACCTCAAATGGTTCAAAGGAGATCTTAAGCAACCATGATTCAAGTCTTGGATCTGATTTGGATTCCAAGCAATCACTGATATTTGATGGTTCTTTTGGGCATAATCTCACCCTTGATGGTTCAAAGGAGAAAACAAAATACTATCTGCATATTCTTGGATTTGATCCTACCTCAACTGATTCGAATCACAGGTTCAAGGATCATCTTCATAATTTTGGATTTGTTCTCATCACATTCGATCTGAAGAGCAAGTACAAGAACATGTTTTCTGAGCATGATCCACTTCTTCCCAAGAAGAAGATACCTCCAGAAATATGACCAAGCATCACACCTGCTTGAGTTTGGAGCATTTATTTTTTGGTGTGCCCTATAGTCTATTTTGAGGGGGGTTATTTTTCCCATGAGGTTTTTCCCCATTTCCTCGGTTTATTGATTGTTATTATTATTCATTGTATTCGGTGACCTTTGGTATCATTTACCAAGGCCGAGGATGGATTAAGGGGGGGTGTTAGGATATTTCTCTGCTCCATCCTAGTCCTACCAATATTTTCATTATTTTCATTTTCAGTCTTGCATGCATTCTGCATGCAAGCATGCTATTGCATGTTAGTTTTTTAGAAATTTCAATCCGATCTAGTATCTTCACTGAGAGAATAACATGTACAGCATATCAATCATGGACACAATAATGCAAGCACAAAAGAGACATAGAGTTTCACCGGGGAAAACCAAGAAGGTGAAAAACCCTGTAAATTCCTCAGAGATAGATAGAGCAATGATATAAACCAAGTACAAGAGATAGTCCTCCTAGCAACAGCTTCTCCTCCTCCACTATTGCGCCACTCTACAATGAGTGTGCGAGTGAGAAGTGAATGATCAAATAGAGTGCCTCCTGCACTCTATTTATGCTTGACTTGACTTGCCTAATAACCTTTACTAGGTCGACCTTAACTTAACTACATAACAGAATGCTGACAGGGCCGACCCCCAATAGGGTGGTCTAATAACCCTTTAACCCACATGAATTATATAGGGCCGACCCCAACAAGGTGGTCTAATAACCCATCAAGTATAAGTTATGACACTTACAATATAAATGATGACACTTCTGTATGGAGGAATAATAACATCTCTATAGGAATACAAACACTTCCTTATAGAGGAATAATAACATCTCTATAGGAATACAATATACATATATGAAATACATTCCAAGGTTACAAATAAATCAACATTGCATGCATCCCAGTCATCTGTCCCAGAACCTATCCCTCAGTTGGCTAGCCCCGGGAGCTTCTCACTTATCATTTTTAGCCCTCCTAGTGCTTAGTGTGCCCTTCATGCAGTTGCATGCATCTCATGCGCTCTCTCTCAACTACCATTCAGTTGTACTTCAGTTATATTCAGTTCTTTCCTTGATTTAAGAATAGACTGACTCTCAATAGACTGTATCACTCCGATGGACCTCCATTGAGACTAGACTTCCCATTTTGACTCCAGTTGGCTCCTCATGCGCCCTCCAATGAGCCTCCTTCAATCAGTTAGTGCCTCCATGTTCCAGTTTTACCTACCACACTCGGTCAGACTCAGTTTGACTTATGGTTGACAGTTACTTGTGCATTGATAACTCCATCGATGATGATGTAGACTTCTAGTTGTGCTCTGATGACACTCTATTGATCTTTTGATCACTCCATGAAGGTTAATTCGAATTGCCACCTTGGCATTTGAATCCTCATGCATTGTACTATTTATTTGTCCATATTGTGATTAATGGATTAGTGTGTGTGATGTTATTTTTCTTCTATCCGATTTCTACTGTATTATTATTCTGTTGTTCATTTACACTGCATTGACCACTCTTAATATTATTCCTAAATTATTTCATTGTGAGGTATACATCAGCTCTTAGATATGCTGTGAGGATTTTCACATGGTATCAGAGCATGGTGAGAGTTTTGTCTCTCTCCATTCCTGAGATTTTTTTGCAGGTTATTATCCATATTTCGAGTGCGGTAGTTGCAGCAGTTTCTACATTTTTGCAGCAGTAGCAGTTGCAGCTATTTTCTATTGTTTTTGCAAGTCTTCTACAGCTTCCATGAATTTCGAAGGAATTCCTCCTATTTCTCTATTCAACTATGTTGAATGGAAACAAAAAATGATAGCATATTTGAAGATCCATGATCTCTTTGATTATTGTTTTCAAAGAGAGTTCGAATCCTCTGAAGAAGAGAATGATTGATTAAATGAAGGTGAAAGAGCCCTTGCAGCCATGTTGTATGCTATATCTCGATGCATGGAAATCCATGCCCTTGATGTTGAATCTCCAAAAGAGATATGGGCCCATCTGGATGAAATATTTGGAAAACAAAATGAAGGGATTGGTCGAAACCCTTTCAAGATCAAGCCCAGTGATGCATTCACCCTCCTTGATGATCTCATTGATCATGAATCGGTATCAAGCATATCTCATATTGAAGTTGTCCACAAAGAAGAACTTGCAGATTCTACACTCAAGCTCCAAATTTCTTCTATTTCGATTCTGTGCCAGCTCACACTCTAGAAACTAAAGAGGTTCGTAAATCCTCTCTTGCACAAGAGTTTGTTGGTTTGCATCATGATCTACTGAACGTTTTGGAGGTAAAATCAACCATTGGAGGTAATACATTCGCTCTCCTTGATCACTCACCTCTTATGTACTACTATATGATCATTAGTTTATGCTCTCAGAAGGTTATTGAAGATGATGGCCATTGCCATTCGCTTGGGATAATTTCTCATGCATTTTCTGGTTTAGATCTCATCTCAAATGGTTCAAAGGAGATCTTAAGCAACCATGATTCAAGTCTTGGATCTGATTTGGATTCCAAGCAATCACTGATATTTGATAGTTCTTTTGGGCATAATCTCACCCATGATGGTTTAAAGGAGAAAACAAAATACTATTTGCATATTCTTGGATTTGATCCTACCTCAACTGATTTGAATCACAGGTTCAAGGATCATCCTCATACTTTTGGATTTGTTCTCATCACATTCGATCTCAACAGAAAGTACAAGCACATGATTTCTGAGAATGATCCACTTCTTCCCAAGAAGAAGATACCTCTAGACATATGACCATGCATCACACCTGCTTGAGTTTGGAGCATTTAGTTTTTTGTGTGCCCTACAGTCTATTTTTAGGGGGGGTATTTTTCACATGAGGTTTTTCCCCATTTCCTTGGTTTATTGACTGTTATTATTATTCATTGTATTGGGTGACCTTTGCTCTCAGTCACCAGGGCCTAGGATGGATTAAGGGGGGGTGTTAGGATATTCCTATACTCCATTCTAGTCCTACCAACATTTTCATGATTTGCATTTTCAGTCTTGCATGCATTTCTGCATGCATACCAATCATCAGTCCCAACACCTAGCCCTTAGTTAGCTAGCCCCGGTAGCTTCTCACTGATCAGTTTTATCCCTCCTAGTTCTTAGTGCGCCCTTCATGCATTTGCATGCATCTCATGCACCCTCTCTCACCTACCATTCAGTTGTACTTCAGTTATCTTCAGTTCTTTCCTTGATTTAAGGCTAGACTGACTCTCAACTGACTATATCACTCTGATGGACCTCCAGTGAGACTAGACTACCCATTCTGACTCTAGTTAGATCCTCATGCGCCCTCCACTGAGCCTCCTTCATTTAGTTAGTGCCTCTATGTGCCAGTTACACATACCACACTCAGTTAGACTTAGTTTGACTGATGGTTGACAGTTACTTGTGCATTGATGACTCCACCGATGATGATGTAGACTTCTAGTTGTGCTCTGATGGCACTCTATTGATCTTTTGATCACTCCATGAAGGCTAATTCGAATTGCCACCTTGGCATTCGAATCCTCATGCATTGTACTATTTATTTGTCCATATTGTGATTAATGGATTAGTGTGTGTGAATTTATTTTGCTTCTATCCGAGTTCTACTGTATTATTATTCTGTTGCTCATTTACACTGCATTGACCACTCTTAATCTTATTCCTAAATTCTTTCATTGTGAGGTATACATAAGCTCTTAGATCTGCTGTGAGGATTTTCACATCTAGAGCGAACATAGCTATTAGTAGACTTTCATGTGTATAGCTCATAGGGATTATACTTATATGGCCTTCATATGTTTAGGGTCTAGTCATGAATGAGGTGGGTGCTTGTTATATTCCATTGCTTCAAGTATTTCACAAGAGATGTAACCCTCTTTATATAAATTATTGTTATCTGGGGCTTGGCATCATTTTTCAGTTGCATTACATTTTATCTACAATTTGATTTTTCTTGACCTTGATATTAAAACCATGAGGTTTTAATAGGTTGTCGATGTCTGTACTGATTGGGACAGTTAAATACTATTTTTAGCTGTCTGCAGTGTAGTTTCACCACTTTAAATTAAATGTTAAACTCTCTTCAATGGAGGTACTCAACAGAGTTTGAGTTTGTTTTTCTTATAAGAGATACAAAGCTGTAAGAGCTCACTCAATATTTGTTGATACTAGAAAATTCCAAGGTATATAAAGAGTCAGACTCGAGATTGAGTGGTTAAGATGCAAATGTTGAGATGCCAATCAATTTTAAATTTCTCACAAGCTTGTCTATTTTTTTCCTAGTGTCTATCTCTTTACTTATCCTTTGGTCATGAGATCAATGATCATATGAAGTTCATTATAGTTTATATGAATATTATAGTACTTAAATATGAAATATTTTTGACAATGATGCAACTAAGCAGCCTCAAGTTATGTACAAACACAACATCAATGAGCCATTTAGGGTTGAATTTATTTATTTTCAGAACACCTGCAATCAAATTTATGCGTCATTTGATCCAAATGGGAACCATTTTATTTGTGAAAATGAAGATTCACATGTTTATATTTGGAATCATGAGAGCCCTCATGGCTCTCGTGCAAGGAATGAAAATTCATGTTGATCACATGAATGCTTTCTATCACAGCGTGTTTCAGTTACAATTCCTTGGTCCGGTATGAAGCTTCAACCTGCATTTTGGAATTCACCTTAATCCCAACCCAATGCATTTAATGCACATTCTTCAAGCACCTATGAAATACATGCATTTAATCCAAATTTCCTTTCCTAATAATCCCACATGGAAGAAACCCATCCATTAATAAAAAGACATGAAGAGTCACTTCCCCTCCCTTTTGAATTCTCACATGATTTAAGATTG
Source organism: Larix kaempferi (assembly GCA_027924585.1). NCBI lineage: Eukaryota > Viridiplantae > Streptophyta > Pinopsida > Pinales > Pinaceae > Larix > Larix kaempferi. The sequence goes on along the minus strand of BSBM01000871.1, from coordinate 2,025,942 downwards.
TGGGTCCATTGAGGATTACACACCTTAATATTTTTTGCTTCATTCATTTTCATCATCTCTACCACTACACCCTCTCTCCATTATCTAGTTTACTTAAATCCTACACAATTCTCAACTCTCAACACCTACTAACATACAATGAAAGAAAAAGTAGTGGTATGTCTCTTTCTTAGGGAGATCCCTTTGAAGGACCTTCATGTGAGAAGAGCATACTCTTATTTAACACTACCATATTAGTGAAGATTGAAACTAACATGGAGTGAAAAATAATTTCAAACCCCATTTTATAGATGCTTAACAAGTGGATATATGAGGCTAGGTAGATTGTAGAAAAAATATATCCCTTGTCGAACTTGGGATTCAAAAGAGGATATTATTTGTAAAGGAAGATGTATAAAGGATATGCTTTTAATCTAGCAATATAACCTAAATTTAGAGCTTAGGCACATGCTGTTTTTGTTTGGACTAAAGATAATAAAAGAAATGTAGGACAATATGAAACATGCATGAATGTTCTAATGAGGGTCGTTGAAGTGGTAATGGAAAAATTGGAACATCATTTGGGTGAACAGAGGAAGGATTGTCATAATATTACAAGAGACTCCTTTGGAAAGTGGTAATAATGGAAAAATGAATTTATTTCTATGATGTCTCTTGTAGCAACTAAATTCACCACCTTGAAAGTGGAAATAGTTTCTCATATTCACCAGTACAATGTGAAGTAACTCACTAATACATACCCCAAATGGGGAAATTTTCCAAAGAAACAATAACCCTTCCCTCCTCCCCCACATCACTTTCAATTCCCCATACCCAATTTTAGTAGGGCCCTGAGAACTATGGTTTAATTGCGAGCTTTTATGTAGGAATGATTTTTATGAGGGCCATGTACATTGTCAAAGGAGGAATGCTAGCATATTAGGGCATAAAATAGTTGTTTATGGCTCATGGACCATGCACACAATCCAAAGTACTACAAATGCTATATAAAGGGAATATTTGGTGTATGTGTGTAGTATGGGAATCACTAAAAGGTTTTGTGCATCAATTGTGGTTCTCAAAGCATTACTTAACCCATGCAAATGAATATTTGGCACACATGTTCCATATGGGCATCATTTTGAGTTTTTATGGAATATGGATGGTTCTTGGTGCCTTGTGGATGGTTCCCGGGGCCTTGTATATGGTATGAAGCATAACACAACAATCGTAGGGAATAAAAGAGGATTTTATGGGTTATGGACTATGGACATGATCCAAAATCACAACACAATCCTTCTAAAGGAATATTTGTCCTATAAGTATTGTATGAGTTCCATTTCAAGGTTTTGAGCATTGGGGATGAGGAAAAATAGTAGTCACCTCCATAAAGTGTTGGAGGATCATATGCAACAACTTGGTCACTGAACTCACCATAAAAAGGAGAGGATCAAAAACCACCATTGATAATATTTTTGACCATGGTGAGCAGACGAGCCAAAAATATAGGAAGCAACCACTTGTATAGGGGAAAATTTCAATATAGTAGCTAAGAAGTATCCAAGGGATATATAACCAAGTGAGATCCAAATTTCTATTTGAAAAGAAGGAAATGGTCCTATTAAATATTATACTATCCATTGAATTGAACACCTAACTCTAGGAGTAAGTGACATGAATCTAGCTTCAGGGAACTAAACAAGTAGAAATCACTTGCACTTTTGACTACATAGTCAAGGTTGTTGGACAATTAATATCGCAATACACATTATATACTTGGGGAAGATATGGGATAATTTTCCTTCACGGAATGCATCGCAATAAGGATGACACAACCCCTAATTCAAGAGCACCTTTACATCCACTAAATAACTGAAGTGTACAGTTGATGGAACTGATGAAAAAAACATTCTAAGATGGTTGGATGTGTGGGGGGGAGGGCATGTCGCACACTTAGAATATTTACTGATCAATACTCCACTCTTTATACTTCAATGGACGATAGATCAATGGGAATAAGAGGGCCCAAGTAGATGTCATACACTTACTTGAGTGTCAAAGGAAAAGATAACGAACAAATTGGGAAATTGTGACCAAGGAGTGTCAAACTTTATCCAACTCCACCATGTTGGAATCCCACAATTCTATAAAAAATGTAAGGAATGCTTGGAAGCATCAAGATGTGACTTCATTTCTAGAAAGAGTGACAATATTCCCATACTACCAGTAGATTAAACACAAGTTGAGATGGGGAATGCATTCAATACTAACATGTATTTATACTAAAATCACAATTTAAAAGGGTAAAGTTTCCTTTATCTCCCACTTAATTATAAATATTGGGATTCTCAAATACGAACATGCAAGCCATAATTTGGAAATGATCTGTCTCCCCCATGACTAATATTGACTATTACTAATCCCTATGCCACAGTTGTAGAAGTACCAGACTGACCTTGGTTAGTATTACCAATATGAGTCTTTAGAATTTCATAGTGAGAAGAAGTTATATTTAATCAAATTTTCTTTCTTGTTGGAGGAAGCTTCTCCTTAAGCCATGTTGCTAAGCCTTTAGACAAGCTATCAGAGAAAAAATATGACTTGACTTTAGATTATCTGGGTTTCCAAGAGATGTAGAAATGGCCATAAAATATGCCTGTCATGAATATGGGATACAAGTCAAACATCTAAAAATATCATCTTAGCCATCCCTATCTACCAAATTTTGTGAACCGCATGAATGCAATACTTGAGAAACATAATGCAAAGAGGTCTCTAATTCCTGCCCCTCACTAGATTCTATTGAAAGAATACCATTTTTGCATCCAAAATCCTTACCTCCCTTCAATGAAGGTGGAGTGTTCCTTTGACCAAGCATAAATTCAGATGAGTTCCAAACTATAGGCTAAAGCTTCATACCAGACCAAGGAATTGCAACTGAAACACCCTGTGATAGAAAGTGTTCATGTGACCAACGTGACTTTTCATGCCTTGCACTAGAGCCATGAGGGCTCTTATGACTCCATATATAAACATGTGAATCTTCACTTGCACAAATAAAATGCTGCCCATTTGGAGCAAATGATGCAGAAATTTGATTGTAGGTGTTCTAAAAACTTGCAAAATAAATTCAATACAAATTAAGACCATAGAGGTAAACATAGATTCCAAAAGCATCAAAATCTGGAAGCATAATTAAATAAATCAACTTCCCTTTGTAAGGATACAAGGGAACCTTAACAAATAGATTAAAAAAAAATAGTTGCTTCCTCATGTTAATCCACAAGACCTTACATATATCTATTATGATCAATCATGTCAATCACCCCACATAAATATTCATGCAAGTCTCAAAGGAAGTTGCTCTGATTCATCTGCAAGTTAAGATTCATCTTGCAAAAAGTGCATGGCACACATGATTTCCAGATAGAAATAGGAAAAACTTCGCAAACATTAGTTTCTTTTGTAGACAAGAATAATATAGCAGTTCATACAGATCTCAGCTAACTAATATTACCTTACATAATTAATTATTGCATTAGATTTACTGATGTAGAAACTTACAATTCTAATTTATGAATTGGGTATAGGATTAAATTGAAAGGTGTAAAAGGATTAATGTTTAAAATAAACTTAAATCTAGACATGTAGGATGTTATGGAAGTAGGTTTCTTCTGGGGCTACTTAGCATAATAGTTGACAAATCCAAATATATAGTATTGATGGATTCCTATAGCAGAGGAAGAACTGAACAAAACTGGAATAATTTTGAGAGCAAAAAAATAGGTAATATATCTACTGAAATGGAAGAGAACCTTTTCTAATGTAACATCTGACAAGTTACATGATGAGTGGATTGTTGAAATGTGGTATTTGTCTAGGAATCTCTTATTCATAGAAGATGATATTGGGGAAAACATAACACTTGCTTCTATTGGACACCTGCGAGAATTTAAACACCTCTATTTCTAAATGTCTCAACTCGGACAGTGGTGTTCACATGACTAATAAAGCGGTTGAAATGGATGATTACTGTAATAAATATAAGATGCCAATATCTTACATTAAGTCATATGTTTGTAGAGTATTTGAAAGTATGTTCAATGGCTTTGGATCAGAATTTATTGTATTTAATGTGAATGAATAAAATCACTCTGGTATAATTATATCCTGATTTTGTCATGGATACTTTGTTGTTCATGTTGAAAATAAACACATGATAGAGTTAACTGATGGAAATCCAAGAAGGATCCAGACTACAAAACTCACAAAATGCATAAGGACACACATAATAAGCAACAAGAGAAATTAAGAAGTACTACAAAATGTTGGATATAATCCAATGAAAGGGTTAGTTCATGGTGTTTGAAGTTTTGGATAACTAGTTTGATGAAAATCCTTGAAGCAATTTTTCAAGTGAACATGAAGAGATATGAAGTGGACCATTGAAATCTAAGGAAGAAGAACTTATAGGATGGAAGTCAACAAAGTTGAAAATTGATTAAGCACAAGATTAGGGGGAGCAGAACCATGAAAATTGCTCGCATTAGTTGCAACACATGAGGTCTTGGTGAATAAAAGTCTTTGAAATGGAAACAAAGATCAATGAGACATAGAGAAAGAACTTGACAAGTCCATTACAATTGAAAATTTGAAGCAACAGTTGAAGAATTGAAGAAGCTAGTAGAATACTTGAAGCCTACTCCATCAGACTTGAGAAAGTATTTGACAAGCTCATTGAGAAAAGGAGGAGTAAGTGAAAAGTCCCACAAAGAGAGCTAGTAATATGGGACAGTTTTGTAAGACTTCTAACATCGACATAGCACAAGGAGCTTGCGCTAAATCCTCTACTATATTATATGTTTGAGCAGCCTGATCATTGGGATTGAAAGTGCTTTTTTTAATTGTGCTCTTGGGTGGACGCAATATTGAATCCGGTAAAGGTTTCTCTATGATGAGAGGACATTGAGGTGAAGGAATTCTAGATGTAGACACAAGATATTTTCCAGGATTACCCTCGTTAGATTCCTTTGTAGAAGGAGAGTCATATGATCGTGATCGAGTATTTAATTCGTCTGTTTCGCTCTGCATCATGAGAACATGAGCGGTGGTGGAAGTTTCTCCTTGACAAGGAGATTGTTGGAGTGCAATCATTTGCTGTTGTTGTGTGGGGAAGGGATCACTTAAGACTGTGTGGGGTTCCATTTAAGGAACTTTTGCACTTCCTCCCGATGTGGGAATTCTTTGGTGAATTGATCATCACCGCACAATAAACAAGGATATTTTACCTTCTGATTTTGTTTATTGTCTTCGGAATTGTTTCATGGATCCTGTTGGTTAGAATACTTTTTAGATTTACCTTTGTTCTTATTTTTACCACTATATTTTTGAGGTGAAGCAGATTGAACTGAATTCAATTCCTCAATGGAAGCATGGATGGGTGATTGTTTGGCGTGATGTCCATCTTGTGTCATAGGTGGGGTTGATATATGATGGCTTGTGATCCACCGGATTGTGTGGCAGGGTGGGTGTGAATGGAACCAATGATGCCATCGGCATGAGGTCCCATAGGTGTTTTTTATGGATCATATGTAGGGAGGGGTGCATCAGGAATGACATCATATAAGGTTCCAGATTGAGCATAGACAAGGTCTAAATACTGATCACGAGCTATAGCTTGTCCTTCCATAATGAACCCACCCATATCTACGACTTTAGCTATGATAGGAAGTATTGACTTCGTAAACCAATCTACAAGGAGTTGGTCCGGAATGGGATCTTTAATCAAACATCGTCTCCTCCTCCACTCATGAATATGATCAGAAATGTGAGTGGCATTAGTTTGACGGAGAGAAGTCGAAATATCCGTGCCATTTTCGTAGTGAATCGGTAGATGAAAGTGAGTAAAAAATGACATAGCCAAAGATCGAAAGTAAGGAAAAGAATAAGGTGGAAACTCAATGTACCACTTTGTGACAGTACTAGTAAGGGTTCTTTGGAATAATTTCAAACAGATGGAATCATCCATTAAGGAATTTGACGAACACCACAAATGATAAGTCATAACGTGGTTCTTAGGGTCCTCACCGGGTTTTCCATCAAACTTTGGAATATTCGATGGTAACTTCACAAGAATCGTAGGCCAAATAATGCCATAATAAATGGGATCATTGGTCAAATGAGATAAGTCTAGAAGATCAAGTGTAGTAGCCAAGAATGGTAATTGTTGGTTCGATTGTGGATACTGGTAGTACTGGTAAGGAATTGGTGTACCGGAAGGACCATGGATAGATTGATCGTAAGGTCCTCCTGTAAGAAATTGGACATATGGGGGTGGGCCTCCTGGGTTGGGAGGTGGAAATGAAGGGGGTCCTCCTCCTCTAGAATAAGGTGGTTCTCCGCCAGAAGGTGGGGGTCATCCTCCTCCAGAATAAGGTGGTCCTCTGCCAGAAGGTGGGGGTGGTCCTCTGCCAGAATAAGGTGGTCTTGCGCCAAAAGGTGGGGGTCCTCCTTCTCCAGAATAAGGTGGTACTCCACCAAAAGGTGAGGTTCATCCTCCTCTAGAATAAGGTGGGCCTCCACCAAAAGGTGGGGGTCCTCCTCCTAAAAAATAAGGTGATCCTCTAGCAAAATGTGGGGTCCTCCTCCTCCAGAATAAGGTGGGCCTCTGCGATAAGGTGGGGGTCCTCCTCGTCCAGAATAAGATGGTGGTGGTGGTGGTGGACCAGATGGTGGGGGAGGTGGTGGGACATTTGGTGGAGGTGTCCCCCCAACTGGAGGTCCATTCGGTGGAACATTATGGTGCCCCCATGGGGTGTTTGTGTTTCCGAGATAGGGTAATCCAGAAAAAAGGTTTCCTGGATAATTTTTTCCTATAGTAGCATTATGATTTCCCATATAGATATATCCCCATGGGTTTTGGGTCAAAGTAGATGGTCCCCCCATGTGATGTGTCCACGTAGTTTTTCCCATGGTTTGGAGAGAACTTCCAACCATACTATAGTTCAAATGTGAAGTATGTCCTCCAATCACGTTATGCCCACTAACTGGGTGATGGCCCCCATTTAGATTGGATCCACTAGCTAGGGGTTTCCTCCAGTTAAGAATTGTCCACTTGCAGGAATGTTCCCAATAACCGAATGTTGACCATTGATCATAGTTTGACCTATAATTAATTGTTTACTACTAACTAAGGTATGTCATGCACTTGATTGTAGACTAACAAATAGATTATAACCTCCCCTCTAATTTTGAGGCGGGGTTGGTGGAGGTAATATTCCAGTAACATAGTTAATAGTGGCTAAAGGTTTCCCTCCAATGGTTGGAGTCAAATGAGGTGTTGAACCGGTTTCCTGACTCTGAGGTGTACTCGTCGGGAACGATGGTTGACCTGGTTCATAAGTGGTCATGGTAGGTGTAGATGTTCCTGGTGAAGAAAAAGATAAAGAATGTATAGGGGAATGTTGTTCAATAGATGACACTTCTAGATTAGAACTAGGTGGGAAAATCTGTTGTCCAAGTTCGTTACCGAATTTCTGTAAACAGTCGATACTCTCATAAACATGTGCAAGAAAGACGTCATTGAGGATCCATGGAGGAAGCCTATGAAATGGAGTTTCCACCATTGGAAGTGATTCAAAATTGAAAACATGTTTCCATAAAGAAGTGTCCCAAAATGTTGCAGTTGGACGATAGGCTATTGATACTGTGTCATCCTGGGGTTGACTGAAAATCTAGTCTGTGGCTCTAGGATGTCCTTCCATCGAATGATGAAAAGATGTTTTCGTGTGAAGCAGGTTGTTTCAAAACCAACGAACCCATAGGATCAGTGATAGGTGGATTTGCGAGAGGTGAATAGTTCATTCCCGATTCCATACTAGAAGTATCTTCTTCATGTGACACAGATGTGGTAGGTTGATCCATATTTGTGCTCAAGTTCTCCTCCTGATTAAGGGGATATTCAGGTGGCAAGTTTAAAATCCTGCAAGATATTCTTAAAGGATGATTATCCAAAATGACTGAACCAAAATTTCTCCTAAGAGTCTTATATACAAAAATAAAATACGATCCAAAATATACACAAGCTAAATTTGAAAGAAAACTTATGTGGTAGGTGTGGATTCGATGATATGAAACCTCACAAGATTATCAAGGCGATGCAACTCGTGATATACCATAGGGTCCAACAGTTATAGTTGGCCCAATCTCTCAGAGCACTAACCAAGGAGGATTAGGACCATACCCCTGACCGTATAACCTGACTACCTGATAGCACATGCTTAGTAGCTCCCCCAGTACTTTTATCAGTGTATCGCCATGACACGACGGACAATAGTTTAACTCGAATGGTTACAGGAATCCTGGTAGGGTCTCTCGATATACACAAGGTATGTGGGAGCTCAAATCCATAATGGTGTTTTCTAATGCAAAACCGCATGACAGGAGCCTTCCGATATACTATCGAGTACGTGGAGTACCTTTATATATACCCAAGGGTGTGTGAAAGGAAATTCTATATACCGATTGGTACATGGAAGAACTACAAGCCCTCAGGATGCAGTGTAGGAAAATAATGACAGCTGCTATGCTTGAAGATGCCAGAACACGTCTCTAACTTAACACACAATTTTCTATACATTTTTAACCTAGTGCTACTATTAAATTTTATCTTGACAGTTAGGTGAATACATGAGGTGTAGACAGGAATTTAAAAAGTTGAAAATATTAACTACATGTGAATGCAAATATTTTCTTTTTCTTTTCGATGAAAACTAGCTAAGGTAAGGAGAATTTTTTTTGTTTTCGATAATGGAATGAACAAGTGATCTAGGTGTATATTAGTGGCCACCCACCTTTCCAACTGGCTCAAAACAGTTTTTTGGCAATTTCGGTAATATACCATTTTTAGCAGTTTTTCAGGTCCTGAACTTTCGGAGCCATTTTGAGGCCCTAAATGACGTTTTTTTGGCGTCAAATTCTCGGGCTAATAAGGGTATTGCATGCTTGTCATTACCGCATGCCGGACTCAAGATTTTCCATATATTTTTGTATTTATTGAATAGATATTTCCAATGAGTTATTGTACGCCCCAAAAAGAGATTGTATCCAAGAGTTACGACCCTGGGAAGTTGATGTACTAACTTACCCAAACGGGGCCCACATGACTTTTGGCGCTTCGTCTCCTAGGATTAGGTTTTTGGATGTCTAGGGATTTTGAAATTCCTATTTATTGTAAAAGGCCTTCAGAGGCTCATTGTAACCATCTTGTTTCGAATGAGCGCAACCGTCACATCTCTTCTCAGAGATAAGCCGCCACCATTCCAGCAAGCTTGTTTTCCGCTGCATTTTACAGTTTTAGCTTATTTCCTTATTGAATAGAAAACCAATTTTACTGTACTCTATTATTTTGTGTTAAGCATCTGGTAATAATATGTATTCATTTCGTTCTACTCATAAAATCCGAATCAGTGGTATCAAAGTGGTTTGCTCCTTATCGTCTTAATGCATGTCCCCAACGAGGTCAGGGTATAAAGAATTGGGCCTTGAGCTTGTTTCTCTGTAGGACAAAAGCTCTCGCATGCCCAATTGACCTCTCATGGCAGGAGAAAATAAAGATGATGAGACAGGAGATCCTTTCAAAATGTTGCTTGAGGAATCCCTCATGCAACAGAGGAACGAGATGATGGATAGTTTCACGCAAATCCTTCGGCGACTACCAACAAGCGACTCATCTTCCTCGAGCGGAGGTGCTGCCCCCTTCAAGGTACAAATCAACTTCGATATTCCTATGTTTGAAGGTCAGATAGACACAGATGCTGTATATAAGTGGTTGAATCTACTAGAAGGGTATTTTTCTGTCCATAACTTCTCAAATAGAGAAAATATTACTTTTGTGCTCCTCAAAACCGTTCCCCATGTCAAAGATTGGTGGGAAACTGTCTGCAAACAAAAGGATATAGATGAAACGTCATTATTTTCAGTCACGGCCACCTGGGAATCCTTCAAGGATGCTATTAAGGAACAATACTACCCTGTTGGAAGTTATGACAACTTGTATACCAAATGGACCACGCTGCGATAGGAAAGAGACCAAGCAGTGCCAGAGTTCACAAATATCTTCCATACCCTGTGCACCAAGATGGGTATCAAGGATTCATAGCGACATCTAGTGCTCAAGTATCGCGGTGGTATGCATAGATACATCCAGAACAAAATGGAATTTTTGGACATCTCTTCCTTGGGTGCGGCCTACCGATATGCCGTCAAAATTGAGTAGAAGCTCAAACAAAAGACGCGGCAGTTTGGGCCTGGGAACCCCTCACAACAAAATACAGGAAAGGGATGCCCCAACCCATAGAATAAAGGACAGAGAAAATATGGATAGTACCAGGACAACCAGTCCAAGCCGCAAGCAAAGGACATTGGAATGACAAAGAAAGATACCAGGAAGTGGTGCAACTTCCATAAGAGCCCTTGGCATAACATTGTTGACTATCGCTCAAAGCAGTTGCTGGTGGCCAAAGTGAAAGCATCTAAATCAGATGTGGATTCTAACTCTGAGTCTGAACCAGAAAGGGGAAGATGGATTAATGACGCGGAACCCAGTGCCACCACTGCTACCACCAAGCTCCATCCTGATGAGCCAAATGAGCCAGAATAAGGAGAACGCCTTTTCCATTCATAGATGTGGGTAAAAGGCACCCCATTGCACTTCATCGTTGATAGTGGTAGCCAGAAGAACCTCATCTCAACAGAGCTTGTCAAGCACCTGGCCCTTCTGACAACGCCGCACCCAAAACCCTACACCATTGGATGGCTCCGCAAAGGAAGAAACCTCCGCGTCAACCAACAGTGCCGACTGTCGTACGGCATCAAGCCCTTCAAGGACGAGGTATTGTGTGATGTTGCTCCTCTCGAAGTTTCAGATGTTCTTTTGGGATGACCTTATTTATGGAAATGTCATGCTGTATATGAGTCTAGGACTTGTAGTGTTATTATTTCTTTGAACAAGAAATTGTACAGGATAACTGAGGCAGCTCCTCCTAGTGCTATTTCCTTGATCTCTACCAAGAAATGCAGGAAGGTGATCTCTCAGACCGGGAAATTTGTCTTCTTCGTGATTCGCTCTCAGAATAAGAGAAAGATCACAGCCACATCCAGGGCCTCTGTGACCGATCTCTCCACACAACAGAAGCAAGTGGATAAGATGGTGGAAGAATACTTAGATATATTCTCCTCTCCTACTGGGTACATCTTGACTGCCAGGTCAAGCATCCCATTGATCTGACCCCAGGCGCACTACTACCTAATGGGCCAGTCTATCATTGCTCTTAGTTGGAAAACGAGGAGATCAAGAGGTAGATCCAAGAATTTCTCCACAAGGGGCACATCCGTCCCAGCTCATCACCTTGTGGGAGCCCAATCGTGCTGGTGTAGAAGAAAGATGGGACCTGGTGACTCTGCATTGATTACCGGGCCCTGAATAAAATCACAGTCCGACACTGGTACTAGATTCCATGAATCGACGACCTCCTTGATCAGCTCATGGGGGACAAATACTTCAATAAGATTGATCTAAATTCTAGCTATCACCAGGTCCCAATAGAACAGACAGATGTATGGAAGACTACCTTCAAGTCAAAAGAAGGTCTTTTTGAATGGTTGGTCATGCCCTTTGGTTTGACAAATGCTCCAGCGACTTTTATGAGGATGATGGACGATATCCTACGACCTTTCACCAATACTTTTGTAGTGATTTATCTGGATGACATCCTCATCTACAACAATACTTGGGTGGAACACTTGCAACATATTCAATAGGTTCTGCACACCCTGCAACAACACAAACTATATGCAAACTTGGAAAAATTCTCCTTCAGCATGGACAGGGTCCATTAATTAGGCTACATCGTTGATTGACATGGTGTGCATGTGGATCCAGCAAAGATCCAGGTCATCCGTGACTGGCCATCCCCAACCACACTCATTGAACTTCGGAGCTTCTTGGGCCTCGCCAATTTCTATCGCTGGTTCATGCTGGGATTATCTCATATCGCATGGGCCCTCAGCCAAGTAACCAGGGGCGGCGATAAGGAAAAATTTGTGTGGGGCCTGTTCCAACAACAAGCCTTCGATGACTTGAAGAAGAATTAGTGCTCATCGCCGGTACTCTCATTACCAGACCTGCAACATCCCTTTGAGATCGAGATAGATGCTTTAGATTATGTTGTGGGCACCGTTCTCACTCAACACGACCACCCCATGGCATATCATAGTGAGACATTATTAGATTCTGTTTGTGAGTACCCTACTTACGACAAAGAAATGTACTCCATTGTGCAAGCCTGCCGCCAGCGGAGACATTACATTCTTGGGAAGGAGAAAGTCATCCACACAGATCACAAGCCACTACAGTTCATGCAGACCCAAGGGAAGTTGCAGAATGATTGCCATCATAAGTGGTCAACATACTTGTAGCAGTTCCACCTCAACATCAAATATAAAACAAGGAGTACCAATCGAGTTGCTGACTGCATTAGTCGACCGCTAGTCGCGACACTCACCACAATGCTAGACTCTTGCGGCCACGAGACCTCTGGATGGCCGCACCTTTATGAGACAGACCCAGATTTCTCCACCACCTACCAAATATTGGGCACCAACTCAGTGGTCTCTAATTTCAATCTTCATGACGGGTTGTTGTGTTGTCTAGGCCATCTCTGTGTTCCATCAAGTGAGCGCGCGAAGTTAATTTGGGAAGCTCACTACAGTTGGGTGGCAGGACACTTTGGCATCGAGAAGACAGTGGAAGTGTTGCAGAAACATTTCTACTGGTCGAAACTTCGTCAGGATGTCGGCAAGTATATTAGGTCTTGCACCGCTTGCACTATTTCCAAACCGACCACTAAGAAATAGGGCCTATACACCCCTCTTCCTACTCCTGATAGGTCGTGGGAATCCATCTCAATGGACTACATGTCGGGCCTCCATTCCACCAAGAGGGGGAACGACTGTGTTTTTGTGGTTGTTGATCGCTTTTCCAAGATGGTGATTCTAGCCATCTGCAAGAAGAACATCACAGTAGAAGCCACTGCCAAGCTCTTCCTTGAACAAGTCTGGGTACATTTTGGGATCCCATAGACCATTATCTCAGACCGTGACAGTCGATTCCTTAGCTCATTTTGGTTGAGCCTTTGGTCATTGCTGAACACCAAGCTCACCAAATCCATTTCCTTCCACCCCCAGACAGACAACCAAACCGAGGTCGTCAACCAGATGGTCATACATATCCTGTGCATGTACAATTCAACACACCCCCGAACATGGGATGAGAGTCTTCCCTCTGTCCAGCACAGCTACAAGCCCTGCACAGCTCAACTGGCCACAGCCCCTTTCAGGTGGGGTTGGGATTCCAACCATTGGGCCCCATGGATGTTGCACTTCCCCTAGCGACCACCTCAGCTGACTCATCCCCAAAAGCTGACAAAGCCACCCGGTTCTTTGAATGGATCCAGCATATCCGCCAATAGGTTCAGGATATTCTACAGAAGTCTAATGCCATGTACAAGCAGTGCCATGATCAACATCGGGTGCCACATAAGTTTCAGGTGGGAGACAAAGTTTGGTTGCATTTGCAGAAAGAGCGCCTTATAGGGCCCCATCGGAAGCTTCTCCCACTCCATTATGGGCCGTACACCATCACCAAGGAGGTGGGTGATAATGCTTTTGAGATCAATATTTCCCCCCTTCCTTGGTTTGCATGCAGTCTTCAATGTGGCTCTCCTTCGGCCATATTTCCCACCATTATTAGACACCTCAGAGATAGCAGAGCAGTTGACACCAACAGAGCTCAACCCTGACTGCCTGCAACAGGCATCCAGTGATCATATTGCAGACACACAGATCAAGGGCACTCGACATCAAAGGATCCAACTTTATCAAGTTGTCAAAGCAGGGCAGCTCCTGCACCAGGGCAAGTGGCTCACCCGGGGCCAAATTCAACAGAAATTTCCTCATCTGATGGGGGAAATCAACGCAATGGAGACCATTGATTCCTAAGGAGGGAGGATTGATCTAGGTGGATATCGATGGCCAACCACCTTTCCAACTGGCTCAAAACAGTTTTTGGCAATTTCGGTAATATACTAGTTTTAGCAGTTTTTCGGGTCTTGAACTTCCGGAGCCATTTTGAGGCCCTAAACGACATTTTTTCAGCGTCGAATTCTCGAGCAAATATGAGTACTGCAAGCCTATAATTTGTGCGTGTTGGACTCAAGATTTTCCATATATTTTTGTAGTCATTGAATACATCTTTCTAAAGAGCTATTGTACGCCCGAAACGGAGATCGTATGCAAGAGTTACGACCCCGAGAAGTTGATGTACTAACTTACCCAAACGGGGCCCACATGAATTTTGGCGCTTCGTCTCCTAAGGTTAGGTTTTTGGATGTATAGGGTTTTTGACATTCCTGTTTATTGTAAAAGGCCTTTAGAGCCTCATTATAACCATCTTGTTCCGAATGAGCGCATCCGTCACATCTCTTCTCAGAGATAAGCCGCCACCATTCCAGCAAGCTTGTTTTCCGCTGCATTTTAAAGTTTTAGCTTATTTCCTTATTGAATAGAAAACCAGTTTTACTGTACTCTGTTATTTTGTGTTAAGCATCTGGTAATAATCTGTATTCATTTCGTTCTGCTCATAAAATCCGGATCAACAAGTACCTCTAAACTTTCAAAATCAACCAAAAGAATCAAACTTGCACACTTTCACTAATCCAACAAAGATGAATAATACACCAAATCCAAATATTTTTCCTTTTTGTCTTTTCAAGTTAAGCGACTGTACGAAAATAATGAAAAGAAGAATTTCCTGTTGAATGCAATAACTCCTAATTTCCAAAATAATGATCAAAAAGTGGGAAGAAATAAAAATGCAAGAATTTTCACTATCTTTGGAATGCTTTGCGAAATTTCAAATGGACTTAGAATCTTCAAGGAAATGATGGATAACTTTTCGACAACCAAGAAAATGCAAGTGAATAACGTTCGCTTTAAACTTTTAAAATATCATCTTCATACTTGTACTAAAGCATAAAAATTCTCTACAACAATTCCAAGAAACAAGCTTGAAATGAAGATAATGAACAACTTTGATTTTCCAATGAAATATACTCAATAGATATGAGAATTACACCACTTTTCAAGTCTATATTCGGAAAAATCAGAGAACAAACTACTGCAAACTTCGATGGATTGGAAACTCTCAAAGAAAAATAATCAACCAAAATCTCAAAAACACACAAAAGCACACGAAATTGAGCATAATGACAAAGATAAAATGTGGGAGGGCTTAGAAGTCAGATCGAACAGATCAGATCGCATGATAAGGAGTCACAAGACTGAGTGTGATCATGGGGGATTGAAATGGCCCACAAAGAGGGATACACCCGCTTGACTAGATAAGACTCAAATCAATATGCAAACTTAAAAAATAAGCCAAGAATGAGGTATGCTAGTTATAATAGCTTATGTAGCAGTCAATGGAAAACACACAGAACTCAAAACTAAACCAAAAACCAACTTTGAGAATTTTTAGTACTAAGTGCAAAGCAAAGGAGGGAGATGCACCCTACAAGTGTGCACCAAAGTGTTGGGAGATCCAACGACATGCTCTACACATTGGGTAACCACATCAGTGACACAGGATGCACACTGGGTAACTGCGTTAGCGACGCAGGCTGCAAACTAACAAAATGCGTTAGTGACGCAGTATGCAAACTGGCTAAGTGCGTCAGAAACATAGTGACACTGGTGATGAATGGCCCAGGTTCGTCGAGCAGGATCTAAGCCACACAAATTAAAAATTGTCCAAGAATAAAATGGTAAAAGGTCTAATGAAGATCCCAAATAGAGTTTGGATAGCCGAGAGACTCTTTGATGGTCAGATCCAAAAATAAAAGGCAACTTCGAGGCTAGAGGTGAATTGGAAAGAAATCAAAGAAATTGAAATGAAATGCAATAAAAAAATGGAATACTATCCCCAGTACAGTCGCCAAATTTGTTTATGGACAATCTGTATGAACGGACTCAAATAGATCTCCCTAGTCTAAATGATTTAGATCTAGAACAAATGAGTACATAACACAAGTATCTTTCCTATATCAATTGAAATGAAATACAAATAAAGAGATGGATTACCTCAATTATGCAATTCCTATCTCCTTGTTGCTCCAAGCTCCAAGTCTTCAGATCTTTAGCTACAAAACCATACAAAACACGTGGAAACAAACAAGTGGTAAAAGCACATGGATTTGAATTGATCTAGATTAACAGTCAAAGAGGAAGATCCTAAACATCATTAACACAATAATATTTATGAAAAGAACTTGTATTAAATGTAATGATAAGACATACAAAGGGAGAGATGTTACGATCAAGTATTTGACGTCATAACCTCCTTCCAACAATCCTATCCTCCAATATTGAATGCTTATACCCCTAATGGATGAAGAGGATCACCTAGAGAAATTCCACCAGCATAAGACTCTATCCTTCCTTCCTTGAAAATGGAGAGGGGGTTCATATATATAGAGCTAAAGGGATATGAGAGGTTGAATATTTAGGGGAGAGGCTTAAGGGATCATCCCACTAGGTAAGGGGATCGTCTGCCACCTTTCCAGGTAAGTAGGGATAAGTCTCCACACCATCCAAGCTTCGAGAAGTCGCTTGAAGCTTCTGTTTATCCACTTTAACCAACTGCGACACAGCTTGCACAAGGGAAACATGCACCCGAGAGAGATCAACACACCTTGTACAAAGGAAACCTGCATCACCGACGCACTCTGCTAAGCTGCTGAGCGCGTCACCTTGAACCTGACGCACCTTGCTGGACAACATAACGCGTCAGAGTGACAACAAAAAGTTAAAGGGGAAAACAACAACTTCTCTTTCAATGTTTTAGCTCAGGAAATTTAGGGATCAGGGCATATAGATGACACATCAATCATGGTGACGAGATTTTGATGTAACATTATTAAGCATCTACATGTCTTGCATCTATAGCATCAACCCTACAGCTGTAATATCAACAATTTTCATGCGTTTTAGAAGAATTTCAACGATATTTTGAGAGCCCGTAATCTTACATTTTTTGTAGCGATCACTCCGTAAAGTAATTTTTCATTTGCACTCTGTTTATTAATCATGGGGCTGAATTTGTTTAGCGTTTGTTTGGAAGGTGGCCAGATTGTTCGGTCTTGCAATCTTCCACACAATGAATAAAGTTCTATCCTAGGAACATAGGAGGAAAAGCATACCAGGAATCTTCGCAGGACGTATACACTCACACAGCCACATCACATCCAAGATAATGTTGGTTATTTCTCAAACAGTTATAAAGATCAGGTCAATTTAGGTTATGTTTCACTAAATATTTCAAAATTCGACTTGTATGGCTCATAAGTTTAAAGCTTGTGAATTATATATATATATATGTGTGTGTGTGTGTGTGTGTGTGTAGTTGCAGGAATGGTACAATACATTAAAACAAGTTATACAACTTGATGAGAACCCGACATTGTTCTCTTTTTTTGGGGGCTCATTTTTAGTAGCTATTTTTACCTTTGTTTCAAAAAGTGTGTAAACTGGTAGAACCATTTTTCATTTTGAGCCAATTTTTTGTGATTTTGAAACTTCTTGGTCATAAGAAAACTTAAACTTTAATTTGCAATGGCGTTGTTTCAAAGTTCACAAAAAAATCTACATTTAGTAGCTAGTTATATTGAAAAAATTATATACATTTTTGAAATTCTGTTACTTTTAGAAGCCATTTAGAATGGAAAATATACATATTTTCGAAGTTTTTTTTAGCATTTTCTCTTAAATAAATCATTTTAAGGACAAATTTATTAAAAAAAAATAGAGTCATTTGAAAAAAAAATGCATTTTAAGGACTTTTTTTATAAAACTTAAACAAATTTTATTTTTCTTTTAAAAAATAGAAAAAAACACCAAAAAAAAAAACAAAATAAATAATAAAATAAAACAAAAGTAAAAAACTTAAAAATATATATATTTTAAAATTTAAAACTAAATTTGAAAAAAAATATTTCAAAACTAAAAAAAAAAAATTAAAAAAAACTATAAAAAATACTTATATTTAAAAAGAAAAAAAAGAAAATTAAAACATATATTCAAAAATAAATTAAATTAAAAAAAACACACACAAAAAAAGTACCCCGCTATTTCGCTCCCCCCCCGCTATCTCGCTCCCCCCCCCCCTGCTATCTCGCTACCCCTCTCATCCTCCCCTCTCGCCGAACCTACCTCACCACTCCTTCTCCCCTCCCCTCTCCTCGCCCCCTCCCACCGACCCTACCTTCCCACTCCCTCTCTTCTCCCTTCTCCTCCCCCCTCTCCTCCCCTCCCTCATTGCCCCATCCCCCCTCCCCTCTCCCTCCCCCCTTCCCTCCACCTCCCCGCACCCCCCGCCCTTCCTCCTCCCCCCTACCCTTCGCCTACCCTGCCCACCCCGTCGCTCCTTCCTCCTCCCAAGCTTTGCCTCTTTGCGACGGCGCGATTCAGAGAATCACACCACGCTGTGAGAGGGTGCGGGTGGGTAGGGCGCAGGAGGAGGGTCTAGGGGATGGGGCGGGCAGAGGGGAGGGAAAAGGGCACGGGCGGGTCCGGGAGGTGGAGGGAAGGGGGGAGAGGGGGGAGAGGGGAGGGGGAAGGGGGGCACGAGGGAGGGGAGGAGAGAGGGTAGCAAGTTAGGGGCGACAGAAGGGGGAGAGGACAGAGGAGGAGAGAGGGTATCAAGTTAGGGGCGACAGAAGGGGGAGAGGAGAGGGGAGGAGAGAGGGAGTGGGGAGGTAGGGCAGGCGAGAGGGGGGGAGGAGAGGGTAGGGGAGATAGTGGGGGCGGGGGGAGATAAAGTGGTTGGTTTTTGTTTGTTTGTTTTTTAATTTGAATTATTTTTTTTATATAAGTTTTAATTTTTGTTTTATGTTTTAATTTTTGTTTTGTTTTTAAATATAAATTTTTTATATAGGTTTTTTTTTTTTGAAATTCAATTTTGATTTTTTTTTTTTATATAGTTCTTACATATATTTAAATTTAAATTTTTTTTTTTATATATTTTGTATTTTAAGTTGTTTTTTTCAAAAAAAAATTAGATTTTCTTTTAATTTTTGTTTAATTTGAAATGCTTTTAGATAAATTTAAAAAAAAAAAATTAATTGATTTTTTGAAATATTTTTATTAAGATATGTTTGAACATTTTTAGTTTTTTTAAATATTAATTTTTTTTATTAAATTTGATTTTTTTTTTAATTTGTGTTTTATCTTGATTTTTTTTATACATTTTGTTTTTATTTATTTTTAAAATTTGTTGTTTTATAAATTTTGTTGTAAAGTTGTAATTTTTTTTTTTTAATAAATTTTGCAGTTTTGAATTTTGACATTTTGAATTTTTGTTTTTTAAATCTAGGAGGTCCACTTTTCAATTCGAGGGTCGGTTTATGGTTTCGATTACAATGATACCACCCATGGCTCATTTTGATGTTTTTGTGTGTTTTTTATGCAAAAATAAGATTTTTTATGGCTATAATTCTCTTTTTTATATATAGTTCTCGTTTTAGAGTATATTGCATTTCCTCTTTCTCCTTTGTGCACCCAAATATTGTAACTTCTACATTTTATAATTCAATACATGGTTTTATTATGAATAATATTATAAATTCTTTTATTTTATATGAAAAGAGTGGTGAAATAATTTCTTGAATAATATGTGTTTAACTTAGTGCTAGATATATACAATGTTCCTAAGATATTTAATAAATACAATTTTAAACTATGATACAATGATATAGTAATGTGATTTTTTGAAAAAGTGTGTTACCGATAGCATTAGTTTTCAATTTAGGGATTGATTTTAAGGTTTTTGTAAACAACAGTAAAAATTGTTTTGGTCCATGTCTATATTTTTAACCACAAAAAAAAAAGTGATGCAGTGATCGCATTAGTTTTCAATTTAGAGCTTGATTTTAAGGTTTTTTGCAAACAACAATAACTAATATTTTGGTCCATTTCTATATTTTTGACCCCAAATCAAAAAATGGTGCTACCGGTAGCACCACCTTTTGATTTGGAGTTGTTTTTAGTGTTTTTTATGCAAAATATGGGTTTTAATGGCTAGAGTTCTTATTTTCAGTATAAAGTTATCGTCAAATTCTACATCGCATGGTAGTAGAGATAAGGTAGAGGGAGTCTATTTTTACACTATGGTTTGGAACTTGTTGCTCGTTTCGGGGGAATGAGTCTCGATGGGAAGAGCGGTGCTTCGACAGAAGAAGAAATAGTGTAAATATAGGCTGATTCCATACTATTGATCTTTGGTGGAGGTCCCTTAAAAACCCCAAGCAAGGATGAGCCCTTTCAAATTCTGAGGGAAATTTCCACCAATGTTGGGAATGATGCAGATCTTGTGACAGTGAGAAAAATATTCTCCGGATTGGGAGGATGATTCAGTTCATGGAAGAAACCTCAGGGTAAAATGTCCCTGCACATTAACTGCCATATAAGCGAAGGTCATTGGCTTCTAGACTCCATCGCTTAGCTTAGATTTTACATCTTCATCAAAATTACAATATTAATTTTAATTACAAGAGCCATTGAAAGAGATAGACAGGTTAATATTAAAATTATCCATGCGTTATACCTCAACCACATTTGCATGTACGCTGAGCAACATGGTACCTGCTATGAATTTTCTCATGGATCTTCCTTTCGGGTAATTGTATGAAGATCACTCATTATGTTCCACATACCATTAATTAATATGAGTCCCCAACTTCATTAATTATCTAATGAAAATTTCTGAACTTGTCACATATCGGAAAGAGTTGCGATAATAAGTCTAGCTGGTCAGGGAAAGGTAATGGGGACCTTAATCTGCGTGGGTGGGGCTATGCTTATGACATTATGCAAAGGAATACCAATAAACCTATGGTCATCACCTTTCCATTTAAGAGAAGGCAAGGGAAACGCAAATAATAATGGATCATATTTAGAGAATTTGACTAAGGGCTCCCTGTTAATCGTCGCCAGTTGCATTAGTCGGTCATCTTGGTTTATTATACAAGCAAATATCTGTATGTCTATATATATATGGGACAAGGAATGACTGGAGCTAATTCTAACTGGCTCTTTTTCTTGGTTGGTTACCTGATAACCTGAGTAAAAGATATCTGGCTAAGTATTCAAGCACGACCGTAATGTGTTTTCTGGCCACTATACAATCCGTTGTTCTAACCCTAATTTTTTAACGTGATAATTTTTTTGTTTGGGGTATGGGGTGGGATATCAATATTCTGACTTCAGTCTATTCGGTACGTTGGCTATCATGGCGATGATTGGTATGTGAATATAATGTTTATTGTAATATGGTGTATTAAATTTATGTTGAGTTTATACAGGGAGTTGTGACCTCAGGAATTTCGTTTTGTGTAATGACATGGTGCATTAACCAAAAATGGCCTCCGTTTGTGACAATGTTTGGTCCATTGCTGCTAATAATAGTGGCCATCATGAGCTCCATGATCCTTGATGAGAAGCTCCATTTGGGAAGGTTTGAAGCATATAATTTTACAGTTTCAAAGTTGTTGGTTGTGAAGCATAAAATTATATAGTAAATTGTTTGCGTTATTGCATGCAGTGCCATGGGTTCGATTCTGATTGTTGGAGGGATATAAGCGGTCGTATGGGGTAAAGAAAAGGAGACATAAAATATTGTTAAGATACCGAAAAGGGTTTCGGATGAGAGCTGCAACAACCAGGAATTATCAGGTCACTCTAAGTATGCAATATCCAACAACAAAGAGTTGATAATTAACACGGAGCAACAGGAAAATGACAATTATCACCATGAGGAGAATGAATTAGGGACCTATAAATTGAAGAAATCAACGAGAGAATCTGCGGGGAAGCATTGACGAGTGTTGGAAACGACATGGCCATTGATTGCTTCGGCTCCGACGAAGAGAGTCACCGTGATGATGAAATGGTGAGAATTTATCCATTTCTAGTTTAAATCACCTTACTATTTCCACCTGTATATTCATTGGCATTATTTTCCAGTATGAGGCTCGCTCTTCCTTCAAGCTCAATATTTAACTTAATTTTATTGATTTAATTTAATTCTTTAACATGTTAGTTTTTAAAGCAAAAAATGCAGCTTAAAAACTACGTGCTACTTGACAATGTTAATGCACAATGTTGACAATGTTAATGCACAATGTAAAATTAGTAGACAAAAGCCCATCATAATAAAGTGTGTTTTTTAACCAAATAAGAAAAGAAACATGTAGTCTTTGGTCTAATGTCCGTTACAATATACACGGTCTATTAAATACTAAAATTTGTTTTTGGCTGGTTTTATTAATCTGATAAATGGATTTAACAAGTCAACTGTCTTCGTCTGTGCTGCAGCTCTAATCTGCTTGCTTTCTACTCAGAGCGCATTATATAACGAATACTAACAATAAAATACATATGGGTGCTCCGAAATATTCTTTCAACGATTTCAGGTTCACACTTTAGGTGCTAGGTGTCTGTAATTATTATGAAATGGCACAGTCCCACTGCCAGATTCAATTGTGTATTTATTTGCAATTAGAGATGCAGATGGGTAAGGTGAATACTGCCGAATATATAAGTTTATTATGATTGGAACCTAAATAAATTTGCAGGGTTTTTTATATAAGTGTCTATATTTCACTTATTGGGAATAGTGCTTGTCTGATTGCTAGAAATATGGGAGTTACGTTTCAGAATTTTGCTTGGAGACTGCTCTCTATTTGGTTACCATTTCTTATGCTTATCTGTTCTTCATTGGCTCTGTCAATGTGTACTGATTTAAGTGAGTACAAGCTCTTCATGGAGTAGAATTAGTGATTTTGGTATCATCATGGTGATTTTGAAGTCAAATTCCTGAATGTTCAGAAAATCTTCCTTAGTAGGAACAATCAGACATGGGTTTAATTTTTGGATATCTATAATATCTTTAAGCATTGCCACTTCCTTCAAAGTCATCGTTGAGTTTATGTTTAATAAATCCTACAAGGATAATGGGTGCTCTGACAAAAAAGCTGGGAGTGACATCTAGTCCACTTTTCGGTCCATGAGTGTGTCTGATACTAAATGTGCTGAAGTCTTGAAAGAGATTTATGCAGTGTAAGTCTGCCATCATCCTTTCTATTTATTTTCCAAAACTATTCGAAGAATGCATATAACAACTTGGATTGATATACTCTACATATATTGTGATAGGAAGACAAAATGTGTAACTTTACCTCCCTATGACTATCAAAATTGTTTTTGAATGAGAGTCTGAAAACCTATAGGTGGGTTTCTCTAATATTCCAAATAGGTTAGTAAAAATGTAAAGTTGACCAGAAAATAGAGTAAGAGCTATGCATGTTTATAGACCATACTAAAGATGATAATATTCCAAATAGGTTAGTAAAAATGTAAAGTTGACCAGAAAATAGAGTAAGAGCTATGCATGTTTATAGACCATACTAAAGATGATATTGAAGACAATTCTGATGTCGTAAAAAAATATAAATCGAACATTAAAATAGATTTTTAATAAAGACACTCGGAAGTGTTTTATATTTTGTTTGTAATGATTCTGACAAGTAACTATTTGTAAACAATAATTGTGAATGATTCAAATTCATAAGTGTACAACTTTTGAATGAATTAATGCAATAGATTTAAAAGTTTTTAAATTTGCCTGTTCAGAGGATTTAATTTATATACTAATTTTTATGACACATCAACAATGCCATTACATTGAAAGAAAATTCAAATCCCTCTAGATACTAATTTGGAGAAGATAATTTGGAGAAGATAATGAGCAATTTAAAAGAACTTGTGAAATGTGAAAAGTTGTATATTTATGACAATGAAGAAACAAGGGATAAATGACCCAATTGCCCTTCTACATAACAATTTCATAAACCACTGCTGCACCAAAAATGCTTGCGGATAGTATTTCATTAAGTTAGTGGTCACATTTACATTTCAATCAAAGATCTAATATCTTGCAATCTAGATATCGAATTTGCGGGGCCAACGATGGGTGCCCACATTCCATTTTTTCTCTAATACGTTAAAGTGAGATACATCGTAAATGATCATCCATTCTCATATACGTTAAAAGGAGATACTTCGTATTGAAAACTTTTTCTTCTTGAAAAGTAAAGAAAAGAGACTCTCTCGGTTAAACCATCACCAATAATAATAATTACATTAATTTCTATTTCATTCCCTGGTCATGCAAAATATCTTTTTAACAAGATTAGGTTAATCTATTTTGTAATCAATTTGTTTAAATATACAAATATTTTTGTTCGCTAGGCATTTATGAGTTCAAATGGTTCAAGTTGATGGACTTTTGTGTGATGTGCATCTCTTGTACAGGTATGCACTTTTGTTATTATAATGCTTAATGCGTTTTTGGGGAATCCAACACTTCAAATTGGTGGTATATGCTTTAACAATGCCTCATTATTGTTTTATTGTTGTTTATCATTCATTGTGTTATGGGTTAGTTGTTGATAAACTAACACAAATAACAGTGCCGAGTGTATAGTGCCTAGTGTATGCTAACAAGAGTTCAAAAGACTCATTAATCCCACATGACACATAAAATATAGATATATCATATATTTTGTCTTTCTTTATCTAGTTTTCTTATAGTTGTTCTTGTACCTAAAGCATATACTTGTATTGAGCCAACAAAGTAAGGATTGGTAAAAGTCTATTCTTGCTAGTTAAATGTGTTGTTAGTTGCGAGCTGAGTTAGTAAGAGTTATAGAAGTTATTACTCTATAGTAATATGTGTTAATGTCTAGATGCATAAACAACATACAAACACAATTTCCTTACTACGATGATAGAAATTTGTGTACATTTTTTAGCTTGAATGTGTTTGTTGACAAACAAAAAAAACAATGCAGGTGCAATGTTGGGGACATTGCCACCTCATGGCTCTTGTCTTTTAATAATCATATATGCTATCAACATATAAATACGATTATATTATTGTCATATTTTTCTCATATAAATAACTAATAATCAATCAATCAATCTATCTATCTATCTATATATATATATAGAGAGAGAGAGATAATCAATAATTGGGACAAGGCTCGTACTTGCGTGACAATGGGTTAATTATTGTATGCTACCAATATACCCATAGGTGGAACCACAGAGCCCTCAAGCATGGGGCTTGAACCTGTGATATTGCAAGGAATACCATAACCAAAAAATCTATCACCACTTGGTCTACACCCATGAGGGCTATAATTAAATATTATGATCTATTAAAACAATTAATTTATTATAATTACATGTTATAATCTAATAAAACAATTAAAACATTTTCCTTAAATAAATGTAAACTTATATATATATATATATATATATATATATATATATAAACATTAATTTAGTATACAAAATTTAATTTCAAATTCTAAGTCTTTAACAATATCATTAGTACATATTTGTATAATCGTCTTTTGACTTATTATTTACCTCTTATATAGGAAAAATTATTGCTTACCCCTCTCTCTCTCACACACACATATATATAACCCTTTCTTAAGTCTTTTAAATTTTGTTATTAATCATTGTTGGCTATAACTAACCCAGAGGTTTTCTATAAGACCCAGGTTCTTCGTGGTTTCCCTTTGACCAACAAAACCCCTTCGCACCGGCCCTTTCGGAAACAACCTGCAAGTAGGTTGAGGTCTCAGCCTACTATTCATCTGAGAGTATATCCAGTACTCCTTTTTCATATAGTAATTGCTTAATGGACAGACTTAGAGAATTTAGGTACTTACCGCGATAACCCTTGAAGAAGTACCGTTCTGCTGCGCTGAAACTCTTTCTCTGATCAACCGCGAACTCTGTGATGAAGCCTTCCAGCAGACTCGCAAGCCAGAAGTCTACTGCGCGTGAGATGGGGTTATCGACACCTTTCAAGGTCTGAATCAGCTCTGCTGTCCAGACAACTTCTCGATTCTTCTTGACACCGCTGTTGTCAACAAGCTTTGATAACCAACCATATAACTCAATAGCATAAGTTACGAAGAATATCTCATGGAGATCTGTAAAAATGTGCTTCTGTAGCCAAGCCTCAGTGCTCAGTCTAGGATTCTTGTTTTCTTTTGCAGCAAACTCTCTTTCTTTTGACTCAACCCACTGGTTAAGTTCTTGCTTGGTAGGATGCCAACAGAACATCATCTCAATGTGTTCAAACCGGCAACGGAACCATTTGTTGGTTTCCTATCTTTCCTTTCTAGCAGACCCGGGCTTGCGGTAATCTCTTAGACCAACAGAACCCTTAGCTCACTGGCCCTTTCGGCAACAGGTTGCAGAGGCAACCTGAAGTCTCACCCGAAGTGATTCTAATGGGAGGCAGAAGACTCAAGTGTCCTCAGCCAAGTTCCGAGGCATCCAGGGTGCTTAAACCCACCTTAATCCCTTGACTGGAGCTGTCTATCTCATTCCATTACTCCGGCTACGCCTCTGTCTTATCGCATTACGCAGGGGGTGCGATAAGTCCTCCCCCTATGTGAGACCGTCTAGCGATACCTAAGATATCGTAGGCGCGATATCTTCCCCTTCTAGTTCCTGCGGTAAGTGAATCTTGACCGCTTCCTGGATTAATAAGTGGTCTCCGCTATCCTTATCCTGGTACTGCAGTTAGCAACAACATTCAGTCGCCAAGCCTAACCCTCGCTAATGAACTTGACCCTTGATATCTCACAACAACGTAACTAAGTAGAATATCACTTTGAGCAGTGTCTAAGTAGACCATTCATGACTTACATTCAGTTCCTACTCGCACATTATCCTCTGTTAACAATTATTTAGTTGCTATGCGGGTAGCTATGATTATCGCAATTATTATACATCATTCAGAAGTTAAACTGACGACCATGTACATTACTTATAACAGACTGAAGCATTCATATATAACACAGACAAGTGAATGAGAGCAGTAGCTACACAAATACAATAGTGCTACTTAAATAAGCACATTGTTACTCCCAGGGTGAGAACTACGCCCAGGGGAACTACGGTTCTTGTTTACAACTCTGAAGAATAAACACAGTTCCGTTCCACTCTTTACAACAAGGGTCTTCTGGGAAACTCCACCTCAGTGGGAGCCCTTCTCTATAGACCTCTTTCTCTCACAATCCCTGCGGATCGCACTATCTCTCAACAGGTTGGCCCTTGTATTCTCTCAGGGATGTCCAGACTCTGCAACCACAAAAGGCTTGACTAACCTCTACCTGATGTCTCTATCACTATGTGGCCAACCCCTTATCATATAAAAAGACTACTATATATAGATGGCCCGAAGGTCTCATCGCAGTTACAAAACTGTGGGCCTTATCCCAACAGTGACTCAACCCTAACCACTTACAGTCAACTGGCTGTACTTCCATGGCCGCCTTCTGTCTTGTCGCCGCTTCCTGCAGTCCTTAGTCTTTAATGCATCGGCCCGTTGCTTCTTCTTGGTTCAAGCAACGCTGACTGTAGTCCTTCTTCTTTAATGAGGGTAGCTGAACCCTCTCTTCATCTCCGGCGCCTTTATTGCGGTGGTTGAGCTCTCCCTTCGGCCTCTTCTTTGTACCACATGCTTGAATTTTTTGTACCTATCGCCGTGATTCCCGCCGGGATTTGCGCTACGGCGATATCTTTGTCTTACCGCCAAAATTGGTGCTTTCTCTCCAAAATTAGTTATCCTTCCCAAAATTAGCAGCTTCCTAAGTGCTGCGGAAGTTCTCGCCAACACATATAGAACAACTTGTAAGAAGTTGACAGGTCATACAACTTTAAGATTAGCATATGGACAGGAAGCTGACATGCCCATGGAATACATAGTACCAAGCTTGAGAATTACAACATTCACAGATATGGCTGATGATGAGACAATGGATGAAAGACTATTATAGTTGGTTGGATTGGAGGAACACCGCGTCATTACAGGTTTTCACGAACAAGTGCAGAAGATAGAGAAAAGCTATGGCATGATAGACACATCAAGTACACGTTTTCCCAAGAAGGAGACCTTTTCCTCCTCTATGATAGAAGATTTATGAAGTTTCCTAGAAAATTTAAAATGCACTGTGATTAGGGCCATACGTTGTCAAAAATATTACTAATGGTGGTGCAGTTCAATTAGCCACATTACTTGGAGAAAACTTTCAAGGACTTGTTAATGGGAGTATATTAAATCCTTACAGGGATGGCCCTACTCCTACATGTATCGGTTAAGCAATGCAAGAAAGTTTTAAGTGTCAAGTGCAGTTGAAATTGGACACTAAAATAGAGGTCAGAGTTTGTACACAACAGTTTTGTTAAAATGCGCAATTCTACAATATAGGAAGATGTGTTGCGAAGCACACATAACAAGCAAAAATGCGAAGTAAAAGAAGGGAGTCGCATTGCAAAGTTCAATTAAGAGAAGGGAAATGCGCAGTGAACTTCGCCACTCACCTAACCATCATCGAATTAAAAGAAAACTAGTCGTTACAGTTTTGGCCGAAAAGTAGTCATTATACAGTACTTTTGGGAACCATATGTTTATGCTTTTAAGGCATATTCGTCCATTCAAGACACATTAAATGAAGGGAAAGGACCAATATCTAGCAATATTTGGCCAATGGACATGTTATTTAATGCTAAGTTATTCGTTTTTGGGAACGCCTTAGTGTCATTGTGCCTATAAATAGTAAATACTGCATAGTTACCAGTTTTACCGTGACTTGTAATTTTTACTGCATGTAATTTCTGATCTTTTTACCAGTCAAGAGAAAGAGTAATCCGACAGTGTATGTCTGAACAATTGATCCTAGAAGAAATAAGAAGAGAATTCTGACACTCTGGTTTGGAAGGAGTCATGAAAACACTATTAAAGAAAGCAATCCTAGATAGGGGTGGAACATCTAGAAGTTTACCGCGAAATATACCAGGGCCGAAGTAGAAAGATAAGCAAAAGGTGACTGAGCAAGATAAGCCGAAGGCAACAAATATTCCAAAGCTGTTTCCCCTAGAAAAACCTCACGATAGGCTGATTTTTCTTATACTAGAATAGATCCCTCCGAGAAGAGATGGTGCATCAGTTGTGATACACACAAAGAATCTGCAATATGAGATCCCGCTGCCACCCATGTCTAGTAATGTGTGCGAAAAGGAGAATTTGCTCGGAATGATTCCAGAGTGCAATTTCTTATATAATGACTTGCTGCATGAAAAGAAGTTCCCATAGTTTCAGTCGAACCAATATATGTGTAGGTGATATGATGAATCCAACAAGCAAACTACAATTCAAGCACAATACTGGATTGCGCTATTACAACCATCATGATTACTCAGCTTGCTGTGAATTTCACATTTTAACAGGAGCCCAAAGCTCACAGAGGCTATGTGAACATTACTCTCATGTACACATCAGGGTTACTTGTGGTAAGACTACAAGATTGACATCAACATAGACCTTATTTACAAAATCACGCACTTGAGAAACAGAGGTGTTGATCCCGTAGTGGAGTTTCGTAGGAAAGAACAAGGACAAAGAGATTTCCAAGAGAGTTAAGAGTGAATTTGGTTTGCTCAAAGGAAGCCGTGGATATCAGAAAAAATGGAATCAATGATCAATCTATGAGGTTCATAGTTAAACTGCTTGCAGGGAAAGTTCTAAGGAAATGCAGAACGACTGACTTACCAGCCGCTGCGATCTCCTTAGCTACAAAGGCCAAGGATGGAATCTAGCACAATTGGGAAAGATATTTGTTGAACAATTTCCTAGATGATGTTGAAGATACAAAAGATAATGGACATCAATTCCATTATAGCTGGTTGTTAGTGTTGATCACATTCATATGATGGAAAGAGCCTAAGTAGCAACAGAATGTACCGGTATTCATGGGAGATTGTCGAGGACCCAGATTTGCAAACATGTGGGAAAAATAGAAGTTGGAAAAACAAAGGGTAAATAATATAAGTTGTATACATATTATGAGCAGTTATTTGAAGTGATTCAGTGTGCTTCGCATGTTCCCAAAGAAGTAACAATTGTGTATAATCGCAAGATGAAATTCAAAGCCGCCCTTCACTTCATTTACATTCAACTGAGAGAAAAACTAAATAACCCAGAATGGTTGAGGGGTTATATCAACTGGATGCGCAAAAAAATTGATCTTATCATGGAACATTGGCAACTCGAGTGGAAGATTGATGTGCCCGAGACACTGATCACTACATCATAGGAGAGTGCAAATGAAAATACCCATGACCAAGAAGATGATCCAACAAGTACCCAAGACCAGGGACAAGATCAAGGATATGAACAACAACAAACTGTTGATTTTCCAGCAGGAGAGAAGAGGAATAATCCTGACATAGTCGTGCCAGATGGATTGCAAATAAAGAAACATAAGGAAAATAACCCAGTGATTCAGTGTGCTTCGCGTGTTCCCAAAGAAGTAACAATTGTGTATAATCGCAAGATGAAATTCAAAGCCACCCTTCACTTCATTTACATTCAACTGAGAGAAAAACTAAATAACCCAGAATGGTTGAGGGGTTATATCAACTGGACGCGCAAAAAAATTGATCTTATCATGGAAGATTGGCCGCTCGAGTGGAAGATTGATGTGCCCGAGACACTGATCACTACATCATAGGAGAGTGCAAATGAAAATACCCAGGACCAAGAAGATGATCCAACAAGTACCCAAGACCAGGGACAAGATCAAGGATATGAACAACAACAAACTGTTGATTTTCCAGCAGGAGAGAAGAGGAAGAATCCTGACATAGTCATGCCAGATGGATTGCAAATAAAGAAACATAAGGAAAATAAGCCTCCGCTTGATGCGCAGCTGCATGATGATGATTATGACTGCATCGCAGCTCAATTCAATGAGCATCTTGAAGAGACGCTCGCATTGAAATACAACAAGCAATATGAAATCTAATCGATTCTGATAGAGAGCCTCACGGAGCTGAAGAGTATGGTGGCAGTAATGGAATAGGTTCAGAGCGATCTAGTAAGGGAATCAGATTCTAAGGACAGAACAAAGGATTCAAGACATAGAAAAAGAAAAGCGTCTGCTTTAACGATGAGGCCAAGGTTAGTCCATATAGAGACAATGAATGTAATCTTCCCATTTGATGAACTTACTAAAGGTGCGAAGCAGGTCACACATATGGACATTAACGTGAGAATGTTGACCATTGAAGGACTACATAATCTGCATTTACAGGTTGTGGAAGAAATCAAAGATAGAGATATGATCTCATATAAACAACATCTAAAGATGGAAGATATATATAAGGAGCTGAAGAATGAATGCGCGCTAAAGATAAATGAGCTAGCATATGCTCAAGAGAAGCAGAAAAAGATGAAGAAAGTTGTAGCCGAATTATGTGCGAATATCCCAGACTGCGAAGAAGAGATCGAAGTGGAAGAGACAATCATTAAGATTGGTGCTTCCATGTACAATCTCAAAGTGAAGATGGATGATATGGATATTGGATACAAGGAGAATATTGCTGAATTAGACTCTTGGAAACAACCTGGCACTCCTCCAGATGTGAAAGAAGCGCGAGTTGAAGAGTTGAATACTTCAACAAGAAACATCTCCGCAGAAGTTGAGAGGTGTCAAGAATTGCTGGAAGAAGTCACCAAGGTCTGGGTTATACTACAGGAGGATCCTAAATTATAGAAAATTCAGGATGAAGTTCTAAAGAGGCAGAAGGACCTTGATTCTATGAACATGGCCATGAAGGATTTTTCGCCAAGGAAAAGGATCCAAAAGTTCATAGAGACGAAAGAATTCAGAAGGAGCTCAAGGCACTAAGGATGAAGGAAGATGAAACTTTGTCAAAGTTACAACCGATGCAAGAAGAAGCACTGGCACTTTCTAAACAAATTGAGGAGAAACTACAAGACTCCACACGAAAGAGAGTACAGTCAAATATCAAATGCAAGAACCTGTATTAGCAATGATGCTCGAAACGATTACAGAATTTGAGCAAGAGACTAAGGAAGCAGTTGCGAAGTTGAGTGCAACTTTTCAGGAATTTTTTGCGAAGTCAAACATCCCAAGTGTTGCACACTTGATGAAGCCTAGTGTAACTGGCTCGGGGAAGAGACAAAAGTAATTTCTAGGGGATTGTTGGGCACATCCCAAGTGTTGGCGGATATTTCTACCCTATAGTCAGGAAACTAAACTATCAACTTGGTTGGGGTGACAGGTAAGTGTATTTATGTCATTTACAGAAGTGTTTGCAAAAGAAATAGATTACAGATTTAGAGAACATACCTTTTACTGGAGTCTGATCCTAGCCTTGACCCAGCCTTGTGTCCAGCTCTCAAATCTTCCTTCTTTCAGCAAACCTGAAACAACAATACCTTCCTCAAACACTTTGGGCAACATATAAATCATAAAATAAACAAAGATTATGTTGAATATCCAGTATTGACCAAAATGAATCCAACTCAAAATGCCATTTGATAACACCTTCAGATTGGAACAAGGAAACACTTCAACCTTTATTTGTCAAAATAGTATGCAGTACAAATATACCTGATAATGAAGCAGGTTCCTGCAACTAGATCCTGGGCTCTGGCTCTGCTCTGGTTTGAATGTCTTCTGCAACAGTTTCTCCATTAACTCATCCTCTCTTTCTTTAGTAAGTATTTGCATTCATAATTTCTTCTAGCCTTGCTCCCTTAGCCTTCTAGGAATTTATAGGTTTAAGGAAGCAGTTCCAGTCGATGAGGAGGTTGGGGAAGTTAAGAAACTGTCTTCAACTAATCCTCTTCGATGGATTAATATATTTTTTAATCATTTTTTAGGGTACACGCGACTATTACACAGTGGAGTAGCGTATAGGGCGCTATTCTATTGTTTAAACAATAGCGCTCATTTAGTTTTAAATTGTGAGCGCTACTTTGATGAGACAGAGTAGCGTATATACTGATATGGGCGCTACTATTATGCACTGGAGTCGCGTATGGGCGCTAGTCTCTTTAAGTAGAGTAGCGCTCATACCTCAAAATGATGTTTTTGTATGTTTTTCAGTATTCTCGGGAAATGGGATGAGTTGTCATGATATCCAAGGTCAACATGCTCCTCCATCCAAGTTGTCCTTTTGTGTGATCAGCAGCTCAGGGTGATCACGGACGGAGAGGTGCAAGTTTGACCTATAACAGATGCCCCCTAATGTGTGAGATCAGAGGGTAACGATGGCCGAAATACATTATAATCCAAAACCAGAAAGAGAGCACAGAACCGCAGAACAAAGTCGCAGAAAACCTGCAACAAAAATCAAGGTCAGCGAGCAATTACATTGTTGACATCTTATAGATGTGTAGAGTGATACAACATGATCTCCGATACATAACAAGGAGATGTATATAAAAGCATGGCCACTTGAAATACAAGCGTGGATCCATGTCAAACTAAGAGATCATAGCCATAACAACACACTGGATCTATGTCTCATGGAGAGCCGTATAGAAGTGAGGCTCAGTCTTGCGCAACTTGGGTGATAACAAAATGGGGTTATGTCATCCAAATCCCAAGGTCTTCATCCCATAACAACCCTAGGTACAAACCCGAGCCATGTGAATAGATGAGTTGACAGTCGAACATGGAGGGCATCGTCTGATTACCGGTCATTGATGTATACCGTTAACAAACGCGAGGACTTCCACCGATAATAATGATGGAGTCCAAGGTACCAAGTACGATTCGCCAAATGTGAATAGATGGACTTGGAGTCGAACACTTGGGAATCCTTTCGAAGAAGAGACATTGATGTATTCTCATCATTCAACAGCGAGGACAATTGCCACTGGTGACTGCAATCTCCAAGGTACTAACCGAAACTCTAAACTTCAAACCCAGAATAATGATTTGATGTCGATGGGAAGAAGTCCATTGGAAGGGAGGCCTTAAGGTATCCTCCATCATCCAACTCGAGGAACACTCAACTGGTAAGAGCTGATATGAAATGATATGTAACAAGACTGACACTAGGAAGGCCGACACATGAGGTCAAGGTAAACTGCAGAATGGCCGACACAGGGTATATCCTTGAACATTGAGCACGAGACAAAGTGACTTAGGCAGTTTTTGACATAATGGGGTAAATAAGTCTGAAACGTAAGAGACATTAGCAGACCCTCCATATGGTTGGAAGAATAACCAACCGGGGGAGTAAATAACTCGGAGGAAAGGTTCACCTTAAAGCCAAAAAATAAACCCAACCGACAAGATAGACTCAAGTAGGTGCTGTGTTCAAGGATAGGACTTGACTGATACTGCCTTTAACAATGAAGATATGATGTGTTTTCCCATTCCTTATTCTTTTTAGATAAAAGAATACCCTTCTTGTGGATTTAATGAGTCCAAGAAAGAATGAAAACTCAATAGGTCCAACCATGTAAATAATTTAATGAGCCCATGGGAGGAAGACTCAGTACCTTCTTCATAATTTAAAGAGTTCGAAGAAGAGATAGAAGATTACTCTATATGTACTGATCTCTGGATTTTAGTATCGAGCCGAGATCTGTTCTTGCTCGCCGGTGTTTTCAATTTTAAGGAGTCTGAAAAACTTAAACAATAACTCCATATATCTGCTCGTGGATTTTAGTATCGAGCCCAAGCAGATTAATGCTCGCCGGTGTTTTCCTGTTTATAGAGTCTGAAAAACTTAAACAATCCTCTTTTCACCTATCCGTGGATTTTATATCGAGCCCAGATTGGTCTGTGCTCGCTTGGTATTTTCATATTTAGAGAGTCTGAAAACCCTAAAGAGAGACTCTAGAAGGTCCTTTTTCGTATAGTTAGTCTCCTCCCCCGAAAAAGTATAAAACAATGAAAGGAGAACTCTTCTAGCGCATACTGACGTATACCTAGAGTATACCTTTTCCGTAGTTAATCCACTGAGGCCCGGAAAAGGGGTAATTCTATACCTGAGTGGATGAGCCTTCGGGTACTTTAACGATCTTGAAGAGGACAAGTCTGCTCGGCAATCTTGTTTAGGTTTAAATAGTCTAAACAAGAGCTTAAAATGACTTAAAGGTCAGCTTCTGGGATCATAACTTCATGTCCTGCCAAAACTAGGTTTTCAACAAAATATTAGTTGATGACGCAAAAATCTTAAAGAATATATGGATTTGAAATGTTTAGCTAACTGACAAGTTTCATCGTTAAGAAATTTGAGGTCAAGAGACGAATTCGACAACATTTTAGTGAAAATTGAACTTGGATCAGTTTTATACCTTATTTTGTGTTTCAATTAATTAATTAGGGTTTTTGAAAATGTTTGAAACTATAGAAAATTAAAAATTATGGGTAAAAATTAAAATCCAATTATATATATAATTTCAATATTAACAAATCAATTTTCATTTTGTGTTGTAGGGCAAACATTGGGCACATTTTCACGAATTTCAAATCTCTCTTGTGATCAAACGGAGCATCCAAACGCCAAACTACTTCCATCAAGTAAGTAACAATCAACCCACCTTGCATTTCCATGGTTTATTTTTAAAATTTTGAGGAAAAAATGGCCCGAAACGCTATGCTCATAAAGTTTTATGCGCGGGCGCTACTGTGTGTACATAACAGTAGCGTATGAAGGCGAATGGGCGCTACTTTACTCAAACAGAGTAGCGCCTACACGCTACTGTGTAATACACACAGTAGCGTACACATTTGCAAAGCCAAAATGAAGCGCCGAGACTCAAAATTTTTGGGGTTTTTGTGCAGGATGGTCTTACAATGGAGGGAAAGGGAGCATGAAGACATGGATAGACTAGCTATGCAAGACCCTGCTACCCTTCATGCGCTCCGTAGATGCGGTTTGTTGAAATTTTATCGAACCGTAAACATGCGGGCACTAAACAAGCTGTTTCGGAGATTGATTCAGTATTGGGATGTTGATACTAATACCTTCATCATCCGGGGGCAAACTCTTGAGCTTACCGTTGAGGATATATATTTTATTACCGGTCTCTCAAGAAGAGGAGACGTAATCAATCTAAAAGGGACATCTCGCTTGGGTGCACGGTCCGTGCAAGAATATGTGAACACCTACTGTGTTGCCGGAGCAGAAAAATCGGGAAGCCAAGTCCTGATTTCAACTATTGATGGTCTCCCGCTGAAAGTAATAGTGAGTATGATCAACCGGGTATCCGGTAGTGCATCACAACACTTGGCTTCTAGGAACTCGATGCATGTCGGTGTACAGTGCTTGCATGGGCATGTTTATGATTGGAGTACTAGCTTGTTGGCTAACATGAAGTATCAATTGACAAGTTGCAAATCTGGTACAATGAAGAATTTCGGGTACGGGAGTATCTTGTGTACTTTCTTCTTCGAGAGAATGCCTGCTATTAGTTTGGGAATGCCATTACCACAGGTTAACCCCCGTGAGCCCAGACTAGGCCGTTGGGGTGACATTTTTCTCCGCCAAGGTGGTGGGGAGAGTCACTACTGTTACCATACAGATGACTTCTGGGGGTGGTGGGAGAGACAAGTTCCCGCTTTTGAGCAGTTTCCCTATGCTGGACTAGATTTTCGTCATGACCCAGAGCTGGTACTTCCGCCAGGTGGTGCCTGGGGAGATATTGGTATGTTTACTTTTTGAGAATTTATTTAATTTTTCAAATTTTTCAAATATTTTATTTTTTATGAAATGAGTTTTGGAGTTCTAATCGAGTGTTCAATGCAGATGTTGGGCCTGTTCGTCCCGAGGGCCATCCTACTATCTATGTGAGGCCAGCTGATATCACCGCAGCAGAAGCTATGCTGGGAACCCTAGAGAGGAAAATGAGTCGGCTGACTCATGAGATTCCTACCAGCCCCATGGACCAGATACCTGTTGACATGCAGGAGGATGTTGTTGGGGTGCCCCCAGCATGGCTTAGATTACTGCGTAGGGTTGCTAGACTAGTGATATGCTACCGTAATGCGGTAGATGATGAGGAGGTTCCTCCTTCTCCATAGGAGAAGAAAAACATTATATGTATATATTTTTGAGGCTGCCATGCCCAACTTTTGTACTTTTATGACTTGACTTATGAAACTCGTGACTCGAAACTCATATTTTTGGATACGGTATCAGTTATATATACAGTATCGGTTATTTACATGTGAATGTGTTTTTAAATCTTATGTGTGGAATGTTGTTTATAATGTATGATGCAAATGCCAATCTAACACATAGTTTGCTAACGAATCAGCTAAATTGTTTAAATTTCTTGGAATGTGTTCATATCTGATGGAATGAAAATGTCTTTCCAATAATCTAACTCGTAGAAACTGTCGTAGCAATCCTGGATCTCTGATCCGATAGACACCTGTTAACTGAAATACAATTAGTTGTGAGTCAAGCCTTACCTCCAGGTATGAAATGCCATGACTGAGGGCATCTCGGAGAAGTTCTATAACTGCACTGTATTCAGCCACATTGTTCGTGGTAGATCCCAAACAAACCCCCCCCGAAGAGACAAGTTGGTCAGCGGGTGAATAAATGACCCAAGCTGCTGCAGCCAACTGACAGGTGTGGCGACTGGCGCCATCAGCAAATCCTAAGAAATGTGCGGTTGACATCTGGTACATGAAACGAGAAACACACATCAGATCACCTAACGAGCATAACAAAACTAACTATACAGAAATATACAGCTATGTTACAAGAAAAAGTACTTCAACCTAGGCGTAGTACTTCTTCAGGTAGAGTCAACGCCTGGATCTTCCTCAGGAGGCCGGGCAAAGGTATTATGGAACTCACGGAAAAGGTTAGCATATGGGATTATTTCATCGAGATAACATCCCGTTTCAAATAGAATGTTTCCGTTAACTCCAGTAAAAATGTTCACCAACGAGGTATGTGCTCTATTGGCTTCAACAATGGCAACTTGTGAAGGGGTGAGACCAGTGTTCTCATCGGGTGGTGAACAAAATTCTCCTCTCTCTAATAAGTGAAGAAAAGGAAACAAGAATGACACACGATTTATAGGTTCACGAGGATGGTCTGGGTCATTCAAAGCTTCTAACATTTCTTCAACAGAAGGTAAAGTAATTCCTGAACTGTTGAGAGAATGAATTGGGTTAGGTGTCCGAGTGGTGGCAGAATCTATGTTTGACTCGACAGACACCAACTGAGTCGACATATGTCCTGTTGTAGTTTGATGAGACTCCAAATGGGTAACCTCTACAACAGGGGTAGGTACGGAGGGGTTTGTATTAGTTGAGAGAAACTCAGAATCAATTGTTGAACTACTCGTAGGAGTTTCAGACGATGAACATCCTTCAGTACCGACAAATAAAGTAGGAGCGGGTAGGTCAAAAGTGCCAATCAGTGATCCAAAAAGTCCTGCTCCTAAACTCTCGCTAACTGGGGTGGTTTGATCAATCATAGGAATCGTGGTTTCCGTAGAAGTCTGGTGTTTTCCTTGAGTGAAAGAAAGTTGATCGACTGTAACGATCTTACCTTCAAATGGGAACATGACCACTCGGAAAACTGCCGATGCTATAGCTTGCATGGCATAAGTCCAACTCCTACCCAACAACATGTTGTAATCGAGCGGAGCGTCCAGAACTTCAATCTCAACAGCAACTGTCTTACCGGCCAAAGTGACATTAAATGATGGCAAAACTCCATGTGGACGGAAAGTTCTGCCATCAAATGCAGTAAGCATTGTGTTGGAAGGGACTAACTCAGGAGAACCTAGAGCTTTCCAGCAGGAAATAGACATTACGCAGGTCGACGCTCCCTCATCTACTACAGCTCGTCTTATGGTCATTGGACCATGAACGACTTCAATCTGGAGGGAAACGTGATATGGCAACCGGTATTTGACATCAGTCATATCAAATCGCGCAGACATGTTGGAGGACTCCATACTCCCAATAGCTGCCAGAAGTGCATTTCGTTGCAAAGGACAACTCTGCAAGACTTCTAAGGTAGACATGGCACAAGGAGTTTGAGCTAGATCTTCAACCACATTGTAGTTGGAAGCAGCCCGCGTGTTGGGATTATGCGATGCCCTCTTTAAGACACCTTTCGGAATCTTAGGCATTGGGTCCACAGGTATGTGGAGTGGAGTGGAAGATTCAGCAATCTCCTTATCCTTTCTCTGCGTTTCCGGGGTATAGTTTTTAGCTCTGGTTTGCAAAAGTGCATCTGAGTTGACCATGTTTATGAATGTTTGATCAACCGAAGCGTGTGAGGTGCCCCCAGTTTTGGAGGTGCCAGAAGTGGAGCCTTGCCCTTTGGGAAATGGATCTTTCAAGACGGCAGGCTTCTTCTCTTTCAAAAGCTTCTGGGCTTCTTCTAGTAGAGGGCATTGATGAGTAAGGTGGTTTTGTTTGCAAAGTTTACAAGGAAACCTAACCTTCTTCTCTTCTTTATTACCCTCTTCGGCATTATCTTTTTTGGGCTTTTGTTGGTTCCCCTCTCCTTTCTTGCCCTTCTTTTTGTTATTGGGCTGCCGAGGGCCCTTTTGATTGTTCTGAACCTGATTAACAGATTCAGAAGTAGAAGGAGAGGTTGTGACGGAAGCAATGTCTGCAGTCGAATGTTTGACAGTTAAGGCTTGGACCTGTTTGGTCAGTGCTTCGAAAGCTGCAGAGTTAACCGAACCCACTATGCCGTCAGCATGTGGTCCGGGTTTGGGCCTACTTAGATCAGTGTTTGATCTCGGTGCGTCTGGTATAATCTCATACAGTAAACCAGATTGTGCGTATACAAGGTCTAACTGTTGAGTCCTTAAAATGGCCTCTTCTTCATTGGAGACTCCAGATGTTGCTACTTCCTTAGAAATATAAGGAAGGAGTGATTTCAAGTACCACTCGAGTAGGAACTCTGGAGGGATATTGGCCTTTATGAGCCTCTTCCGTCTTTGCCACTCCTGAATGTGGTCAGATAGGTGAGTGGCTTTGTTTTGTCTAAAAGTAGACAAAAGTTCTGTTCCGGCATCATACCGAACAGGAAGTTGGAAATGGTTCAAAAAGACGGTGGCCAGATCCCCAAAACTAGAGAAAGTAGCCGCAGGCAACTCAATGTACCATTTGGCCGCGGGACCAGTTAAGGTCCTTTGAAACAATCTCAGTCTGATGGAATCTTCGTTCAATGAATTTGAGGAACACCACAAGTGAAAGGTAGTGACATGGTCACCAGGATCTTCACCAGCTTTGCCTTCGAATTTGGGAATATCCGAAGGTAATTTGGTGGGAACTGGTGGCCATGCTGAGTTATGACACACCGGATCATTAGTCAATTTCGAAAGGTCTGGCAAATTCAAAGTTGCCAGAAAAGGTAGACGAGGCCGATAAGATGGAGCTTGATAAGGGAAAGCACCCATTGTTTGTCCCATGAATTGTTGGTAGGGGTTGCCCCCAGCCATTTGGTGATTAGGGTTGCCCCCGGCCATGTGTTGGTAGGGGTTTCCGCCTCCCAACTGTTGATAGGGGTTACCCCCAGTTAACTGTTGGTAGGGGTTGCCCCCAGGTATTTGTTGGTAGGGGTTGCCCCCTACCAGTTGTTGTTGTTGTGAGAAAGAATGATTAAAATTTCCCCACCCATACGAGAGCGGATTAGTGCTTTGTTGGTTCGTCCATTGTGGCTGGGTGTTAGCCCCGCCATATTGCTGGTTGAAAAAGTTGCCCCCTCCCCCTGAGAATAAGGAAAAAGGAACATTATTTGCAGGCATGCTACCCTGATTCAAGTTAGGGCCTACAAAGTTGTTGAAACCAGCCGAAGCTGATGTGGACGGTGCAGTCATGGTACCCATGACTGGCATGTTTGCTGAAACACTTGGTCCTACCACAGGTGTGGAAACCCAAGTACTAGGGATCTGATATAAAGGTTGTGAAGTAGAAGGTGTTGCACAGTTAGCCATACTGCTAGGTCTAACAGTAGGCGTGGGAATAGATGCCATTGTTGTGAAACTAGGCATTCCTAAGGTACTAGTGTTAAAACTAAAAGATGGGGTAGGCACAGACGTAGTTTGTGCCTGACTAGATGTAGCAGTAAAAGAAGGGTTAACTGTGCTAGTATTCATACCTAAGGTGGGAGTTTGGGGACCCCCTGGTTCACCTCCTGTGTTAGTCATCAGATAATCGGGAAACAAAAGATCTGCACTGAAAAGAGGCTGTTGGAAACCAACAGGTGACAGCACCGGAATTCTAGTGTCAGTTAAGGGAGGATTGAAAGGAGTGCTATACTCCGCGGAAGTAAGATCTTCCACCTCAACAGTACTAAAATGTTGTTGTTCTGTGATACCTGGTGATGGTTCCTCAAGAACCTCAGTTTCAAGGTTTTCTGTTATAAGTATTTCTTCAAGCAGTTCTATTTCAGAGGTAATTTCTGAAGAAACACTGGGGTTTACCCTCTGTCTTGTAGCTGGTTGTAAAGGCTCTATTCTAACAGGCGGAAGGTTTTGAATCCTTCTCGATCTACGGAGTTGTTGATTCTCCGTGATTATAGATATCCAATAAACAGCCTATAACCTAGTGGCCACTAAGACTAGGGGGCAAACAGCACACCAACTAAAAATTCCTAAGTATTCAAACCAATCAAACAAAGATGCCTTCCGGAGAAGAGTCTGGGATGATGAGGGCCCAGAACAGATCAACGAAGGATGAAGAACAGTTACCCGGGGTCCACAATACAATGACTAAGGGTGCAAGCGCTGGAATCACCCAACCGCCCTCCCAAAGACCTGCAAGGGATTTCCTCCCGCGTCTGTCCTAGGTACAGCAGATATACCCTCTGCTGTCACCTGTGTAAGAACCTAAAAGTCTGATACTAAGGATACCAAAACACCGAAAAATCCTGGGGGAACAGTCACCGGTCGAATCAGAAAGCGTGGGCAGGGTAGCTAAGCCCGAAACTCGAAAGAGTCCCCAATACGCTATCCAATCCTGGCGTATGCTCAATCAGAAAGTAGGAGAGGTATTCCCACAAACCGATCTCACATTGACCTACTGCATATGCTCCCAGGCAATTTTTGAGTGTACTGGATTTGCCTAAAAGATAATCTCACTACGATTATTGCGCAATGTGTGATCTTGGGTGGTTTAAGGTGATTTAAACCCAAGACCCTAACCAAGACTAGTTGGTGTAGTGTGCCCTAAAAAAAAGAAAAGATTTCTAGTTCATTTTATTAATAAATTTTAAGGGCTTTTATTACGCAAAGGGGATAGTGAGTGTGTGAACGTGGTTATAACAAGAAAACTAAATGCAAATATATTCAAATTTTCTTACAACAAAACTCTTTTATTTTTTACTTTTTCATCTATCTTTTTCGAAAATGCAAATCTAAGCAAACTTTCCTACTAATTTTTGTTTTCTTTTTTAATTAAACAAAATATACTAAGCTATTTTGCGTTGACAAAACAAGTTCTATTTAACTCAAAGTACCAAAATTTTTTTTTTTTTTTTTTTTTTTTGCTTTTTCAATGATCGAAAAAGAACTATATATAAAAAAAAAATGGAAAGCCAAATAAACTTCTTATGCAAAAGTGGAAGTATGGCAAATGTTCTTGAGCCTACAGCTATCGAAATCTAACTCGAGAAAGGCTTAATCTACAGGTTTTTTACTCAGGAAAAAGCCTATAAACTTGGACACTAAGTGGAAGAAAAACAAGGAGAGAAAACACCTAAGGACTGACCTAAAGTGCTTAACCCTAACAAGACCACGAAGCCAAGTATGTAGATAAGCAGGCTGTTCTGCTAACACGAAGAAAACTGAGAGGTGGAGACTAGCCTAGAGCTGTTAAAGAAGCACTTGTGACCATCAAAAGACAAAAAGTCTCGGGAAAAACATGAAACTAGACACAAAGAAGACACCCTAAAAGCTCTACCAAAGACCAAAACCCTAAACAAAGGACATGGACAGTAGAGAACATACAACTTCACCACAAACAACAGACACAGGAGTGTACAGGTTTGTAAATGGGCAAAAGTAGTCAGGGTCTGAAAACAAGTGAAAATGTTCGTCACCGAACACCACTAGGTCTTCCAAATAGGTCAAAAAGGTCTCAAAGAAATCCAAAGGTCAACAAATGGTTTAAAACATGGAAAAACTTTAAAGAGTGGTTCTATGACTTGAATCAACGATTACAACCTTAAGCAATCATCCCAAGAATCCTACAACAAAGTCAGAAAATCTCCAAAGGGCCAAAAGCAAGAAAAATCAAAAAATGGCTGCTTCAGAAAAAATACTCTACTGTGCAGCAGAGCAACTCGCGCCCATGCCAAAACGGGCGCTACTGTATATACAGTACAGTAGCGTATGGGCGCTACTGTGTATATGAAATAGTAGCGCTCATCTTTAAAAAGCTAGGAAACTGACCTTGGGGGGAATGGAAATTGATGAAAGCAGGCAAGCCAAGACAAAAGATACCTGAAAAGGTTCTTAGCAAGTCGAAGAAATCAAAATCAACCGAGAAGACAACCAACAACAATGGTTTCCTAAAGCCAAAACACTTAGTTCCCCAGCGGAGTCGCCAGTCTGTTGGCGGATATTTATACCCTATAGTCAGGAAACTAAACTATCAACTTGGTTGGGGTGACAGGTAAGTGTATTTATGTCATTTACAGAAGTGTTTGCAAAAGAAATAGATTACAGATTTAGAGAACATACCTTTTACTGGAGTCTGATCCTAGCCTTGACCCAGCCTTGTGTCCGGCTCTCAAATCTTCCTTCTTTCAGCAAACCTGAAACAACAATACCTTCCTCAAACACTTTGGGCAACATATAAATCATAAAATAAACAAAGATTATGTTGAATATCCAGTATTGACCAAAATGAATCCAACTCAAAATGCCATTTGATAACACCTTCAGATTGGAACAAGGAAACACTTCAACCTTTATTTGTCAA
This sequence comes from Larix kaempferi, assembly GCA_027924585.1. Classification (NCBI taxonomy): domain Eukaryota; kingdom Viridiplantae; phylum Streptophyta; class Pinopsida; order Pinales; family Pinaceae; genus Larix; species Larix kaempferi. The sequence goes on along the minus strand of BSBM01000871.1, from coordinate 1,981,963 downwards.
AATAGTATGCAGTACAAATATACCTAATAATGAAGCAGGTTCCTGCAACTAGATCTTGGGCTCTGGCTCTGCTCTGGTTTGAATGTCTTCTGCAACAGTTTCTCCATTAACTCATCCTCTCTTTCTTTAGTAAGTATTTGCATTCATAATTTCTTCTAGCCTTGCTCCCTTAGCCTTCTAGGAATTTATAGGTTTAAGGAAGCAGTTCCAGTCGATGAGGAGGTTGGGGAAGTTAAGAAACTGTCTTCAACTAATCCTCTTCGATGGATTAATATATTTTTTAATCATTTTTTAGGGTACACGCGACTATTACACAGTGGAGTAGCGTATAGGGCGCTATTCTATTGTTTAAACAATAGCGCTCATTTAGTTTTAAATTGTGAGCGCTACTTTGATGAGACAGAGTAGCGTATATACTGATATGGGCGCTACTATTATGCACTGGAGTCGCGTATGGGCGCTAGTCTCTTTAAGTAGAGTAGCGCTCATACCTCAAAATGATGTTTTTGTATGTTTTTCAGTATTCTCGGGAAATGGGATGAGTTGTCATGATATCCAAGGTCAACATGCTCCTCCATCCAAGTTGTCCTTTTGTGTGATCAGCAGCTCAGGGTGATCACGGACGGAGAGGTGCAAGTTTGACCTATAACACCAAGTATAGGAATTTTTTATGGAAAAGGTACAGTTAGGAGAGGTCTAGCATTTACCAGTTTTGGGAGAATCAACTTCGCAATGTCTGGGAGGAGAGTATGGAGCGAAGCGAAGTTGACGGGAAAGGACCTAACCCATTATTAAAGACAAAGTAGTAAGGACAACCATAGGTAGCTGAAGAAATTAAGAATGAAGCGGAGTACTGATAGCTACATGAACAAAGAGTAAAGAAGCGGAATGGTGCAAAGGACGCACCACTATAGAGTTAGATCCATGCGGTCAAAACTGTATGTAAGAAGAAGAGTCAAAGCCAAAAGAAGCAGCGCAAAAGGACAACAAAGATGAAGCAAAGTTAAGACAAAGCGTGGTCAACAAGAGAACCATGTTGTTTTGGTTTTAAGGGTACTATGGGGGTTGGCCCATAATTATTGAAATATGTGACCTTCGAGAACATCTATATAAAGGGATAATTTTGTGAAAGGAAGGGTTGGTTGGGTAAAATACTTAGAGAGCTAGATCTAGACTGATAGAGAGAGATCTAAGAGAGAAAAGACTATACAACTGAGTGTGTAGAGGTATATTGTAGAGAAGAGTCTGGAGCTGAGTGCGTAGACTTGAACTATTACCCCTTCCAAGAAATATAAGAACTATTCTCGTGGACGTAGATCCCATCTGGGGGGTGAACCGCGTAAATCCCTGTGTTATGTGTATGAATTTATGATGTGTTTTATATGCATGTTATGGTATGATCATGTATTTGTTTTCATATGTATGTGAATGAGAATCTTATGTTAATTAGCAAAAAACATGTGTATGAATGTTGCGAAGTAACCTTAAGCATGATGAATGCATAGTTATAAGAGTAAAATAATCGTGATTCAACGAAGTCTGTAGGTTGTTGATAACTACGAAGTGTGCAGTTACATGTTGGTATTCATATTTTAAGTAGATGTTAAGCAAGGAATACATTACAAGTTTGCATAACACATCTCCGCATCACCACGGTTACAGAAACCTGATTCTATAACCACCCATCTTCACTTCGGGTGAGACTTCAACCTATTCGCAGGTTGATGCCGAAAGGGCCAGTGAAGGGGATTTTGTTGGGTCTACAATATAACTTCATCAAACCTTGGTCATCCCATGAAGTAACCAACACCTCTCCAAGAAGAACATTCAATGACATGAAACCACCACCCCAACTAATTTAACCTCATCGACTAGGTGAATTAGAAGATGAACTTGCAAGTTCATGAAACTCAATGGAATTTCCTTCTAAAACATACAAACAATATTAGCTATCTATTAACGCCACAGTGGAATTGTATCATTGTAAATATCCTTTGATGTGATCTACCATACAAATGTAGGTAGTTTATATGTGGCATGCCGCAGGCCATCGGGAAATTCGTGGTTCACACACCCACACACGAACAATGGATAATGACACTACACAGTAAACAAAAAAAGTTAATTGTATTTTAGATTGTGTTGTTAAAGATATAAATAAAAAGTAAAAACAATTTTTTTACATTATACGTACCCTTAGAAGGCTGGAATGTTCATGTGATTTCAAACCCGACAACTTTTCTTCTGCAATGGAGAAGCGTCGTAAAGTAGACCCATAAAAAGAAGGTGCCTTCACACCCAATATAACTTCCTTTTCAAAATTAAGATCATATTTCTTCAAAATCCATGGGACATCACCTTTTTTAAATGAAAAAGAGGGGCCATCCTCTCCTCTATTTTCTTGTCTTGGACAATGTTTCTTTTTAGTTTTTGAATAAATAAGATCTTTCTTGACAACCAACTTGTCACTTTTTTTGGATGATATGTGACGCCACAAAGAACATGAAACATTTTTAAATAAATGCATGGCATATAGTCAATGGGAAATATTAAGATGCTCGCAATACAGGAGATCATAAAATATTGATTTCCTTTTCATGCCTTTGGGCATTTTCTCAACATAGGCATTGAAGAATTCAAGATCATTGATCATAGGTTACACATTTGAATCGAACATGTCTGTGTATTCCTTATTCTTCTCTCTATCATATGCCCTAAGCCAATCAGTTGATGTCATTATTTCAGGTCTTTGGGTTCTCTCTCATTTACCATTGAAAGCAGATCTTGCTCTTCTATAAGAGTGGTTTTCTAGGAGGAATACCTGAGAGAAGTCATACACTAACTTTCGTAGGTATTTGGATCACCTAGACTTCATAGAAGGTCGAAAAAATTTACATACATAATAACCTTTTTTTACAAGACCTGCGATGTTATAGTAAAGAGAGCACGTTAATGTGAAGATCAAGACAATCACATCGAATTAAAAGTGCCAAAAATTATTGCTTTGAATATAAACAAATCAAACAACAATTTATTTATTTGAGAAAACTCCTAGCCTCGAATAATCATGTGTGGTGTACACACATATCACTACAAGAAAACAGGTCATTGGTGAGGGTCCTACATGTGACAAACCTTTAAGGGTTGTCATGAATGTCACATATGATGACGGTCCTAAAACATCGTCGTTATAGGTTTCTTTTGAGATTGTCCTTTAAGGTTTGTCACCAAATCCCTTTCCAGTGATAGTTTTAGTGAGGGTTGTTAAAGGCCCATTATTGATTCTCTCTTTGGTGACACTTTTGGTGACAATATTTTATTAGCCCTCACTAATACTTGTTTATTTTACTTTTGGTGAGTGTAGAAAATGTTTGTCACCAATTATCATTATAATTGGTTTTTGATGACACTATGCGAGCGTTGCTATATATTTCGACAAAAGATAATGGCTTTAGACAGCTAGTATTGTTATGGATTCTTTGTAATTATTATGTTTCCAAGGTCATACTAGTCACAATACCCACTCATAAGGTCTATAAGCAATCTCTAGAAAACCACTAGCAATTTATAAGTACCATTCCAAAATGGATCCATAAGCAATCTGATCTTTTGGGTATTCGACATCAACAAAATTGATTCATATATCCTGTTAGACTGTACTTCGATGCTTTAACACCCATTGGCATTAATGGAGGGATGTCTACTCATCCATGTTCTACTCCAAAACCTTAATTCACATGGTTTGGCTCAAGCCTGTAGAATCTTCAGTTTCTGTGTTTTTTTTATTTTCAGTAAAATCCCGACGATGAACAGATTGTCCGGCAAATTAGAAATACTGCAGGAAAGAGATTACAGAGTTGCTAGAAATAAAGTTGATAGAGAAAAGTAGAATCTCTTGGGCTTGTCCAACATTTTATGTGAATGACCACATTGAGTGAAAAAGAGGCAAGGATCGAATGGTATCCCATGGAATACCCACCACTTCCCACCACTGCCCACCAAGCAATGTTAATCGCACAGTAGTAGAGAAAACCCCAGGTCGGGCCCAACCTTAGTATTAGGTAGAAGAACGATCTATCCAATAGTAGTTTAAATTGTCATTGTGTCAACATGAGGTCTTAGAGGGTGCCAACCTCACCTACGGGTAAGAACTATGCCCCCCCCACCCCCCATAGGGAATGGAACCTAGATCTCACTACTACATTTTTGGCCTTTAGGGGGGGTTGTCTTCCACCCCCAAAAGTGACTTATGGGGGGGGGTTTGGATTTGGGGGCGGTTTTGGCAAAACCGGCCCTAAAGGCACTGATGTTAAAAAATTTTTCCTTTAAGGGTTGTTTTTGACAAGATTGGAACCGTCCCCAAAAGTGACTTTTGGGGGCAGTTTGTGACCCCCGTCGTAGAGGTCTACGGAGGCGGTTTTAAACCCCCCTCGTAGACCCCTTCATAGAGACCTACGGGGGATGTTTTGAACCCCCTTCATAGAGACCTACAATGGCGGTAGGGCACGGAGGAATCGAACCACCAACCTACTACTTGTAAGGCAAGTAGTCTTCCATTGAGCTAGTACCCTTTAAGAATTTTAATTGTTGTTGTGTCAAAACCTGCCTATCGTGTATGGTATATGGCATATACTAGATTGGTTTGAGCTTGTGATTCTGCTGACTTTTAAACCTGTGTTTGTCAAAATGAGACCACACTCTATCATGAAACTGAAAATCAAGAGGGACCTGATGTATGTCATGCAGTTCCTTATCTTTCACATGTGTCTTCTAAAGTATGTCATGGACTCTGCTCTGTATTTTGGCCAAGATGCACAAAGGAAGAAGCCTCATCTTCCTCCTGCCGGTGGGTGAAGAGCAACTAGAATCTCAATGGGCAAGAAGCTGAAAGACATAACATACCTCAAATGGAGAATACATTTCTCTAGCTGAGCTACAATATGTACAAGTAAATATCCCACTGTTCATTCTATTGGTGGTAAATGTGGAGAGAAAGCAACAAAGTCTTGTTGACTACCTTGGTCTGTCCATTAATTTGGGGATGAAAGGAGATAAAAAACATTCAACTGACATCCTTGAAGCTTCAACGCCTTACAAAAGTTACTAGTAAATCTAGAGTCACAATCAAAATGATGGCCAACAGAAGGCCAAAATGGCTCTAAAGATGATGGAAAAACAACTCTACACGTTACTATCATCAATAAATTTACCGCAGGTATGGAAGATTGCCACCTTAGAGACTAATATGCAAACTACAACAAATACATAGTCATGCTTCCATTGAGCGGTAGGTAAAATGTTGATTAAGTCCATGGAACTAGATTGCCCTTGTCTGGAAGGAATTGGTAACAATTGCTATAGCCTCACTATCAGGGATGGTTGCCTCCAAAATTTTGACTAGGACTGCTTCCTCCAAGTGTGTAGGATCTTAATGAGATTGTGCTGACTGGAATTCACTACATAAAAAATTCCTAGCTGAGCTGGAAGATTCAATTTGAAGGCATTGGGACCTGCCTACTGTGTGATGGTATATGGCACATACCGAATTGGCCTGAGCTTTCCATGCTGTTGATTTTTGAACCTGTGTTTGTCCAAACGATACCACTCTGTCCCAAAACTGAAAATGAGGAGGGACATGATGTTTTTCAGGTAGTGCCTTATCTTTGGTCCATGTCTGCTAAAGTATGCAATGGAATCTACTTTTACTTTTGGACAAAATGCACAAAGGAAGAATCCCTCATCTTCCTCCTCCTGCCGGTGGGTTATGTACAAAGTAGGGAAAGAAGATAGAAGCTATAAAGGGGGAAAGAAATTGAAAGACATAACATACCTCAAATGGAGACTAACTTGTTCTAGCTGAACTACAAGATGTGCACGTAAATACCCCACTGCTTTTTGTATTGGTGGATGAACCAAAGTCGTATTCACTACCATGGTCTATCCATTAGTTTGGCAAGGAAAGGAGGTAGAAAACATCAATTGAGAGCCTAGAAGCTTCCATGCCTTACAAAAATTGCTAGGAAATCTAAATTTGCAATGAGAATGACGGTCAACGAAAGGCCAAAAGGCTCCAATCATGCTGGAAAAATAACTTTGCACTTTATGCGCATCAATAGATTTACTGCAGGCACGGAAGACTGCCACCTTATAGACTATGCAAACTACAATAAAGATATATCAAGTCATGGCTCCATTGAGTGGTAGGTAAACCTATATATGACCCATCAAACATGAGTCAAAATAGTTTGAGCTATTTGACTCAAACATGACCCAAACACGACCCATTGACCCTTCGTGACCTAGTTGACCCATTTGACTAGCCAAGGGGTTTATAAATTCAATTTATTGTCCATTTGGATATCACAGTTTCTCCTTGGTAGTTATGGGACAAAATCATCTTTAATGCTCTACCCAAAACCTTGAAATGACATAATACTGCGCAAAACTTTGAAAAGAACTTTCAAAATTCCAACTGACAGTTAATTCATGGTGATTAAAGATGATTATGTTCACCTGATAGTGCTAATTATAGTTCGGACTCCCAAGCATTAATAAAACTTAAATACCTTTATTCTTCTCCTCAGCCCTTACAACGTACAACCAGGGTCTCATGATATGACTGCCCATCAAAAGAAATGTTATTGACAACAAAAAGAGGGAAAACACTACACAAGAGGTCTCATCTTATTTTTTGTGTAATCACATTATTGATTATTTTCCAGACAATGCTTATTTTCAAATTTAGCAAAGTTCTTTATACACAAGAGAATACTGACTTTGACACAATCTACATTGGGAAACCACTAAAGGCACTATTCCACCTGTTGATCTTAAGCATGAGCCATCGGGGGAAGTTTCTGAATCTACATAAATGAATTTTGTACACAGACCAAGTCAGAGTGAATGCACAAGCTAGTATTTGCTGCACAGATTCATCTAAATATCAAGCCATGGAAAGTGATGATTTCCACATATGGCAGCTCTCATACACAATTTGTATAATCCATCAAGCCCACAATGAAATTCCTCCATTTCCTTTGACATTTACCAGCAGTCCTTGATGAAGGAGCCATGATTTCTGTGGTAAGAATGAAAATGGACACTATTGATGAAATCTTGACAAATTTACGAACTTAAAATGGTTTCAAATCTCCCAATATCCATTCAAATCTAGTTTTTCTCCTTCACCTAGAGCATTTTCTTGAGGCAAAAAGTCAAAATGAGGAGAGACTCATTGTTTTAATCTGTTTTCCCACTAGAGCAATAAAGTGAGATTAAAGTACAACAATTCCATTCTCTCCGTTCTAACTTCTACATATAAATTTAAAATTTCCTAGATCATCATCAGCAAAATCCACTCTTTCACCATCAGAATCAGTTGGAGAGAATTAGAACCAACTTCCAAATCATAATCTAAGTAACAAGAAACCAAAAATAGTATGGACCATTATCCAAACTTTGTTAAACTGAAGAACTGAACCATCATACCTTGCCTTCAGTTATGAATAACACGCTTCTTTGCCTCTACGCTGCTTTGTTTGCTTGACCCGATACCTCTACAGTCATTTTCTTACTTGTAGATTTGGGCAAGTCTGTTACAAAGACTGCACCCACTAGTGAATGAGAAACACTTTGGTAACTCCAAACATCTTGTTTATTACCAACAAGTTAAAACTCCTAATGCAAAGCAAATCACATTATCTAGGGGTGTATCCACAAGCATCTAGGGTGTTATTGGTTCTCTCCTGCTACAATCAACTCATCCTTGTATCTACATTTGCAGTAATCTCATCAAAATACTAGCAGGACACACAATAAAATCAGTACCGGCAACATGCTCTTTCTATTCCTGTTGATATGCTCCAGCGAGTCCACATACACCAGTTCTAAGTATTTTACCCAGCCACTTGTAAGTCCTTAGCTTGCATTTGGTCTTGGTTGAAGTGCTTTATAAAATATCAAGAGGATTCTCAATAAATAGTGAAATAATGTATGTTTCATGTGTGATGGGATATTGGCTGGAGTCTCCTCTACACAAAATTTTAGCAATGATAGGGAATGCATTGTGCATTTCCAATTTTAGGCTAAGTTCATGCTAGAAGCAAGTGTCATTGATTACTTATCTTACTAAATACTAAGAGCATCCCAGAGCACCTGTATGACGTAAAGCATTGTTTTAGTTTAATCCTTATTCTTTTCCAATACAAACAGATACCCATTGGTCTTCCATAGTTTAGGCATATATACACTACTAAAAGACAATAGTCACAAAGAAGGAAATAATGCATCTTTCAGAAAGCACTATGAAAATGTGGGCATGAAAAATCAAGTATACTAGTATGCTTTGCTCCCAAGTCATGGCCACTCCAAGAATGTCATACACATGATATTTGGAAATCAATTCAAAAAGTTCCACTAATCTTATAACTTGTAAGGTATTTTCTGATAAAGTATATTGTTTATGTGATGGTCATAACTAGTATGTACTTCAGTCACTTAAGATGTCAAGTACATGGTAGAATAAAATCAATATTTTATAACTTTTGCATCACTTTAAGTCTCTTCATCATTAGTATTTAATTAAGTGGGAGAGACTCCTTTTAATTTACTCACATAAATTACTTTTTTGAAAAGTAATTCAAAACAATTTGTATCGTTTCTCTCTCTTTGTTTAGGTAAACGTTTTGCAGTTGTTACTAGCATGGCATCGGAGCCACTGTGCATCTAAAAGACTAAAATGCTTGAGGAATTGATTTAGTGTGGGTATATCAACAAGGGATTGATTGGCACATCAAAGGTAGCAAAGGATTCATGCAAGCATTGAGAGAAAGTTGGCACCCAAAGAAAAGATAAGTCAGCTCAGTTTTGTTTAATATTAATAGCTCGACCTAGTCTAGCATTTTAAATTTGCAGATTTCAGAGAAATAAGTATTAATATACTGAGAAAATAGAAACTTGAGCTATAGTGAGATGGCTGCCAAGCAACTGCAGAAAGCTAGATCAAACCCACTGGCAGGGATGAAAATTCAAAAGACATGCGTGTTCGGATATCCACATCATCTTTTTCAGGATCTTGCATGCAATTAGGGTTTGCATGCAAATTCTAGGGTTTGCATGCACTTTGCATGCATCCCAGTCACCAGGTTGATGCCTCTAGCAGCTTAGCCACCTTATTCTAGCACCCGGGAGCTTCTTACATCAGTTCTTTATCCCTCCTAGTCAGGAAGATGCCCACTTCTCACCTACTACCAGAGAAGGGCGCACTTCTTCACCCACCACTTCAGTTACACTCAATTAGCTCCGATTCTCCTTGATCTGAGGCTACTTTCACTCCTGACAGACTGTTTCACTTCGATGGACCTCCAGATTGACTAGATGACTTGTTCTAACTTCAGTTAGCCTCCCATGCGCCCTCCACTGAGCCCACTTCCCTATATCATTGCTACACACTTCAGTTACACATGTTACACTCAGTTAGACTCAGATTGACACCTGGATGACTTGTTCTTGTGCATTGATGACCACCACTGATTGATGATGAGGACTCCTAGTTGGAGTCAAGCTACTCCATTCAGTGATTCGAATGACCTTCTTAGTCAATTCGAATTGCTCAGTCATTGTTACTATATTCTATTGTAATCATTCACCCTTACTGGGATATTGTGCACTGCTACATGTTTTGCACAGTTTTACACCATATTTTCTATGTTCATCTATTGTGATTGATTTACTTGTTCATTAGATCTGCTGTGACTAATTTTACAATGCGGGCAGGCCTAAAACAGGCACCAAGCAAGCCACACAAACCACAGGAAGGTCCAAATAGGCCTCAAGCAGCTTGAAACAAATCACGGTAAGTAGTTAGTCGAACAACCACATAGGATAGCAGGAAACAAAACAGGCCCTGGGTAAGTTGAAACAAACCTCAGGCAGCAGAAATAGTGCTCAGGTATTTATGTTGGAACCCAATCAGAAATTTAATGGGTATATTTCAACACATGGAAACAGTGGATGATAACCATTTTCCAATACAATGGTCCACTGGAAGCAGTGATAGGAAAAGTTGTGATAGACAAAGATGATGAGGATGAACAAGAAATATATCAGCACAAGAAACAAAAAGCAGTGATGCTCATAAAATTTCAATGACAGATGAGACGATTCCACAAGTGCTGGTTGTGGAAGATGCTTCCACAGTATGGAAGTAGGCAAGGGAGATGGATGAAACTTAAAATAAAGCTAGAGATTTTTATCTTAAAAATATGTTTTTAATGCAAATGGAGGAAAGGGGAATTCACAACATTCACTGAAGTTGAAATATATTAAGGATCAGTTATTAGCCACAGGAAGAGACATAATTGAAGAGGGGATGGTGGTAATTACCCTAAAATGTCTGTCTCCATCATTTGAAAACATCATTTCTAAAACTTCTAACATAACTTTCATTTTTTCTTAAATACTTTGTATAGAATCTATTTCGAACGCTGGTAATGACCCTAAAATGTATGCCTCTGTGGTTCAAAAACTTTGTAGAGACCCTTGTCGTCACTTTTAACTACTAACACAACTTTCATTTTTCTGAGAAATACTTCTAATAGAATCTCTTTGTAAAGCTGCCATGTTATGAGCATATCTAGGCCATCAAATACGCACCCATTAGCAGGTTTGAACTAGCACAAATTTTGAGAAGATGTCAAGTAAATTGTAACATAAGGAAAGATGGAAGCAGTTTGAACTTTGGAGACAACAATAGCACCTTTGGAAGTGCATTTGTAGCAAAGTACAAAGGTAAGCAAAACAAGGGTGGGCAAGCAACACTCGGCCAACAAGGGAAGAACATGACCTTCATAAGGAGAGTTAGCCTCCAGATGATGAATATGGACCCACAGTGGTCCAAATGGTCTCTCTATCCTAGCTACCCCCACCAATGTCAATAATGTATGGTTTAGGACTTTTGTCAAATGCCTGGCACTATTGCTATTAAAACACTGTATTTTCCCCTCTTGTTGTTGTTATAATTTTTTGAGGCATATTTGATTGCTTGCTACTAATTTAAGTTTGTGTATTGTTGGTTTTCATCTCCAAGTGATTTTTCATAGATACCATAAAGCATATATACCAACAGCGTTCTCATTACATTGCATGAAATAAGCAAGTTTTCATCCAACAACTACTGATATAAAGTCTCATGAAAAACAAACTAATATAGAACTATAACTAGATTATTATTTCTAACCTCTAATCATAGATTTGGGCATCCATGAGTTGATATACTGAAGATACGTTGTGTTTGGCCTCTTGTGTCACCATGGATAAGATCTAGAATGAATGGACTGCTGACAACTTGAGTGCAACCTTCAGAAGGGAAATCGTCCTCTACAAACTCAGAAATATCTCTGTAGGAATAACAAGAAGTAGCAAATACCATATGGCTGTAACATCCTTCTTCTACTACCTAGAGTTGATGTTTGAGACTGTTGGTAAATAACAGACCTTAAATAAAATGCATAGCAGGTGTATAATGACCCAATCCTCCTCCAAATGGTTTCCAAACAGGTTTGCACCCTCTAAGAGGTTGACACGGCCCTCCCACAAAAAAACTTAGACAATAAGGGAAGAACACAAACCTCCCACTAAAAAAAATTAGACAACAAGGGAAGAACACAACCTTGATAAGGAGAGGTGGCCTCCAGATGATGAATATGGCCCCCATAGTGGTCGACATGGTCTCTTTATCCTAGCTACCCCACCAATGTCAATAAATTTTCGAATAACATGATCATATTTTCTGCAACTAAATTGGATGATCGAGGTTTGTTGAGACCCCCCGATCGAGTGCTTGAAGCAGGTTTACCCATGGAGACAATTTTCACAAAATTTGGTGCCCTCTTCTTCAACAAAGATGAAGAGGATTTTTTTACAAAATTTGGTGCCTCACAATTTGGGATTTTTGTTTTTTGAATATAGTGTGATGGGATTTTTTTCAATTTTTAATATAGCTAAATTTTAATTGATATTTTTTGGTGGCTATATCATTCACAAAACACGAAAGATGATGGGCCAACATGGATGATGATAAACTACCGCGAGTCCTTTCTAGTTTTCCATCGTAGCAGAGAGACTTTGTTTTAGCGTTTGGGTTTGTAGCTTGATTTATAGAGCAATATGTCATTGCTAATGGGGGTATGCTTCCTATTAAAAGCATCATTAAATCTATATCAATTCATTGGATGCCCATTTTAGCTATTTTGAAAAGTATATTTTAAAAAACCCAAGTAGAAGGTATGCAGGTGTATGTGGCTGAGAAGGAGGGAGTAGCAAAGTATCCCATTGGTCAAATGGTGGACCTTAGCATATCCAAAACCATTAGAAGGATAAGGGTTGAATAAACTAAATCTCGTCTCAAAATCATTGGAAACGAAAAGCATTTGGTGAATGATTGTTTTGGAGGGGTTAATACATTAGGATGTTATGAGGAGAAAATACATCCTCCAAGTAATCATAGAGGAGTGGATTACAAATATGACTAAGAATTATCTAGGAGGATTCAACTGGTACTAGGAGGATTTAATGAAGGCACATGCATATCATGTCATTAGAGATCACTTGGCATGACTTGTTGGTGATAGTCAAAAGGTGAGAGTGGGATTAAATCCTTGAGTATAATGTTCACATAATTTAATTTTTTCCAAAATCTAATTCATTCCCTACATGCAAGGAATATATACCACATTTATAATCCAAAACCACCACGGAGGCCTCGTAAAGTGAAACTTGCTAGGTTTTGCGCATCAAGGATGGTTCTCAAGGGCCATATCACAATTTGGGAAGTAAAACTAATGTTATAGACCCTGCGATATGCTTCTTTGTGTCTAGGCTAGTCAGTACGTTGACTATATCCCACTCCTAGGTTAAACATTCCTTATGTAGGCCCTATGTGGTAGTCTAGGCAATCACATATTGAAAACAATCCCTAATGGAAATTGGTATGGCCTTAGACACCGACTTTCAACCAAAAACCATGCCATGGGAAATGGGAACCATCCCAGGGGTTGCAAATCTTGAAATGACCACCATAACTTGCTTGTAAGCCAAATATTCCCTATGATGTTAATATACACTACATATATACAGTGTACTATAATCATTATCCCCTAACCCCATTATACCCTCAAACCCCCTACCCCCATAACCCCTACCCGTCAAGGTGATTTTTAAACCCCCCCTAAAAGTCCTTTTCAAGGTGATTTTTAAACCCCCAACCCCCCCAAAAAAGTAGGGATTGCAAATTTACCCATAATTACCCATAAATGACCCCTAACTTTGCTTAGGGCCCAAGTCCATCACATAGGCCTTATAGGGAGAATTTTTGGCTTGTGAGGGGGATATGGTGGCCATTTTGGGATGTATAACACAATGAATAATTTTTTACAAGAAGTGGGATATGATGGAGCTCATGGTCCATGTGTGTGGTCCCAAACCACCATATTGGCCCTCCATAGGGAATATTTGGCTTGGAAGTGGGATATGCTACTCGTTTTGAAGTTTAGAATACTAGACATGGTTCTTGGTGTCGATAATGTGGTTCAATGCCAAAATGTAGGGTATTGTAGAATAATATTCGTCTTGGGGCTTGTGAGACATCCTTGTGTCCCGTGTACACCACAAAGGTCCTGCAAAGGGAATCTTTGTCATGTTATCAAGATATGATGGCCATTTTGAGTTTGGCACATTGAGGATGGTTATCATGAATTTAGTCACAGTCCAAGATAAAAATATAGAGTTTAAATCCATAACATTTTCCTCTAGGATGCATGGACTATGTGTGGGTTCCTATAGGATGCATGGACTATGTGTGGGTTTCTCTAGGATGCATGGACTATGTGTGTACCCCAATCCATCATATAAGCCTTTGCATATGTAATTGTTGGCCTATAAAAAGGATATGGTGTCCATTTCAATATTTGTGATACCTCTTCCTATTAATTTAGGTTCAAAGATTCCATCCTTACATGACTCTTCAAGCATACCTATAGCAAGGCAGAGACCAAACACAATGGTAACATGTAGACCAAAGTGACCAATGGGGGAAATACTACAAAATACAAGGTAGCACATGGTAGAGACATTAACTAGTTGGTTTAAATGGGTCTTGCACTCACATCAAGCACTAAGAACCCACATATACCACATGATAACCATTATACCTTCCTCTCTTGGAATTCCTCCTCCAACCAATTATCTATCTTTCAAAACAAATAGAGCATGAAAACACCATCATTGACCTCCAACCAATCCTAGTTTATAATATCAATGCTCACAACATTTTCATATATAAGGTAGTTAATAATCTAGCTCTATTGTTCTAGTTGCACCTTTAGTCGCCCCAAACATAGCCATGGGGAACATATCATAGTTCTCAAGATAGGGTAGGTATGATTCTTGTCAATATGCTATATACCATTTTATAATGACAATCCATCATGAAGAACAATGTCTGTGAATTGAAGATGATATTGTTTTTCATCATTGATTCCAAGATTCAAAAGCTTGATTTTAAATTGATTGTATGAACCTCAATAAAAAAAATTATATGGAGGGGCCCTCCCATATATTTGCAGTAGAGGAATCTTAGTGTATTGGGGATGAAAATCTCCCTATTCATCTCTCCTTTAGTGACATCTAGCCTTAGTCAAAGATGGAGTCTTTAGGACTTCCACTGCTCTCCAAGGGTGTGGCATATCCTTACATTTTGGTCTTGCGATGCTTTTGAAATTATCTAAGTCATAAGTAGAGAAACCACTGCTTTGAGTTTTTCTTTTCCCATCTTTAGTTGCAACAATATTTTATAGGATCAATAATCAAATATTCAATCTATGTAAGTAGTCTTCAAGGTTATAAGCATAGAAAACTAGTGTTTGCAATCTTTTGTCTTGATCATATAAATCTAACTTTTTTTTTGTAAAATTATTGAAATAGAATTGGTGCTATTCTAGTGAAATTCAAATTGAAATAGAATTGGTGCATCTATTATGTGCATGAGTTTGGTGTGTGATCACTTATGTATGTGAGTTAGGTGAATCTATTATGTGCTTGAGTTTGGTGTGTGCATTTGGTGATCTTAATTATTATCATCTTAATTGTGATGTGAAACGTCCTCACCTATTTTCTTCACATGGAGTTAATTGTTGGTGGCTAATCCTTCATCGTCATTTTATGAAGTGTGATAAAACTCGTATAGTACTACTATGCACCATTTAGAAGGTGTGGGGATGCTTATTTCCTTCTTGTCCACATGGTTTCATCGAGTGGCCACGTTTTACTTGACCATTTCATCTTGGATTTCTTTGGGATTTAGTGGAAAGGGCATGAATGGAAAATGTGTTTTTAGGGGTGGTTTTATAATAACCACCCTTAAAAATGATTTTAAGGCATTTTGTATAGTCTCTACCTCAAAAAAAAATTGGCAATTTTTTTTACAAGACCATCATTGTAGTGAACCACCACTAAAAGGGTTACTTGTTGTAGTGGGATACTTAAATGATCGAATCGTTTTCTCAAATAAATTTGTCATTGATTTATCATGACTTTTTGAAGTTCCAAATTGCACCTTGTCTTATTATTTGTCTTATGTATAATGCAAAAAACTATTATACTCCAACTCCTTGGTGACATTTTTTTTCAATGGTGCATGGACATTTACCAATCGCTATCAAGATATGCATGAGATTTATCTTTCTGGATAATATTTATTTTTTGAGGAAAGTCTCACAGAAATCCCTTTGAGTACTTCCTCATGATCCATGGATGTTAAATGGGGTAAACCAACGACCCCGATGACAGATCCTAATCATAAGGGGATCAGGAGAGTTGAACTAGTGACCTTCCCAGCTTTGAGGGAAATATCTCATGTTTGTCTCATGACAAATTGAGCTAACTCTCGAGGATAGCTTCATGGCTAACATGTGCATGTGCTTTAACGTTATGGCTAACTTCTTCACTTGATTTTAAATCTACAAAATTATGAAATTTACATAATTCATTTTTGTTCCTCCATTTTTTCCTAGACTTGCGTTGTTGTATTTGATGTAAGTATGTAACAAATATTCATAATGTGGAGCTCAGGCCAAGTTTCCACTAATGAAATAGTTTTGTTTGTAAGAAGGAAAGTAGGATATATCATTCATGTGCTTGAAAGACATGTCAAATCATGACGAATTTGTAATAGCTAAGTAAACGTGAGATAAAACCCAAAGTTGACTATGCAAGGCAACCTGTGGCAAGCCTAAATCGAAGGAGATATGATTTCCACATGTGAGGGGATTTATAAGCCGTAGGGTGGGGGATTTCTCATGGAGAAGATTATTATTCACTAGAACAAAATTTGAAGGGGGGGAGAGAGGAGATACCACAAGGAGGGTGCAACCTTGTGGATACTATCATTTTCAAACTAGGGAAACTACCTCGAATATGATCTAGAGTGTGAGCTTGAAGCCATGTCCTTGTGATTTCATAACTCCAGTTGGGAGTGGCATCTACATTGAGACATTAATGGTTTCAAGCTTTCCTAAGGTTGGGTGGTGTGTGCCTCTCCCACAACGATTTTGGGAAATATTTCATTCAAAAGATAAGTGCCTTGGAACTTATTTGAATTATGTATATGTTTTGTTTGTGAAGTTTTTGTGTTTGTGCATATGAATAGCCATGGAATATTAGGCTTATCATTCATAATATGTGTCTCTTTGAATATCTACCATAAATATTTTCCTCATGCAAAATTTTACATTTTTCCCTCGTATTAAAACCATCTAGGTTTAAGGGTTAATTGTCAATTGTCAATGTAGCCATTGGATGTATTTAGCCATAAGGATCATCATTCACACTCTTTACACCATGTTTACCTTTCCTTTATTTCCATTATTCATAATATTCATATTTATTGTCCTATCCATATTGATTTCCTTGTCTTTTAATTGAAATAAAATACAATTTCTACTCATGTTGAGGTAAAGGAACATATTTCTATCATTCAACTGTTTTTGCTTCAAATGGTTTCTCTTTTTGGTATGTATACACTCAAAAACACTCCAATTGTGTTCACACTTAGGAAAATTGCATGTTTGTCTCAAAATCTAAATTTCAAACTTTTGCAAACTAGGGCACTAGCTAGTGGGTCTTGATCAACCCTTCGTTCCTCTCCGAAAACACTAGTAACAATAGTTATTTAAAAGCGCTGAACTATTAATCTTGGGTGATGACCTCGTTATGTGACCAAATTGAGTGACAAAAATGGCTCTTATCCAAGGCATTTCAAATTCAAATATATGAAAGAGGGCCTCCAAACTCATTTTGAATCAAATCAAGGACCACCCTTTTCAAGCCCCTGACAATGAGGAGGAGGATCTTGCTAAGGACACAACAACAGCAGATGGGTTCTTCACAAAAATAGCAACAGGACTCTGATTTAACTATTGTGCCTGACGACAATGATTTTTCATTCCCTATCCCCACATTTTCAGTCAATCAATACCTCATTCCCAAATCATACAAAATGTCCAAAATAGCCAAAAGAGAGAATCCACATAGAAAACCCACATATTCTCAAGGCTTCTCAAGGAGATAATGATTTGTATCAATGGCGTTATAGAGGACGGCACTGCAACAGTGGTAGTATCCCAACTATTATTCATGGAGTTTGAAAATCTAGTGAATCCCATCATCCTATACATAAATTCCCCTGGAGAAGTCGTGGTCGCAGGGATGGAAATATATGACACAATGCAGTACATAAGGAACCCCATGAGCACATTTTGTATGGGGCATACAACCTCATTGGTGTCTCTTGTATTGATAGCAGGGGCAAAGGGAGAGCCTCAAGATCGTTTCCCAATGCAAGGATCATGATCCACATGCCCTTTAGAGGGGTGATTAGGAAGGCGAGTGACATATCCATTCAGGCCAAGGAGATCCTCTTGACCAAAGATAGGCTCAATAGTCTCTATGTCAAGCACACCGAGAAGAGTATTGATAATATTGAGAAATGCATGGAGAGGGACATGTTCATATCAACTGAGGAGGCCAAAGAGTTTGGGCTTCTAGATACAATCATTGAACAGAAGGCCCATGTCTCTTTTACTAATGCTGTGGGGGATGCGTCTACTGACAATGAAACAAAGACTTGAAGACAACAAGTAGCTTCTTTTAACCCCCCTTGAATTGGGTTTTGATTTTTGGGGTTTTGGTAGGGTTTATCAGAATGTATGCTTTGTGTTAATGTTTTCAGGGTTTCGATTCAGATTCTTTGATTGTAGTTGTCAAGTTATCACGATTTGTGCATCTCAAACCTCATTGTTATAGGATGAATGGCCATTGTTTTGTGAACTCTGGCTTGAATTTTTGAGTTACTTGATAGAAGCAGGAGTAATGGTTTTACATCCTCCAGTAGACTTTTTCCGGTCCATTGGTCACTTTTCAAGCAACAATAAGCAGAAATATTAAAAGTCATGTGAGTCAGAAATTACTCTTCACTAGGGCTCTATAGTTATCTTAGACAATCACGGATGATTCTTGCTTTATAGGTTTCCCTATGACTTTATATGATATTGCAATCTTTGGAAGAATTGATTGCTGCTAATTTTTGGTGTAAGTTTATTCTACATGGATTTGGCACCTTTGTTCATCGAATGTGTTAAGTTTAGTTTCTGCATGAGCATGTTAACTACTTCCTTTCACTCTTTGTGGTCCTGTAAATCTATTAGGATTTTTTTAATTTGAATTATGATAATGAATACCCTATATTACAAGCACCATTTCCCCATATCCATTCATATCACTGTTCTCTCACTCTGGCAAGCAGTCTAATCGCTGAGGACTATTTTTTTCTTGGATCTTGAATCCTAGGGTCATATTCAATATCTCATCATCTCCTGTTCGAGTGCAATTATAATGAAGGACAAGAAATCAATGTTATGATTACAGAAACTGACAGATTTGGCCATGCCTTGTATTTTTTAAACGCTTATAAATTTACATTTAAAAAAAATGATCTTGCATATAATGGTGGGCTACAGATTGCATAACGATTTGCAGAACTACGAAAACAACTAGGAATAATTCCCTTACTCATCAAGGAGCAGAATGAAGGAGTTAATGTTCTAATTGATAACTAAGCTTATCGGTTAAGCAATCTTAGTAGACAACTGGAGTTTCCAGCTATAATTAGAATTATGTTTAGTGATTTTTAGAAAACTTTGAACATACTTCCATTTTTTCCTCTGAAGGAATTCATGTGCTCTCTCTTCTTATCTTTCTCTTTTCTGAATAGAGTGTAGCATGTTTTTTGTTATGTAAATTTTTCATAAAATGCCCCTTCTTGGAGAGGATCGATAAACAATAGGTTTCAACTTAAAAATATCTCTCCAGGGATGTTTCTTGAATATACTCTGTACTTTGTATTTAAGTTATCTTTGCTATCTGAATTGTGCACTTTCTGATTTATTATACTGTCTCCTATGTGAAGTTATTCCAGATTTTCATAGTTTAGGTCGTTAAACTAAAAACAGAGCATACTCTATTTTTTAACTCTTCCTCCTTCAATTTTGTGCATTAAATCAATCAAATTTCTATGACCTAACAACGCATAAACAACGCATTTGGGTAATTGCTAGTTGTAAATTGGCCAATCCTGAAAAAAAAAGTGATTAGTTTGGTTAGTTGTCTTTATGATAATTTTTGTTAGAACTTTACTTTATTTTTAAACAAAAAATATATATTTTTAAATTTTTCACATGCCTTCTTAGCGAGCCTCTGTTGATGCCACTACGTTCTTCTCAAAGTACCCTCACTCACCAAGATATTTCTCGTCACTTCAGGTATGGTTTCTAACTTGCAACATTAAACCTCTTATGATCTTCGATTATTCAGATGGACGGTCCAATATGATTTAATTTTTCGTTTTCTCTTAGTGGCTACGGGGAAGTGACGGAGGTGTGGTTACCTAATGAGTCTCGAGCCTTCGTAACTTTCGAAAATCCCACATCTTTCACGCAAAAGTGGGATCGACCACCTTTTCAACATGAATATATTTCTGTTGGGCAAAGACAAAGAGAAAGAGTCAGAGTCAGAGTGATGCCATACATAGATAACAGGTAATAACATTGATGTTTCAACAACGCTCATAGCTTCATTTCTTCTTTTTTAATGCGTTCAAGCATTAGGAAAGTCTTATAGTTATTTAACTTTCCCAGAATACAGTGAATCATGACACTCAAGATATCATGTACTAATTATATATCATGTAAATAAAAAATGTCAATTTATAATGTTTTTCACTTTAAAACAATAAAAATATATATAATTACACCCATAGTTGTTTAGATATTATCTGATATTTTTGGCTTTCTTGAATGGATCAACAACATTAACCTGATTGTAACAAGTGTCGAGTGTGGATTCATTTCATGGTCATCGTATCTTGTTATGCTCAAATGCATCTTGATTAACATTTAAATAAGTTTCAGTTAAATGGTGGATAAGAAAATAAGTATGTTTATTAAATAGCATTTGAGCGGGCATAGAGTACCATACATAAGTATGCTCTATGCCTTCTTAGGGGGCATAGAGTACCATACACAATAAAAATGAAAAATAAAAAGAGATTTATTTTCTTTGTAACCTTCCCATTCATTTATTTTCAAAATAGATGTAATTTATGGTGACCTTTTTCGACCCTCGCCAATGACCTTTTTTGTTGTAGTGTGTACAAGATCCAGTTGAGACTGACTGGTATGTAGTGTTAACATGTCCTCCAAAAGGATTGAGATATAGTACATCATATGAACCCGAGTATGCATATTTGTTAGTGGTTACAAACTTTCAAGAAGCAAAATGTGTAAATGAAGAAGATATAGTCGATGTTGACGTGAATGTGGATTATGTCCGTTTAGATGTGGTTTAGATTGTGAAGGAATATGGTTGAATATTAAACTATAAAACATATCGATTCTTCTATATTCACCTTTACATGGTATATACATTTGCAGACTTTGCATATTGGGTCACTAATGGTTTGGATTTACATTGAATGAATGATGTTCTTGATAAATGCTAGTTTTGATCTTTTGTCTTGGACTGAATTAAGATGTTCTTGGACTATCCAGTGGATTATTTACAGCTCGTCCTTTATGTTTGATTATGCTCTTGGAAATTAAGTGGACTGCTATGTGGTTGTAATTCATTCATATTGACTTTCTAGATGTGTTAACTTGGGTATGGAATTATATCATTTTATAGTGGTGTATTTTTGGTTGTGTTTTGCATTTGTTTTTTATTTTTAAATCATTAACTTGGATTTATTCCACAATAGATTTATTTAAGAAAAGAATTAGTGTTGTTCTGTGTTGGTTTTGCATGCTTGGAATTGTATAAACGGTCTTTAAACATATGGGACACAATATGCTAGCTGACTTGTTCTCTTGATGATTGTAAGTAACAACAATCCTTGGTGGATTTCTAATAATCTTGTATGGTGCTTATATATTTATAGTACTTACCTATTTCATTTTTCAGGAAATTCCTTCCAGGGAAAACAATCACATTTTCAATGTTGGCAATCCTAATAATGAGGTCATTGTCAAGCAGCTGGCAGAAATAATGACTAAGGTATGGTTCATGCTTTTTGCTGGAGTTCAAAAAAGTTGTTTGAATAACTTTTTGAATAATTTCTTGTGCTTTTGTTGTTGTCAATAGTGTTGATTTATAGTGCTTGTTTAGTTTCCATTAACCTCCATTAACATTTCATCACAACAGAAGCATAAACTATGCTTCCTTTGTTCTGTGACTAGTCTGCAATAAATCCGCTCCTCAGTTAACATTAGAACGAACTTGGAGGAACAAACAGGAGGATGAGCTGGGTGACGTGATTCCAAAGAAGGCCCATATGTCTAATTTCCATTTGTGCATCTGTAAGTGTAAAAAACAACTCATCTTATAGGCCTAGGCCAAGCCTGTAGATATATGTTATTAAACTGTTGTTACAAAATTTTATATCATGTTTTGCTATCTTGTTTCCATATGCTTAAAAAAGCTTAGATATATATTTTAGTTATTGTGTAAACAGGTTAGTTCCAGCATGTGAAACTAAGTTTAGATAGTAAATTTTTATGTCCCTAGGATTTGCTCAAATAGTAAATAATGATGGCCAAGATAATTATGATCCAGTAATTTTAATAGGCATAATGCAATCGTAGTTAGAGAATATTTTTAATTAACATAGTTTATTGTTTAAATATTTATAGGGCTACTGCATTATTTTTTGCAAGCAAGTTTATAGGCTTGTTGAAACTAATCCATGCAAGGTAACAATTCCTATGATTGTAAAGTACAACCAACAAGAACAGAAATCTGCCACTTCCAAGTACAACGAACAACTCGGAAAATTGCCCCTATAAACTACAACTAGCAAACTCAGAAATATGCCTTTGTAAGGTAAAGTCAACACAACATAAAACTATCCCTTCAAATCTATGTAGGCTGAATTGAAAAGACGCCCAGAACAACAAGGAAGGTGCTCTATCAACAATGATTGGACATACTTCTCTTCTAAGGAATTGTTTGTCACCATTGTGGAAAGCAATGGTGACGTTCAATCGTTATCCTTTAAGGACCATTATAATTATTTTTTTTTACAATTTTAATTGAAATGGCAATGGGCGTTTATGTTGCATCATTAAAATATTTTCAAAATGAAAAGCGGTGACAATCTCATAGCAGTTGTCACCATTGATATGTTAATGGAAATATCCTCAATAGTGAGGGTCATTGTAAGGCCCTCATCATATGTCATTGGCGACGTTCAGTTTTTTGGTGATGGAGGCCCTTAGGTCCATCACCAAAACTTCATATAAAGTGGTGAGGGTCACTATTTCTTACTAATAATCCTTATTAGTGTCGAACATTGAATGTCACCACACCACCTCTACTTTTGGGGACACAGCCGTTGGTGACATTCACATTTTGGTGACGTCCTCCTTTTTCACCATCACCGATGAGATTATGGTGACATGTCTAAACCCTCACCAATGATTGGTCATTGACCATCACCATATATGCATCAAATGGTGAGGGTCAAAGCAGGTCCATCACCAACACTTCATAACAATTGGTGACGGTCACAACCTAGAATAATCATAATTATTGGTGGCGGGCCTTGAATGTCACCACATACCCCCACTTAAGGTGATGGTTCCTTTGGCGACACTCAGGTTTTGGTGACAGGACCCCTCTTGACCATCACCAAATGAGCTTATGGTGACATTTTTGGACCCTCACCAATGACCTTTTTTCTTTTAGTGTATGCCATACAATGTAAAACTCCTCTATGATGGGATGGGTCTCGACACATCATATACCTATATCCCTTCCTATAATTCATTGAATTCATCGATCAATGGTTATAGGTAAACATCAATATTCTTCACTTGTCTTCTACTAGGGACTATAAGAGCCAACATAATATGTTCATTATTCACGGACAACCATGGGGGGATATTGCTATTGATCACTACTATAGGACAAACAATATAGATGGTGTTTGGTTGGGAGTATGGGTTGATTCCATCAATGTCTATGCTCAATCAGAAGTTGCATACTTGACCCTTGAATTTATTGGGCCATCTATCCTTTATATGATTCATGGCTATTGAATTTGTTGGGATTCACATAAATCCTTCCTCACTTCAGTTTGATGCATGCCATCCCTACATCATAGCTAATTCTTTACAATGAAAGAGCCTTTGAATCCCTAGGATTATAGGCATGTGCCTTAATATATTATGAGGAGGATCATGTTCTTTAGCCTTGTTATTCGATTCTTTGTTCCTATCATACCCACATTTTGGACATATTTCTTTGTCTTCATATTCGCCTCTATATAGAATACAATAATTGGGACACACATGATATGATATGTACTCAACACCCAAAATTTTCAACTTTTTCTTTATCTCTTCATAGTTTTCAAGAAAGACATTATCATTCAGAAGAACCTTATCTTTGAATAACCTGTAGTTAGTGGGAAATACAAATGTACAATGTCATTTAACGTTCATAAAATTGACCATTTTCAATGATGATTGCATCACAAGATTCCTCAAAATCACGGGGGGTTCACTCAATGAACTTGTTGCATAGCACGATCGTTCGCGTGATATTAAAGAATACCCCTAATTTCACTAAATATTGGAAAATGCATCCTAAAATTGTATTGTTGAACCCCCCTCCCAATATGCCTTTCCAATTAAGAAAACCCCTAGTTTAACTAGATATTGTAGGTATCCATTTTTATCAACCCAGTTTCAACACCCCCTATATATCATATTATCAAGTTGTAACAAACAGGAGCCCTACCACATCTTTGTATGAGCAAACACGATGCTAAATAAAATAATAATATAATTCTAACAATGATCCCACTAGGATCGCAGGGGTGACTGATCAATTTGTAGCATTGGGGAGTGGAACACCCAAAGAAATAAAGTACCGGGGAAGGCAAAATGCATAAAACAAAACCGAGTCAAGGGATCAACATATTAACAAAGAATGTAAAAGACTGATAGTCCAATTGTTAGTGCAATGCTTAGAAAATATGATAATTGCAAATCTTTCACACCACAACCTACCAATCTACCAATTTTATCATGTAATACAAATATAGCCATAGATAACTCATGTTTTCTATATTCTTAATAAATTAATATCCATAAAAATGCAAAATTGAAACCCTTTTGTGGAAGGATGCCCCTACCTTCCTATAAAAAAAAACATCATTGTCGATGTTTGAACCCAAATGAACATAGAAAAATTCCTTTTACTTTTCAATAACACCATATGATCATGTGCATAGCTTGGATTTGGGTCATTCACAAGATCCAATGAATTGCCTCCACTTCCTCTACATTTATTCTTGCAATCACGGGAATTAACAACATTTAGTTATCTTTTCTTGGGTTATATCTAGATAGGGGAAAATATCCATTGTTAAGTTTCAAGCATGCAATAGTTATAAAGATACACAAATAATGAAACTTATATGATACCATTTCATGGTAACGATAACACATAGGGTATCTAAATAAGGATTTAGATTTTCACCTATGTTCATGTTAATTCCAATATAATATTAAAACAGATGCCTTGCATATAAGAATTGAAATTACAATTATGAATGTGCCAAATATAACTCAATCTAACAACTATTCCTAACTGGAAATGTGAAAAAATTAAAGAAAAATGCAAAAAGTTGAAATAAATAATTAGTCAAGAAACATTGATCAAACTTTTCTTGGTTCCAGTGAGCCAAGAAAGATTGATCTTAAATTACAAAACAGTTTCTCTTAAAATGCCAGCATAGCAATTAATTCATCAAATTACAGAAGTAAAATACTTCATCCCCGCACAGAAAACTATAGTTTAAATACTTATCAATTATTCTTACCTTACTAATTATTTATGAATTGTAACAGTTGTTTTAGACCATCTAGCATCTTGAATATTTCATAATATTTCTTTCTTCGATATCTTTGAATTTTGTTTTCAACAGTTATAAAAATAAATATGTTCCTTTCCGAGAGTCATTATAAGCTTTGAAAGAAGAGTTACAGTATCTACATGCAAAGACATTGCAGAACAATATTATATAAATCTTAGTATTTATTTTTATTTCATAAAATTTTCTAGTATTTGTTTTCTATCACTTTTTAAACCAAAGGTGAAGTTTGAATCCTTATTCAAATCCCATTATTCTTACAATTTCACTTCAAAACCCTAGGTTGACTCGACTTTTCATTACAACTGTTTTAAACATTATTGATAGAAGACGCACATGTAGTACTTGAGCTTCAAAACCCAGATCTTCTACATATCAAACCAAGCAAGAAGAAATTCAAGTTATGCTCACACAGGAACAAGGTTTCAACCCTGTAAATACTTTTTTTTTTTTTACATTGTAATTTCGTTTACGACTTTGGAAACAATACTTTGTCACTAAAACTTTAAGGCCTATTTATTAAATTACTTTTCTGACAGTTCAAATCGAAATCTTCAAAACCTCCATTCTTATTTATTTCCAGAATCTAACTACAGAAGTTCATTTCTTTAGATTGAGCGTCAAACTACAGTATTAGCAACAACTTTAACAGTACTGAATACAAAAAAAGAACAACGCAACATTTCTTTTCTTCTGTAACTAAAAACCAGTATTATAATACCAAGTCAAATGACTTTCAATCCTTTAAAGCAAAGCTTGCAAGCTGTACTATGGCGAAGATGCCATTGTAAAATATTTTCAGTTTACAATGCAGGCTTGAAGCCTCGGCAACACAAAAACTCAGTCTAAACATTATCATTGCTTACGGATTAACCTAACTCTTTTACTGAGCAGAACGTTTTAACTTTCGACGAGTCCAGGGTTATGGATGAACCCGAGACTTACCAGGATGACGGAGTCCTCGACATTCATTTGTCTAGCAAGCTTGGATGTTAGACCTTTGATTGACCCTGCAAGTGAAACATACATCTAAATAAATTAGAATGAATCAAAATAAAGGATTTATGAAAACTCAAATTTCAATGATGGAACATAGAGACGTATTACCTTGAGTGGAAAGGCCAAAGATCCAACCCCAGCACTGTAAAAATAGACTTTCACCCTGAAATAGAAACCACACCAAGGTCATGGTATCAACTACTGAGCATTCACTTACAAGTCTGCAAAACACCATTAAAATAATGCAGAGGTCGCAAGTTCCAAACTCCAAGAAAACTTGCTAACACTAAGTTTTAGCAGCGTGTCGGCCTCACACTCTAACTCCAAAATGTGAAAGTGAAGACTGAGAAACCCTCCAGCATTACTTACAATGAGAATTTAGTGTTTATCATTCAACGACCCAGATCTATTGTGATCGACGAGCGAGAAGGTGACAGCCTGATGCTTTGAGAATCGAGAAACCATAACATAAATACCTCATTTATTGTAACAACTACAACAATGCCAACGCTGCATGCCAAGGAGTCAATCCCATGTACAGTTCGGAGGAGAGTTGCTTGTTCACTACGCATAGTTCGATTTCGTGAGTCACATTTTAACTAGGCTTCACGTGGTTTGACAACATGGATAGACAGCATTACACTCCACTAAAGAGTTGGTTCAGAACCATTAATGTTTGGATGAGACACCATCAACCTGTTAGATCGATGCAGCAGCGACATTAATAACTGTCACTTCCTTACCAGTGTCGTATTTAATGCTTGGTGTAATGTCGTTCATTATCAATACATAGAGTAAGGTCAGGATTGTATTGTATATCGCTTCATCGCTATGGTATTAACCATCGAATACATGATTACATAAATCAAAAGTTTGTATTGGTAATAATTGCATGCATATAAGATTTAGATAGTTAGAACTTAGGTTAGAAAATAGTATCGGTACATTGTAATATTATTACAATAAACCATATAAAAGTTGTTTATTATAATAATGCACCAATATAACATTAAAATGGTTCATCCTATAGTTAAAAAGGGACCACACTTATATTCTATTATGTTCTTAAATAAAATATGATTTTGACTTTATAAATATCAAGACTATATCCATATATATATAAATTATAAATGGAGAAAGTAGAAGCTACCATAGTTATCTTAAATAAAATACCAAGCATTGAAATAGTAAGTGAAACTTGATGTTATAATAAAGGAATAAAGTTCAAATTGAATTTGTCCATCAATAGTTTCACTTGGTAGTAAAAGGTTTCATGAATTGGAAAATATTGGCAAAATCATATTAGCAATTCATTCTTCAAATCTAGTAATTAATCTTAAGATTTTTAAGCATAGATATTTCTACCAAGATAATGTACTTTTGAACCCTATTTAAATATTATTAACTTCTGCAACTTGTATTTTTTTTCGAAATAATACATTTAGAACTTTGATAGAATTCCATACCTGAAACAAGGAGGTACTTATAATTTCTTTAACCAAATAAGACGACTAATTGGAAAATATAAATACTCTTAAACATTGTTTTGTCATTGTTATCCTTACCTGTGAATATTCGCAAGAAGGACAGGTACAAATGCTTTATCTAATTAGCTAAGTAAGTCTCAGGGCACCTCGCAGGAACCCTTTCATCACCATCCCGAAATTAAAACTATCAGTACCTTGTCAAGGAGAACTCCGTCTTATATTGTTTTGAAATTTCAGTTATTACAACTACAAACAAATTAGTGTCGTAATCATTTTTATGGAGGTAAGACACATCACTGTCTTAAAGCATTATTAGTTAAAAGGACATAGTAGTTAAATTGTTATATACATTAATGACTTTATTATTTAATATTTCCTTAACAAGCATTTATTACTTCCGCAATCACAATTTTAACATTTAATGTTGGTATAATTTTTTTTAAAATTTTTATGAAATTATCAGGATGTTACATTGCTCAAGGACAATAATCCAAAGAGACTTCCATCGATATTATCATTGGTACACTATTATCAAATTTAATCAAAACTTAGGATCATAAGCAATATCAAATAAAAATGGAAGGTCCTTAAGTATTAGGTGGGTATGAATTGAGCCCATGATTTGGACGTATGAATCCATCCCATGATTTGGAGGTTATTCCTCAACACTCCAAAATAAAATAACCCCCAATATTTATATTACTATGTCAAATAAAAAAAACCCCTTGACCCCTTAATACGGGGAAATATATTTTTGAGGTTTTTAAGAGTATTCAACCCCCCAATATGAATGGATGTGATATGATATTGCCTCACTAGTGAACCCCCCCCCGTGCTCAAAATATAATGTAGTTGATGGTCAGTTACCTCAACATTGCTGAGAAACACATGTCTGACATGCCATACTTTGCTTTCAAGTTGTACAGTAACATTGTTGTTCCCAACTGCATAGACTTTGATCGGCTAGGTTCAAAGAGAGGTTTGGTGGAAGCCAATTTAAGGCTTTTGAAGAAGGATTCGGTGATATGAGCGTCATCCCCTAGCTCATCGTCCTAGAATGTATGCAACAACATTGCATCTGTGGCATTCATTTGTTGTAGTAAGTCATCGATACCAACGTCTACTTCATTGCCTCCATTTTCAACATGTGAAGAACTACTATTACTATAGGAATTCCTAATTGGTGAGAATGGATGCAGTGGAAATTGAATAGGTGGTTGATTCAACCATGCATGATATGCTTCCTCTCCAAGTTACGCTCCGTGTTCATCCTTCTCTCAATTTGACATTGTATTGGGGCACAACAAAATATGGTAGGCAGGTTGCTCATCATCAGAATCTTGATTTCAAAAATATTGAAAATTGCATCGATGATGTTAGTATGCATAGTCCAATTGGTTTGATATAGCATTATACAAAACAATTATTACAGAAACATGAGAATCATTTCCAATAGATAATGTGAAGCTACAGACCATTTATAAAGAAAACATTCAGATTGAGCGATAAATTAACATCAATTCCACATTAAATATAAAAAATTAAAATTAAGCAACACATTTCAAAATTTAATTTATAAAGCATAATTTCAAACTAAGTAATACATTAACATGACTCCCATTGAAAATTAAAAAATACAATTAATTAATGTTTTTTTGTCTTACTCCCTAATGGAATGTCTAAGGATAATCTGAATGCAAAGTGTCTCTAATGAGCGGTTGGTGGTACATGAAAGTTATAGTTTGTTAAAAACTCAATGCAAGGCGTCTCTAATGCGTGGTTGGTGGTCTATGAAAGTTATAGTTTGTCAAAAAATCGTCACTAGGATCCAAACTACATATTGCATATACAACAACAAATATGGACACTTTCCTTTCCATAAAGAACTCCTAGTCAATGAAGTGTTCCTTGTAGAAACCTAAGTCACAATAGATATAAAGAGCTGAGGATACCTCACAAAGAAAGAATGAGCAGAAAGTTTGAATAAGAGTGAAAACTGCAGTAAAAAAGAGCAAACAAATAATAATTCGGCAGAACTCAGATAGGAGAAGAATAATGTCACATGTTCCAATAATCAGTATAATAAACAATGATGTTACAATGGATATAATTCGAATCATGCAAGAGAATTTGAACCTCGGTTGGTCTAGCATAGGGATTATCACCACTGGAGTGCTCCGGAAGACTCAAAGTCAACTAAATTGAACCTAAAATCAGCTAACTGAAGTCACAATCAGTTAGCTAACTAAGGAGTGCGCAATAGTGAGTTTGTCATGCATTCCAGTCATAAAAGGGCACATGAGGCCACAATCAGTGGCATCCGGAGCTCTAACCCCCCACAATATTCAGATAACTCAGGTGGACTGCACTGGAACACTCCGTAGGTTCCTATAAAATAGGGAACTAACTGAAGTGGTCCTAAAATGATGCATGCAGGGCTTAGAAGGTGGTAGATGGGTTATGCATGACATCTATACACCACTAGGGGGGAAATGATATCATCAACAACTAGGAAAAATAAATAATGCTAGGTAGGACAAGGATGGAGTATTGAAATATCATGAAACCCCCCATTAATCCATACTTTGCATCCTGTTCCCTGGTTACTAAGACAAAAGGTCACCCATACAATCAAATAAATGATACAAAATAAAGAATTGTCCATGAGCCAAGGAAATGGGGAAAAACCTCATGGTAAAAATAGCCCCCCTCAAAAAGAACAGCAGTAGGGAATTCAAAGAACCTTCATGCTAAGCAGAGAAGGAAAACACTTTCCTCGGTGAAAGCCTTTACAAGAATATTGGCAAGTTGCTCATCTGTAGGATAGAAATGCAGGTGCTAGATCTGGATCTGCTCCTCTGATGTGCCTCCCACTGTGTAGAAGTTGTATTTTCCAAAACAAGTCTTTCAGGAACCCTTCTTGCTACTGGAGTGAATGGCTCATTGTGGTCCAAATCATGAACCTTTGAGTACCTTTTGTCAGACAACCGATATTTTTACTTGGTTTTAGATCCCCCATGGCAAGTATCGTCAAGATATTGTGGATCAAACCCCACCATCATGCAGCACCTCTTTGAGAGAAGTGGATCTACATGACATAGTGCAAGTTTTGCATGATACTGATATCTAGTGGTTCTATGGTCAGATGGATCCCCAACTCTATTCCCAATAGTTACAAGGACTTTGTGAGCCCATATTGGTCTTGGCCATGGATTGGGAGCATGTATTGGATCTGGATTTGAATATGAAACTCCTTGAAAATGTATTCTCAACATCAATATCTTGATCCTCATCTTCATTAGAAGAGGTATCACTCTGATCTTCATCAGATTCCAATGAGGTAGGCAGAGAGTATGGAAAAAAAATGTGAGAATTCATATTCCTTGGAGGCATGGTTTGCAAACCCTTTCTCTATAATATTCCCAGTAGAGATCTCTACAATCTCAACTGTGTCAAGAACAAAAACCACTTTCTTCAGTGAACCTGTGTGAGTCATCTACTATACATACAACAAATTTTTCGACAAAGAAAGCACAAATAGAACATCTTTTAACTTACCATGCTCCATATGTATTGTTCCCTTCCCTTCAACAGAGATCTGAGAGTTGTCTCCCATGTGAATAATCAAACCATATTTGAGATCTAAAGAAGAAAATAATTCTCTGGAGGAAACCATGTGGTTGGAGGCTCCTGAATGTATGAGGAGGGCTTGTGATTTTAAAAATATAGCCTTCATTGCATGGAATCTCTCATGACCATCAAAATCACTTCCAAAATCAGTCTCTCTTGCACATTTTGGGAGGGAAATGTTGTGTTTTTCAAGAAGCTTGGTCAACTAATCTATCTTCTTCTGCATGCAATATCTCTCTGGGTGGTTTAATTTCTTGCAATAGCAAAACTTGGATTTCTAAAATCCCTTCTTTTTGTTCTTCTTAGAGCTAGAGGCTCTTTTTGATGGTCTCGACTTGGCATTCAACTTGAGTTCAGATGGCCTCTTATCCTTTCCCTTGTGCTTCCCCTTCCCATTCACACTTTTTGCTTCTCCATCCATAAGAGCTTGATCTTTGGAGGCCTGCAAGGAGCCCATCTATATCAGCTTATCTTGTTCTTGGATGAGAGATTCAGTGAAAACATATAAGGAGGGCATCTTTCAACCAAGGATTGACATTCGCTTAGAATGGAAGGTAGAGACAAAGATAGAGAACTCAGGATCTAGCTTGCTCAAAATGGATAACACCAAATTCTCATCCTTCTTTTCAATGCCACATTGCTTGCATTCCATAACCAGAGATTTGAATTTTGAAAAGAACTTTCGAATGGTCTCGAAACTGCTCGGTTGAAGAGAAATCAACTCATTTTCCAGAATATGACCTCTTAGCTCATCTTATTTGCCGAAGAGGGTATCTAAATTCAACCATAACTCTCTTGGAGTCTTCAATTATTTTATGTGGAAGAGTACATCTCTGTAAATATGAATACACATGAAACAAAATGATTCATCCAATCTATTCAGATACTTGGTTTTCTCCACAACTGATGTTGGTTTGGGATCCTACCCCATTGTCACCCTGTACAGTGATTTGTTTCACAATACCATATGCATAGCAGCCCTCCAATCAATATAATTGAAGGGT
Source organism: Larix kaempferi (assembly GCA_027924585.1). Lineage (NCBI taxonomy): Eukaryota > Viridiplantae > Streptophyta > Pinopsida > Pinales > Pinaceae > Larix > Larix kaempferi. The sequence goes on along the minus strand of BSBM01000871.1, from coordinate 1,949,300 downwards.
TTCAAGATCCTAGGAGAGAGAGGAGAGTTTGAATTTTCCATTACAACTGTTGGAGCGAATACAAGGTGAAACTGCTGCTACTGCAGAAAAACTAATGCAACTACAGAAAAATGTTGTAACTGCTGCAACTGTTGCTGCACTCAAAAAAATTGAATAACCTGCAAAAAACTCTCAATAAGGATGTAGACTACTATTGAGCACTACTTTAGGATAGTAGGTACTTTTATCTTGATCCTTCACACTTGGATAGACCTCATTGGATTTCTCCAGTGAATTCAATGCAATGGCACCATGATTTGCTGTGGAAATCCAGAGGCTTCTGGTGCACTACTGAAAGTAGCTTTTCAACCTATTCACTCTATGGTTCTGATACCATGTGCAATTATAAGTCACAATAGATCTAAATATCTGAGGATACCTCACAAAGAAAGAATGAGAATAAAATTTGAATAAGAGTGAAAACTACAGTAAAAAAGAGCAGAAGAATAATAATGTAGCAGAGCTCATATAGGAGAAGAATAATGTCACATGTTCCAATAATCAGTATAATAAACAACGATGTTACAATGGAGAGATTTCAAATAATGTAGAATAATTCGAACCTCAGTTGGTCTAGCATAGGGATTATCACCAATGCGGTGCTCTAGAAGACTCAAAGTCAACTGAACTGAACCTAAACTCAGCTGACTGAAGTCACAATCAATTAACTAACTAAGGAGGGTGCAATAGTGAGTCTTTCATGCACGCCAGTTAGAAAATGGCACATGAGGCCACAATCAATGGCATCCAGAGCTCTAACCCCCCACAAGAGTCAGATAACTCAGGTGGACTACATTGGAGCACTCAGTAGGTTCCTATAAAATAGGGAACTGACTGAAGTGGTCCTAAAATTATGCATGTAGGGATCAGAAGGTCGTATATGGATCTTGGATGACATCTACACACCACTAAGGGGAAAATGACATCATTAAAAACTAATAAAAATAAATAATGCTAGGTAGGACAAGGATGGAGTATTGAAATATCCTAGAATTCCTCAAATGAACAATTTGCAGAAAATAAAGAGCACCTAGAACAATTTATGAACGCTACAATGTTCCCATGAGTACATGGATGACCATCTATATATAATACGTTCTTCTAGTTAATGTTTCCAAAAACATAAGCATTCACGGACATACTATACATGGAATGTTATGCTTGTATTTAACAATACTCAAGTAGTCAGACCGACAATAGATAGGACCAAAAAATGGAATAAGTGTTACTAGCTATTTGGGAGGAATGAGTACATGTGAAAGGATAAACAACCCAATATTTGCATCATCTCTATTAGACTTGGAAATCATAAAACGATTACCACAAAAGGAGAATACGGTTCAAACATCAGAAATAGGTAGAGAATACGACCAAGTGCCATACAAAGCGTTGTTGTAGGAAGTTTGATATTTACTTTGAAAATTCATAGGAAGGGAGAAATCATCGCTACCCTCCAACAATTGGACAGGCCTCGGTGTGTACTTGGATAGTTTTCCTCTCAACTCATGCAACTTTCTGGATATTCTAATAGAGATGGGTTGGGTGGCATTTATATCATAGTTTAGATCACTAGAAATTTCAGTTGACTAAACATAAATAGAGGGGTTTGTCAATTTAGGATGAGACATAGTTGTTTGTCTTCCAATTTTTTCAAAAATGAGCCTAGGGAAGTGTTCCTGCATGTCTTTTCTATATCACTTATTGGATTTTTTACAGTAGTAGGGGGTATTACATCATCAGGATTGGGTAATCTAAGATTTGTGTAATGGGTGAGTGTGACATGCTGAGGGTTCTCCTTCAACTTTTGACATTTTGAACAACCACAAACTACTAGGGTGTCATAAAATATTTCTAGGTCACGATGAATTATCGTCGATGAACTAGGATTGTGGCTTGAAGATGGCATGTTACAATTAGTGGGGTAAACTGTCTTCCCATTTTCATCTACAAAATGCTTGCAGTATCTTGCTCCGGGTAAGAGCTTACGACGTTTTGAAACTAGTGGAAAAACTTGTGCATCTTAACTCGAACTTGAGTCAGGATCCTGCAATAAAGAATAAATTAATATTAAGATTCACATGGATAACATAAATTGAAATAAATAGTCAAAATATAAATAAAACCTGAACTTATCAGGGATGGAAAGGGAGAACTCATCGAACTTTGAACAAGATGTAATGAGCTGGAATATGAAGAATTGGCCATTTGATACTACAAATTTTTCTCCCTGCATTTGAGCCAAACCAACAATCAATATACATCTCTACAATCTTAATTTTGTTTCAAGAACTATATTACAATCTAACTTCCAATATAGTTTGGAAACCATTTTGTAAGAATAAGGTGAGTTTAAGCAACATATTTATAGTATGAAATATTGTAATTGGTGTGGTTGAATACTAAAGAACATTTGAGATGAATATATATTTTTAAGTGGATACATAAAACCACAAGATTTACAAATTAAACTAGTGCGTCTATTCAAATATACATGCATCGGTGCGATCAGATATACCAAATGGATCAGTGCTTAACAACTATAAATGCACCCTGAAAAAACATCTGCAAAATCTACCATAGTAGAAAATATCCTCTACATTTGATAGCGGATATTTATATATGCATTTTACAACATTTTCCATGACGGTGCATTTCATAAACATCAGCGCACCAGGGCGTCCTAATTACACACGCACTGCGACATGTGATTTTTTTTTAAGTTGTTGAATTTAATATTCCTAGTGTTGCTTTGAAATTCAATGGGCCGATGTGTTTCATATATGACCGCATTGGTGCGGCATTATCACCAGCACACTGGAATACCGAAAAATTAAAATTAAAAAAAATGCAGAAGCTATTTTTCCCTAAATTGAAAAAAGGGAAGCAATTTTAAGTTTGAAAACTAATTCTAAATAGTGTTTAAAAGCAAAAAACCTAAACATTAATTCATTCTTTTGCCAAAAAAATTTAGGGGAGAGTTTTGGAAGAGAGACTTACGTGGAAGGAGTTTGGAGCAACTGGATTATTCTGAGGATCGAAATTTGTTAGGCATGGTGAATCAAACGAAACCCTACATAGTAAAAATTTCAAGTATGTAAATATTGTTGTTGATGTTATTATCTTATTTAGATTTTAACTAGATTTAGAAAAAAAATTCATACTTACCTTCAATGTTGCAACCCTTATTTTTCCGCTGCATCTTTTCGTTTTATGTGGTTGCAAAATTTTACATTAGGGTTTAAATCCCTTTATTTTTATACACAATTATGATTTCTCCTTTTAGGTATTTTAGATTTTTTGAGCTTGTGATTATATATAGAAAGTGTAGGGTGAGATGGGGCCACTTTTTGGGTCAAATATGTAACCTTCTTAGCCCTTGTAAGTTTTGTTTTTTAATTTTCAATTAAAAAATGCATGTGTCAATATCGGTGTGTTTGTATTACAGGAATGCATCAGTGGGGGTATAAAGAAAGCGCACCAGATACGATATGCAACACGATATTTTATTTTATAAAAATGCAAAAACCATTTTTTGTTTCTCGGTTCTTTGTTCGCGGCGCGTTTATACGAATATCACACCATTGATGACAAGAACACATCATTTTTTATTTTCATAAAAATTTAAATCATTTTCAGCCGTTCACAGTCCACCTATGTTGATATAACGCACCGGTGTGTTTATGTACATACACAAACCAAGGCATTTTATGTGATAAAGCACATCGATATTAGACTTATTTTATTTGTTGAAGGTTTGCAATTAATTTGTATAATATATTGATATATTATGTATTTAATGGGACAGGTTGTTTATTGATATAAAATGCATGGTATGAGTTCAATGAACAACAACTTTAGTCAACATGATGAGAGCACATCCAAAATTACAAAGAAGGAAAGTGATTTTAATTATTTTTTGGTTTTTAAATTAATCTGTTTGAATTATTTGTAAAGTTAACTAATATGTATTGGTTAATGTGTGACATGCAGATCCAAAAAATGAGGAAGCTTGATAATATTCTTACCAATATAAGTCCAGAAGAGCGTAAAACGTTGATGGAAAAGTTGTAGAGAGATGAATTAGGTGAATACAAAATAAGTCAATATGAGTTATTTATTCAAATTTGAGTAATAATGTACTTAAGAATATTCACTAATATGTTTCAAATAATCTAATTCACGTATGTTGAATGCTATGTAGGGACTGACAACAACAAAATTCAATGTCATCATAAGAAAAAAAATTATGGAAGATGCAAATGATGATCAATTGGTCCTTACCTCATATGGAGTGGTGCTGGAAGTTAATAGAAGGGGAAATAATTTTATAAAACTATGAGGGATATGGTGGAAAGAACATAGAGACATACTTTTAATTTAGAATACAAAAACAATCAAATGATTCAAAGAATCAAGTCATATGTAAACTACAAGAGTTGTTCCCAGAGAAATGGTCGATGAGACTTGTCAGAATTGCAATAGAAAAAACATACAACAACAAAAAAAAAATCATTCAAAAAGTAATATTCCTAAACATGTTTATGTAAAATATGAATCTAGAACTACTACAAAGCGTCATTCCTTCAATAATTTTAATTCTGCTAAATTTATTTTTCATATCAACAGAAAAATAGTTTAATGTCATTTTACATTTCCAGGAAGATTATGAAAATCCCAAAGGGTGAACGAGGTGATATGTGAAATGTGCCAGCAGGGATGTCCAAAAATATGTACAAGGAGATGGTCAAGGAAATGGACATAATTGCATCACAAGAGGATCCATATCAACGACAACGTGCTTCAAATGTATGAAATTATTGATTTTTAGGATTATGTACATATCGTTAATTAATTCAACATTAAATATTAATTTTCAATTGTTTTGTTGCAGAAAATAAAACAAAATGGAACCCAGTCAGTATAGAAGATGGGATGACAAGGAAAAAAGGGGTTGATAGCAAAGTTTGTGAGTATTTGTGATTTCCTTATAAGAAATTAAGATTTCGTACTAGTTGTGATTTGTATATTTTTTTTGTTTTCATTGGAAATCCTCGGATGTATTGAAACATATGTTAACATACAAAGAGGAGCCATCCGAAGAATTAATTGACACTGGGTTAACCCAGGGTTGTGAGTATATGTTGGCATATCAAAAATTAATAGTAGATTTTGTAAGTATCTATATTTTTTTAATTCTCTCATTCCATAATTAATAAAAAAACAAAAATCCTTTATATTAAATCTATGATTAATGTCGGGGCCTAAAACTTGTAGGAAACAAAGTATGGAGTGGAACCAACATAAGACTTGTTGATAGCATGCATGATATTTGGTCTTTAAAGAGTGTGTATCATTCATGACTCAATTATTTCTATAGCACCTCACTTTTCAATTTACATTCATGTATGCTATGTAATTTATTTTTCATTTTTCCTGGAAATATAGCACCTCACTCGAGCACCAATAACAGTTCCAGCGAAGAATGATGATCCATATTTAATTTTGATGTTAATGCAACCTGTTGTAGCTTGCTGTATATTTTGAAATATTTGTTTGTGAAAATCAGGCATTTTGTATAATAAGGTACTAGACATAGTATCCAAATTGAAAAAAAATGGGTTACCAATAAGTGTAACAATTACATGCATGCATTTTGATTATTGTTATCTCTACATTGTCCTATTTTGTATGAAAAAGGCATTTTTATTGATATATAATAAATAAATAAAATTATTCTATTGCATTCTTCAATGTTATTGTCAAATATTACATGTGAAATGGTACATTGGTAATTAAATGTATGGATGATTAAATATTACAATAGATGCTTGCATTTATGATATACAAAATTAATCCAAACAAACGCAATAATTTAAATTGAAATGAATAGTACTATAAAAAAAACTTTCAATTTCAGATGAATAATGGAATTAAAAAAGTGAAAAAATATAATATATATATTTGGCTACAATGTTAGTAGCCACTATTCAAAGAATCATATGTGGTGCTTTTGATAACTGATGTCTTACCAGTGTGCCTACCCAAACACTACACACCGGTGCGTTTATGTCAATGACAGGCCCGATACTCCAATGTAAATTAAACACACTGCTAAATTTTAAAAATAACAATGTCCACATGCCAGACGGATTATCTAGTGTGTTTTCATGTTTTAATCACATCGATGTATGTCAGTGGTTTATACGCATCGAGAACTATCAAAGCTCATACAAACCTATGTTTTTTTGTGTTTAAGCACTCTGGTGCATTCGAGTTGTTTAAATGCACCGGGTTGTTTTGATAGTTTTCAAGAACCGATTCCTTTGACAATGAAATGCATCGATGTGCTCTGATAAATGGACATCACTGGTAAAATTTAGAAATATTAAAAATTATCGAGTGCGTATGATGTAACATATCGCATTGGTGCATTTATGTTGTACGTAAGCACCTATGAGTATAATCTATAAGCAGGAACCGATGCATCATTGAAATTTGGTTCTTTCTCGCGCTCATTCTATTTGAGTGCATGTAATGTACCAATCATATTTGATTGTACACTAACTGACTCTCCTACAAGACTTAAGGGAAAACAATGAACACTAGTGACTTGAATAGCTGTAGGAAGGCAATTTCAAATAACTATAGAAGGAATTAGGATCATTCTAACTGAGATATACTTTGCAAAATTTACTGGGACCATTAATGTTTCAAATATTAGCTAGTTTGAAGTCTACTCCAAGGCTCCTGGGCACCCCAAGATATGCAAACTAGAACTTCAACTTGGAACTACCTTAGAACTAGTGGTGAATTATTTCGACTCGGGAAAGATTAAAAACATCAATTGACTATTAAATATCAATTTGGGTTCATTCCAGCAATTTTGAGGAATTTTTGGTGAGGTTTACAAAGAAAACAAGCAAAAATGTCTCCTGGGACTACACAACTAGTTCAACTTCAGGATTTCCCAAACATGGAGAGAAAGCTCTGAATTATTGGTTTAATACATGGAATGATTTTTTTTTACATGTTAAGTCATAGCAGCAACTAAAATAAATCAATTTGTAGTTGTAGAAGTTCATCTATTGCTCAAATACTGAAAACTAGTTATTTTCCATGGCAATCTAGACTAGGTGCAAGAATTGATATGAAACTTAGATTTATCTTTATTAAATATATTGAATGGATTTCATAGGTTCAAAATTACATTAATGAAATCCATCAAAATCTGAAATACATCTCATATAAGTCTCAGGAAAGAAATACATGAGAAGAAGAATTATCCATCATAGAAAGACTAGGAATCATCATGATTTCGAATGGGAGGATTCTCAATCTCTACAAACAAGATTGAACTTCACTGGATCAAAATTTAGGACCTACAATAAAATCAATTATGAATACTGGATTTCATCATCCTCCCAAAAGAATCAGGGGCACATCTCCCAAGTCAAAGAGGAAAAATGCTCTCAATCCAATTCTCAAACTACCAAAAGATGGGCAAGTGGTGCAAACACCTTCTTTTATAGATTTGAGGTGACTTGTGGAAAAAATAATATAGGATAATGCGCCCTCATGGAGTGGATAAGGATAGCTTTCTTTCAAGATTTTCTTTTTTTCTTTTCTTTCTGCCTTTGCTTTATCCTGCTTTTGATTTTCTATTCTTCTTTTCTGCATTTGACTTCATTTTCCTGCTTTTCAGCCTTATCCTACTTTTCCTACTTTTCTATCTTATCCTGCTTTATGCTTTTCTGGCTTATCCTTCTTTCTACTTTTGTCTGCTTTTCTTCCTTATCCCGCTTTATGCTTTTGTTAGCTTTTCTACTTTATTCTGCGTTTCCTGAGTTTTACTATTTTTCTACCTTGTGCCATCTTTTCGTTTCTTTTTCCCACTTTCCTAGCTTTAATTGCTTTCATCTTTTCTTATTTTGCAAGCTATATATTGGTAAAAAATTATCCTCTAGCATCCCCTTGTGGATCATTATCTACTTTATTTCATTAAGATAAATATTTATTGATGAAAAATAACTTCTATCAAGTACATCTCAAACTTAAGGAGATGATATTAACAACTACTAATTAATTAATGCCTTGTCTTTCAAAATTAACCCCAAGTATATGAAACTTTCTCCTCAACCCAAGGGATTGATTGGGTTGGAAACTCAATCCATTTATCATCAATCATGGGATATGACAGTCCTCCCCTCCCAATATTGCTTATCCCCAAGCAATTTCAAACTTGGATGTTGTGAGATGTGTTCTCCTTCCCATGTAGCATCCTCACTAGGAAGCCCTTCCCATTGCACCAAATATTATTTAATACTTTTGCTTCTTAGTTTTTTTTCTTGGACCTCCAAAATATTCTCTGGAACTAACACCAAATTTCCCTTGTCATCAAGGGCAGGCAACTCTTTTGAAACTTTAACTTATTTCCCTATTGCCTTCTTCAAACATGACACATGGAAAACATTGTGAATTTTTCTTTCTAGAGGCAATTATACTTCATATGCTACTTCACCAATATTCTTTAGGACTTTGTATGGACCATATAACCTCGGTTGTATATTCTCATCTCCCTTATACTTCAATGAGTATTTTCTATAGGGCCGCAAATCAAATAAACCAGATCTCCTTCTTAGAAGGTTTGCTCCACTCTTTGCCTATCTGCATTAACCTTTTGTCTATTTTGTGGTACTAGAAAGTTGTCCTTGAGAGTCCTGAGTATGTATTGACTCTCTTGGATCCAATCCTTTTCCTTATATGTCTTGTAATCACCAAATATCATATCAAAAAAAGTGGGTGCATCATATCCATATAGGGCCTTGAATGGTGACATTCCAATTGATAGATGAAAAGTGGTGTTATAACAAAACTCTCCCAGATGAAGCCAATGTTGGATTCATTTTCCAACAATACATCATTTATTTGGCTTAACATCCTAATTTACCACTTATCCTAATTATTTTGACTCAATTATGTGCTTACATAATCAACAAACATTGGTTTCAGTGAACTAGGCCTCCTCCTTCATTTGGGGAGTCAACTGGTCCATCAATATCAGTTAATTGGGCCTCCTCCATCATTCGAGGATCCAATTGGGGTGATTTGCATAACTAAAGTGCCCTACTTAGTCCAAATGACAACATTTATTATTATATTCAACTAACTACAATCAGAAAGGCACCCTCCTATTCAATTTGACCTAATTTTGGGCAATTTCACCTAAAAATCAGTTAGCTGAAGTCAGAAAGGCACCCTCCCCTAATTTTTGGCATTCAGTTGAGTTATGGATTTAGTTAGACAGTTTTGAAGTCTATTACAGCCAATTACATGGTAGTAAAGTGGTTAACTGATGTGTTGAGTGGTGTTAACTGACCTGTAAGCCACTCTCATGCATTCAATTCAAATGACCTCTCTAGGATTTGCATTGTTGGGCCATTATTTCCATTGTTACACATTGTCATCATATTCCGAGTTAATGATAATGCATGAACTACTAAAAACCTTTTACATCACATTTTTTACATACAATTTTCCGCATGAATCTCCCGTAGCTATTTTTCTTGTTCCATAGATATGTTGTGCTTGAATTTTACATGGTATGAGAGCCATGGAAGGACAAGGAAACTCTTATATAGATTTATTCCGATGAATATTGAACAATTTTTCTCAAAAATATTCCAACACTGCACCAGAAGCAGACATTTTTCCACATAAATCCTGAATAATTGTGCATCCAACTTGTCAAGCTTTCTTGATAGGCTATGTCGGGTGTGATGCAACTTTAAAAGTGCAGGTTGTCGACCTGAAGATTGTTTGTTTGTTTTTTACTGCAAGTTTCTCATAGCCTCCTATTGCATTCGCTATATCTAAGATGGACTCTTATTCTAACCATCTTCTTACTCCTTTCAACTATCATTAGTGGAAGGATGATATAGAGATAGCATTTCACTCCAAGGGACTCTACAGGGTTACTATGGGCACAAAACCAGAGCCTAATGCAGCTATAGAGAAGTCCAAGTTATTTAATAATCTTGATGAAGCTTATGGTTTCTTATGTCTCAATATTTCGAAAGACCTTATTTTCCATCTCAGTGGATTGAAGACTCCAAAAGAAGTATGGGAACAACTTGCCACACTCTTCAGCAAGCAGGATGGTATGCAGGCTTATTAGTTAGAGAATGATTTGATTTCCCTAAATCCTGATAATTTCAAAACCATGAATGAGTTTTTCACCAATTTCAAGCATTTGGTGCTTCATTCGAAGCAATGTGGTGTCGAGAAGAAATAAGATCAGTTGATTCTTTCTATCCTTTCAAAACTAGGAGCATATTATTCATTGTTTGTCTCTACCTTTCATTCAAGAAAAATCACCATTCTGAATTGGAAGATGCCATCCTTGAATGAATTCATCGAGTCCTTAACAAAAGAGCATGCAAATATTGTTTAGATGGGGACCATGAGATCCTCCAAAGATCAAGCCCTACTTGCTGGAGGACCCAAGGCTTCAAATGCTAAAGGAAATCAAAAGAAGAAATAGAAGACCAAGTTTGATAATCCCAAGAAAAGGGAGAATACCAAGCAGTCATATGAGCCCTCGGGTTCAAGAAAAGACAAGCAAAAGGGAAAGGAGAAGACAAAGTGTTCTTAATGTGGTAGGGGATTTCATCCTGAAAGCTCATGCATGAAGAAGGCTATTGATCAGATGGTCCTTCTCTTGGAGAAGAAAAATATCACTCTTCCAGATGGCGCAAGGAAGAAGGAAAATGGAGACTGAAATGATCATCCAAAAAGAGGTCATGCATTCATGGAAAGTGTTTCAAATCCAAAATCTCTTGTCTCTTGTCATAGATTCATGAGCTTCGAATCACATGGTTGCAAGAAAAGACTCTTTCTCATATTGGCCTTCGACAACTGCATCTCCATCCACATGGGAGATGATTCACACATTTCATCGAAAGGAAAAGGTACAATCCATTTAGAACATGGAATTTTTCAAAATGTTATCTATGTTCCTTCTCTAGCTTCAAATTTGATTTATGTGTATCAAATGACACATACTGGTTTTCCCAAGAAGGTTTTATTCATCCCTAATTGTTGGTGGGAAAAACTACCCTATAGTAAGGAAACAGATACTATCAACTGAAAGGGGGTGACAGGTAAGCATACTAACTATGTTATAGAGATGTTTATGAATGGAAATAGGTTATAGGTCTTGAGAACATACCTTTTGAATGAAATTCGATCCGAGCTCTTATTCGATCTTGCACTCGATCCTCAAATCAACCTCCCCTTCAATAAACCTGCAATACAAGTACCTTTCTCAGCGTATCTTGGATAATATATAATGATGAAATGGATAAAGCAATTTAAACATCAAATACTAACCAAAACAGATCCAAACAAGTACATAACTTAATGAACACTTAGTTTGGGACAAGAAAAATGCTTCAACCTTTTATTGTCAAATGAAAATTGATGATACAAAGTATACCTGACTTTGTAAGATGCTCCTGCAACCTAAGCCTGGGCTCCTGCTCTTCTCTGGCTTGGATATCTTCCAGTACAACCTCCTCCAATGCAAGCTTCTCTTTTAAAAGTCTCTTAATAGCATTCATGTCTAACCCCTCTCTTCATTCCTCCTTGTATTTATAAGACAAGGGAAGCAGTTCAGGTCGAGAGATGGTTATGGAGGAAGTTGGGGAAGTTGGGAAACCAACTGCAACTAATCCTCTTCATGAAATTAATTATTTTTTAATCATGTTTTGAGGTGTACGCTACTATTTCTCAGTGGCGTAGCGCCCAGGGTGCTACTATAGTGTTTTTAAACTAGTGCTCAGCACTTTTTAAATGTTGAATGCTACTCTATTGAAGAGGAGTAGCGCTCATGAGGCTTGAGCGCTACTATTGTACACTAGAGTAGGGTAGAGGCGCTAGTCAATTGAAGTAGAGTAGCGCTCATGTCTCAAAATGACATTTTTTAGGGTTTTTCCAGCTTGCAAGGAGGTGGAGTAAGTCAAGGTCTCATCTAAGATCAACATGCTCCTCCATCCAAGTTATTCTTTTGTGTGATCAACAGCTCAAGGTGATCACGGATGGAGAGGTGCAAGTTTGACCTATAACAAATGCCCCCCAATGTGTGAGGTCAGAGGGAAACGATGGTTGAAATACATTATAATCCAAAGCCAGAGGAGGAGTAAGGAACCGCGGAAACAAGTCACAAGAACACCTGAAACAAAGATCAAGGTCAGCAAGTAATTACATTCTTTACATCATATAGATGTGTAGTGTGATACAACATGATCTCTGATACATAACAAGGATATGTATATATAGCATGGCCACTTAGAATACAAGCGTGGATCCATGTCAAACTGAGAGATCATAGCCATAACAACAAACTGGATCTATGTCTCATGGAGAGCCGAATATAAGTGAGGCTCAGTCTTGCGCAACTTGGGTGATAACATAATGAGGTAATGTCATCCAAAATACCAAGGTCTTCATCCAAAACAACCCGAGGTACAAACCCTAACCATGTGAATAGATGAGCTGATAGTCGAACATGGGGGGTATCGTTTGATTACTAGGCATTGATGTATACCGTTAACAAACATGAGGACTTCCACCGATAATGATGATGGGGCCCAAGGTACCTAGTACGATCCAACAAGTGTGAATAGATGGACTTGGAGTTGAACACTTGGGGATCCTATTGAAGAAGAGACATTGATGTATTCTCAACATTCAACAGCGAGAAAAATTGCCACTGGTGATTGAAATCTCCAAGGTACTAACCGAAACTCTAAACTTCATTCCCAGAGCAAAATGAGTTGATGTCAATGGGAAGAAGTCCGTTGGAAGGGAGGCCTTAAGGCATCCTCCATCATCCAACTCGAGGAACACTCAACTGGTATGAGCTGATATGGAGTAATATGTAACAAGACTGACACTAGGATGGCCGACACATGAGGTCAAGGTAAACTACAGAATGACCGAGACAGGGTATATCCTTGAACAATGAGCACAACACAAAGCGAATCAGGCAGTTTCTGACATAATGGGGTAAATGATAAGCCTAAAATGTAGGAGACATTATCAGACCCTCCATATGGTTGGAAGAATAACCAACCAGGGGAGTAAACAACTCGAAGATCAGGTTCACCCTGAGGTTAAAAACTAAACCCAACCGACATGATAGACTCAATTAGGTGCTGTGTTCAAGGATAGAACTTGACTGAGCTGCCTTTGACATTGAAGATATGACACATCTTTCCCATCCCTTATTCTTTTTTGATAAAAGAATACCTTTCTTGTTGTTTTAATGAGTCCAAGAAAGAATGAAAACTCAATAAATCCAACCATGTAAAAATTTTAACGAGCCCATGGGAGGAAGACTCAGGACCTTCTTCATTGTTTACAGAGTTTGAAGAAGAGATAGAAGATTACTCTATATTACTGATCTCTGGATTTTAATATCGAGCCGAGATCTATTCTTGCTCACTGGTGTTTTCAATTTTAAGGAGTTTGAAAAACTTAAACAATAACTCCATATAGCTGCTCATGGATTTTAGTATCGAGCCCGGATTGGTCTATAATCGGCGGTGTTTTCTTGTTTATAGAGTTGAAAAACTTAAACAATCCTCTACTTACCCTCTCGTGGATTTCACATCGAGCCCGAGTAGGTAAATGATCGCTTGGTATTTTCATGTTTAGAGAGCCTAAAAACCCTAAAGAAGGGCTCCAAAAGGTCCTTTTTCATGCAATTAGTCTCCTCCCCCGAAAAAGTATAAAACAAAGGAAGAAGAACTCTTCTAGCGCATACAGAAGTATACCTAGAGTATACCTTTTCTGTAGTTAATCCACCTAGGCCCGGAAAAGAGGTAATTCTATACCTAAGTGGATGAGGCTTCAAATACTTTAACGAACTTGAAGAGGTCAAGTCTGCTCAACAATCTTGTTTAGGTTTAAATAGTCCAAACAAGAGCTTAAAATGACTTAAAGGTCAGCTTCTCAGATCATATCTTTATAATCTGCCAAAACTAGGTCTTCAACAAAATATTAGTAACCGCGACAAAAATTTCGAATGATATATGAATTTGAACTATTAACTAGTTAACAAGGTCTAACATTGAGAAATTTAATCTTAGGAGATCAATCCTACAAAAATTCAGTGAAAAAATGAAAATCGGATAAGTGAAAATTAGTATTGCACCATGTGTATGTATTAATTGATTAATTAGGTCATTTTAGTAAAATTTGAAACTATAGAGAATTAAACAATGGTGGGTAAAAATTAAAATCCATTTCAATATATATAATTTCATTTTAAAACTCAATTTCCAATTTGTTTTTGTAGGGTAAAAATTTGGGGCAAACTTTGCACTTTCAAATCTCTGTGGCAATCGATTCGAGCACCCAATCACCGTTCTTCTTCCACCAAGTAAGTTAGAATCCTCCCAACTTGCATTTCTATGGTTTAGTTTTCAATTTTTGAGCCCAAAAATGCTTGCCAGGAAATGCTCACATCGTTTAGTGCACGGGTGCTACTGTGTAACAAAAGCAGTAGCGTGTGAAGGAGATGGGCGTTACTATGCTCACATAGAGTAGCACCCACACGTTACTGTGTATTGTAGACAGTAGTGCTCAAGCCTAAAAATGAAAAAACAAGCGCTGAGGACTGAAAAAATTGTCATTTTTTGTGCAGGATGGTTCTTCAATGGAGGGAGAGGGAACATGAGGACATGGATAGGTTGGCCATGCAAGACCCAACCACTCTCCATGCTCTCAGAAGATGCGGTTTGTTGAAGTTCTACTGAACCGTACATATGAGGGCCCTAAACAAATTATTTTGAAGACTTGTTTAGTACTGGGATGTGGATACCAATACCTTTGTCATCTGAGGGAAAACTTTGGAGCTTACAGTTGATGACATTTACTTCATTACTGATCTCTCACGGAGGGGAGATGTAATAAATTTGAAAGGGTCTTCTCATGTGGGCATAAGGTCGGTGCAAGAGTACTTGAATACATATTGTGTGGCAGGAGCTGAGAAATCAGGAAGCCAAATCTTGATTTCTACCATTGAAGGCCTCCCCTTGAAGGTGATTGTGAGTATGATTAACCGAGTGGCAGGTAGTGCCTCACTACACCTAGCTTCCAAGCACTCTATGCATGTTGGTGTACAATGCTTGCAAGGTCATGTATACGATTGTTGTACTAGTTTACTGGTGAGCATGAAAGCTCAACTGACAGGTTGCAAATCCGGAAAAATGAAGAATTTTGGGTATGGTAGCATTTTGTGTACTTTCTTCTTCGAGAGGATTCCTGCTATTAGCTTGGGGATGCCTCTACCTTATGTTAACCCTCGTGATCCCAAACTAGGCCGTTGGGGTGACATATTGCTCCGCCAAGGTGGTGAGGAAATTCACTACTATTATCATATTGATGATTTCTGGGGGTGGTGGGAGAGGGAAGTGCCCGCCTTCGAGCCATTTTGATATGCTGAATTGGATTTCCGCCATGATCCAGAGCTGGCGCTTCCTCCAGGTGGAGCCTGGGGAGCTATTGGTATGTTTAATTTTGAGAATTATTTAATTTTTTCAAATTTTTCAAGTATTTGATTTTTATGAATGAATTTTGAAGTATTAAACAAGTGTCATATGCAGACATTGGGCCTGTCCATCCCAAGGGACATCCTACCATCTTCGTGAGGCCAGTTGATATTGCTGCAGCAGATGCTATGTTGGGGACCATAGAGAGAAAAGTGAGTCGATTGAATCATGATGTTCCTGCATGCCGTATAGATCAAATACCTATTGATATGCAGGAATATGTAGTTGGGGTGCCCCCAGCATGTCTTAGAGTTCTAGGGAAGGTAGCTAGGCTAGTCATATGTTATCGCAATGCAGTAGATGATGATGAGGCCCCTCCTTCTCCATAAGAGAGGGATACATTCTATGTATATTTTTGAGGCCACTGTGCCCAGTTTTGTACCTTTATGACATGACTTGATATACTTGTGATCCAAAACTCATATAGTTTTTGATACAGTATCGGTTATTTACATGTGTATGTGTTTGAATTTTATGTGTGCAATGTTGTTTATGAAAGTGTATGATACAAATGCCAATATAGAACATAGTTTGCCAATGCATCAGCTAATGTGTTTAAATTTCTTGGAATGTGTTCATATATAATAGAATCAAACTGTCTTTCCAATAGTCTAACTCGCATAAACTGACGTAGCAATCCAGGATCTCTAATCTGGTAGACACCCGTTAACTGAAATACAATTAGTTGTGAGTCAAGTCTTACCTCCAAATGTGAAATGCCATGACTTAGAGCATCTCGGAGAAGTTATATAACTGCACTGTATTCAGCCACATTATTCATGGTGGGACCCAAACAAACCCCCCCCCGAAGAGACAAGTTGGCCAGTGGGTGAGTAAATGACCCAAGCTGCTGAAGCCAACTGACGGGTGTGGCGACTGGCGCCATCAACAAATCCTAAGAAGTGTTCGGTCGACATCTGGTACATGAAACGAAAACACACATAAGATTAACTAACAAAGATAAATGAAAACTATCTCTACAAAAATATACAGCTATGTTACAAGAAAAAGCATGACTACCTAAGCATAATACTTTTTCAGGTAGGTTTGATGCCTAGATCCTCCTCGTGAGGTCGGGAAAAGATGTCACGGAAATCACGGAAAATATTGGTATACGGAATGATCTCATCGAGATAACATCTCGTTTCAATAAAAATGTTTTCGGTGACCCCAAGTGCAGTGAAACTGTTGACCAGAAAGGTATTCAATCTATTCTCTTCAACAAAACCAACTTGTGAAGTAGAAGTGAAATCAACATTTCCACTAGGTGTCGGATAAAACTCGCCTCTCTCTATCAAGTTAAGAAAAGGAATCAAGAAGGACCTGGGATCTATATGTTCACGAGGATGGTCCAGGTTGGTCATAGCTTCCAAAATTTCCTCCTTAGAAGGTAAAGTAGTATCCAAACTGTCAAGAGAGTGGGTCGGGTCGAGTGACTGAGCAGCAACACAATCCATATTTGACTCAACAGACACCAATGGAGTCGATATATGTTCTGTTGTAGTTTGATATGAGTCCAAGTGGGTTACTTTTGCAATAGGAGTAGGCACAGAGGGTTCTGAATTAGTTGGGAGAAACCCAGGATCAGTTGTTAAACTGGCCGTGGAAATTTCAGACGATGAACATCCCTCAGAACCAACAAATAAGGTAGGAGCTGGTAGGTCAAAAGCGCCAATTAATGACCCATAAATTCCTCCTCCTAAACTCTCACTAAACGGGGCAGTTTGATCAACTAAGGGAATTGTGGTCTCTGAAGAAGTCTGGTTGTTTCTCTAAGTGAAAGAAAGCTGATCGAATTTAACGACCTTACCTTCAAATGGGAACATAACAACTCGAAAAACTGCCGATGCAATAGCTCACATGGCATATGTCCAGCTCCTGCCTAATAACATGTTGTAATCAAGCAGAGCGTCCAGAACTTCTACTTCTACAACAACTGTCTTACCGGCCAATGTGACATCAAATGATGGAAAAACCCTGTGTGGATGGAAAGTCCTGCCATCAAATGCAGTAAGTAGTGTGTTAGAAGGGGCTAACCCGGGAGAACCCAAAGCTTTCCAACAGGAAATTGAGATTGCACACGTCTACGCACGCTCATCTATGACAACTCATCTAATGGTCATTGGGCCATGGACGACTTATGTCTGAAGAGCAATGTGGTACGGCAACCAGTATTTGATATCAGCCATATCAAATCGTGTAGACATGTTAGTGGATTCCATACTTCCAATAGCTGCAAGAAGTGCATTTCATTGTAAAGGACAACTTTGCAAGACTTCTAAGGTAGACATGGCACAAGGGGTCTGGGCTAGATCTTCAACCACATTGTATTTGGAGGCGGCCCAAGTGTTGGGGTTGTACGATTCCCGTTTCAAGACACCTTTCGGAATCTTGGGCATTGGGTCCACAGGTATGTGGAGTGGAGTGGAGGATTCTGGAATCTCTTTATCCTTTTCCTGTGCGTCCGAGATATAATTCCTGGCTCTTGTTTGTAAGAGTGCATCCAAATTAACCATGTTAATAAAATTTTGATCAACGAAAGCATGTGTAGTGCCCCCGGTGTTGGAGGTGCCAGAAGCTGAGCTCTGCCCCTTAGGGAATGGATCTTTCAGTACGGCAGGTTTCTTTTCTTGTAATAGCTTATGGGCTTCTTCAAGCAGAGGGAATTGGTGAGTAAGGTGATCCTGCTTGCAAAGTTTACAAGGGAAATTAACCTTCTTTTTCTCTTTATTACCCTCCTCGGCATTCTCTTTTTTGGGCTTCTGATGGTTCCCCTCTCCTTTCTTGCCCTTCTTTTTGTTATTGGGCTGTCGAGGACCCTTTTGATGATTCTGAACCTGGTTGACAGATTCAGAAGTAGAAGGAGAGGTTGTGATGGAAGAAACTTCTGCAGTCGATTGTTTGACAGATAAGGCATGAACCTTTTTGGTCAATGCTTCGAAAGTTGCAGAGTCAACTGAACCCACTATGCCATCAGCATGTGGTCTAGGTTTAGGTCTACTCAGATTGGTATTCGATTGTGGTGCATCAAGTATGATCTCATACAGTAACCCAGATTCTGCGTAAACAAGATCTAACTGCTGGGTCCGTAGGATGGCTTCCTCCTTGTTAGACACTCCAGAAGTAGCTACTTCCTTAGAAATGTAAGGAAGGAGTGATTTCAAATACCACTCAAGAAGGAATTCTAGAGGTATGTTGGCTTTAATGAGCCTCTTCCATATTCGCCACTCCTGAATGTGATCAGATAAATGAGTGGCTTTATTTTTCCTAAATGTAGACAAAAGGTCTGTTCCGGCATCATACCGAACAAGAAGCTGGAAGTGATTCAAAAATACAGTCGCGAGATCCCCAAAATTAAATAATGTAGCTGTAGGTAACTCAATGTACCATTTGGCTGCAGCACCGGTTAAAGTCCTTTGGAAAAGTCTCAACCTAATGGAATCTTCATTTAATGAGTTCAAGGAGCACCATAAATGGAAAGTAGTGACATGGTCACCAGGGTCCTCACCCGTTTTTCCTTCGAACTTTGGAATGTCCGAAGGTAACTTGGTAGGAACTGGTGGCCATGTAGCGTTATGATACACTAGATCATTGGTCAACTTGGAAAGATCAGTCAAATTTAAAGTTGCCAGAAATGGTAAACGAGTCCTGCAAGATGGTACTTGATAAGATGGGGTCGCAAAGGGGGAACCACCCATAGTTTGACCTGTGAACTGCTGGTAGGGGTTGCCCCCAGCCGTTTGCTGGTAGGGGTTGCCCCCAGTCATTTGTTGGTAGGGTTTTCCCCTAGCCATCTGTTGGTAGGGGTTTCCCCTGGCCATCTGTTGATAGGTGTTTCCCCCTACCATCTGCTGGTAGGGGTTTCCCCCTGCCATCTGCTGGTAAGGGTTGCCCCCTGCCATCTATTGTTGCACGAAAGTATTATTTAAATTCCCCCACCCATATGAAAGTGGGTTAGTGCTCTATGGGTTCGTGCACTGTGGCTGGGTGTTAGCCCCGCCATATTGCTGGTTAAAAATGTTACCCCCTCCTTTTGAAAATAGGGAAAAAGGGACGTTTCCTATAGGTATATTACCTTGATTCATGTTGGGACCTGCAAAGGTATTAAAACCAGTAGTAGCTGATGTAGACGGTGCGGTCATGGTACTCATGATAGGCACAGTCACAGAAGCACTTGGCCCTACAGTAGGTGTGGAAATCCAAGTACTGGGTATGTGATATGACGGTTGAGTCACAAGAGGTGGAACTAAATTGGCTGTACTGCTAGGTCCAAAAGTAGGTGTAGAGGTAGATGCCATAGTTGTTGAACTCGACATACCTAACGCGCCACTATTAAAATTGAAGGACGGAGTGGACACAGAGGTTGTCTGTGCCAAACTTGGTGTAGTAGTAAGAGGAGGATTTACAGTATTAGTGTTCATACCTATGGTGGGAGTTTATGGAACTCCCTGTTCGCCTCCCAGATTAATCATAAAATGCTCAGGTGGGAAATTATATGCACTATAATCGGGCTGCTGGAAACCAACGGGTAATAGAAGCAGATTTCTAAGATTAGTGAGAGGAGGATTAAAGGGAGTACTGTACTCCACGGAAGTGAGATCTTCAATCTCAACTGAACTAAAATGTCGCTGATATGGAGTCCCCGGTTGTGGTTCCTCAGGAACCTCTATTTCAGGGTTTTCTGTTGCAGTTTGTAGTTCTTCAGGAAACTCAATTTTAGGTGGTAGTTCCTCAGGAATTTCTATTTCAAGATTTTCCATTGTAAAAAGTTCCTCAGGAAGTTCTATTTCAGGATTTTCCATTGTAAAAAGTTCCTTAGGAAGTTCTATTTCACCAATGGTTTCCAAAGGAACACTAGGGTCTACTTGCTGTCATCTAGCTGGCGGTAGTGGTTCTGTTCTAAATGGCGGAAGGTTTTGCAACCTTCTCGATCTACGTAGTTCTTGGTTTTCCACGATTATATATAAAAATAAAACTAGAAAACCTAGTGGCCACTAAGACTAGGGGGAAAACATCACACCAACTAAAAAGTCCTAAGTATGCAAACCAATCAAACAAGATGCCTTCCGGAGAAGAGTTTGGGATGATGAGTGCCCAGAACAGATCAACGAAGGATGAAGAACAGTTACCCAGGGTCCACAATACAATGACTAAGGGTGCAAGCGCTGGAATCACCCAACTGCCCTCCCAAAGACCTACAAGGGATTTCCTCCCACGTCTGTCCTAGGTACAGCAGATATATCCTCCGCTGTCACCTGTGTATGAACCTATGGTCAGATACTAAGGATACCACAACACTGAAAAATCCTGGGGGAACAGTCTTTGGTCGAATCAGAAGGCGTGGGTAGGGTAATTGAGCCCGAAAGTCAAAAGAGTCCCCAAATGCGATCCAATCCTAGTATATGCTCGAAACAGAAAGTAGGAGGAGTATTCCCAACAATCTGATCTCACAAGACCTACTGCATAGATCCCAGGTAAGCTTTGAATGAAGTGGGTTTACCTGTGATAGTTGAACTACAATTTTTGCATAATGTGTGACCTTGGGTGGTTTAAGGTGATTTAAACCCAAGATCCTAACCAAGACTAGTTGGTGTAGTGTATCCCTAAAAAGAAAAAATTGTTGCTATTTAATTTTATTAAAGATTTTTAGGGCTGTTATTACTCAAAAGGTAGTGCGTTTGTGTGGCATGGTTGTAATAGAAAAGCAAAGTGCATACATTATAACTTTCGACAACAAAACTTTTTATTTTTTCATTTAATGTTCTTTCCAAACTGAAAACTGAGCAAATCTAATCAAATTTCTTTTTGTTTTCTTTTGAAATTGTAAACAAAATAACCTATGCTATCTTGTAAAAAATATAAGCCTCACTAACCCTAAGCTACCAATTTTTTTCTTTTTCTATTATTATAAACAAAAAAGAACTATAAACGTGGAAAGCAAATAATACTTATGTGCAATGTGTAAGTATGGCCAAAAATGGTTCCTAAGCTTATAGCTGTCGAAACACTATCTCAACAAAGACTTGTCCTACAGGTTTTTTGCAAAAGAAAAATCCTTCACACTTGGAAGCAAAGTGGAGAGAAAGCAAAGGAGAAATATACTCAAAACTGGGAATCAAACACAAGAGGACTGGCCCAAACATCAAACCCTAACAAGACCACTATGCCAAGCAAACGGTAGGCAAGCAAGCTAACAACCACCCTACTAACACAAGGACTGAGAAATCAATCAACCTAAAGCACTTTAAACACACTTGATACTGGAAAAGACAAAAATTCAAGGAAAGTTGGAACTCAACAAGTTCGGAAGACACCCCAAAGGCTCCAAAACAGACCAAACCTGAAAACAAAGGATAAGATAGGTAAAGAGCAAACAAGTGTTTCCACAAATCGTAAATGCAAAGCATAAAGGTTTGTAGGTCAGCAACACACAGTCAGGGCAAAAATAAGCAAGAGCGTTCACTAAGGAACAAAGCCTGGTCTTCAAAAAGAGTTATATATGGACCAAACATTCCACAAGTAAGCAAGCAATCTAAAGATGGCAAAAAGACTCAAAGAAAGGTTCTAAGATTCAAAGAAATGTTACAAACATCAAGTACCAGTCAAGGAGACCTAAAAGAAAGTTAGAAGACCACCCAAAAAGACAGAAAAATCAACCAAACAACCAATAGAAGGCTATAGGAATGTACCCTACTATGCAGTAGGGAAACTAGCGCTCCTGGAGAGATGGGCGCTACTATATGTATAGCAGAGTAGCATATGGGCGCTACTGTATGTATAACAGATTAGCGCTCAGGTCTTAAAGAATTAAAAACTGACTTTGAAAAGATGCAAAATGACTGAGTGAAGCAAAGATAAGCAAGTAGGGGGTACCTATAGGGTCTCTCAACAAATTAAAGGAGTTAAAATGGTTATGAGAAGACAAACAAGAAAGGTTTCGTAGAGCAGAAAAACAACTTTCCCCAGCGGAGTCGCCAGTTTGTTTGCGGGAAAAACTACCATATAGTAAGGAAACAAATACTATCAACTGAAAGGGGATGACAGGTAAGCATACTAACTGTGTTACAGAGATGTTTATGAATGGAAATAGGTTATAGGTCTTGAGAACATACCTTTCGAATGAAGTTCGATCCTAGCTCTTATTCGATCTTGCGCTCGATCCTCAAATCAACCTCCTGTTCGATAAACCTGCAATACAAGTACCTTTCTCAGCGTATCTTGGATAATATATAATGATGAAATGGACAAAGCAATTTAAACATCAAATATTAACCAAAACAGATCCAAACAAGTACATAACTTAATGAACACTTAGTTTGGGACAAGAAAAATGCTTCAACCTTTTATTGTCAAATGCAAATTGATGATACAAAGTATACCTGACTTTGTAAGATGCTCCTGCAACCTGATCCTGGGCTCCTGCTCTTCTCTGGCTTGGATATCTTCCAGCACAACCTCCTCTAATGCAAGCTTCTCTTTTAAAAGTCTCTTAATAGCATTCATGTCTAACCCCTCTCTTCATTCCTCCTTGTATTTATAAGACAAAGGAAGCAGTTCAGGTCGAGAGATGGTTATGGAGGAAGTTGGGGAAGTTGGGAAACCAACTGCAACTAATCCTCTTCATGAAATTAATTGTTTTCTAATCATATTCCGAGGTGTACGCTACTATTTCTCAGTGGAGTAGTGCCCAGGGCGCTACGATAGTGTTTTTAAACTAGCACTCAGCATTTTTTAAATGTTGAACGCTACTATATTGAAGAGGAGTAGCGCTCATGAGGCTTGAGAACTACTATTGTACACTAGAGTAGGGTACAGGCACTAGTCTATTGAAGTAGAGTAGCGCTCATGTCTCAAAATGATATTTTTTAGGGTTTTGCTAGCTTGCAAGGAGGTGGAGTAAGTCAAGGTCTCATCTAAGATCAACATGCTCCTCCATTCAAGTTGTCCTTTTGTGTGATCAACAGCTCAAGGTGATCACGGATGGAGAGGTGCAGGTTTGACCTATAACACTAAAGATGTTGAAATTTCTGATTTTAGCACCGGAAAACTCATTGCCACAGGCAAGGTAAATCATGCTACAAAAACATATGAATTTTCCCAATTTTTTCCATATTCAAATCCAAGTGCCCTTCTAAATCATGGAAATGAGGTTAGATGGCTATGGCATGAGAGGTTTGGACACCTTAATTACAATTATTTTCATCTTCTACAAAATAATTCCATGGTTGAAGTCCTTCCGAACATGAACTACTCAAAAGGGATATGAAAGGGTTGCATCATTGGCAAGCATCCTAAGTACAAGTTCGATCGAGAAAAATATAGGAGATCTTCTTGTATTTTTGGGATGATTCACAGTGAAATCAGTGGTCCATTACCAAATCCTTCCATGAATGTATCAAGGTATGTTCTCACATTCATTGATGACTTTTCAAGATTCACGTGGGTCTACTTTCTCAAGAACAAATCGGAAGTGTTTGAAAGATTCAAGAATTTCAAGGCTTATGTTGAGACTCCCACTAGGAGAGATATAAAATATCTTAGATATGATAATGCTGGAGAATATATAAAAAATGAGCTTCTTCAACTTTTTGCATAAAATGGAATCCAAATCCAACACACAGTCCGCTACACACCTTAGTAAAATGGTGTAGCCGAGAGGAAAAACTGAGCATTGAAAGAGATGGCTACTTGTATGCTTGAGTCGAAAGGTTTGGATTCAAATATTTGGGATTAGGCCATGAATGTTGTTACATAAATTCAGAACAAATTTCCATACTCATCCGTCAAAGGTACAACCCCTTTCAAATCCTACACTGGTCACAAGCCTGATGTGTCACATCTCAGGGTTTTCGGGTCCACTGCATGGGCTAGAATTCCGATTGAAAACAGAAGATATTTGGACCAAAAAAGTAATGAGTTCATACACATTGGATATTCTAAAGAATACAAAGGATAAAAACTCATGGATATCATATCCAAAAGAATATTCATCAAGATAAGTGTTCAATTTGAAGAACCGCTTCATGATCTACAACTAGTCGAGGAAGAAACTACCAAATTGGTTCCTCTTCCAAAAGAAGATTCTAGAGATGATACTGAAAGTTTATGTTCTTATATTTATGATATTATGTCTTATATTAATGAAAATTAAGAATCGGGTTCATATTCAAATCCAGATGGGTTCTAACATTGGGAATCCTGCCGATCTAAGAAGAACTCGAGTAGACTTTCAAATAACAGGTATGGCTCTTTCATATGATGATCCATTGATTTCCAATTTTTTTTTTGATGGTTGGTTCAGATCCCAAATCATACTACCATTCCCACTGATATTTAAGATGTAAAACCGCAATGGATGAAGAGTACAATTCTCTTCAGAAAAATGCAACATGGGAGTTAGTTTCTCTTCCACCTAGGAGGAAATTGGTTCAATGCAAATGGGTATACCGAACCAAGGTTTCTATTGATGGTTCGACCTGAAAATAAAAATCTAGTTTGGTGTCAAAAGTTTTCTCACAATTCCATGGTGTGGACTACACAGAAAATTTTGCACCGATTGCAAAAATGGACTAAATACGACCAGTTTGGGCAATTTCTGCATCCAAGCACTTGGAGGCGCACCACATGGATGTGAAGAGTGATTTTATTCATGGGGATATTAAAGAATAGATATACATGAATCATATTTAAGGTTACATATCATATTCGACACTTGTTTTCATATTAAGGAAATTTGTGTTTGGTTTAAAACAGACCCCAAGAGCATGGTATGGAAAGATGGATTCCTTTCTTCTGTCGCAAAAATTTGCGAGATGCAAATCAGATAAAAATGTGTATCTAAATAAGCATGAAGGTAATTTTCTGATCATTGTACTTTATTTTGATGACCTATTGATTACAAGAAGTAGTCTTGCTTCGATCGGCACAATAAAAACCGCTTTACACCAAGCATTTGATATGAGTGGTTTAGGCTTGCTGAATTAGTTTCTTGGTCTCGAGATCACTCATAATTTTTATGGGATCATGATTTATAAATCAAAATATTATTCTGGCCTGCTAAATAATTTCAATATGGAAGAATGTAAAGCGACACCATTCTCGTTTCTCTAACGAAACAGTCTTGAGGATGGTGATTCTACACCATTGGTGGATTCTACACTTTACCGACAATTGATTGGTAGTATTTTGTATATGACACACTCTAGGAATGATATTTATTATGCCATGAGTGCTATGTCAAGGTACATGTAGCAGCCACATGAGATTCACTGGAAGGAAGCCAAAATAATCTTACATTATGTTAAAGGTACGAGACATTTTGGCATTCACTATGTTGCGGATTCCGATCTTGACTTGGTTGGATTCACTGATTTAGATTGGGCGGGTGTAAAATTGATCAGAAGTCCACTTATGGATATGTTTTCATGATTGGAACATAACCTATTTTTTGGTCAAGAAAAAATCAAGCTGCCATTTCCTTATCATCAGCATAGGCAGAGTATCGAGGAGCAGTCAATGCTTGCATTCAGGCAGTTTGGTTGTAGGGTATTCTAGCATAGTTTGATATTGGTAGCACTACTTCTCCTGTCATTCTTTGTGACAATTAGAGTGCTATCAAGATCTCGACAGATCTGTTTTATAGATAGAGGACCAATCATATCAATATCCACATGCACTACATCTGAGAGATTGTGCATGACAGAACCATTTTACTGCAATATTTCCCTACAGAAGAGAAAATTGTAGACATCTTCACCAAGAGCTTAACTGAGAAGAAGTTCTCTTACCTACGTTCACTATTGGGGGTGATTTCTACTATGGTGAGGACATATTAGATCCTTTAGTGTTCATTTTGAGGGGGGGGGTTTCTTTCCCGTTGGGTTTTTCCCTCTTTCATCACTTAGATTTTTTGAGCATTTTTTGGATTATTTATGTATTGGATGACCTATGGTGTTAGGATATTTAGACACTTAGGAGTTAGTTAAGATCAACTAGTGTAATATATCAGTTAGGGATAGTGTGTTTCTTTAGTATGCATTAGTATGCATTTGTAAATACTTAATCCGACGGTCACGATATGTTCCCGACATAGAGTGATCCGACGGCTCAACTTCTCTTAGATCATACCTAGCCTTGATCCATGGCTTAACACCCGATTGGTCCATGATCTATATTTAAAGAGCATGGAGGGTCATTGTTTAGTTGATCGTTTATGCAAAGCTCATTTGTAACTTTCTTTCTTTGCATAATAAATTGTCCCGTAGAAGCTATTTGGCAGAGGTCGTGGAGTGTTTCCCTCAAGAGGGTTTAAACCACGTCAAAACATTGGTGTGTTGATCTGTGATCTATTTGTGTGAAGTGGTTGCTCTTGGTGTTCGGTCCTTTGGTAGTACCCTGTGTACCCGAACATATGGCCTTTTCTTCTGGGGCCCTTTTATTATTTTATTTTACTCCTCTACATGAGATTGGCTTCATGGGGGGTGTTGGAGTCATTTTCCAACAACACATAATTTATTTGGGCTTAACAACCTAAATTACCACTTATCCTAATTATTTTGACTCAATTATGTGCTTACATCATTAGCAGATCATATGTTTCAGTGAACTCGACCTCCTCCTTCATTCAGGGAGTCAATTGGGCCATCAATATCAGTTAACTCGGCCTCCTCCATCATTCGGGGAGCCAACTGGGGTGATTTGTGTGACAAAATATCCCTACTCAATCCAACTGACAACATTTATTATTATATTCAGCTCACTGGAGTTAGAAAGGTGCCCTCCTACTCAGTTTTACCTAATTTGGGGCAATTTCACCTAAAAATCAGTTAACTGAAGTCAGAAAGGCGCCCTACCCTAATTTTGGAAATTCAGTTGAGTTCTGGATTTAGTTAGACTCAGTTAGACAGTCCAGATTTTGTTAGATTCAATTACATGGTAGTTAAGTGGTTAACTGATGTGCCGAGTGGTGTTAACTGGCCTCTCTCATGCATTCAATTCGAATGACCTCTCTAGGATTCGAATTGTTGGGCCATTATTGCCATTGTTACACATTGTAATCATATTTTGAGTTAATGATAATGCATGAACTATTGCAAACCTTTTGCATCAGTGTTTCAACACACAATTTTCTGCATACATCTCCAGTAACTGTTGTTCTTGTTCCATAGATCTGTTGTGCTTGAGTTTTACAGCCAAGTAGTCCATGTCTTCTACTGACCAGTAACATAGTTTCTCAAGTACCCTTCGAGCCACTGGTTCACTCTCTCTTTTTCACCATCTGTCCGTGGATAGCAGCTTGTACTCATGTTCAAACTTGTCCCCACCAACTTGAACAATTCTTGCCATAAATTGCTAGTGAACTTGCTATCTCTATTACTGATGATAGAATTGGGCATACCATGAATTTTGAAGACTTCTTTGATGAAAATTCCATCCACTTGGGTGGCTGCAATATTGGTTGTGACAAAACATAAATGTGCATAGTTGGTTATTCTATCAACCACAACAAAAATATTTTCTTTGCCTTGGATTTTGGGGAGTTCGGTGATGAAATCCATAGACACACTTTCTTATTTATGCTCCAGAATAGGAAGAGGTTGTAGGAGTCCAACTGGATGTGTATGTTATACTATGTTTTGTTGAAATGACACACATGCTCTATCATACTCCATCACTTCCTTCTTTAGGCCCTTCGAAGATAACCTTTCCCTCACTTTCATGTATGTCTTCACAAACCTCGGATGTCCTGCTAGGGGCACATCATGGGCATCCTCTAGGATCTTCTTCTTTAATCGGGATTCTAGAACCAAAATTTTTTATCCTTATGATAGATGATATCATTAAGGATCTCATAAGCATCAGGATCCCTATTTTATGAGCAGAACGAAATGAATACAAATTATTAAAAGATGCTTAACACAAAATAACAAAGATATAGTAAAACTGGTTTTCTATTCAATAAGGAAATAAGCTGAAACTGTAAAATACAGCAGAAAACAAGCTTGCTGGAATGGTGGGGGATTATCTATGAGAAGAGATGTGATGGATGCGCTCACTCGCAAGAAGATGGTTACAATGAGGATCTCAAGGACTTTTCACAATACCCAAAATCCAAAACCCTAACGCCGGAAGATGAAAAGCCAACAGTTTTGTGGACCCTGTTTTGGGTAGTTTGGTGTATCAACTTCCCGGGGGCATAACTTTGGCATACGATCTCTGTTTGGGGTGCACGATATCTCATTGGAAATATCTATCCGAGAAATACAACTATCGGGAAAATTTCATTAGGAATTTTTCTAGTGTGTCATACCCTAAAAAGCGTCGTTTAGGGCCTCAAAACGGCTCCCGAAGTTCAGGACCCGAAAAACTACTAATAATAGTAAATTAGCAAAATTGCCTGAAAACTGTTTTGAGCCAGTTGGAAAAGGTGGGTCCCACTGATATCCACTTGGATCAGTCCTCCCTCCTTAGGAAGCAATGGTCTCCATTGCGTTGCGTTCTCCCATCATATGAGGAAATTTCTACTGAATTTGGCCCCGGGTGAGCTACTTTCCTTGGTGTAGGAACTACCTTGCTTTGACGACTTGATAAAGATGGATCCTTTGCTGTCGAGTGCCATTGATATGTGTGTCCACAATCTGATCATTGGATGCTTGTTGCATGCAGTCAGGGTTGAGCTCTGTTGGTGTCAACTACTCTGCTATCTCTGAGGTGTCTAATAATGGTGGGAAATATGGCCGAAGGAGAGCCACGTTGAAGATTGGATGTAGACCAAGGAAGGGGGGAATGTTGAGCTCAAAAGCATTGTCACCCACAGCCTTGGTGATGGTGTATGACCCATAACGGAGTGGGAAGAGGTTCCTATGGGGCCCTGTAAGGCGCTCTTTTTTAAAATGCAACCAAACATTGTCACCCACCTAAAACTTATGTGGCACCCGATGTTGATCATGGCGTTGCTTGTACTTGGCATTAGACTTCTATAGAATATCCTGAACCTGTTGGCAGATGTGTTGGATCTGCTCAATGAACCGGGTTGCTTTGTGAGCTTCTGGTGGAGCAGGGAACGAGGTGGTCGCCAGTGGTAGTGCAACATCCATGGGGCCCAATGGTTGGAATCCCAACCCTACTTGAAAGCGAATGTGGCAAGTTGAACTATGCAGGACTCGGTTGTAGCTATGTTGGACATAGGGGAGAATCACATCCCATGTGTGGGGGTGTTTTTAATTGTACACGCGTAGGATATGTATGACCATTTGGTTGACAACCTTGGTTTGGCCATCTGTCTGGGGGTGGAAGGCAGTGGATTTGGTGAACTTGGTATCCAACAGTGACCAGAGGGTCGACCAGAATGAGATGAGGAACTGACTATCATGATATGAGATAATGGTTTGTGGGATCCCAAAATGTACCCATACTCATTCAAAGAAGAGCTTGGCATTGGCTTCTGCTGTGATATTCTTCTTGCAGGCGGCTAGAATCGCCATCTTGGAAAAGCGATCAACAACCACAAAAACAAATTCATTACCTCTCTTGGTGGATGGAAGGCTCGACATGTAGTCCACTGAGATGGATTCCCACATCCTATTAGGAGTATGCAGAGGGGTGTACCGACCCCGTTTCTTAGTGGTCGGTTTGGAAATAGTGTAGGCGGTGCAGATCCTGATATACTTGCCGACATCTTATTGAAGTTTCGGCCAGTAGAAATTTTTCTGCAGCACTACCACTGTCTTTTCGACGCCAAAGTGTCCTTCCACCCAACTGTAGGGAGCTTCCCAAATCAGCTTCGCGCACTCGCTTGATGGAACGCTATGATGGCCCAAAAAAAACCCATCCTGAAGGTGGAAATTAGTGAAAACTGAGTTCGTACCTAACATTTGGTAGGTGGTGGAGAAGTCAGGGTCTATCTCGTAGATGTGGAGCCATCTAGCGGTCTCATGGCTGCAAGAGTATAGCACTGTGGTGAGTGTCGCAATTGAAGATCGACTAAAGCAGTAAGCAAATCAGTGGGTACTTCTTGTTTTATACTTGATGTTGAGGTGGAACTGCTGTATGTATATTGAGCACTTCTGATGGTGGTCATTCTGCAATTTTCCTTGGGTCTGCATGAACTGTAGTGGCTTGTGATCAGTGTGGATGACTGTCTCCTTCCCAAGAATGTAATGTCTCCATTGGTGGCAAGCTTGCACAATGGAGTACATTTCTTTTTCGTAAGTAGGGTACTTACAGACAATATCTGACAGTGTCTCACTATGATATGCCACGGGTTGGTTGTGTTGAGTGAGAACGATGCCCACAGCATAGTTTGAAGCATCTCTTTTGATCTCAAATGGATGTTGTAGGTCTAGTAATGAGAGTATTGGGGATGAGCATAAATGATTCTTCAAGTCATCGAAATCTTGTTGTTGGGACATGCCCCACACAAATTTTTCCTTGCTGCCACCCCTAGTTACTTGGTTGAGGGCCCATGCGATATGAAAGAATCCCAGCACGAACCTGCGATAGAAATTGGCGAGGCCTAAGAAGCTCCAAAGTTTAGTGAGTGTGGTTGGGGCTGGCCAGTCGCGGATGACCTAGATCTTGGTTGGATCCACATGCACACCATGCTGATCAACAATGTAGCATAATTAATGGACCCTGTCCATGCCGAAGGAGCATTTTTCCAAGTTTGCACATAGTTTGTGCTACCGCAGGGTGTGCAGAACCTGCTGAAT
Source organism: Larix kaempferi (assembly GCA_027924585.1). Lineage (NCBI taxonomy): Eukaryota > Viridiplantae > Streptophyta > Pinopsida > Pinales > Pinaceae > Larix > Larix kaempferi. Next base: position 1,917,937 of record BSBM01000871.1, on the reverse strand, counting down.
ATACTGTAGTTATTCCGCCCAAGTCTTGTTGTAGATGAGGATGTCATCCAGATACACCACTACAAAAGTATTTGTGAAAATTCGTAGGATATCCTCCATCATCCTCATAAAAGTTTATGGAGCATTTGTCAAACCAAAGGGCATGACCAGCCATTCAAAAACACCTTCTTTTGACTTGAAGGCAGTATTCCATACATTTTTCTGTTCTATTGGGACCTGGTGGTAGCCAAACTTCAGATCAATCTTACTAAAGTATTTGACCCCTGTGAGCTGATCAAGGAGGTCGTCGATTCTGGGAATTGGGTACCGATTCCAGACTGTGATTTTATTCAGGTCCCAATAATCAATGCTGAGCCGCCAAGTCCCATCTTTCTTCCACACCAGCAAGATTGGGATCCCACAAGGCGATGAGCTGGGATGGATGTGCCCCTTGTGGAGAAATTCTTGGATTTGCCTCTTGATCTCCTCGTTTTCTAACAATGAGTGGCGATAGACTGGCCCATTCGGTAGCAGTGCTCCCGGGGTCAGATCGATGGGATGCTTGACATGGCAATGCAGAGGTACCCCGGTAGGAGAGGAGAAGAGATATGAGTATTCTTCCATGACCTTATCCACTTACTTCTGTTGTGTGGAGAGATCGGCCACAGAGGCCCTGTTTGTGGATGTGATATTTCTCTCACTCCGAGAGCGAATCATGAAGAAGACAAATTTCTCGGTCTGAGAAATGACCTTCCTGCATTGCTTGGAAGAGATCAAGGAAATAGCACTAGGAGGGACTACCTCAAGTATCATGTACCATTTCCTGTTCAAAGTAATAATAAAACTACGAGGCCGAGACTCATATAAAACATGAAGTTTCCATAAATAAGGTTGGCCCAAAAGAACATTACAAACTTCGAGAGGAGCAATATAACACAATACCTTGTCCTTGAAGGGCTTGATGTTGTACAATAGTCGACACTATTGGCTGACACAAAGATTGCTTCCTTGGCGGAGCCATCCAATGGTGTAGGGTTGTGGGTGTGGCATTGTTGGTAGGGCCAACGGCTTGACAACCTCTACTGAGATGAGATTCTTCTGGATACCACTATCAATGATGAAGTACAGCGGGGTGCCTTTTACCCACATTTGTGAATGGAAGAGATGCTCTCCTTCTTCTGGCTTGTTTGATTCATCAGGCTGGACCTTAGTGGTAGCCACAATGGCACTGGGTTTCACATCAATGATTTATCATCCCCTTTCTGGTTTTGACTCAGAGTCAGAACCCACATTTGATTCAGATGCTTTCACTTCAGCCACCAATGACTGCTTTGAGCGGCAGTCAATAGTTTTATGCCAAGGGCTCTTATGGAAGTCGCACCACTTCCCGATATCTTTCTTTGTCTTTCCGGTGTCCTTCTTTGCTTGAGGCTTGGACTGGTTGTCCTGATACTGTCCATCTTTGCTCTGTCCTTTATTCTATGGATTACGGCCTCCCTTGCCTGTCTTTTGCTGTGAGGGGTTCCCAGTTCCCAAATTGTCGCGTATTTTGTTTGAGCTTCTGCTCGATTTTGACGGCATATTGGTAGGCCGCACCCAAGGAGGAGATGTCCAAAAACTCCATTTCGGTCTAGATGTATCTATGCAGAGCACCGTGATACTTGAGCACCAGATGTTGCTCTGAATCTTTGATACCCAGCTTGGTGTGCAAGGTACAGAAGATATTTGTGAACTCTAGCGCTACTTGGTCTCTTTCTTGTCGTAGTGTGGTCCATTTGGTATACAAGTCATCATAACTTCCAATAGGGTAGTATTGTTCCTTAATAGCATCCCAAAAGGATTCCCAAGTGGTCATGGCTGTAAATAATGAGGGTTCCTCTATTTCCTTTTGTTCACAGAAAGTTTCCCACCAATCTTTGACATGGGAATGGATTTGAGGAGTGCAAAAGTAATCTTTTCTCTATTCGAAAAGTTATGGACAGAAAAATACCCTTCTAGTAGATTCAACCACTTGTCTACAGCATCTGTGTCTATCTGACCTTCAAATATAGGAATATCGAAGTTGATTTGTACTTTGAAGGGGGTGCCGCCTCCGCTCGACAAACACATGTTGCCTGTTGGTAGCTTCCGAAGGATTTGCGTGAAACTATCCATCATCTCATTCCTCTGTTGCGTGAGGGATTATTCAAGCAACATTTTGAAAGGATCTCCTATCCCTTCATCTTTCTTTTCTCCTGTCATGAGAGGTTGCTTGGGCGTGCGAGAGCTTTTGTCCTCAAGAGAAACAAGCTCGAGACCCAATTCTTTGTACCCTGACCTCGTGGGGACATGCATTAAGATGACAAGGAGCAGACCGCTCTGATACCACTGATCCAAATTTTATGAGTAGAATGAAATGAATACAGATTATTAAAATATGATTAACACAAAATAACAGAGATACAGTAAAACCGGTTTTCTATTCAATAAGGAAATAAGCTGAAACTGTAAAATGCAACGGAAAACAAGCTTGCTGGAATGGTGGTGGATTATCTTTAAGAACAGATGTGACGGCTGCGCTCACTTGCAAGAAGATGCTTACAATGAGGCTTTAAAGGCCTTTCCACAATACCCAAAATCCAAAACCCTAACCCCGGAAGATGAAAAGCCAACACTTTTGTGGACCCTGTTTTGGGTAGTTTGGTGTATCAACTTCCTGGGGGTGTAACTTTGGCATACGATCTCCGTTTGGGGTGCACAATATCTCATTGGAAATATCTATTCGAGAACTTCTAATGTTGGGACAAATTTCATTCAAAATTTTGTTGGTGCGGCGTACCCCAAAAATGGTCGTTTAGGGCCTCAAAATGGCTCCCGAAGTTCAGGACCCAAAAAACTACTAAAAATAGTAGATTACCAAAATTGCCATAAATTTTTTTTGAGCCAATTGGAAAAGGTAGGTCCCACCAATATCCACTTGGATCAATCCTCCCTCCTTTGGGATCAATGGTCTCCATTGCATTGATTTCTCTCATCAGATGAGGAAATTTCTGCTAAATTTGGCCCCGGGTGAGCCACTTGCCTTGGTGCAGGAGCTGCCTTGCTTTGATGACTCGATAAAGCTGGATTCATTGCTATAGAGTGCCCTTGATCTGTGTGTCCACAATCTAATCATTGGATGCCTGTTGCATGTAGTCAGTGTTGATCTCTGTTGGTGTCAACTGCTCTGTTATCTCTAAGGTGTCTAATAATGGTCGCAAATATGGCCAAAGGAGAACCACATTGAAGACTAGAAGCAGACCAAGGAAGGGGGGAATGTTGAGCTCAAAAGAATTGTCACCCACAACCTTGGTGATGGTGTATGGCCCATAACAGAGTGGGCGGAGCTTCCTATGGGGCCCTGTAAGGCTTTATTTTTGCAAATGAAACCAAATTTTGTCACCCACCTGAAACTTATGTGGCACCCGTTGTTGATCATGGCGTTGCTTGTACTTAGCATTAGACTTTTGTAGAATATCCTGAACTTGTTGGTGGATGTGTTGGATCCACTCAATGAACCGGGTGGCTTTTCTAGCTTCTGGTGTAGCAGGGGACGAGGTGGTCGTCAGGGGTAGTGCAACATCCATGGGGCCCAATGGTTGGAATCCCAACCCTACCTGAAAGGGGTTGCGGCTAGTTGAGCTATCGAGGGCTCGATTGTAGCTATGTTGGACATAGGGGAGACTCTCATTCCATGTGCGGGGGTGTTTTGAATTGTACATGCACAGGATATGTATGACCATCCGGTTGACAACCTCAGTTTGGACGTCTGTCTGGGGGTGGAAGGCAGTGGATTTGGTGAGCTTGGTATCCAGCAGTGACCAGAGGCTCGACCAGAATGAGCTGAGGAACTGATTGTCATGATCTGAGATAATGGTTTGTGGGATCTCAAAATGTTCCCATACTCGTTCAAAGAAGAGCTTGGTAGTGGCTTCTGCTGTGATGTTCTTCTTGCAGGTGGCTAGAATCGCCATCTTGGAAAAGTGATTAACATCCACAAAAACACAGCCATTTCCCCTCTTGGTGGAGGCCTGACATGTAGTCCATTGAATTAAATTCCCACGGCCTGTTAGGAGTAGGAAGAGGGGTGTATAGGCCGTGTTTCTTAGTGGTCGGTTTGGCAATAGCACGAGTGGTGTAGGACCTGATATAATTGCCGACATCCTGTCGAAGTTTCAGCTAGTAGAAATGTTTCTATAGCACTGCCACTGTCTTTTCAATGCCAAAGTGTCCTACCACCCGACTATAGTGAGCTTCCCAAATCAACTTCGTGTGCTTGCTTTATGGAATGCAGAGATGGCCCAGACGGTACAGCAACCTATGTTGAAGGTGGAACTTAGCAACCACTAAGTTGGTTCCTAGCATTTGGTAGGTGGTGGAGAAGTCAATTTCTGTCTCGTAGAGGTGGGGCTATCCAAAGGTCTCATGGCTGCAAGAGTGTAGCACCGTGGTGAGTGCCGCGACTGGAGGTCGACTGAGGAAGTTAGCAACTCGGTTGGTACTTCCTGTTTTATACTTGATGTTGAGGTGGAAATGCTGTAAGTATGTTGACCAATTCAGATTGCGGTCATTCTACAATTTTCCTTGGGCCTGCATGAACTGTAGTGGCTTGTGATCAATGTGGATGACTATCTCTTTCCCAAGAATGTAATGTCTCCACTGGTGGCATGCTTGCACAATGGAGTACATTTCTTTGTTGTAAGTAGGGTGCTTACGGATAGCATCTAATAGTGTCTCTCTATGATATGCCAGGGGGTGGCCGCTTTGAGTGAGAACGGATCCCACAGCATAGTCTGAAACATCTGTCTCGATCTCAAATGGATGTTGCAGGTCCGGTAATGAGAGTACTAGGGATGAGCACAAATGCTTCTTCAAGTCATCGAAGACTTATTGTTGGGATAGGACCCAAACAAATTTTTCCTTACCGCCACCCCTGGTTACTTGGCTGAGGGCCCATTCGATATGAGAGAATCCCAGCACAAACATGTGATAGAAATTGGCGAGGCCCAAGAAGCTTCGAAGTTCAGTGAGTGTGGTTGGGGCTAGCCAGTCATGGATGACCTGGATCTTGGCTGGATCCACATGCACACCATGCTGATCAACGATGTAGCCTAAGTAATGGACCCTGTCCATGCCGAAGCAGCATTTTTCCAAGTTTACATATAGTTTGTGCTGCCATAGGGTGTGCAGAACCTGCTGAATATGCTGCAAGTGTTCTGTCCAAGTCTTGTTGTAGATGAGGATGTCATCCAGATACACCACTACAAAAGTATTGGTGAAAGGTCATAGGATATCATCTATCATCCTCATAAAAGTTGTTGGAGCATTTGTCAAACCAAAGGGAATGACCAGCCATTCAAAAAGACCTTCTTTTGACATGAAGGCAGTCTTCCATACATCTCTTTGTTTTATTGGGACCTAGTGGTAGTCAAACTTCAGATCAATCTTACTGAAGTATTTGGCCCTAGTGAGCTGATCAAGGAGGTCGTTGATTCGGGGAATCGGGTATTGGTTCCGGATTGTGATTTTATTCAGGGCCCGATAATCTATGCAGAGCCACCAGGTCCCATCTTTCTTTTGCACCATCACGCTTGGGCTCCCACAAGGAAATGAGCTGGGATGGATGTGCACCTTGTGGAGCAATTATTGGATCTACCTCTTGATCTCCTCGTTTTCTAACAGCGAGCAGTGATAAACTGGCCCATTTGGTAGTGGTGCACCTGGGATCAAATCGATGGGATGCTTGACCTGGAAGTGTAGAGGTACCTCGATAGGAAAGGAGAAGAGATCCAAGTATTCTTCCACGACCTTATCCACTTACTTCTATTGTGTGGAGAGATCGGTCGCGGAGGCCCTGGATGTGGCTATGATCTTTCTCTCACTTCGAGAGAGAATCACGAAGAAGACAAATTTCCCGGTCTGAGAGATGACCTTCCTGCATTGCTTTCCAGAGATCAAGGAAATAACACTAGGAGGGACTACCTCAGGTATCTTGTACAGTTTCTTGTTCAAAGTAATAATAACACTACAAGGCCTAGACTCATATAAAACATGAAGTTTCCATAAATAAATTTGGCCCAAAAGAACATTACAAACTTCAAGAGGAGCAATATCACACAATACCTTGTCCTTGAAGGGTGTGATGCCGTACAAAAATCTGCAATGTTGGCTGACACAGAGATCGCTTCCTTGGCGGATCCATCCAATGGTGTAGGGTTGTGGGTGCGGCATTGTTGGCGGGGCCAGCCGCTTGACGACCTCTGCTGAGATGAGGTTCTTCTGGCTACCACTATCAATGATTAAGTGCAGTAGGGTGCCTTTTACCCACATCTGTGAATGGAAGAGGCGCTTTGCTTCTTCTGGTTTGTCTGGTTCATCAGGATGGAGCTTAGTGGTAGCCACGGTAGCACTGGGTTCCATGTCAGTGATCTGTCTTCCCCTTTCTGGTTCTGACTCAGAGTCAGAACCCGCATCTAATTCAGACGCTTTCACTTCGGCCACCAACGACTGCTTTGAGCTGCAGTCAGTAGTGTTATGTAAGGGGCTCTTATGGAAGTTGCAACACTTCCCGATATGTTTCTTTGTCTTTCCGATGTCCTTCTTTGATTGCGGCTTGGACTAGTTGTCCTAATACTATCCATATTTGCTCTTTCCTTTATTCTGTGGGTTGGGGCCGCCCTTTCCTGTCTTTTGTTATGAGGGGTTCCTAGGCCCAAATTGCCACGTCTTTTGTTTGACCTTCTACTCAATTTTGACGGCATATCGGTAGGCCACGCCCAAGGAGGAGATGTCCAAAAATTCCATTTCGGTCTAGATGTATCTATGCAGAGGACTGAGATAATTGAGCACCAGATGTCGCTCTGAATCTTTGATACCCAGGTTGGTGCACAAGGTATGGAATATATTTGTGAACTCTGGCACTGCTTGGTCTCTTTCTTGTTGCAGTGTGGTCCATTTGGTATATAAGTCGTCATAACTTCCAACAGGGTAGTATTGTTCCTTAATAGCATCCCGTAAGGATTCCCAGGTGGCTGTGACTGTAAATAATGAGGGTTCCTCTGTTTCCTTTTGCTCATAGAAAGTTTCCTACCAATCTTTGACAAGGGGAATGGATTTGAGGAGGGAAAAAGTAATATTTTCTCTATTCAAAAAGTTATGGACAGAAAAATACCCTTCTAGTATACTCAACCACTTGTCTACAGCATTTGCGTCTATTTGACCTTCAAATATAGGAATATGGAATTTGATTTGTACCTTCAAGGGGCCGACGCCTCCACTCGAGGAAGACGTGTCTCCTATTGGTACCTGTTGAAGGATTTGCACGAAACTATCTATCATCTTGTTCCTCTTTTGCATGAGGTATTCTTCAAGCAACATTTTGAAAGGATCTACTGTCCCGTCATCTTTCTTTTCTCCTACCATGAGAGGTTGCTTGGGCATGCGATAGCTTTTGTCCTCGAGAGAAAGAAGCTCGAGACCCAATTCTTTGTACCCTAACCTTGTTGGGGACATGCATTAAGATGACAAGGAGCAGAACGCTCTGATACCACTGATCCATATTTTATGAGCAAAATGAAATGAATACATATTATTAAAATATGCTTAACACGAAATAACAGAGATACAGTAAAACTGGTTTTCTATTCAATAAGGAAATAAGCTGAAACTATAAAATGCAATGGAAAACAAGCTTGTTGGAATGGTGGTGGCTTATCCCTGAGAAGAGATGTGACAGCTACGCTCACTCACAAGAAGATGGTTACAATGAGGCTCTGAAGGCCTTTTCACAATACCCAAAATCCAAAACCCTAACCCCGAAAGATGAAAAGCCAACAGTTTTGTGGACCCTGTTTTAGGTAGTTTGGTGTATCAACTTCTAGGGGGCGTAACTTTGCCAAACGATCTCCGTTTGGGGTGCACGATAGCTCGTTGGAAAGATATATCCTAGAACTACAACTATCGAGACAAATTTCATCAATGAATTTTATGGTGCGTTGTACCCCAAAAACAGTCATTTAGGGCCTCAAAACGGCTCCCGAAGTTCAGGACCCAAAAAACTGCTAAAAATAGTAAATTACCAAAATTGCCAAAAAACTATTTTGAGTCAGTTGGAAAAGGTGTGTCCCACCGATATCCACCTGGATCACATCATCATAAATTATTCCATGAAATAAATCACAAGAAAACTGAATCTTTGCATACTATGCTCCTAGTTGTGCCTTCCAATCATCATGAAGCTTCATCAATGAAAGTATTGGTTTCCTAGAGAGTGCATCAGCTACAATATTCAACTTAACCTTCTTGTATTCAATGTCAAAGTTGAAATCTTGGACCTTACTTACCCACTTCTGTTTCCTATCATTCAACTCCTTTTGTGAGAGGAAGTGTCTCAAGATATTATGATCAGTTTTCATGATGAACTTATCCCCCACAAGGTATTGTCTGAACTTTACTAGTGCATGCATGATGGCTATCATATTCTTGTCATAAACTGAGTATAGCCTCTCATGGGGCTGCAAATTTCTACTTTCAAAGGCTATGGGATGCTTGTTTTGCATCAACACAACTCCAATCCCATTTCCTGAGGCATCGCATTCAAGAACAAAAGGTTGAGAAAAATATGGAAGTGCAAGAACAGGACAACTACTCATTACCTCTTTCATTCTATTGGATGCTTATTTAGATTCCTTTCACCAACTAAAGGATCCTTTCTTAGTGATATATGTCAATGGGGATGAAAACCTTGAAAATCCTTTGACAAAATTTCGGTAATGCATAAACCAATGAACCCCCTCACTTTAGTAATATTTCTCGGGCTTAGCCAATTCAAAATTGCTTGGACCTTCTCCATGTGAACCTTAACCCCTTCTTTCCCAATCACATGACCAAGATATAAAATATCATTCATTCCAAATTCACATTTGGACAGTTTAGCATACAAATATTGATCTGCCAAGATAGCTAAAACAATGTCCAAATGATCCAAATGCTCCTCCCAAGTCCTACTGTAAATCAAAATATCATCAAATAAAACAAGAAGAAACTTACGGAGATGCTTGTTAAACATTATTTTCATGCAAGATTGAAAGCTTGCTGGTGCATTAGTTAGGCCAAAAGGAATAACTAAAAACTCAAAGTGTCCATAATGAAATTGGAAGGCTATCTTCTAAATGTCCTCCTTAGATAGCATTTTGATTTGATGGTAACCAAAGCAAAGGTCAATGTTTGAAAAGTATTTGTCTCCATGTATTTCATCCATCAGTTCATCAATCCTTGGAATAGGATACTTGTTCTTGATGGTCTTTTTTTTGAGGTATATGTAGTCTATACAAAAGTGCATGGTCCCGTCTTTCTTCTTGACAACGACTACAAAAGATGCGAAAGGGCTTGAGATCAGTTTGATCAACCCCAAGTCAAGTAGTTCTTTGATGGTTCTCTCTATCTCATCCTTGAATATTTTGGGATGCTTGTAAGGATGGACTTTGATAGGTGATGTGCCTATCTCCAATTATATTCTATGCTCCACTCCTTTATCAGGTGTCCTACCATGAGGAAGGTCCCCAAACACCTTCTCATTCTTTTAGAGAAACATTTTTATGTCTCCCAGATAGTGTGCTACCTCCAAAGAGGTTCATTTAGTAGTGATTAGGAACTTTGCAGCCCATTCAATGTCTCCATGCCTCAATATGGATCTCATACTATGCTCAGACACTACTTTCTTTGGGTAGGTGGTGACCCCCCTCAACACTACCTCCTTTCCACTTTCATCTTGGAATATCATCTTAGGGACTTTGTAGTCTATGGTGTGCTTCCCAATAGAATACAACCATTGTATTCACTAAAACATATTATTACCAACCACGTTCACAACATAAAAGCTATTTGTCACAGTGTAATCTCCTATAGTGACTTGCAATTTAGGAATCCATCTAGAACACTCCATACAATGATTACCTAGAATTATGACAGTGAAGCCTTTGAACTTCTCAGTAGGAGGATTTCTTCTTTCCACCAAAGATGAATAAATGAAGTTGTGTGTTTCTCCTCCATCCACCAACACAGTGACTAATTTCCCTTGCACCACTCTTTTGAACCTGAGAGTGTGGAAGCGAGGCACTCCTGACAATACTGCAATTTCGCTGACCTTTGAAGGAGGATCTTATTCAACAGTCTTATAGGCCACTTTTGCATCTACTGGGACCTCTTCTTCTTCCTCCTCAGCTTCACTCTTTGAATGGACTTCAATATAGTGAGATTTCCCCTTAGCACACCTGTGTCCCGTAACCCATGGTTCATGACAAGTGAAACACAACTTCCTTCTTCTCAATTCATTCCAATCTTTTGATAAATTATCCCCTTGAAATTTCTAGAAGGACTCTTCATGGGTGGCCTTTGATTCTTGAATTGATCAGGAACATTAGTTCTAGGAGGAAATCTTTTCCTTGGAATAGCATCTTGCAAATATATTGTTCTATTCAGTGCATCTTGCAAGGTAGAGGATATCTATGCCTTCACCCAACCTTTCAAGGGCTCTTCCAATCCTTCAATGAAAAAAATGATCATGTGATATTAAGAGATATTAGTGACCATCACAGCCAACTTCTGGAACTCAGATAGGATTCAAGAATTCCATTCTGCTTCACATGCGCCATCTTTCTGGGTCTCTTCTTTCAAATCTTTGAGCCAATCTTCTTATGAATTCCCTATAAGTGGTCACTTGATCATGTACAAGTGTCTTCATGCCATGAAACCACCAGTCATTGGCTTCACCATCCAAGTGTAGAGTATCCATATTGAGGGAATCTCTCTCAGCCATTGGATTCAACTGAAAATAGGTGTCTATATTGTGGATCCAAGAACTAGTTGTGCACTTTGATGAGCCATCAAAGTATGACATAGAAATCTTACCAATAGAATTATTGAACTCATAATTTTGATTATGCATACAAAATCCCCCTCTTCAATTGGTCTTGTACTGAGAATCATATAAATATTTGAATGGCAGAGCTCTTCTACATTCATCACTTAGTGCAAGGTATTCAACATAGATATCCTCCCATGAAGCAAGGCCTTATTTCAAACTTCAGGTTCCTCTCTTTGCTCTTCAGTGAATTTGGGAATAGTAGGACTTGGTTTGTACTGAGACTTCATATTGAATTCATCAGGACGATTGTGAGGCCCATTTTTAGAGAAGATAGATCCACAAGTGATATTCTTTTCACCATGTTGGTAGCAACTACTGCTCCCGTCCCCATATTTGTTTCCCGACTGCTTAGATAAGAATTCTCTGGTTTATTTTCTAGATTGGATTATGTTGTGAGATATGTCTTTTATACCTTTAAACATGCTCTACATAAAGAGTTTATATTCATCTCTTTCATCCATACTCTCTCCTTGTAACTTTCCTCCATTGGACTTGACTTCTTCCTCTCCTTCTTATTCTGTCACAGGATATTTCTTCTTTGGATCTGAATTTATTTCAGAACTCATAGAATAATACCAAGAGAGGGTTTAGATGACCATGCTCTCATACCAGTGTAATGTACCAATCATATTTGATTGTACTAACTGACTCTCCTACAAGATTTAAGGCAAAACAATGAACACTAGTGACTTGAATCGCTGTAGGAAGGAAATTTCAAACAAATCTAGAAGGAATAAGGATCATGATAGCTGATATATCCTTTGAAAAAATTATCGGGACCATTAATGTTTCAAACAACATCTAGGATGAAGTATACTGCAAGGCTTCTGGGCACCCCAACATATGCAAACTAAAACTTCAACTTGGCACTACCTAAGAACTAGTGCTGAAGTATTTCAACTAAGGAAGGATTAAAAATAACAATTGACTATAAAATATCAGTTTGGATTTGCTCTAGAAATTTTGGGGAATTTTTGGTGAGGCTTACAAAGCAAACAAGAAACATTGTCTCTCAGGACTACAAAACTAGTCCAACTTCTGGATTTTCCAAACATGGGGAGAGGGATACAAATTATTGATTTCAGACATGGAATGAGTTTGTTGACATGTTAAGTGATATTATCAAGTGAAATAAATAAATTTGGAGTTGTAGAAATTCATATATTTCTCATATACTGAAAACTAGTTATTTTGTCATGTCCCCAAATTTTGACAAGGTCTATGTCACTAGGACATAAGCATTAAAATATTTAATTAATGATGCCAATAGTACTAGGAAAATAATTAAATTATTCCAAGGGATTAATTTTAGTTTGGATGCATTTAATTAATTAAATTCCAGAATATGCACTTTGGAATAATTAATTAGTTGGTCTGAGTAATTCTATTTCTATTTACTAATATTTGGACTAGAAATAATGAGTTAAGCTAAGGAGGGCGAATTAGAGAAGATTAGTGGACCAAGGAGGATGGAAATTGCTAAAAATGGTCAAAAACATGCTAAAAGCAGCAAATCAGAAAAAGAAGCATAAAGTCAGAAAGTCATAAAAGAAGGAAAGTTCAGAAAAAAGAAGAAAAATAAGAAAAAGCCAAAGCAGAAAGTGGAAATGCAATGAGTAAAAAAGAAAAAGAAGGAAAGGAAAACAAAAAAAGGAAAAAGAAGGAAAGCAAGCTTTCCTCATCCACTCAAGGAGGGAGCATTAGCTATGGAGACTTTCTCCTCAAGTCATCCAATCTTATAAATAAACCAGTGTGCACCACATTCACATATTTTTTCAGTTTAATGTTTTGCTTGGGAGCAATTGTGCCTCTAAGACTTAGGAGATGTGCCCCTGCTTTCTGTGAGAGGATTATGGTATTCAACCATTATCACTGAGTTTATTTTCAGGTCATGTAGCTGATCAAGTCGAATTTGAATTTCAGAAGAAGCATCATCCAGTTTAGAGTTCGAATCTCCAGGCTTCCTATGAATTTCTAGAGCTAGCTTCTTGTGTAGAAGAAGAGAGATGTTTCTATAATGTTTTGATAGGACTATTGTCCCATATATGATTTCCTGTAGATTATCAAGTTGGATTTGAAGTTCAGAAGAAGCATCATCCAGTTCAGAGTTCGAATCTCCAGGTTTCCTATGAATTTCTAGAGCTAGATTCTTGTGTAGAAGAAGAGAGATATTCATATAATGTTTTGAGAGGAATATTGGACCATATCTAATGTAATTAAAGTTAATGTAAACCTATGATATCATTCTCTCCAATTAAAATTACATAAGTCTAAATTATTCTCACATTTATCCACCCTCTCCAATTATTCTTTATATTCCTGGATTTATTTAACATATTATATGACACCATCCATGTCTTATTTTAAGAATTCATGAGCCTTCAGTAACTTTTTGGAATCTCTTGAAAATTACTAGTTGTGCAATCTTGGTAGGCAATTTTTATTGTTTTTTTGTGAGAATTGCTCAAAACTTCATATAAATTTATGGAATGTCATTTGACTGTGTAATGACTATAATTTAATGTTATTTATCCTCTCTGATTCATAAACACCCATCCCTAGCCTCCAGTCATGTTTACACCCATACTAGTCTGCATATGCTGAGGAGCCCAGGAGCGTTGGAGTAGATTGAAGCTTTGTTGCTCTTGAAACATCAATGGTCTCATTAATTTGTGCAGAGGTATCATCCAAATATCATAGCCTTCCTTCCACCCAAATCTTTTGATCTTGTCCAAAATCAGTCAATCTAGCTTCCCCATGTAGTGTTTTAATTCATTCTATGAAGTAGAGAGTTAGTGTATCACTAATCCTAGTTGGTACACTATAGTGGTATCGGAGCACTTTCCTCCACCCCCGTGGAAAGAAATAATCTCACTGTTGAAGAAAATTGCATATCATAACTCAAATTTGCAGCTATGAGACTAGTTCCAGTCATTGAAGATGAAGAGTTCGATCCATATGAGGAAGCATAAATAATCTACATAGATGGAGGCCTCCCTCGAGATGAAGATGGTTACTTTTGTGACCATATATATGATGAGTACATTAGGCCTTGTCCACCAAGGTTTATGTTTACTGAGGATTGAAAGAAACCTAGAGGAGCCAAAATAGATGACTATACATCAGATTCAGCTACTTCCTACTTGATGAGAATTTTTGGATCCTCTTCAGGAGGATTCTCCAAGAATTTTGATCCTAAGGAATCCAAAGAGGAAACTTCATCAGTTTGCTTAGAAAATCAAGATCCAAAAGAAGAACATAAAATAGATTCATAGTCACTACTTGAGCTACCCAAGGAAGCAAAAGACAAGCACACATCAGTTGGATGTGAACCAGACGATTTGGTGGAAGAACAAACCACCATAGCTCCACCACATGAAGAGAAAGACATGATACAAAGGTATTGCTACATTTCTGATTTTTGTATCCCTTTGTTTCAATCTGATATGGAAGCCACTTACAGTGAGAAGGTTGGCATGGTTTATTCCTTCCGTATGGAGGCTCGAATTTTCATTGTTAACTATGAAGGAAATAATGGAGATGAACCATTGGGGGGGCATGAGTCACTACAAGGTGATATAAATGGGAAATATACAGCCATTCATGTGGATAAGCAAGAGGAAAGTACAAATTAGCCATCCCCAATCATTGAGAGGAGTAGTGAACTACCTAGATCCATTGGTAGTGAAGAAAGAGCTATGGTTCTTGAAGAGGAATCCAAGTACACAATTCTTACTGATGAGGGTTGTGCATCATATGATGAAACCCGCACTTGTATTGCTGATGATCATTCAAATACCCTGAACATGGATGAAAGAGAAACTACTGATGGTTTCTCTCGTACCTATGGAACATCTACTTGTGGGTGTTCAAATTTTGTTGGAGTACCTACTAATGGGTGCTCACATCTCTATGTTGGTGAAACAGAGATTAGTTTTGAAGATGTTTCTGCAATCCAAAGTACCATAGATCATGGTGATGGAGTTCTTGCAATAGTGGAAGCAAACCAAGGATCAATTTCACCTTCTCCACTTTAATTTTATGAGGGTGATCCAATGAAGTTTGAAGAAGAGAAGGTTCTATCTCATGAACTTTCCTACTTTGATAAAGGTGCTGCAAATATACTTTCCTTTGAGAATTAAGATGATGAATTTGAAGCCATTTATGAGGATAAAGGAGTAACTTCACCATCACCACATAAGCTTCATAAAGTTAATCCGAGGAAAATTGAAGAAGAGGGTGTTCACTGTCATGAACCATCCTTCCTTGAAGGGACATTAAATATGAACACATTGAAGATCAAAGAGACCCTTGACATTCTCCATGTCACTCATGATTTAGTGTCACAATATTGTTGGAGAGCTGCTTCAATGGAAAATCCACTTTCCATTGAAGACATGGAGAAGATTCAAAAGTCAATGACAAAAATCAAAGGTAAATTTTCACAATTGCTTTTTGACAGAGATTATTTGTTTGATCTTTCAGGATTGTATCATGATGCATTATTGAAGAATTAAGAAGAGCTTGAAAAGCTCTCCTATGAGTTGTAATCCACCCAATATTATTTGAGAAGTACTCAAAGTACTCTCTTGGAATCTCAGATGCAAGTAGAGCAACTTCAACAAGAGTTTCTAACATCTCAAATTCCCTCCTATGTTCCAATCAGCCATTCCCTTTTGTTTGATTATTTTCATATTTCTATGGAGGAATCTCATGTAATGGTGGAACATGAGGAGCATGTTGATTTGAATGTGCTTGAGAGGGCTGAAATCAAGCAATAAGGTAACCAAGAACTTTCCTTGTCTCAAAGAGATTATGAGTTACCTCATGATGAGAGATGCATAATTTTGGAGGATACACATGGTCTCACATTTGATGGATCATCCCATGATGATGAGGTACATATATCTGCATACTTGGTGGATAATTGTTGCAAATACTTGATTCATTCTCTTTCACCCCACACTTATGTTTAGTCACATCACTTGAAGATGAGAATTGGGTGAAAGGATTTTTCTTGATAGTACCCCAAGAGGAGCAGGAGGCTCCCACAGTCATTCTGGATGACTTGATGGTCAATCCATGGGGATTTGAAAAGGCTCATATTCCTACCAGAAACCATGATCTTGATTTCATATCCTTGGAATCAAGTAGAAGAGAGTTATGTCCATCTATGGATAGATGCACCACAAAGTTGAAGACTCCAGGAGGTCAATTTTTTCTGTGTAAAATTTTGAATACCTATGACATTGATATGTTTTGTGATCAGTAGCATAGGTACATATTGCTTCCATTAGATACCATTCATCCACACATGTATTGGGTGGAATATTACATGTTCCACATGAATTCTCCTCGCAGAAAAATTTATGCGCATGGTAGGTGGAAGACAACTAAACAACAAGATGCCAAAGGAAGTTGGCAAGCTATTGGAGATATGCACTTGGAGAAACCACACGATCCTTACTTGGACATGATTTGGTGAGTGTTTGTTCATCCATTGATTGGATGAGTAAATACTTGATGGAGGCATGCAACACATGTCCTTTCCACTTGAGTGGAACCAGTGGCAGAGAGTTGAGCCATTGGGATAATACATGTTTGTATTTTGGATCCTGTGGCAGAGAGTTGAGCCATGAGATTATTTCATTGGAGATATATACCCCTAAGGGAATTGGTTCTACTTGCACTTGTGGTTTTTCATTGTATTCATCATATTTTACTGGTGAGCAGTTGATGGGGCATTTTTGGTGTTTGTATGATGCCTATATTTCTCATAATTGGATAAGGAACTTCCACCCTTGTCATTTGAGCTACACTGATGACATTTTTTGCTCTTGTGTGCATTGGGCACATGAGAAATTTCTTATTCGAGTGGAAATAATTGATGAGTTTTGGCCTCACTCTTTGGAGGCATATTTGGTGGTGTGTAGTCTTTCCTTGATTGGGTCCCACCATGGAGAGTTTCATATCTTGATTGAGGGGCCCTCAAAGTTTCAGGGTTGGATTGGAAATGATGATTTTCCAATGTGGTGGTGTAAAATCTATAACATAGTAGGATCTAGCTACTATGGATACCTCACAGATGAAATGTTTGACATATTATGCAATAAAACGAGTGCATATTCATTTTTGGATGAACAAATGATCAAAAACAGAACAAATGATCAAATATCAGAACAAATGATCAAAAATTAGGATACACAAATGATCAAATATTGGATTCTATTAACAGTCCAACCCAACTATGAGTTTGGATCATCCTTATATAACAATAGGAAGAAATAGGATGCACTTGGAGTGTCCACACTTAGATAGCTTAGATTTATCCCAACACCCCCTAGGTTAACCAAATGGTTTCCAAAATATCCCAAACAGGTTCGAATTGTGCATGTGAACACTCGATAAGCATGGGGAACCAAGACGGAGCTGACACATGTGAAGGAGATGGTTGGGTGGAAGTTAGGTAGGCTAGGATAGGCCAAAAATAATCAAAAGAGGGATAAATGACCAGGTTTAGTGCATGGGCGCCTATAGTCAAACCAGATCCACAAAATAGGGAAGGAGGGCACCTTATGCAGTGCCCCTCTTTCCGGAAGGCCATCGAAGTTCTAGATTTTGATGACAGTTTTGTAAGCATCTCCTACGGAGTTGTATTCCTTTTTATTTATTTATTTCAATAATAAATAAGTATCATTATGCTAAATTTCTGCGTAATTTTAGTGATTAGGAAGTGTCTACTAGCATACAGTGCACCTACATATAGTAATTTTATCAACATACATATAATTGTAATTTCTTGCATAATACTCAGTATATTGAAATATAAATCATTTTTCTAACTACCAGTAGAATACTTGGACCGATGTAGGTTGTAGATTGTCCCCTTACTCTTGAAGCCTTTCCCGTCCAAGCTTTTTGCTCCCGCAGACTTTCCGTTCCAAGCCTTTATACCAAAAATGGATGAACCACCCTGCCAACCAGCTCTTATCGTGCTGGCCCTAGGAAACCGACGGGTTTCCTAGCCCCCGAGCCCACAAACCAATAATCCCGACAACAACTTTCCTTAGTACCTTTCCATAGTTCAATAGTAATTTTTTCTCTGAGTTAACCCCACCTCAGTATTTGAGTTTCCCACCTCCTCAAAGCTTCGAGTTCTCCCCCTCCTCGGCATTCCTCCTTTTCATCAAAATACTAAAATACTAAGTGTACCTCTCCCAAAAGCAAACCAACCCCCCTCCTATCTCCGTGAAACCATTTCTTTATAGATCCATTTTCCTCCTCCACTTGCCTTCCTATTTACTCCACCGCCCTCCATAAGAACCCTCAAGCCCCCAAAACATTAAATTGATTGCTTGTTTTACAATCCAATTCATAAATAAATATTATTTTATAGTACTTCTTTTCTCGAGCAGTTCAATGGTATTAAGACTAGTTAGGTTGGATTTGATGGGTGGAATGTACATTATTTAATGATTCTTGAAATATTCAATTTAAGACATTCACGAAGGCAGTGGATTCAATATTAGTCTTATCCTCCATTTAATAGGTTGAATAAATAATAATTAATACTATCATGTTGACCCTTTCAAATTTGAAGTGGTAGTTTGTTTTAATTATAAATATATATATATATATAAATCCAATCTCAGATCGGTTTTGTGACATGACAGTAAGTTATGAATATAAATTTAATTGAGTTTTATCTTAACCTTCCTCATTTAATAATTTAATAATACTCCTTTCTCGTTTCATAACAATAAATTAATTAATTTAATAATTCAAACATGTTCACTTACCCACATGATTTCTTTCATTCCAATAAGGACACATTATCATTATTAACATTAGTTAAATAATAATAATAATAATATTAAATAATCATAATCATAATAATAATAATAAATATTAATGGTGATTTAAGTACCTTAGCACTAATCTAACATACTTAATTAATAATAAGTACCTTAGCACTAATCTAACATGCTTTCATTGATAAACGAAGTACTCTTAAGGGTTTAATTAATCAATATTAACAATTAGATAATACACGCTTCCAGCATTAATGTTTATCTACTATACTTCATATTTCCGATACCTTCACTTGACGAGAATTACAATTGGCAGCAATTATTTTAATTGTTCATTACAATTTTTACATATAAGATTAATTAACTTATTTTATACATAAACAAATCGATCATCTATTACTCATGTCATTTACCCAAACCTTAACTGAGTTATCTATGACAACTTATAACATTGTTAAATACTGATAAGTATGTCGTAAACAGATACTATCGCACATGTACAAAATGTGCATGCATGGCCAGCATATGCACAGGTCTGAAAAGTACTATAAACATACATCATATTTCCTATGCTTAACAACTAAC
Source organism: Larix kaempferi (assembly GCA_027924585.1). Lineage (NCBI taxonomy): Eukaryota > Viridiplantae > Streptophyta > Pinopsida > Pinales > Pinaceae > Larix > Larix kaempferi. The sequence goes on along the minus strand of BSBM01000871.1, from coordinate 1,898,620 downwards.
TAATACTAATAATACTTCATGCAAACAGAACAAGTATATATATTTATCATAACATTACTAAAACATCATCGGTCATTATATCAGTTAACCTTTAATATTTCATTTCATTATCTTTATGATTACATTTGTTCAATCAATCAAGTACAAGGAAAGCTACCTACTACCACTAACTCAAGATCAACAAATACCCAACCCTCAACAGTACTAACTAAATATCCTCCCATCCTAACCTACATCCGCATCCTCCCTATCCTTCCTCTGCTAGTACAAAAGTGGCTGCCAGCTATACTAACCCAACCACATAGAACCTGAGAGCACTAGCATCAGCTAACTAGTGGACCTAGCCTCTCCTAGCAGGCATCCGACCATCGTCATCACAACTCCTTGGGGAGCATGTCTCAGCACGGCCCTCCCACGACCCCGGGTATCGTAGAAACATAGGGTGGGAAATACATCCATCCCTCTCAACATACTGGGTCTACACCCTTATCAAATCATACTTTCTGCTCTCGAGATTATTGGTTTGTGTCATCGTATCATCAACTTTGGTAAACAAGGCTCTCTGCAAAATAGGTACTATACCATACTTCGTATCAAATATCCGACTATTACATAGCCCCGGTGTCCTGCGGATTAGTACTTTGCAGCCATACATTTATAACAATATTTCCATTCTATCATCGTCTAATCCATATTGTCAACATCATTTATTTCATCACATAAAATCATTAAATCAATCACAACATAATTACCACATCATATATATCACATTTCATCCAGGATGATTATTAAACATACACTGTCATTATGAAATAAAAGAATCTCATGATAACTACAACATAGTAACCACATAAACCTAATAACATCATGAGGATGGTGACATCATAACTTCATAATCGTAGTGTCAGCATGGGCATAGTAACATCCTAAACATAGTAGCAACATATCATCAGGTCTAACATGTCGAAAATATAGTTCACTCTATCTAGTTGAGTCCAATAGATAATTAGCAAATAAAGTGAAAGGTGTCTAACTCATAAACACGCCTAGTCAAAATATGGGGTGTTACATACACCCACTCTTCAGGAAACTTCGTCTTGAAGTTATGGTCATAATAATGCAGGGAAAAAAAATCTTGATGCCTAACCTTTTCATTCTTGCAAGTTGTAGGTGTTGGCCATACTTGTCCTACTTAGATTTGACTTGACCAACTATGCCGATATTATCTTATGGTTCTATATCTTTAATACCCTAATATGTATTCTAATAATTAAAGGGACATTTAGATTAATCCTTCTTGTAGAATCTCAATATTATATTTAGAATTATTAAAGGTTATAATCAGGTGCTACCCACCTTAGCATCATACTATGAACCTATAACCATGTCCTTAAGTTGCCCCATCTAGATCAGTTTATTCGTCACACAACCAAGTCCTCATCATAAGCATATATTGATCTAACTTAGCATAGAATAATCGATGTTTAGAATGGAGAGCTGAGAGTTCATAATATTTAATTATTCAATAAGCAACTACAAGGATCCTAAGGTTTGCATACCTCTCCTAGGAGATGAAGATCCCTGTTATTTTATCCTAAGGTCAAACATTATTATTACCTTAGTGTTAATAAGCAATCTGCATCCTTGATAACCATAAGTATTGTAACAAATATTAAATTAGGAGAACTATCATTTATTAGAATGTTTTTAGTAACTACATCTTATCAAAATGCTTAAGTTCACTGACAGTATCTGTTAGGGGTTTAAACAACGTAACCTTATTCATTGAGGTGCACATCGATTGCTATTTTGCCTCCATTATTATCCCATTTACTTGTATTATTATTTCACTTAACCTTGTTGAGGTTTCGGCACACGTTCATTCACAGTAACTTCATTAGTCCCTCAATAATTTACCTACTTTTATATTTTATTGCTTGTTCATTTTGTAATTATTGAATCCTAATTGTTTCTCAATAATATTTTCCCCCATCATGACAATTTAACATAATCAAGATTAGCGACATATAACCCCTACCCTTTCCTCGCACATACCTAGTTCCTTCAATCTCTTTCTACTTACCATATTGAAACATGATTAATTGCACACAATGTGGCAAAATACATCATACTGATTAATTAGTACTATCAAGCATCAATATCCAACACGTGTGCACATATATTTATTTACCAATTTGATGCCTAGATTCAACTATGTTAGCTCAAACTATGGTGTTTGCCAATACAACTAGACTTTTAACGTCTTCTCATAAATGAAGGTGTTTAGGGGTAATGTATGTAACTTATTTATTATATGTAAGTTATGGATGTATAGCATAGCCTTTCCTCACCGTATTGCATCATTGCAACACTCGAACATAGACAATGATTATAATACCATAAAATATATGTTTTCATACAAACCACAATGAGGTAAAAACCTAACCTATTCCAAATGCCAACTATGGAAGGATCAACACTATGCCATTACTAGAAGAATCATGGCGATGTCGATGAAAACGACAGAGGTGGAGGTGAAGGTGGTTGACCTAGACCTCGACCTCGATTTGTTATTACAATGATTGATTCTATGTTCATGATCAAAACATCAAATCATTAATTCCTCTATCGAAGGAAAAAAAATAATTTAGAAATGCCTATATTTATACTTATGTGCAAGGAACAGTTTGTTAGGATCATCGTGTTGAAATCTATGGTCGTTTTCATTAAATGATTTTGTCATGTAGTGAAATTAGTGTCTTAGCATTCAACTCACCATGCTCGTTTCATCAGTTCCTTGTTTTCAGATTATGTGTTTGTTTCGTCTCTTCGACTATACGTTGAAGTCTCGGCACTGGATTTTCTAAGTTTTAAATAAATTAATTAATGTTTGATCAAGTCTACATATTGAACCCAGACATTAATCTTAATGGTTCAGCATAATAAAAATTATTTATTTAACTTAATTTAAGCTCTAATATTCCACTATCAGCATCATTATTTCACATTCTAGTTCAATTTAAACCTAAAATTTTAAATTTAAATAAACACATTTCATCATTAATTAAAATCTGATATAACATTAATTTAGACATTAATCAAAACATTTAATCAACATCAATTATCATTTTAATTTTAATTTTAATTTTTTATTATTTATTATTATTATTATTATTATTATTATTATTATTATTATTATTATTATTTTAATTATTTTTTTTAAATTTCAAAAATCTCCGTTCATTTTGAGACTTAATGGAACTATAGTTTTGAATTTTTAAACATTTTATAATAATGATTTTACACATTTATTTATTTTTATTTCTTTTTTTATTTCAATTTTATTTTATAAAATATTAACCTAACCCTAGCCTAATCCCTAGCTAACAGCTCTCTCTCACCACAGGGCACGTAGCCCTTATTTCCCACGCGTCCCTGACTTGCCCTCAGATCCCCATCCTTTCACCTCCAGGGCAGCCTATGGTTCAAGGGCGCCCACGTGAGGGTCTCGTGCATGCTTGCCATGTGCCGGTGTGCATGCTACCAGGTGGACTCTGGCAAGGAGCCCCAGCTAAAGGTGATCTTCTTTATATCAAGTCTCCACCTACCTCGCGCGCGTGTGAGCTCTCATTTCTTCTCCTACTGGCTCAGCAACTCAGTGACGCCGTTCCTAGCTCTGCGACTCTGCCTGGAGAGTGTTGATGCCATGGAACCCATTTCTGTATTCTCATGTTGTTGTTGGTCAAAATGCGTAGAAGCCCTCTTAGTGGTACCATTCGACTTGTTTCTGTTGATGGATATCTACTGGAAGTATGATTCAAAACTCAGCTGTGAAGGGTGCATGCTTATTGCCTAGGCTCTCCTGCTTTACTGGGTTCTGTTCTACGTTACAAGGATGGTCATGAGGATCGACACATGAAGAGCAAATCGAAAAGCTCAAGCGTTGGGATTAAGATATCAGTTGGGCGGTTGGTAGGTTGTTCTTTCGATTCATCTACAGTGGTAAATGATTAAATTTCTCTCATGAGGTTTAATGCATGTCTAGGTTTATAGAGTGTATCCAGGCTTCATGGTAGCCGAAGTGTTTATGAAAACAACTAAAAATATACAGACCTGCATTTGTTGAATAAGTTGAACACGAGATCTACATTTTTCATTGGCCAAGATGCCAAGAACCTCTCGGTGCAATTATCTCTATGCATATCCACGCCCGTGGAAATGTTACATTCACTAAGGAACCTAGAGAAGAAAACGATATCGTTGGCAGGGCTAACGCCGTAGCTCCACCACAGAAACTCTACAACAATCGCCATTAACAATGAGGACTGTGAGCAAAACAGTTCTTCTCAATATCTCCGTATCTTGCAGGGTTGTGTTGCCAATAAATCCCTATAAGAAGGAAAACTCATACATGCCCACATGACCAAGAGGGGATTTCGGTATTCATCGAAGATTCAGCGAGCTTGGTCAGGTTTGAAGGTAAATGTGTCCTGCCAAATGGCAGTAAATGTGTCCTTTCATGGTCAGCTCTAGACATATACTGCCAAAGTTCTTTTCTTCTTTTTGGTTTATTTATTAGGTTCTTCTTGCTTAACACCGTATCTATCTCGCATGAATGCTCATGAGTCCTCCCAATTCTCGCAAAGGTAGAAGCATCCCAATAAAATGGGATGAACATAGGTCACCTTCAATTGTGCTGCCAAACTTCAGGGCTCAAACATAACACCATGCTTGTTTGCATCATGGCTGTATCTTCAACTGTCACAAAAACAGCTCAATCATGTCTGACAACACTCAATTGTTTGTTTCTCCTTGTGAGGCCGGACATATCATTGGTGTATCATTTCTATTCACCTGTATTTTCTGCAGGGCTTCATTTGGTAATGGAGATGTCTTGGAAGAAAAAGATATGATATTCTTCTAAAGCAATCTTTGTATTTCAAAATTCCTTTTACCACACCATTTATATTAAGTTTTGAGTACCCATTGTAACTAATGAGAGCATCTTAACTTATTTTTCCGGCAATGATAGACAAATTTCTATTTATTTCTTTTGGAAAACTAGTTAATAAGTCTCTGCAGTTCCTCCTAAACTAGGGTGTTCTGATTGCTTGCATTCAACAAATTTGTAATTTATTTTTATAAAGCTGATTAATGAGACTTTTCTTTAAAATGGCTCGCTTATTTTTTTTCTTTAATTCTTCTTGGCACTTGAAAAAAATGACTATATTGCAGTTCAGAAGCTAGAGAAATTTTGATAGAATTTCAGCAAGTGAATGGACCTACTTATCGGTTAAGGGCCACTTTCAGACAAGTCAAGCACGTGTGTATTCAAACACAAAAATTCCACGGTAGACAAGTAAGTTTTGCCCCTTTTGTAAGTTGCATTGACTGTATTGCAATACTTGAATGTTTTCTTAATGCAATCGTGGAGATTTTGTAACCCCGAGGGGATGTCCTCTAGTTTGAATCTTTGTGCACTTGTGTGGATTTCTGTGTATCTCAGGGATTTGACATTGTTGTACATTTTCAATCTGTCATAACAGAAATGTATGCACAATTAAACATTTCAGTCAGTCATTATATGACATAATTTTTAGCTTCCTTTCTTGTAAGTTTCACCTATGCTTCTGCTTTCTCTAATCATTTAAGTTCACAAAAAAAATTACACTAACAATAATTATGCCACAGTAGGATTGGGTTTCACTGCAAACTAATGAGTTTTTACCAAGAAGGAACAACAAATACAACATATGTATGCCAAGCACAACCAGCCTTTGCTAGCCACTAGTAAGAAAGCACTTACCATGGCCATATCTTATAAACATATGAGTTGTGTCCAATTGTTTCTTTCACACTTCTCTTTGCCATTTTTTGTCTTCATTTTCAATGTCCATGCTCAATTTTAGTGCCTGAGTTTTCTGTGCTTGAATTTTCACTACTGGCATTCATGCTTAGTTTTACAGGAATATAAAATTCTGTCACAATTTTTGTTGTATATTTGTCTAGAATTTTGATATAACTATAATTTCGCTGAACTTTACTTACAGGGAAATTTTCATTTTAACTTAAGGCATCACCATGTGCATAAAAGAGAATCCCATGCACAGTTAAGATTAAGAAAACAAACTTACCAGTTATTCGAAAAACAAATATACGAGTTAAAATGAGGGGTGATTTTTTTTTCGCTCAACTTGTTTTCTCAATTACCTCCTACGGAGAAAGATTAGGACCTATAGCCTCGACCTATTGTTGCCATACCGACTCCACGATTGTTTCCTAGGTTCTCCCTTGTTTCTTATGCTTCCCAGGTTCTGCAGTTATTTTAGTGTTAGAAGATCCGTATTTAAAACGCATCAAATATGCCATTCTTTTTTAAATCTCATAAAAAGAGATCCAGAACATTAGGGTTTAATGTTAAATATTTGAAGTTAGGGTTCAACAAGTGAATAAAGGGGTTCCATAGCTAGCCCAAGGCGTAAAGGATAAGATGAAGGAGGCCCTCTAGATCCTCTCTTCCCCGGACGAAGTCGTACTTAAAATAGGAGAGGGCACCCTTGTTATTATAACACTCTGAGAGGGATAGTACTAAAATCAACTCGTAAATTACTACAGGTTATGTGAATCCACAATACAGTAAATCGAGACCTCTTGGAATAGCTTAGCAAGCTGGGCTAAATGTCTAGCAAATATATAGAATAAAAGATAACGTGCTGCTTCAAATGGAAGTGCCAGAAACTAAAGGGATCCATCGATGCTTGCAAGCAATTCTCCCAAAATCACACGCACTTCTCTTCGGTGGTCTAGGTTGTGATGTAGACGAGAATTTCAAGTATAACAACAGAAAATCCTACTACTGCTGCTTACTGGTAATCCAGATAAGTAATATAGTCCATAGAGAACAGGTTTGCTACAATAATTTTCCTAATACCTGCTTCGCTGTCATAGCCCAGACCATCATTTTGAAACTACCCACTTATATCACAGAACACCTAGATACTCGCCTCATATCTGCTTTAACTTTGTAATTTGTATAATTTGTGATTGGAATATGAAATCTTACAGATTAATTAAAGGGTATTTGATGTGACGTGGAGTCTGGAGCTTGACTTTGGATAGTGATTAACACTCCAAAAATAAAACTCTATGCTTTTGATCAATAGGTATTGAAACTTTTAAAGACAGATTTCGGGAGAAATTTAGCCCTCAAAAACAACAACCAGACAATCTGGGGAAGAAATCACTGAAAGTTGTAAACAATGTACATTTGATGTGTCATATTTAGGCTATTTGAAGTTGGAAATCAGTACAGCCAGCCGATCTGTGGAAAACAACAGTCCATACAGACTATGCTCCTTTTACAGTATAATATTTTTACAGGTATTTGGTGATTCTTTTTCAGATTTTGTATTGAGGAAAACACCTCTCTGTTTTTTTTTTCTTCCTTGTTGTGCCAAATATATATAGATATGTATTCCTATGGTTTGAAGGTTAAAATTTCCTATATACGCATAAAATTATCTTATCTTCTTTTATTTGATAATATATATATGCACTTGATAATTCCGAAATAAAATAAAAGAAAATTTTCACATCATTATTAATTTGCATAATGGAAAGAATATATATATATATATATTTTTCCTTTAGCTTACTAATGTAATCTATGTTTGTGTATTTTGCAGGTAATCCGTAACTGTGTATTTTGCAGGTAATCCGTAACTGAGTTTTGGATTGTTGGTGTTCAATTTTGGAGACAAGGTTTTGTCCTAAGTTCCATGTCATTATGTAAGCTTAGACATAGTAAAATTTAGGATAGTTAGGTGTGTAAAGGCCTCTTGAGGTCCGAGTTTTTGAGCCAGTCGCTCTGATACCGAATGCAGTGCCCCTCTATCCGGAAGGGCACCGAAGTTCTAGATTTTGATGACAGTTTTGTAACCAACTCCTACAGATTTCTATTTCTTTTTATTTATTTATTTCAATAATAAATAAGTATCATTATGCTAAATTTCTGCGTAATTTTAGTGATTAGGAAGTGTCTAGTAGCATACAGTGCACCTACATATAGTAATTTTATCAACATACATATAATTGTAATTTCTTGCATAATACTCAGTATATTGAAATATAAATCATTTTTCTAACTACCAGTAGAATACCTGGACCGATGTAGGCTGTAGATTGTCCACTTGCTCCTGAAGCCTTTCCTGTCCAAGCTTTTTGCTCCCGCAGACTTTCCGTTCCAAGCCTTTATACAAAAAATGGATGAACCACCCTGCCAACCAGCTCTTATCGTGCTGGCCCTAGGAAACCGATGGGTTTCCTAGCCCCCGAGCCCACAAACCAATAATCCCGACAGCAACTTTCCTTAGTACCTTTCCATAGTTCAATAATAATTTTTTCTCTGAGTTAACCCCACCTCAGTCTTTGAGTTTCCCACCTCCTCAAAGCTTCGAGTTCTCCCCCTCCTCGGCATTCCTCCTTTTCATCAAAATACTAAAATACTAAGTGTACCTCTCCCAAAAGAAAACCAACCCCCCTCCTATCTCCGTGAAACCATTGCTTTATATATCCATTTTCCTCCTCCACTTGCCTTCCTGTTTACTCCACCGCCCTCCATAAGAACCCTCGAGCCCCCAAAACATTAAATTGATTGCTTGTTTTACAATCCAATTCATAAATAAATATTATTTTATAGGACTTCTTTTCTCGAGCAGTTCAATGGTATTAAGATTAGTTCGGTTGGATTTGATGGGTGGAATGTACATTATTTAATGATTCTTGAAATATTCAATTTAAGACATTCACGAAGGCGGTGGATTCAATATTAGTCTTATCCTCCATTTAATAGGTTGAATAAATAATAATTAATACTATCATGTTGACCCTTTCAAATTTGAAGTGGTAGTTTGTTTTAATTATAAATATATATATATATATATATATAAATCCAATCTCATATCGGTTTTGTGACATGACAGTAAGTTATGAATATAAATTTAATTGAGTTTTATCTTAACCTTCCTCATTTAATAATTTAATAATACTCCTTTCTTGTTTCATAACAATAAATTAATTAATTTAATAATTCAAACATGTTCACTTACCCACTTATGATTTCTTTCATTCCAATAAGGACACATTATCATTATTAACATTAGTTAAATAATAATAATAATAATATTAAATAATAATAATAATAATAATAATAATAATAAATATTAATGGTGATTTAAGTACCTTAGCACTAATCTAACATACTTAATTAATAATAAGTACCTTAGCACTAATCTAACATGCTTTCATTGATAAACGAAGTACTCTTAAGGGTTTAATTAATCAATATTAACAATTAGATAATACACGCTTCCAGCATTAATGTTTATCTGCTATACTTCATATTTCCGATACCTTCACATGACGAGAATTACAATTGGCGGCAATTATTTTAATTGTTCATTACAATGTTTACATATAAGATTAATTAACTTATTTTATACATAAACAAATCGATCATCTTTTACTCATGTCGTTTACCCAAACCTTAACTGAGTTATCTATGACAACTTATAACATTGTTAAATACTGATAAGTATGTCGTAAACAGATACTATCGCACATGTACAAAATGTGCATGCATGGCCAGCATATGCACAGGTCTGACAAGTACTATAAACATACATCATATTTCCTATGCTTAACAACTAACTAATACTAATAATACTTCATGCAAACAGAACAAGTATATATATTTATCATAACATTACTAAAACATCATTGGTCATTATATCAGTTAACCTTTAATATTTCATTTCATTATCTTTATGATTACATTTTTTCAATCAATCAAGTACAAGGAAAGCTACCTACTACCACTAACTCAAGATCAACGAATACCCAACCCTCAACAGTACTAACTAAATATCCTCCCATCCTAACCTACATCCACATCCTCCCTATCCTTCCTCTGCTAGTACAAAAGTGGCTGCCAGCTATACTAACCCAACCACATAGAACCTGAGAGCGCTAGCATCGGCTAACTAGCGGACCTAGCCTCTCCTAGCAGGCATCTGACCATCGTCATCACAACAACTTGGGGAGCATGTCTTAGCACGGCCCTCCCACGACCCCGGGTATCGTAGAAACATAGGGTGGGCAATACATCCATCCCTCTCAACATACTGGGTCTACACCCTTATCAAATCATACTTTGCTGCTCTCGAGATTATTGGTTTGTGTCATCGTATCATCAACTTTGGTAAACAAGGCTCTCTGCAAAATAGGTACTATACCATACTTCGTATCAAGTATCCAACTATTACATAGCCCCGGTGTCCTGCGGATTAGTACTTTGCAGCCATACATTTATAACAATATTTCCATTCTATCATCATCTGATCCATATTGTCAACATCATTTATTTCATCACATAAAATCATTAAATCAATCGCAACATAATTACCACATCATATATATCACATTTCATCCAGGACGATTATTAAACATACACTGTCATTATGAAATAAAAGAATCTCATGATAACTACAACATAGTAACCTGTCACGTCCCCACCCATCACACCAGTGCAATGGAGAGGATTGTGAGGCTAAAACCGGGCATCTAGCCCCATAAACTTATAACCAAGCACTCACATTATTTAAAAGAGCTATGGGATGTATAATTAGGGGAGAAACACAACGGAAATAAACGATTTCACATCCATTATACAGTCAGTATTTTCATGCCATTCATCAATCTAAACAATATCAAACTATCAAACGAGAATACTTATCTTAAATCAAGTAGTTCCCGAGCAACCAGCTACGCTTCTGCAACGTTCCACCCAACCGTAGGCCAGTGTGCTCCTCAATCTCTCAGCACCACTGCCACCCCCGAGCTGGGCATGATCTCCACAAGGAAAAGGGGAAAACAGGCTCTCACATAGCCAAAGTTATATCAAAATCAGCCAAGCCAATCAGCAATTGGGTTTCTCAGGCTGTTAAGAGATGGGTGCATGCATCATCAAAAGCATAAGTGTTGGGCATGAGAAAAACACCTATACAATGAAGTTTCCAACAGTGGGTTTCTACCAGTTCCAGAAAAACGTGGGTAGACTCAAAATGAATTGGCCACTAGGAAAAATCGACTAGGAGAGCAACCCATCCCAGAAAAATGCCCCAAGGGGAAAAACGACCTCTCCCTCAGTCCAAAATCGCATCCCTCCTTCCCCAGCTGCTCCAAAATACCAAAACGAGTTTCTGGGCATGGAAAAACGCAGGGTTATGGCCAAAAAACGTGAGGATAAACTTCAGGGAGCTCCGACTGCGTGAGAGGAAGAATGGCCATGGGTGAAGAATGGCTTTGGGCCAATTTCGTGGGGGTTTTCTTGCCCAACAAGCAAAAACACGATTTTCCAAGTTGATGGCTTGCCCATGCACGAAAATTGACAGCCATACCTCTCCCATCCCAAGGCATTTATTGTCTCAACCAATCTTTGGAAAAATTAAATGATTGGGTGCATGAGACAAAATGGGTAGTTGGTGGTTTATGGGTTTTCTCATTGACACATGGATTAAAACCATTGGCTCAAGGGTTCGGTTATTTTCCCTCCCTCTTCCTTGTAAAGATCATGCCCCCATCTCTTTTGTTGCATTGCGTAGCTGGTTGTGGGTTTTCTCATTAAAATTGCATATTTACATGATGTCCGATTTTACATTGTGCACTGCTAGCACAAGGACCATATGCATCTATTCTGATTGCCGATACATAAAACGATAAGTCAGTGGCGGGGCCTTGGCCTTGAGCTCCTCACCATGACTAAATGAAAATATTTACATCATTTACAATATTAATGCAATAGAGTTAAGCTGGGGACGTTACATAACCACATAAACCTAATAACATCATGAGGATGGTGACATCATAACTTCATAATCGTAGTGTCAGTATGGGCATAGTAACATCCTAAACATAGTAGCAACATATCATCATGTCTAACATGCCAAAAATATAGTTCACTCTATCTAGTTGAGTCCAACAGATAATTATCAAATAAAGTGAAAGGTGTCTAACTCATAAACATGCCTAGTCAAAATATGGGGCGTTACACCTTAGGCATGCTGGAGGAAATAAATGCATGTGGGAGAGCGCCCAACATCTAGTTTTACCTCCCTTGGCCCATACTTTGGCCCATACATTGTGATCTAGTTCATATTAGCCTAGACAAGTTCTAGCCAACTTATAATAACCTTGTTCACACTTAGGGAAGTATTATTAACCATTTTAGCACCTAATAACCACCAATTAATTAATGATTAAGGTACTAACGTATAATATTTATCTAACACCCCCCCATAAGATAGACTTAGTGGAATATAAAAAATAAGGCCTTGGCAACTAAGGCTCAAGTCACCTTTTACAATAGAAAATTTATTTGTCCGTGTAACCAAGGAAATATGGAAAACCACATGGGAAATAAAAAATCCCCTAAAAAATGGACATGTGGCATATATGAAAATACACCAATATTCACCAGGCATCACTCACCCCAAGGAGTGATATAAGGTAAGTGAAGGTCTTCTCAGTAAAGCTCTTGGTGAAGATATCAACAGTTTGTTCAGTAGAAGGGCAATACTGCAATGATATGATCTGGTCATGCACCAAGCCTCGAATGTAGTGCATGTGAATCTCTATGTGTTTGGTCCTCTATCTCTGTAGTTGATCAGTGGAGATCTTGATTGTGCTTTGATTGTCACACCAAATGACTGTGGGTGAATCAAACATAATGCCAAACTCTCCAAGAATACCTTGCAACCACACACATTGTGTAGCTGCATTCACTGCTCCCCTGTATTCGGCCTCAACTGAAGATAAGGATATGGTGTGCTGCATCTTGCTTGACCATCAAATGGGACCATGTGCAATCATAAACACATAACCAGAAGTTGACTTCCTATCAGAACTATCACCATCCCAATCAGAATCAGTAAAACCAACTAGTTCAAGAGATGAACCAACTGCATAGTGGATACCAAAATGCTTAGTACCCTGTACATAATGACGAATCCTCTTTGCTTCCTTCCAATGGACCTCATGAAGCTATTTCATGTGCCTTGAACCAGCTCCAACATCATAAGACAAATATGGTCAAGAGTGTGTGAGATACATCAAGCTCCCAACTAGTTGTCTATACAGTGAGCTGTCAACTAGTGGTGAAGAACCCCAATCAGTACTAAGCTTGAATCCTAAAAGGAATGGGAATTTTGAAGGCTTAAATTAAACCATCTTGAAATTATGCAGCATATCTGAAGCATATATTGATTGGGATATATAGATCCCATCCACATTTTGATCAATTTCCAAACCCAAAAATTGTTTCAACAATCCTAGATCGGTCATGGAAAATGCATTGTGTAATGCAACATTTAATGAACCCAATTCTTTGGTGCAGCTACCAATTATCAAATTATCATCAACATACAGTACTATTATCAATATCAGGTCTCTAACATGGTGCATATAGATATTTGGATCAGACTTACATCTCTCAAAGCTCAAAGATAGCAGAACATTGTCCATTTTGTCATACCAAGCTTTAGGAGCTTGTTTGAGTCCACAGAGTGACTTATTCAACTTTCACACAAGTGTATGATAAGAAATAAATCCTTTAGGATGTTGCATATATATCTCCTTATTCATATCCCCATGAATAAATGCACTCTTCACATCCATGTGATGAACCTCCCATCGCTTGGAAGCTCCAATGGCCAAAACTAGTCTTATGGAGTCCGTCTTTGCCACTGGTGCAAATGCCTCTGTATAGTCCACTCCTTGGACCTGAGATTAACCCTTAGCCACCATCCTGGCCTTATACTTTAGATCAGAGCCATCAGAAGCTACTTTGGTTCTATAAACCCATTTACATTGCACTAGTTTCCTCTTGGGAGGAAGAGGGACCAAATCCCAAGTTTTGTTCTCATGGAGGGAGTTCATCTCTTATTGCATGTATTTTTCCACCTTGGGTATTTAAATGATTCTGAGTATGATTGTGGATCATATCCAACCATAAAAAAACATCTACCATTTAGATCAGAATCACAACATGCAAAAGAATTGTGAAACTGAGATCTAGTTTTCCTAGGATCTTGAGGATCTCCAATAAGCTCACCAACAGCTTGTATTTTTTTCTCATCCCCCTTGGGCCTTGAGGGAGGGTAATGATAAGAATCCATGTCATCATAATCATCATCATAAATATAATAATCATAATACTTGGCCTTATGTTGATGACCTTATACTCACTAGTAGTATCTGAAACTTTAACCCATGTGATATCCAACCTTACAAACAAATTTGAATAACAGACCTAGGACATTTACTTATTTTCTTGGCCTACAAATCTTGCAAACCTTCCAAATATTGCAAAACAAAGAAACAAAATATTCTTTCTTAGTATAAGTATGGATATGAATTTCTTCATTGCTTTCACATGGAGGATTGTATACCAACCCCATCTCCCTTCTTAAATGGAATCAAACTTGTTGTCACTTGTACCACACCCAAAGTAGATGCCACTTTGTACCATCAATTAGTTTGTATCCTTTTGTACTTAAATTATACCCATCTTAGTATTTTCTTTGTTGTTGGTATCGTTGCTTGATGTATGCAAACACCCCGTGAAAGCCATTGTAAAGAAGCAAAAATGATACTTTGGTATATATGTGGTACAATTTTTTGGGGGATATATTACAGTTCATGGGTGATTCCTTCCCTGGTTGGATTCACTAATTCCAATTATGATGGTGACCTGGATGATCAAAATTCTACTGCATGTCATTTTTTCAATATTGGTTCCATACTTGTCCCTTCGGTGTAAAAATAAACACACTCTTTCTCTTTCATCAATAGAAGAAGAGTATTGAGCAATATACAATGCAAGTCGAGAGATCCTTTTAAAGTTTGGATTCAAGTAGAAACATCCAACCACACACTAGTGTGACAATCAGAGTGGCATCAATATTGATAAAGATCCAATTCAACATCAACATAGAAAATACATTGAGCTACACATGCACTTCATCAGAAAGATTATTCAGGATTGTACTCTCGAAGCCCTCTTTTTCCCTATAGATGATTAAGTTGCAACATTTTCACAAAGTCTCTTACAAAAGTAAATTTTTCCAAACATCGATCTATGTTAGGATTTAAGGAGGTTGTCTTTAATGCCTCCTTCTTACTCCTATTGTGCCACCTTTGTAAATCCTTTAATCCTATCATAAGTTGTTTTTGTGGGGGATGATAGGATATTTAGACACTTAGGAGTTATTTAAGATAAAGTTGGTTTATTGTGTCTTTAGGTAAAGAGTGTTTATTTAGTGCCCATTGTAATGATCTAATATGGAAATCATGATTATATTCTATACATAAAGTGATCTGATGGGTCATCTTCTCCTAGATATTAATGACTATATTGATATGTGGGTTAACACCCAGTTGGTCCATGATATAAATTTCAAGAGAATGGAGGGTCATTTGATGATGATTGATTTTGAAAAACTCATCTGTTAATTATTTTCCTTTTCATTAATATATTTACTCAAGTGTTCATGTTGGATGGCGCCATGGATTGTTTCCCTCTCTAAGGATTTTAACCGAAAATACATTGTGTACTAATATTTGATCTATTTGTGTGCATGGCCGTCTTGGGTTTGACTTGGATATACCCTTTTTATTGAACATACTAAAGTTAAATTGAATGTTGAAATCTACTTGAAAGATAGTTCAAACATAGAGATGAATAAATAATCTTTGTTAGATAATATATTTCTAGGTACCTCATGCAATCTCATGATTTAAATAAGGAAAAATATTTCTATATTTTGTGCTTCATAAGTGGTCTCAGTTGGTATCAAGTGTATATTCTTGCTTAATTTATCCCGTATGGCCACTATCAAGTTAACAGCTTTTCCTTCAAGTTAAAGTAAACCTATTACAAAATCCATGGACACCATGTCCCACTTATACTTGGAATATCATGGGATTTTGATAACCCAACTATATGACATTACTCAACCTTCACTTGCTAGAGTTATAAACATCATATACCTAATTTCATATAATTATTCTTTCCTACCTAGAAGAGTAGTGGCTTTATTATGTCACACATCTTTTTTACCCCAAGGTGCATTGTATACGACAATTTATGGCATTCATTTATGATTAGACTTTGTGGATCTCTTCCCTTAGGAAATTACATCATTATGCAGTGGGTAACAATGTAAAGGGGGGGAATATGTGTTACATTTTTACTCCCTAGGTTATCTCCTAAAGATGATCCTTGGGAGGGATCAAAATGTTGAGAGTAAAAATATAACGTAGATTCCCACCTTTTTACATCACATACATCATGTTGTTATATCTCATAACTTCATATTCTTCTAAAGCATGCCCATTGAACTTGATTTATGTTCCTTTCTCTATCTGAAATGTGAATCCTATTGTCTTCATTTCTCTATGTTCCTATTGTTTTCTTTAGTCTACCTTGATAGGAATCATGAAGAAATTATAGGTTTGGTGGCTCAAATAATTTGTAACATGGTTTTATCCTTTCTTGATATGTGAAATACTAAAGTCATACCCAATTAGGAATTCCATTGGTCACCCCTATCAGACTTTTAACTATCTTTGGGTAGGTAAATACTGAAGGATTTGATGGTTGGTCTTAAGTTCAAAACTATGATCAATCAAATAATTCCTCCACATATTCAAGGGAAGGACAATCACGATCAACTCCAAATCATGAGTAAGATATTTTTTCTCATGATTCTTCAAATTTCTATATGCATACGTGATAACTCCTCCATCCTACATTAATATTGTACTCATTCAACCTATGAAAGCATTTGTGCACACCACAAAAAATTTATAATCCTTTAGCATGCTTAATATGGGTGCATTTGAATCTCACGAGGGGGTAGAGAAATTGGTAATAATTAATTGAGATGAGAAGTTGTAAATGGAGGGGAAGATCACAAGTCCAAATCCCTGTGGGTACTTACTTATCAAAAAACAAATCAGTGCACTTGGAAAAAAATAATTTAACTTAGTAAGTGTCTCATTACACCTAGTTGTCCATTGAAACCTTATACCCTTCCTTCAAAGAGTTGTTGTCATATTTTCTATATTGAAAAATCCCCTTCATGAACCTTTGCATTATCCCACTCGCGCCATGAATCTCTTTACCTCATGCACATTTTTTGACTAGTCACTCCATAATGGTTTTTATATTTTTTTTAACTATTTAAATCCATTTTACTTAGATAATATGGATGAGATAATGAATCTTAATTCGGAAGAAGGAACATGTTGATATTTTCCCATATAACTAATTCTCTCTAACATATAAAAGCACAAGCCTATGGTTCTCTTGGTTCTCCCTTTCTAACTTCAAATAAATAAGAATCTAATCCAATAATACTTGAACAAGTTGGTCCAAAAATTTCTTAAATACCTAGTTCATCAAACTTATAAACATTTTAGGTGAGTTGTTAGTCCATATGGTACTAAAACAAACTCATAATGTGAAAAATGAGTTCGAAAGGTAGTATTTGGATTATATGCTTCTCTTGTTTCGATTTGGTGGTACCTCTACCTTAGTTCAATATTGAAAACATTATTCCCTTTCAATTGATAAAAAAATTCATTATCCTTAAGATAATAAAACCTGACCTTTTTCATTGCTTTCATCAATTCATGATGATAATATACACATAACCTCAAGGTTCTATATTTTTTCTTTACAAATATTACTAATGTTTTCCATGGAGACATAATAGGTCTTATCATACCTAAATCTATCAATTCCTTTACTTGCATACACAACTCTCTCAATTCCAATATCAACATATGATACAGGGTCTTGGATGTGAGATCTACCCCTAGATTTAAATCAATAGATAATTTTATCTTTCTCTTTGCTCGTAACTATGGAAGTTCATTGAGAAATACATTTCAAAGCTTATGTAATATTGGGTACCTATTAATTTATGATCCCTCTCTTTCTTCTATCATTTTAATGACTTGAAATTGGCACCCATGCCTCAAGCACTACTTTAACTTCATTATTGAAATAAGCTTTAGGGACATAGGTCACTTAATTCCTTGAATCTAAACGAAGAATCCTTAATCATTAAGACACCAGACTTCCCTCTCATAACAATTGATGAAAACCCTATGGCCTAATAATTAGCCATTCTTAGTATCAATTCATAGGAAATTAGGTTGCTTAAATATAATAAATGTATGTAGTACATGTTTTCAATTATATTAAACACATCATCACATGAGGACCTATATCTCATTCCTCCCCTAAGGCCATCTCAACCTTTCTAAAGTCATGTTGTTCACATGCCATTATACTGCATCTTTCTAGTGTAGAATGTGAAATAAAGATATTGGTTGTACCATAATTATTAAAATAGAAATAGAAGCATAATTCATCTTGCCAAAAGATTCCACCATAGTGCACTGATGTTCAAGCTGATGGTGGTCCACTGCTATGTGGATCAGGGGTATAGTTCTCATATATGATATTAATATATTCTTAGGAATGTGATAGGAACTTGGATCTTAGTTAGCATGTCTTGATTTGTTTTGGTAAGTAAACATTTTGAAGGGAAATTTAAGCTCTAATCATTTAAATCACATCTATTTGTTTTTTGGTTTATTATTTCTAGTTTAGATAGCTACATGAGCACAATCATAACTTATACCAATATGTAAGGCCTATCTTCTAATGTTGGCCTACTTAAGATAAAACCACTACATTTTATAAGACCATGATAATAAACATATTTTTTTTTAAATATGTAAAACAAAATTATAGTTTCCCTATTCATAAATTTGAAAAAAAAGTATTAATAATTTATGCCATTCTTATGAACAATCATAAGTTGTTTTGAAACAAGGAGAAATTAAATGAAGTTTCATAAAACTTAATATAGAACCACGTGTTGTCTATCCATAAGTTAAGTCTCTAAAACATAAATCATATATACAATAACAAATCTAATTTTATATTTAATATCTTTTGATTTAAAACAACTAAGAATACGTGTATTAAACAAGAGCCACAAGGTGGTGATGTCCCTGCGGAAGTTATTTGCAATCATAAACATAAACATTTAATTTTGAAGTTGTGTAAATGGTACTTAGAATCAGATATAATAGTATGCAATGAAACTTCTATGCAAATCAGACATTGAAAACTAAACCTAAGCATTGAAACCTCTATACATGACATGTAGAGTCAAGCAAAGGTTTTGCATTTTCTAAATGGTTGTTGAGAACCAAATATTGCAAATATCAAATACATCAACATGTTAGGATATTCCTATACTCCATCCTAGTCCTAGCAGCATTTTCAGTCATGCATGCACTTTTAGGGTTTGCATGCATTATTTAGGGTTTGCATGCATCCCAGTTATCATTCCCAGCACCTAGCCCTCAGTTAGCCAGCCCCGAGAGCTTCCTTCCACTCAATTTCAGCCCTCCTAGAGCTTAGTGCGCCCTCCTTTCACCTACTGCATGAGAAAGGCGCCCTTCCTTACCTACCATTCAGTTATCTTCAATTATCTTTAGTTCTCTCCTTGATTTAAGGCTAGACTAACTCTCAACTGACTTTATCACTCCAATGGACCTCCAGTGAGGCTTGATTTCCCATTCCGACTTCAGTTAGCTCCTCATGCACCCTCCACTGAGCCTCCTTCATTCAGTTAGTTCCAGTTACACTCAGTTACACCTACCACACTCAGTTAGGCTCAGTTTGACTAATGGTTCATAGTTACTTGAGCATTGATGACTCCACTGATGATGGGATAGACTTCTAGTTGTGCTACGATGACACTCTAGTGATTTTTTTATCACTCCATGAAGGCTAATTCGAATTGCCACCTCAGCATTCGAATCCTCATGCATTGTACTATTTATTTGTCCATATTGTGATTAATTAATTAGTGTGTGTGAAGTATTTTTGCTTCTATCCAAGTTCTACTATATTATTATTTTGTTTCTCATTACACTGCATTGACCACTCTTCTTCTATCTTCCTGCTTAATCATAATTACTCTTGTGAGGTGTACATCATCTCTTAGATCTGCTATGAGGATTTTCACATGGTATTAGAGCATGTTGAGAGTATTATTTATCTCCATTCTTGAGAGTTGTTTGCAGGTTATTATCAAGATTTCAAGTGCAGCAGTTGCAGTAGTTTCTGCATCTATGCAGCAGTAGCAGTTGCAGATATTCTCTATTGTTTTTGCAGGTCTTCTACAACTTCAATGAATTTAGAAGAAATCCCTCCTCTTTCTCCATTCAACTATGATCTTCTTTCTTTATTCAACTATGATGAATGGAAACCGAATATGATAGCACATTTGAAGAGAAATAGTCTCTTTGATTATTGTTTTGAAAGAGAGTTTGAATCCTATGAAGAAGAGTATGATTGGTTAATTGAAGGTGATAGAGCTTGTGCAACCATGATGTTTTCTATGCCTCTATACATGACACACCAATTCATTGATATTGAAACTCCAAAAGAGCTATGGGCTCACCTGGATGAAATTTTTGGCATACAGAATGAAGGAATTGGTCCAAACCCTTTCGAGAATAAGCAAAGTGATGCATTCGCCCTCCTTGATGATCTCATTGATCATGAACCAATATCAAACACATCTCATATTGAAGTTGTCCACAAAGAAGAAGAACTTACAGATTCTACACTCATGCTCCAAATTTCTTCTCTTTCTGTGCCAACTCACACTCTAGATATTGCAGAAGGTCCTAAATCCTCTCTTGCACCAGAGTCTGTTGGTCTACATCATGATCTATTGCATGTTTCAGAGGTCAAATCAGCTATTGGAGGCAATGCATTCGCTCTCCTCAAGCAATCACCTCTTATTTACTACTATATGATCATTATTCCATGCTTTCAGAAGGTTATTGAAGAATATGGCCATTGCCATTCACTTGGGATAATTTCTCATGCACACCATGGTTTTGATCTCACCCCTGCTGGTTCAAAGGAGATCTCAAGAAACCATGGCCATTCGCTTGGGATAATTTCTCATGCATTTACTGGTTTTGATCTCACCTCTTATGGTTCAAAGGAGATCTCAAGAAACCATGATTCAAGTCTTGGATCTAATTTGGATTCTAAGCAATCACTACTTGGGATAATTTCTCATGCATATGATAGTTTTGATCTCACCCCTGCTGGTTCAAAGGATATCTCAAGAAACTATTCTTCAAGTCTTAAATCTAATTTGGATTTCAAGCTATTATTTGATGGTTCTTTTTGGCATAATCTCACCCACGATGGTTCGAAGGAGAAGACAAAAGATTATCTGCACATTCATAGATTTGATCCTACCTCAACTGATTCGAATCACAAGTTCAACGATCATCCTCATACTTTTGGATTTGTTCTCATCACAGTCGATTTGAAGAGCAAGTACAAGCACATGCTTTCTGAGCATGATCCACTTCTTCCCAAGAAGAAGATACCTCCAGACATATGACCAAGCATCACACCTGCTTGAGTTTGGAGCATTTATTTTTGTGTGTGCCTTACAATCTATTTTGAGGGGGGGTATTTTTCCCATGAGGTTCTCCCCATTTCGTCGGTTTATTGACTGTTATTATTCATTTTATTGGGTGATCTTTGGTCTTAGTTACCAAGGCTCAAGATGGATTAAGGGGGGGTGTTAGGATATTCCTATACTCCATCCTATTCCTAGCAGCATTTTCATTATTTGCATTTTCAGTCATGCATGCACTTTTAGGGTTTGCATGCATTATTTAGTGTTTGCATGCATTTGCATGCATCCCAGTCATCAGTCCCAGCACCTATCCCTCAATTAGCCAGCCCCCGGAGCTTCCTTCCACTCAGTTTCATCCCTCCTAGAGCTTAGTGCGCCCTCCTTTCACCTACTGCATGAGAAAGGCACCCTTACTTACCTACCATTCAGTTATCTTCAGTTCTCTCCTTGATTTGAGGCTAGATTGACTCTCAACTGACTTTATCACTCCGATGGACCTCCAGTGAGACTTGACTGCCCATTTGGGTGATATTCAACAATTCACTAATTCCTAATGGGTGTTTAGATAGATCAATAGTCAATATGTAGTGTTGTGTTGTAACCGGCATGTGAGGATGCAGTGTTCACCCACTAGTGGAGCATAGTGTAGGATGGACTGAGCTTCTCCTATACATCATTTATGATGTTAGTGCTTTGTAAATTTTGATGTCAAAACTTGAATTCACAATTTGGGATATAAAAGACTTGTAACATTAGAGCATGAACTCTAAATCTATTTACATTGAATGATTGTTCCAAGTGGCTATAAAAGATTTTTTTTTTATAAATAGGTTATGTCATGTAATTTTGTTTTATCATGTTTGCCCAAAGTTATTATGAAATTCAGACTTGTGACACTAGATAATATTACTTGATTATTCCATAAGTCTTTAATTATCAAAGGAAATTCGTGGATGTAGGATGTAAATGGACATTTTGTTGGCATAGTGAAGGCCCATAGTTATATTCATTGATTTTTTTAGTTGAGTTTTATGCATTGCAATTGAGTTTAAAAAACCTTGGTAAGGTAAGAGTATAGTATAAAGATTCTAAAGATTCTAGTCAAGTCTATTAAGGATAATATCAATTCCTTCATGATTATAGGAAATGAAGAGTCCATAAAGAAAAAATGAAAAGTATTTTCTAATTTATTGCAAAGTGGCTATTTAATTTGATTTTAGTACCAGTTTAAGAAACATAGATAACTCCATGTTATTAATGGAAACCCTTCCACTTAATTAATTTTTCTTTTCAAATTTTAAATCGATTGTAAATTTGTATTTAAATTATTATTAAGAAATGTTTTTCATACATTACAAGTCAAAATGTAAATACTCCAAGTACCATTCCAACCCAGTTCCCTTTAAACCAATATATTTATTTACAATATTTCATTTTTTCTAAACACATAGACATTGCCTCAAAGAACACATAGATCTTCCATGTCTTATTGTTTTCCATTCATTCAACATTTGCTTTGGTTGTCATGGTTTTCTATTGCAGTGCCCATACTTTCCCTTGATCGCAGTGTCTTTTTGTTTTTTAGTTGTGTGCTTAATTACTATGGTTATTACCTAGCTTTGTATTTTTTATAGGCATTGAACAATTGATTTGGATAGTTTCTTAATCATTGGACATTTGATTTGGCCATAATGGTTTCATGCTTTGATGCACAACTTTATGGTAAAAATACTATAGAGAAAATGAAATTTTATGCTCTCAACCTGTTTGTTCTAGACAATAAAACCCAAAAAACTTAGTCTCATCAAGAACTTGAAATTGGCAATATTTAGTTACGCATTTCATTACTGTAGTTTTTCTTTAGCTTTGTACATTATAGAATCGTAACCTTGACAATTTTCCTTTCGTAACTATTTTCTATTCATTGGTCATTTGTTTTGGCAATTCTAGTTTGATGCTTCATATCCATATTTATGCCAAAAAAAATAATTTGACATGATGGATAACTTGGCCTTCACAACATTTCTTGTGTGAAAATCCTCACAGCAGATCTAAGAGATGATGTATACCTCACAAGAGTAATTATGATTAAGCAGGAAGATAGAAGAAGAGTGGTCAATGCAGTGTAATGAGCAACAGAATAATAATATAGTAGAACTCGGATAGAAGCAAAAATACTTCACACACACTAATTAATTAATCACAATATGGACAAATAAATAGTACAATGCATGAGGATTCGAATGCCAAGGTGGCAATTCGAATTAGCCTTCATGGAGTGATAAAAAGATCACTGGAGTGTCATTGGAGCACAACTAGAAGTCTATCCCATCATCAGTGGAGTCATCAATGCTCAAGTAACTGTCAACCATTAGTCAAACTGAGTCTAACTGAGTGTAACTGGCACTAACTGAATGAAGGAGGCTCAGTGGAGGGTGCATGTGGAGCTAACTGAAGTCAAAATGGGAAGTCAAGTCTCACTGTAGGTCCATCGGAGTGATAAAGTCAGTTGAGAGTCAATCTAGCCTCAAATCAAGGAGAGACCGTGGCACTTTAATGTCATACTTGAATGCTACCCATTTCTGTTCACTGATGAAAGCATGGGATCTAGACGAAGCCTCCCATGCTTCCAGAAACATCAGACAAAAAATGTTGCTCATCAATTTCTCCTCCTTTTATCCTATTCATATACCTAAAACAATGTTTCAAAATGAAAAGACTCTTTTGTGAACAATCTCACTTTACAGATTGTAGAAGAAAATCTAAATTATGCAGTTTTACAATGAATATGATCTGGTTATAAATACATTCTGGGTAGGTGTTTTCTCTTGGACCCGAGAAAACAAAAATAAGTTAAATCATAATTCCTATGAACGTTAAGTATATGCTATCACTAATTTTGTAGCAAACTCTTGATTCTCATGTCTAATAAATCAGGTTTATGGTTCAATAGATTTAGGTCTTCAATGATTCATTTGGAAATGACACTAGACTTCTTTTCTTTTTGTTGATGTAATGTTGAAAAATAATAAATTGGAAGCTTATCTTCATTAGATGATAACATTATCAAACTAATAATTAGATATATACAACATTTGAAACACAACTAGAAACTATCCAAACAAATGATTAACAGTGTAAACATCAAATTGTTACACCAAAATATTGTCATCAATTGAATAATGAGGTGTGTATCTCTGGATTAATCACAATCCCTAAAGTTTCAAGTCCCAAATTACTTGAGAAGAGGTTTTTCCTTCTCATTTCCCCAATTTTGGAGCACTGACGCACTTTTCCTGTTCACAACATTCATAAGAGTCTTGATGATGCTCTTTGCACATTGACAGAGTGCGTCACTGACTCTTATTTCCTTCATGTAGCATGTCTTACCCCTCAGTGGCAGGGGTTTCTAGTTGACATGGTGTGTCAGTGTTGGTTAAAAGGAAAAAAAAGAGAATTTTTGAGAGTCTTCTAGAACGAAGCTTCCGTGGAGGCTTATCCCTACAAATATGCATATGTGGTAATCGAACCCCTATCCCTTTGGGATGATACCCTAACCTTCTCCATAGAATACTCAACTCCTTCTATCCTCTTTGGCCTATAAATGAAAGCTCACTTTCATGGATTAGGGAAGAGAAGTGAGAGCCTCCAAATTCTATTGAAATCATCTTAGAACTACGTGTCCTTTCTCTATTAGGAACAAGGTTGGATCTTTGAGGAAAAAGGCTTGTTGGAAGAAGTTGCGACATCAAGGCACAGTTGAAATCTATGCCTTTGTTCTTACTTTGTTACAGTAATATATATTATTTCCATAAATATTATGTGTTGAATCTTTAGAAGTTGCTTCCTTGACTGCATGCGTAGATTAATCAATATTGCTCATTATTATTATCATACTTCTACTTGTTTGTTGCATATTGTTTAGTAGTTGAAGATCGAGGGACTACATCAAACAATCAGACATCACCATAATAGTGGGGTAAGTAAATCCTCCACACTCTTTGCAATTTGATTAATATAGGAAATTTTATATGTTCTATTTTGTTTTGTTCTAGATCTACATCATTTAGGCTAGAGAGCTTCATCCTTTTCCGCATAGATGAAGTGTCTTCAATAAAAAATTTCTCAGGTTCACATTCGATTTTAGCACAACATTACATTGCTTGTAATGTGGTTTATGTGAGCTGATTACAGTTAGTATATAGTTTTTTGCAGTGTAAATAGAAACAGCCTTAGAAAAAAACCAATTTAGTTTCGGTCCATAATGAACTACTTGCAATTGCATAACCCAAGCAAAAATTGGGATCCACATCCAAAATGCATAGCTCAACTTGTACTTTCCAAAAATAAACCCATAAGGTTGGCCCAAAGATATAGAGTTTTAGTGAAATCAAATTTCAAGACAAAAAGATGAATATTTGATCGACACCCTTATGATATTTAAATTTTGCATCTTTTGATTTTTGATATATTGTCTAATTTAGCAGAATCATTGGGAAAACATGACCAAAAAAAAGAGACATATTTATATACCCTGAATTCGCGCACTTTGAATGTCGGGCTAAGAATAACACATTGAATATAACATCCTCGAAGCCACACACTCACTTGCATCCATAGTCTGCCTTGATTCCTTTCCAAAAGTCTCGTTCAAGATTTTCAATGTTGTAGGAATACGAGAACCCGAGCCAACAACTTCAACCACATGAATTTTGTCTATAAGGACTCCTACTTTGATCAAAGCCTGCTCACAGGGCCCTTTGACATGATCAAGCATCGGTTGTGCAAGCTATTCAAACTCGCCCACTTTAATAAACCCTCTAACATATTTATCACCCATTAACACTCAATATTTAGAGGTTCCTCAGGGTTGGCACTTGAGACTTTCTTCAAATTCTCGCAAGCATCCCACAATCTTTGATTGGCATGAACATTAGATAGCATGTCTATCTACTACTGCTCCTTGACTTTCTCATCAAAATACTTGAAAAGAACATCATTTAAATCCCTTCCACCCAAATATTAGTTGAAAGTGTGAGCCAAGATATTTAACTAGCCTTTTTTAAATGCAACAACACACACCTCCATACTAGCATGCTTGACATCAACAAACACAATGTTCAATGAACCAATTTTTGACAAATTAGTCTTGTAAATACCGTAAGTGTTATAACATTATTTTCCATGCCTTATGCAACATGCCTTGATGGCATACCATGTCCCTCTAGAGACTCATATTACCCCTATTGCTTAGTTAAACCCCTAAAAATCACATTTTTGAGGATGTACGCGACCTACCAGCACTACGGCCTGCATATACACATGTTTCTCCACTATTGGTTGCGTACATGGGATTTCATGCTCAAAATTAAAAATATTTCAGGTTTTCCTTGCTAAGTAATGACCATTTTGATCCTTGGCCTTCCATATTCTGGAAAACGATCTGATTCGACCCTCCACCTCCTTTGAGGGTTATATATTGATCCATTATGGAGCATTTGAGGGAGGATGAATTAGAGAGAAAGGAAACTCTAGAGGAATTTTGCCCCATTTCCATTGCCTTGATTCTACATCCCTTTTTCCTTGTTGTTGAACTCTTTTATGTTCATCTCCCAAGCTGTTCCATATCATGTGAAGGAGGAACCCAATTACTCCTTGAACTTGTGAGCTTGCCTTTGCATGGAGGATTGAAGTGGTGGAGGCCTAGGTGGAGGAAATTTGTTTCTCAGTTCAGACGAGTTGCCTACAAAAGGTTGTCATTATGTACTTTTGTTCATTATATTAATATAATTACTCTTTTCTCATCCAATACATGATGCAAATGTTCATGCTATTTTCATTGGGTATATTTGTTGTATATGTTAATGGATTATGCTAGTTTATATGCTAACCATTTATATATATTCCATATGCTCGTATATATCTGTTGTTGAGGACAAGTTGTAGGTAAGGAGCATTGGATTGCAAACTCAATGGTGGTATTCTTTGAACATCCAATTGAGGTAAGATTTTTTCTCTTTGTTGTTGGCATTTCACATTTATATAGCATACTTTAGAATTGAGTTGATTTCTGGTGTCACTTTATCTATTGTGGTCTACCCCAAGCCATAGGAAGTTTTTCTCTATAATAGTAAGCAAAAGAAATGGAGGTAGTCTCGTGCATCAAGCAGAAGGGATTTAGGTTAGCAATGGCACCAGCATCCAAAATGGATCTTCTTTGAAGATCCGTGAAATAAATTGGTATTCCAATACAACAATCAAAAGGATAGAGAGATATCAAACAAAAAAACTATGTGTTAAGATTCAATATGCTAATATAGATAACATCAATATTCAATTCAATTTCACAGCAATAGCATATACATAATCACTGAAAGAATAACAAGCACAACATAAACACAAGAGACACAAATTTATTGTGGGAAATCCTCTAGGGGAAGAAAACCCAACAAAAATTCCTCAATATAGATGATCAAAAGTACAAAGACTGAACCCCAAACAAGTGCTCCTTCTCCTTGCATATATATATATATATATCTCCTATGCGAATTACACAAGTGAGTGTGTGTGTGTGAATGAATGAATAAATGAGAGAGCCTAGCTCTCTATTTATACATTCACTTCTACTTTAATTTTACAAGTTGTCATGCCGGTCTCAACTAACTTTACCACTCAGTTAATGTTGACTGGGCCGACTCCTCTAGGGGACTTAAAAACCCCATTACATTTGACTATAGGGGGAACTATTGCCCCAATTTACAAGGGAGGATTTACCTCAATGAATTTACATAACCAAATACAATAATAACATCTCGACGGAGGAATAAAACATCTCTGAATAAATTACAATAATAAAGTACAATAGAATATTCTTCGAAGTTACAATATTTCAACACTCCCCCTTAACGAGAAGGGTATTCTACTGAAAACAACAACATCAACTATAGGAGAAAGGAGAGAGAGCATCATCAACAACATCAAGGTGATACATCTATAAATAATCGAAAGTTTTCTTCAACCACATCAACATCTGGAACTGTTACTGGAACATCTTCAATATCTTCAACATCTTCAATATTGGAGTATCATCTTCTACAACACTAAGTCTTCATCTTTGATGTTCATCTTCTGGAGCACTCAATCACTCGATCGTCTACAACAACTCTTGAAATTTCGATCAACAATAACATCATCTTGATCTTTTGATCAACAACAACATCATCTTGATCTTTTGATCAGCAGCAACATCATCTTGATCTTTCGATCAACAACAACATCATCTTGATCTTTCGATCAACAACAACATCATCTTGATCTTTCAATCAGCAACAACATCATTTGCGGCAACATAACTTGCAACACACATGATCCAATTATGGGATGATCAATCCCTCTCACTTTAGGACATAAGGGTGAAAACACGAAGTTGGGAAACACTTTTATGACAATGGAGTGAAAAAAAACTAGTGCGTGCGGATGATCATGCAAAAAAAAATCAACCTCAAACTCTAGGCTGAGAGTTTGTGAGAGTTCAAACTCTCGGCCGAGAGTTTAATAAAACTCTAGGCCGAGATTTTGAACCAATCACCGTGCTGTATTTAAAAAAAAAACTCTTGGATGAGAGTTTGAACTAAACTCTCAACCGAGAGTTTGGAAGATATTTTTTCGGCCGAGAGTTCATGGTCAACAAAACCTACAAAAATATCTGGCATCTTTCTTAAACCTGCAACTTCAGCAAGCCCAAACCCTTGCAAATTTTAAATATTATTTGTCAGACTTGATAGCAATGGATTCATCTCTAAATCTAGTTTCCAATGATATAATAATTGTTTCATTTCTATTTGAATTTCCATTCATTAATATTTTTTTTCTAAACCTTATCCCTTAAGAATTTTATTACTCTAAAAATCACCCAAAATGAAAATTCAATATCATAACAAAGACAACACCAAAAAATTTGAAATCTTCACAGAGATATTCCTTGCCACATCCTCTTTGAAAGTGTACTTTTAATTTTTTCAATAAGAGTCACACTAAAAAGAAAATTGAAGCTTACCAACATGTGTCGATAAGGCACCATTTTCTGAACATATGCTATTTTGATAAATAATAAAAAATAGTTCTCAAGTCCGAAAAACATCAAAATATAGTCGATACACAAGTGCAGTGTGTAGATTATCATCATACATTGTTTTACCTAAAATGAATAGCCATATCTCAAAAAACTAGTGCTCACGCTGGTCACTCATTATCCATACCTAAAATTTTCAAGTATATGCCGTTGGTGAGCACCAAATTTGTCCCAAGATATGTCCATAAAAAAAATTAAAAAGAAAACGAGTAGAAATCTAATTCAATTCTCTAAAACATGTGTGTTTACTTCAATTTTAAATTCCTAAGGGAAATATGGGTTTGAAGAGGTCAAAGTTGAAAAACATAAAATTTAGTAGTTTTGTTTGTAAAAAACAAGCCAAAAGTGTTACCCAACTTCGCGTTTTCACCCATAAGTCCAAGGACGATGCAATCCTATCCACACTCTCGGAGACAAAGGTATGTGGATCCATTTAGAACTAATGTCCATGTATGATACAATCCCACCCACATTCTTGAAGTCAAAAGTCTTCAGATCACTTTAGGACTAATGTCCAGGGAAGATGCAATCCCAACCACATTCTCGAAGACAAAAGTCTTCAGATCACTTTAGGACTAATGTCCAGGGAAGATGCAATCCCAACCACATTCTCGAAGAAAAAAGTCTCTGGATCACTTTAGGACTAATGTCCAGGGAAGATGCAATCCCAACCACATTCTCGAAGACAAAAGTCTCCGGATCACTTTAGGAATAATTTCCAGGGAAGATGCAATCCCCGCCACATTCTCGAAGACAAAAGTCTACAGATCACTTTAGGACTAATGTCCATGGAAGATGCAATCCCAACCACATTCTCGAAGACAAAATTCTATGGATCACTTTAGGACTAATGTCCAGGGAAGATACAATCCCACTGCAACATCATCATCATCATCAGTACCAGCTTCATCATCATCACTGCTCCCCCTTTTGAGGAAGGTCCTTTCAAACCATAGCAAGCTTGTCACGAAAGTACTCAAACTTCACTCGAGACAGAGGCTTAGTCAACACATCAACAACTTGCTCATCTGTGCTCACATACTGGAGCTTTATAGCTTTCTTCTGTACCATATCCCATATGTAAAAATACCATATTTCTATGTGCTTTGACTTGTCATGGAACACTGGGTTCTCTGTCATCTTTATACAACTCTGGTTGTCACATATAATCACCGTGGCATCCAAATCCAAGTCAAATAGACCTGACATCAACTTTCGAAGCCATATGGCTTCACAACTAGTAGAACAAGCTTCTATATACTCTGCTTCAGCTATGCTGAGAGCAACACTGGACTACTTCCTTCTAAACCATGAGATCATGGCCGATCCTAGACAATAACATCCACCTGAGGTGGTCTTCCTGTCTGAGACACTTCCAGCCCAATCTGCATCTGTATAACCATACAATATGTAGTATCACATGCTTTGCAGCTACTAGGTGAACATGTATAGGATCAACTCGATACTGAATCAGGGTGTTCACAACAAAGCATATATCTGGCTTGGTATTCGTCAGATACATCAACGACCCAATAATCTGTCTATACTGAGTCACATCCACTAACTCTGACGATTCATCAACTAACAACTTCAAGTTGGTATCCGTGGGAGTGTCCATGGATTTACATTCCAACATATCAAATCTTTTTAGGATTTCCACAACATACTTTTCTTGGTTGAGAAAGATTCCTTCTAGGCTTTGCCATACTTCTAGACCTAGAAAATAGTGCATCAATCCAAGGTCTTTCATCTCAAATTCTTCAGCGAGCTTCTTCTTGCACTCTACAATATGTTTCTCATTTCCTATCAGAAATAAATCGTCCACATACAGCATTAATATGGCAGGTTCATCATCCATAACCTTAAAGTAAAGGTTAGGTTCAACTTTACTTTTGGTAAATCCCAAGCTCGTAAAAAAACTATCTATCCTTTCGTCCCAAGCTCTAGGAGCTTGCTTCAATCCATACAAATCCTTCTTCAACTTGCATATGTGAGTCTGTCTGTCTTCAACTTCAAATCCCTGTGGTTGTTTGATGTACACTTCTTCCTCAATCACACCATTCAAGAAAGATGTATTCACATCCATCCGATGTAAACTCCAATTCATCATGGATGCAATTGCCATGATGGTTCTAATGGAAGTGTACCTTGCTACTGGCGCAAATGTCTCTTCATAATCAATTCCCTCTTCATGTGAGAAACTGCAAGCCAAAAACCTTCCTTGTACCTCTATAGTATGTTTTATTTGTAAGACTTCTTGTTGAACATTCTTCACTTGTTCTTCAGAACAAGTGTTCATCATCCTTCTCTTGTAGATCACAGCACACGAAATTTCCTACAAATCAAATTCAATTACAAGATTAGTAACACTTCATAATCAGCAAATCATTTCAATGATAACCTTTTATGCATACTGATATGATTCACATAGTTATGCAACTATCTTGGCCAATGCTTTGGCACAACACTTTTCTATATCCCGTATGCCTACGGTGACTATCTAGATGCCTTCCATATCTACCAGAACATAATATCAAGAGCGTGCACTACTCCCAGCATGTTAGCAAAGAGGTTTCATTCTAGACAAGCAACAATGGAATATTGTCCAACACTATTGGCTACTTACCCATCATATGCATATTAGTAGTACACTATTCAATTCTATGTGAATGCTTACCCTATGCATGATAAATTTCCCTATTCTAGGAATACAAATATGTATACAACTATTAATATCATTAACTATTCAAAGATTCAAGAAGTAATTCAAATACTTATCTTTTTATGTTTTGTGGGGTTGCCTCCCTCTAGATCTCTACTTCCCTTCTATGTCATGATAGTATCATGATTTTGTGTCTTTGAGATTTTATCCATCCTAGATTACTATGCACCCTTAAATGTGCACAAGTTTCATAATTGTGTCATCCTCAAGGTATCATACATAATCACACATTCATTAGTATAATCTCAATAAGATTAAAACATTATAAACCTAAATAATCTTAAACACGTATGGTCATAATCATTTCATACAAAGGTAATTTATCACGAGCATTAATAGTCAAGGTTTCATGGAGTACGTCTTTTACTCATGCATATTCATATTTGACCATAGGACTCTTCTAGTTTGTCATATCATTAATCAAACTAAGAAAAACAATATGCATAAAGCCTTGATTAGCTAAACTCTATCTTCATGAATAATCATTATCAACCATATGAAATTATACTTATCTAAGATCCTAACACAAAGTAGGATTCTAACTCAATATAGAAAAACTTACCTTGATTACCATGCTTTTTAGTTATGTCTAACATACCCAAACAATATATTATTTGTTCTCTCCAATGATTTAGAGACCTTATGCTAGTAACCTGCATATCTCATAAGTTAAGCATAGTAGAACCAAATCATACATACCTCGTAAGTAGAGCTTCTATGTTATCAAAGACTATGGATGAGTCTTTGTCTTCATGTCATCATGGTCATATATTCTTGATCTAGAACTTGATTTTTCTATCTTCATGTACCTTTCATGTTAGCAGACAACATCATCCTCATACAACACCACAAGTGCATTAGTACAATCATAAGTGTCATAACCCTAATCAATGAATGTCTTCTATCATTCACATGCATTCATACTTTTACTAAGGTGATCATAAAAGTCTAAAATTAATCATGATTGAACTAACCTCAATAATATGAAGAAAAACATATCATGAACTTAATCATCAGATAAATAAAACAGATAAAACATACCTGCATCTCCTCAAGTCATACCTGTCGAGATTGCTTGTAGTCTTCTCTATAAGGGTAAAACCCTAATAATCCAAGGTAGATCACTTGTAAACATCTTATATAGGTTCATGGTGCTAGGATTATAGAATACTAGTGCCATTTAAAACTCCTTCATTGCTGCCCTATGAGTCTCCCAACTTTGCTAGGGTTTCTTCTTACTTGTATAACATAGAAACCCTAATTTTCAATCTCCTTCCTCCCGCAACATTTTGATGGAAGATTAATATATATGATGAAGGGATTCAAAATCTATTTTCAAAGTTTCCAATGTTGCATCAGGTGTCTACAACATTGTATCAGGTCCTACCATACCTAAAAAACTGAAAACCCTAAGTGAGAACTTCTTCCTCCTCTTCTTTGATTTCCTCCGTTGAGCCATTTTAGATGTGTCATATTGTCTCTGGTGTATATCTGAAAATTTGGATCCTCGGGGTATGAAACTTTGGCTTGTGGTATCCTAACCTGTCATATTTCTAACCCCACATATTTTAGCTTCATTGTATTGTTCATGAGATTGATATGCTAATTTTCCCAACATGACCTGTTTATGGGATGAAATAACATAGATAACTTGTACAGTGTGCCATGTGTCACTGGTTCATCTTCGGCCTTTGATACTCGGACCTGTGAAACTAAATTTCGTGACCTAACTATCGCATTTTACGAAATTCCATTTGGAGCTTCCTATCTCGAGATATGACCTTTTTCCCTAGGTCACATGTTTAGGGCTGCATTCTAGAAGAGGCATAAACCCTAACTTGTACGGATCATATCTCACAAAGTAAAGTGAATGTAAGGCTGAAACTTGGATACAAGGTACATGAACATTTCATCTTCGACATGTCCAAGTTTCACATCCTGAACCTTTGCGAAAAGTCGTTTATAGCGAAAGTTCCACGATGACTAGGTTTTTCTATACAAATCCCTATCTTTCAAATTGTCACAAGTGAAACAAGTGTCGTAAATGTCATACGTTTCCTTCCTTCAGGATAGCTCTGAAACCATGTTAAGATTCAATATGATAATATAGATAACATCAGTATTCAATTAAATTTCACGACAATAGCATATACAGGATCACTGAAAGAATAACAAGCACATCATAAGCACAAGAGACACAAATTTATCGTGGGGAACCCTCTAGGGGAATAAAACCCAACAAAACTTCCTCAATATAGATGATCAAAAGTACAAAGACAAAACCCCAAACAAGTGCTCCTTCTCCTTGAAGATATCTCTCTCTCTCTCTCTCTCTCCTATGCGAATTACACAAGTGAGTGTGTGTGTGTGTGTAAATTAATGAAGAAATGAGAGAGCCTAGCTCTCTATTTATACATTCACTTCTAATTTAATTTTACAACTTGACATGTTGGCCTCAACTAACTTTACCACTCAACTAATGCTGACTGGTCCAACTACTCTATGGGACTTAAAATCCCCATTACATTTGACTCTAGGGGGAACTATTGCCCCGACTTACAAGGGAGGATTTACCTCAATGACTTTACATAACCAAATACAATAATAACATCCCGACGGAGGAATAAAATATATCCGAATAAATTACAATAATAAAGTACACTAGAATATTCTTCAAAGTTACAATATTTCAACACTATGCACACTCATTTTCATACATTAAAACAAAAAAGTCTATAAACTTACCAATTACACCACTATTTCACTGATGCGACGTACTGAAAACTGCTAGTTGATATGCAATAAATCCTAATAGTGCCAACAACCTTGACCTAGTTCCTTCCTTTCGGTGGTTTCAAAGTGATACCACTGCATTTCCAAATCGCAAGCAACCCTCCTTGCTTACTAGCATAAGGGAACACCGCAACAACACAAGAACTATCTAAAAGAACAATGTGAATAGAACCACATCCATGTACAAAATCCTCGCACAAACCTTGCTCTCCTTCTCTTTAATCACCCTGACTATGTGGACCATTCACCTCCCACAAACTAACCCATATCCATTGCACCAAATACATCATTGACTTCGCATTAAGACTTGCATTGATGTATACATAGTTGTAATTTAATTCCAGCTCCAAAGCATCTGCCATGTCCAACACCTTCACACTTGCCACCCACCCATGCATTCAAGTTGGCTTGTGTAAGCCAGCCGCCACCTGGCAAGACCAAATTCCCATGTAGACGTCATCCACCTGTAGGCCAATCAAAAACCTGTTCAACAAAATGAGGGTTGCACAAATGAGATGCGACATGAGCTGGGACAAGTGTCGAATGGGACCCTCAGCCTCTATTACATCATAAAAAACTATACAAATGACCTTGGGTATGAGAAAATTATATATAAAAAAAACCTACGTGCAACAACTAATACCCCACTGGTGCCCCAAAACATTAGTATGAACTTTCAATTATTGAAAAAGTAAAACATTAGTATGAACTTTCAATTATTGAAAAAGTAAAACATTAGTATGAACTTTCAATTATTGAAAAAGTAAATTTGTGGGCGGCAACTAATACCACCCTTTTTTTTTTCACAGTAGGTGAAATGGCGCGCGAGAGGGCACCGTGAATATCATAGGTTCTGGGTTCAATACACACCAAGGTCAACATGTCCGGGGTCGAACCCAGGTGAGGACGGCAACAGCCGACCGCCCCAGCCACCTGGGATATACATATCGCCTGAATACCACCCTATGGTCAATATATGTCCCCCGCAGGGACATAATAAATGATGAGTACTCCACAATTAAACTTCAATTTCCAAGCTCGACTTCTCCAAAGAATTGTTTAATTGGAACCTTGTTGCAAACGTATGGATCCTCTACAAACCACTTGCCTTTAAAACCTATAATCTCGGTTAAGTGTGAACGAGTATAGGGTTCCGCAATATGTCCTTCAAATCCCACACTATTAACTCTGTAGCTTTGCAAGTATATCACAAATGTGTTTTACTCTACAAATTTTACCAAGGTAATTTTCTTAAGAATATCTTCCAAATTTCCTTCTCCTCCCCTTTCTTTTTCAAGGATTGTTCTATATTATATTATATTTATTAATTATGATTTATAATTTTTTTAAGAAGATCCGCCAACTTTTCTTCTCACCCCCTTCCTTTTTCAAGGATTGTTCTATATTATATTATATTTATTAATTATCATTGTAGGTATCCTAACCCTTACCTCCTTCCCCAATCTCTCATGATGATTAAATGGGCTTAAATCCATTTATTGCAAAATGTAAGATATTTTTGTTCTTCATGGTTATAGTTTTCATGTATTCATTATGACTTAATTTTGTGAAATATTTTTTTTTTTTAATTATATTATGTATAAACATAATTCATATGATTATTTTAGTTCTTTTTTATAAGTTATTAGATTGTACTTCATGTTACCCTATCCATCTATAATCTTGGGCTTCTTTTCAGCAATTATGCTCACCTTAGAGCATTAACTAAACTCAGTACTAATCTTAACTCTTTCCACTTCTCATCATTGGTTTGGCTCACCATGGTGCAGGCCATTATTTTTAATAGTAATGCAATTGGTATGGAGGGATTGTGTACTCACATATTAGAAGGAGGTCATCATGTCCTCATATCCCACAACATGTTTCGTAGTTATCCTCCACATACATCTATGGAAATGAGCCAACATCCATTCCTAAGATAAATAGGGTCGATGGAAGATGTATGGTAACTTGCTCCACCCCTAAATGTAAATAGGGCCTCTATGCCTTTAGAAGGTCCTTAGCGTTAATGCCCTTCTTAAACATGTTTCCTTCTACCCATCTATCCTGACATATGATCAAGTCTATATGATAAACAATTTGTTAAGTCTCTTGCATCCTCCATGACATACATACACTTGCCAAGAACACCAATCATGATATAGTCGATGCAAACAATAAGTAATAATGTATTCATAATGTTCTCAATACCAATTTAGAGTGTGACATTACTGCCTTTGGACCCTTGTCAAGTCTAAAGTGGCATGTCAATTCATAAACACATGTTCATAAAGAATCATCATTATCTCCATTAGGATTGGGTACACCTAACCTGTAAGCATGCACTTTAACAAGAAATTAGTTACCTCAACATTGGGGTCACATAAGTCAATAATTAAATTAAAGCATGCCTAGTCCAAATTGGAAATCCATTGCTAATTTACCAAAGAATAATGCATAATTCTAACATAACACACACATATAGACAAATACTTACTTGTAGATGTGCACTTGGTCCACTATCCTGCACAAAACGGTGATGTAGTCAATACCATAGTGACACACGCCATTAGAGTCTTTGATGAATACCAACTAGAGCATGAAATAGAGAACTTGTACACAGTTCAAAATAATTGACTATAATTAAGTACAAGAGAACCAAGTCATCCAAAAAACAACATCTATTCATGAAAGAAGGTAACATTTCTCTGAAACCATAGTAACATTTCAAGAACAAATCCACTATGCATACTGGACAAGAAGGTAACATTTCTATGGAACCGAGCCATCAGATAGGTAAAGGTGAAATGGAAGCACTTTTGTCCCGATAAGGCAACATGCAAGCTAGAGGATGCCATGAGAGAGGCATATCCATTTTTGTTCTAATTTTGAGCAACACCAAGGACAGTGTTAATTCAAGGGGCGAGGGATTATGATACTACCAATTTTGACTTGGAATGTATTGAATCAATATATGTAAATGATCTAATTATGGTAGTATGTATTTCCAATATGAAGCTCAAGGCCATGGCTCAACTAGTGAATGTCTAGGCATGTATAATGTAAATATATCCATATGGACCATGTGGTTGGCTTGTCATGCTAACTTGAAAGCTATGTAAATATTATGTTGAAAAATAAATAAAAGTGGTCCAAGATGGTTCTGTAAAGAGCACTAGAGAGGCTATGATTGCACTAGTGGGGAAAAGTAAAAGGGGGGTTGTGGGAGATTAAATCCTCTATTGTCAAGTGTCAACCTTACAACACATCATTTTGCGGCCATGTTCCTTAAATAAGGCAATTACATTTTTTTGCATATTAAATCAAATCATTGAATGCATGTGTGAGGTTTCTAGGAAAAGTATTCTCATGTAGTTATGGAAGCATGGGATTAATATACTTCTATGACAAATGTAAGATTCCTTCCTTCTATGGTTAGAATCAATGTTAGTTGTCTTTTCACCATCCTCTCATCTATTTTGGAATCTATCAACCTTTTTTCATGCAGATGGTCGGGAAGTTTGAGTGAGATTCATGTAAACGCTCAAAGATGAGTAGTTTAGCTAAGAATGAGAGAAAATGGGCTGTGGGATGAAAGAGAGAATAATGTAGGTGTTTGCTTCACCTTGGTGGCCTCATATCCTGGCTTGGATGTGGCATCTGAAGCTGATACCTATGGTTGGGTGGAAAATCTCTCTTATATATCCAACTGATTGGATCTTCTTTCTTAAAAGATAAGTATCTTGTATATGAATGTTGAATGATTTTTATTTACTTCTTATGATTAATAATATTGTTGTGGTTAGTATTTTATTTCCATTGTGTTTTACGCTTGTGCAACTGCACATGCATTTCTTATTAAAAAGTTCATATTATGTCTATGGGGTGAAATTTATAAGAATGAAATTCATAAATACCCCCTCCTATGGTTGAAATGATGGATGGTGATGTTACATTTAGAGAACTTGGGAGCCACATAAGTCACAACCTTGATAGAGGGTGTTCTACAAGGAAAGTTCCTACGAGCCATGGAGGACAATACCATAGACAACTTGCTGTGAAAATTAGGTCTCAAGCTCTTGCAATACCTTCGATTAAGGATCCTTCCCATCTAAGAGATCACCATTTCAAAACCCAACAAGGCTTATTGAAAAGTATTGGGAAAGCTTTGTGGATAGTCTAAATTATTAGCTCCTAGTTTTCAAGAAGAAATCTAATGCTAAGAAGTGTTGCATTAGTCTTCCAAGTGCCAACATCCTTTTATCACTCTTTGGAAACTGTACTAAGTTGATTCAACTCTTCAAAGATTAACTTGGCCTAGATCCATATTTATGAGTTTGGTTCATGAGTATGACACAACTCAATTTTCATGAGTTGAACATTATTTAAATGACTTGGTTAGCTTGATTCACAATTTTCTATTGGAAATTCACAATAGATAGGGTTTCACAAAAGCAAACCTATCTATAATACATGGAATTTTGTAGTATGTGATATCCTCTATATACTTCAAAAGAACTAAAAATTGAAAACTAGAGTTGTACTGATATTATAATGGAAAAACATATTTCAACCAAGTCAACCCCTTACTATTATAGTTAAGAGCTAAACTTTGTCATTAATCCCCCAATTTAGATTTCCATTTGGAGTTGAGAAATCCCTTGAGGCCCCAATATTGTGAAGTTTGACCTGAGCGTGCCTAGTTTAAGTACCAAAAAGGTCATGTTTTCGATTCTCCATAATCCCTATCTAAAAGATGTTCTTAATCCTATCA
Organism: Larix kaempferi; assembly: GCA_027924585.1. Classification (NCBI taxonomy): domain Eukaryota; kingdom Viridiplantae; phylum Streptophyta; class Pinopsida; order Pinales; family Pinaceae; genus Larix; species Larix kaempferi. The sequence goes on along the minus strand of BSBM01000871.1, from coordinate 1,858,604 downwards.
TTTTTCCCTTCTCATTTTTCTCCCAAGTAAATACTGCCAACTATCCTCCATTATTTCTAATCAATGAAAATGTTTCTTTAAAATTTCAATGTAGCTAGGTAGGTACAACACTGAACAAATAAGAGGCATTCAGCACTGGAAATGCCTACCCACAAAGGATAAAACTCCAAGTTGAGGTTGATTCCATACCACTAACCCCACTAGCATTGTCCCTTACAAGTGATTCCTTACATTACCCCGCAAATAAAATTAATTCTATGTCATGATTTTAAATTTTTATATTTGTAGGAAATCTAGGTAAAATGAAAACTCACAACTATAGTAGAATTCTAATTAACATTTTCACAAGGAATTTGAAAGAGAAATTTCAAAGGAAAGGGCTATGTAATACCACATTCCCAAATATATAAGATATGATGTCAATTCCAAATACTTATAATTTGTATATCTATAAGCTCGTCATTGCGTATGTGTCAGAAGAGTTTACAACTTTCTTTCCAACTCAGTACAATTAAGCATTGATATTCGTAATTTGGTGTTTATAAATTTCGAGCACGTTTAAAGGAAATTTTCTTATGTTCCCAAATAAAAAAATATTTGTCACACCCATATTTTGGAAACATCATACTAGAGACTAAAAACATGAAACTATAATTTCACCCAAAATCATGAATCGTTTCATGAAAACAGAAACATTTGATCCTTGAAACCCCACATTTCCAACCTAAAATTGTTATAAAAATAATACAAAAATAAAAACTGAAAAGAAATACCATAAACACCTTGTAGTATTTAACTTCTAATTTTATTAAATTGACTTCTATTATACTTTCATTCACTTACATTTAAACATTAAAATTTAAAATGGAACACTATTTTAGGATATTTGGTGGTGGATTTATTTCCACTAGTCCCCACATTTAGAAAGTAGAATTTTGGATGTTTTCATCTTTTAGCATACTTTAATAGTTTTTTCAACATTCAATATTTCTGTAAACAAAACCATGAGTCACATAAATGTGCAAACACTAGTGATTTGGTTATAGTATGTTGATAAATGGAATTTAGAATCCATTTAGAGAGTCAATGTTTGTCTTATGGTATCTCCAAATTTGAAATTTATGAAGAGTATTTTGAATTTGTTGTCTCATGGTTTGTTTTGCATGTGGTGTGAGAAAAGAAGGAAAAAAAATGTCTCTAAGATTCTTGATTTGGATGAAAGGAAAGTATTATAAATTCATCAAATCTAAAAACATGATTTCCTTCATTATAAATAGCCAATGGAAAATATTGATTCCCATCCTAGTAGAGAAGATCATGATGCCTTGCTTTCACACATCCCAAAAGCAATACCTCTATAGAAAGCAAAACCCTCTGAGGCCAATCAATGAAAAAGAAATAAAATAATTCCTCTCAATGCATGTCAATAAGTATCTACGACTAGATAGTTTTCAAAACAAAATTATATCAAAAATTTTGGCATGTCATCAAGATATGATCTCTCTAGAATGGTATAAAAGGCAAGGATTTTTTGGAAAATTTGGATGGGGATAAATTCCACCTTTCTATATTTTATCCCCAATGAAACCAATCTAGTAGACTTTAGCATATTCAACACCATATGTTTATGTAGTTCCTTTTCTAAATTTTTTCAAAGGTGATATCAAGTCATCTCAAGCCTCTTATAACAAAGCCGATTTCATAAGTGAGGGGGCTTTGACCCTAGCATGATAATTTATGAAAGCATTTTCCATGATCAAAATATCTAGTAGGTAAAACATGAATCTAAAGTTGGATGTGACCAATGCTTTCAATGGGGTTAACCATGAATTTGTTCTCAAAGGCTTAATATCATTTTTCGTTCTTTGAAGAATTCATTTCTTAGGTCAGAGGATGAATTGGGTCACCTATGATATCTACGTTAGTAAACAGTAAACTGTAGGATTCTTTGAAGCCTCCAAAGGTAAAGATAGTGTTGCCTCCTCTTCTTCTTTTCTATACATTATTATGGTGGAATCATCAAGCAAATCTCTTGAGGATCAAATGTCAAGAGAAATGTTTTTGGTAATAAAATGGTTCAAGGTTCCAAAACCATTAATCATTCTCAATTCTACAATGATATATTGTTACTAGGAGGAGCCTCTACAATCATAGCCCAAATATATTGATTCATTATAAATAATTATTTAAATGCTTATGTGGGAAATATTAATCTCATGAAGTGCAAATTAAATGGGATGAACATTGATAAAATTACATTGGACATAATTGTTGCGATTTTGGAGTTCCCAATTGAAATATATTAGAGAATCTTAACATATTTGGAGAATCTGGATTGAAGGAAGCAATAACTCAGGATGTCGCATTTATGTTTTTTATTAGGTTATACTAACAGGTTGGATTTTACGCTACATTTCTCAACTCTTTAGGTTGACCTTTATTACAAGACCAAGATGGATTTGTTGTTAGTATAGATAACAAAGTATTAGATTCTACTAAATATTTTTATTGAGGTGAGCAAGCTTTATTAGACTATTCTAGTTATTTCTACCCTGCAACTTTATCTCTACCACTCTTGTAACATGGAATTAATTGGAATTGTTGGATGAACACACTCTGGGATATCCTTTATTAGTTGAAATGATATTTCTTCTCATTTTCAACATGAAAATATCTGGGGTGAGATCAACCAAGGATTTTCCATCCTTAAAACTTTTTGTGAGTCTATACATAATCATATTACTAAATTCAAATCAATTTCCTACTTAAATAACTAACTCATTAGCATATATTGTCAATTAGTTGTATTTACCCCTTTCCTAATTTACTATCAATTCATATATAACAAATCAGTGCCTTCCAAAAAATTACGGGTAACCTCATAATGCAACATACATATTTGTTTTCCAAAGATTGAAGGCCTCAATCAGCTACGCGACTAGATTATTGTGGTTTCTTTATGGCGGCTTGAAAACTAGGATTTCTTCTTGCTAAAATGTTTTGAATTTTGGTCAAGGTTATGAAAGGAGGATTTTTTAATATAATCAAATTTAAATGGAATCAAGTACTCATTGAGAGGAAAAACATTGTAATTATGTATAACATGAGAGATTTCCTAACTTAATGAGCAAGTTCTCCTAAGTATTTTGTTGACTGGAATTTGGATGTTTTCTTTCATTCTGTTATTCAAGCATTGGATATCCTACACTTTCATAGTTAAGGCTTATAATTATGTCCCTACATAGAAACTTTTAGTCACACCTCATGGGTGTGTCAAGTACAATCTCACCATGGAAATAGTACATAAACACTAGAGTAACATTTCTATTAGAAATGGGCACCAACTATAAAATAGACCTTCCATATCACAAATGGGTAGAATTTCTGATAGGAAAACTTCCTCTTCATTCATGCGAGATTCCTACCAAGGGATACTTCATTGATTTATAAGAATGTAATAGAAGTATTCATGGACATGGAAATCTCAAGAATCAATTCATCCTCTAGGTTTTCATATTTTAAATTAGTGACAAGAGCAAGAGCAAGAGCCTATATGAATAAGAGGGAGTTTGATGATGAATACCAATCAACACAAAGAATAATGATGGAAGAATATTTTAATTTCTTTGAAGCATGCTTGTAATCTCACAAAAGAAAATTGATGGAGGAATTATAAGCACTATATATTTTTTCTTCTAACCCACTTCTCATGTAAGAAATAAGAATGGTTCTAACTTTTAATTAAGATGTGTCGCATGCAACCTCATCTTTGTAATCCTAAATGAAGCAGTGACACCATCCTTGACTAGGAAGTTATTTTTTTTTTCTGAAAAGAAAGTTGGTTTTGTACTATTGATCATCAATTTCTATCCTACCATTTCCCACTACCACCTAATTGCAGGATGCAACCCTCTTAAGGGTTGACATGTTGATATGATAAAATCTATAGTGTTTGAGCAATTTCTCCAACCATGTTTAATTGGTGGGATTAAAACTATTGTATACATCACAAGTTCAAAACCACATGGGTCATTTAGTTGAATTGCAATAATGAAATAGTACATTAAATACAATGGGAATTTCCTACCCAAGGGGATATTTTTTATAGCCTCCACTTTAAATAAATTGGATTATTTTAGAAAGTATATTATACAATTACTTCAGTTTACATAAATATGTAATAATGGAACCTCTTCTGCTAATTTAATAGATACTACACCAAAAATAATCTCAGCCTCACATACTTCATGAGCATTTAGGAACAAAATAGCAACCACCAAAAGTTCACACATACTTATTAGACCTAATGCATTCATGTGAAGGTAATATTGGCCTAATAGTCCCAATTGAAAAAATTGATGAATGGTATGAAAGAGGTAAGGGAAAACTTGGCTCATATGTTCCAAAATCCCATGGTTTGTATTGAGTTTTTCGGGCAAAGAAGACACCAATCTTTCAATTCAAAATCATAGAACACGGTTCCCATGAAACAAATATGTTTTTTACATTTCAATGATCGTCTTCCCAAGAAAAGTTAAAATAAAAAATATAGGAATGCCTGAGATTGCTACTTTGTATAAGATTCTATTGACATTTGATTAAAAGAAAAAGAACATGGCAAGAAATGGAGTGGAAATAACAATGATGAAACAATCATACCTTGGCCAATATCCTAGTACTTGATCTCTTCATTTTTTAATTGTAATTGTAACTCCACGGCTAGAATAAGCTAAAGTAAGTGTTTGTTCTCATGGAGTGTCAAGTGTTTATGTTGGTTGAGTGTCATGATATCAAGCCCTCCCTCGCTCTCATAAACTAAAACCTTCCACCTTATATAATGCATTTTACTAGGCATATGCAAGGGTAGAAATAAGGAATAAAACTGCCATTGATGTCGGATAGGATTGGATTCAAAGTATGTGTCACTTTGTTTGTATCCTATGGACTAATCCCAAATAAATCACTTCCATTCTCATGATATTTTATTATACTCAAAGGTTCTTTCATTGGCTTCTTTCAAACCCTTCCACTCTTTTGTTGTCAGTGATGATGTGATGATGGAGATAGTGGACTTCATATAGAATGGTGTTTGTTCTAGAAGGGATGGTGATTTATTGATTTGTAGGTTTCATTACTAGACATTTTTTAAATTTTCAATAGAGGGGGTCCAGAGGCGTTAGGGTTTGAACCTAGGCTCTTATACAAGTTGTAATGCCTAGTTTAAAACTACTTAAAGTGAGGCACAAATAAGTTTTATTTATCTAATATCACTGTTAGATTTCACAATACAAAACAAAAGGTATCTATTTACATAAAACTTAAATTACTAAAAGTAATTTAAATAAAAGAATGTCATGGAAACATGCATGTAAATGAAAATAAGAAAAAAATGACTTACAAGAGCATACAACAAACCCATACTAGTAGGAGAAACGACATCGACAAGAAACAAAGTGTGTTGTACAAATATCCACCCAACCTACCCCTCAGTCAAATACTGAGATCCACAAAGCCCTTAATCAATAAAACTATGCCATAAAAAATATCTTACCTTTATTAGAATCAACTAGATCCAAATTCTACTTCACCTCAACTCCTCCTCCCCACTAGCAAGTAATCCTCACAATAGACTCATGTAGTCAACCACTCTCATGCAACAATATGAACCACAAAAACCCTATCCTAGAGGTGGAGAAGAACCCTCATGAATTATCCCTCCTCCATTAAAATCCCATTTTCCTTATTATTAGAAATACAATTTTTTATTTGTATGGATGACATTTGTCATCCATGAACTAATCCCAATTTGTCTTAATAAATCTTAGTATGCACATAATTATTACCTTATTTAAGATTACTTTCATATATATGTGTGTGTGTGTGTGTGTAATTATAATTAATTTGCAAGTTAGGCCATTACAAAAGATATCTATCATATATTTGATTCAAATAATGATGGTAGTTCTAAAGAAAAATGATAAAGGGAAACATCAATCAATATGTCAAGAACCACTAGATGTGGTAATGTTAGAATAAAATTTTAAAAACATATGGATTTATTTTTTGTTGAAGGAGGGATGTGCTGTTATGACAATGAGACTAATGCAGACTACTCGTGCCACTGAGATACAAGAATTATGTGAATGAATAGAAACCAAACCCACTTCCTGAGTTTGATGCCAACTTTTGTATCAATGGAAGAACATGTTATGCAACCAAGTCCCGGATATAGCATAAAAATAACATAAATAGACCAAAAGAAAGTAATCAACGCCTTAATAATGAAGAACTGAGATGAATAAAAGTCCTCTTCAAGGAAGGAACCTCCTTACACAATGTACATAAGACAAGACAAGATACAATGATGACTAAAATGAAAACTTCTCCTTCCTATCTATAGGAGACAAAGGGGTACAATAAAAACAAATAGACCCACTAATAGACACAAGTCGCCATCAATAATATGTAATGCACCATAATAAAGGGGGTAAGGTGCTGCTACAAAGGGGGAAATGTGCCAATATTTAGGGCTTAACATGCCCCTCCCCTTGAGACAAGTGTTGTCCTCAACACTTGATTAGTTGTGGATGCTTTTGTATGATGTACCACTCGCAGGTTCTTCCATTTGATGAGTTACTCCGTAATAGCCCGATTTCGTAGTTGTTTGGTCCTTGTTTCAATGATTTGTTTAGGTTCCAATATGACTCTTCCTTCTTCATCAAGCTCTAGCAAGATTGTTTGAATTGGGATTTTGTCTCCTATTACCTTCTTTAATCAAGAAACATGGAAAACTGGATGCACTCTTGAAGATGAAGGAAGCTCCAATTTGTAATCCATACTACCAATCTTATGCAACACCTTATAAGGACCATAATACTTGGGTGCTAATTTATTGTCCTTATTTCATTGCTTGAGGGACATATTCTTGTAAGGTTGTAACCTTAGAAATACCCAATCCCCTTCTTCAAAACTCCTTTCACTCTGATGTTGATCAGCTTGTTGTTCCATCCTGTTTTGTGACATAGCTAGGTTGTCCTTAAGTATCTGGAGAAATTCTTGTTGGTTCTCTATGTGATCTTCCATGGCTTGAACTTTAGATTTTCCCTTTAACGTAGATGTGATAGATGGAGGATGGTACCCATAAAGTGCCATAAATGGAGACATTTTTAATGATGTATGGAAGGAAGTATTGTACCACCATTATGCCAAAGATAACCATTTCACCCACTATGTTTGTTTATCAGATGCAAAGCAACAAAGATCGACTTCAAACATTTTTTCACTATCTCATTTTTCCAATCAGATTGAGGATGATAAGATGAACTGTGAGCCAATTGGGTACCCAAACAAGAAAATAATTCAGTCCAAAATTTTCTAGTGAAAATTGGATCTTTATCGCGTACAATAATCTTCGGATTTCTATGTAAATTTTGAACTATTTCCAGAAAATTTACGGCTATTGTACTTGCATTAAAATGGTGAGAGAGTGCACAAAAATGTGCAGACTTCGTGAGTCTATCAACAACCACCATAATAACATTCTTTCCTTCTGACTTGGGTATACCTATGATAAAATCCATTGAGACTTCTTCCCAACGCTAGCAAGATATGTCTAATGGTTGTAGAAGTCTTGGGATCTTAATTGTTTCCACCTTATTCTGTTGGAAAACCAAGCATTCAACCACGAACCTTTGAACATTATATTTAAGACCTTCCCAAAAAAAATCCTTCTTGACCCTATGGTAAGTTTTCAGGAATCTGGAGTGCCCACCTATAGGAGGGGTGTGTAATTCTGAGAGGACCTTTTGTTTTAGTTGGGAGTATTTGCATAAATATAAGCAATTCGTATACCATAGTGAATCATTTTTCCACAAAAAGGTATCTAATACACCAGGATCATCCTATATCTTTTGAATGAGCGTCCACACAGATAGGTCATTTTCCCATTCTTTCCTAGTTACTACTATCTAATCGGGTTGTAGAATGGAAATTGCACAAAGTAATGCCCCGACATCTTCATCTTTTCTAGAAAGTGCATCTTCCACCACATTATGTTTCCCTTTTCGATAGATGATTTCAAATTCATATCCCAACATCTTGGTTACCCATTTTTGTTGCTCTTCCTAAGATAATCTATGTTCCAAGAATTATTTAAGACTATCATGATCTATTTTGACCTTGAAGTGTCTACCTATTAGGTAAGGATGTCATTTCTTAAGAGCATGTAGAATTTCCAACATTTCCTTCTCATAAATGGGATTTTGTAAGTGTTTTCCCTTGATTGGATGACTAGTGAAAGAAAGCGTGTGTCCTTCTTGCATTAGAACAATGCCAATGCCATTTCCTGAAGCATCACATCCCATAATAAATGTTTTTGTGAAGTCTGGTGTGGCCAAAACAGGAGCTTTGCACATAGCCTCCTTAAGTTGTTCAAAAGCTTAATGTAATGTCCCTAAAATTACACCCAATTTTTTTTTCTTAAGGGTCTCTATATGTTGTCAATCACATTAACTTCAGTAGTAGTAAGTTTGTTGGATGTCTTTCTTGTTTCCATCCCGGTACTTTTATTTACATTCATAGAATTCTATTGGTCTTGTGTATCCATAGGTCAACATCTATGTCTAACCTTAATTAACAATCATGTAACAATTCTTCTTCTTTGAAAAACATATATAACCCCTTTTTTGGTAAAGGAATGACCATATCTTAAAATCATCTAGCGTCCATTTCTTCCTTAAATTTCATCAATCATAGATAACTCTTATATACTAAAAACAAGGACTATATCTAAAACCGAGAGGTACTCATGTAATTTAAACTCTTCTTCTTTCTCAACATATGTATAATACTTATATATATATTTTTTTCTATTTAAAAACAATAGTGATACTTCGAATAAGAGCTTTAGAAAATCCATTATTATTCCTTATAACAAATACTTTCATGTATATATTTAAAGTATGATATCTTTCTTTCGTAGCTAAAAATCTAATATTTCTTTAAACATCTTCATAATGTATTTTAATCAGAACACATAATTTAAAATTCATCAAGTAAATATTTCTCTCTTCTCTTATCTCAAGACGTAGTAATAATATCATACTTAGCACTTAAACTTCTTTCATAAGAGAAACATGATATATAATGATTTAACATCCTTTCTTTGCTTGCCCCTAAACCTCTGTCTCTAATTTCTCAAAATGAGACTTTAGGGTTTAATTTATCATCCTAAAATTATTCACATATAATTAAGGATCCATTATATATATATTTCAACCAACTACCAATTCATTTGCACATGTATATAATTATCCATTGTAATTTCAACTAATTTCGTTGTAAAATATATGTTAAGGATATAACTCAAACTAATTATAAATATGGTTCTAGAGTATATATAACTATTCATTATGACTCTTTTATCCAGATCTTTTATGTAAAACAATCTCGCCATAAATGTATTTACATAACCTTTTAATCTCATATCCAAATGATATTTAGTATAGAATATCTATCTATCTATATAGCAGAAGACAAAGGTATAAACTGCACTTCTAAACAAAGAAGGAACCCAGTTCAATTCGTAGAAGTAAAGGGCGTTTCAACATATCCCACGTCATGAGGTGTTAGCTGATCTGGGTGAGATATCGAGTTAGCGTTAGGCTTAACGTAAAGAGAGCCATCCTTGTGGATCGTCGACTTGAGGAAAATCAAGGATGGGAACATACGTTTCCCATCGCAGAGAGGGAGGAAGTCAGTACTGAAATGGAACTTTAGACTCATTGTATAACACAGAGTTTACGATTTAGAATAAGGTATTCATGCTAAGTTTACTGGCACAGTAATTAACCATAAAACACGAGTTATAGGGTAGACTCTAGGATTTAACATGATTTCAGCTGCAATCCAACAGCTCTTTAGGTTTGGCATTCAAAATAGAGGTTGCACATAACAATAGAGAATTGTAAGCTCGCCTCATAGGTCGTTACAGACAAGCCGTGTGGCTAGAGCAGGTTTGGAACAGACAGTAGTAAGTAAATAAGCGAAGAGGACAATCAGATCGTATCCAAATCACTGAAACATATCCATGAAGTAAACCTGCTAGAAAAAAAAGAAAGGAGAAACGTTACAACGCTTACCGTAGGGTTGGTTTTGTTACTTCACTAATAAATTGCATGACGGGTTTAACTATAAATTCGCCAGGAGGATTGGCCCACACTCCCATTCCACAGAGCTGGTAACGTGGGGACATCGCACTGTAACGCAGAGTTGCATGGCCCTTTTTAACATGCATAGTACTTAATTACACACAGACCTTCCACCTACATAGACCACGCATAGCATGGAAAACGCTTAGATATGCAACCATATATATCTAGTTCACGCTAGACAAAATATCCTTGTCAATATTATAGCCCACGCAATTCAATATTACGATGCAAGTGACAGACATGGGATCGACTTGATTAATTTAGCTTAGACTCGATTTACGTTGGCACAGAACCGATAATTAAAATAAACAAAAGTGTAATCTGCGTTATATCCCACAAGCAATCTACTCCGAGGATAAGATTTTGCTATTTTAATTTCTAAGTTAAATTTCGTAAAAAGAAAAGGAAACCATATACATTTTGACAAAGATCCGATCTCAGTTCTAAATCGATCTCAAAACTTATATTAAATCTATATAAGATCTATAGATCGTTCCACGCTAAATATTATTTTCACAATTTAAAAATGACTTCATGCAAAAAGTGGCAGAGAGTTGATCTTCGTGCTGATGAGTAGCATAAGATATCTAAATTCTGTACAAACCACAGGGATTGATTACCGATCCTTGAATATAGAGTACTCATAAATACCATAACCTTGTGAAAAATCGGCAGGAAACCCTAACATAAAATTTTAGAATCTTGTGTGATAACAACATATCCATTTTTACTAATTTGTTCTTCATAAAATCTAATACCACCATTAAAATCGAAAAGGATATTAACTTAAGGCTAAGTCAATACCAACATGGCTTACCGCATAAGGAAAAGGACATTCGATGATTTCATAAGTAAAAGAACATTCCACAATTTGCATAAAATTTATAAAACATGTGCGAGATAGTTGTACTTACCTTATGAAAATGAGGAAATACTCTGAGCAATTAAAGCGCGTGACTGAAGACTTGACTTCAATGTTCCTCCCATCCAAATTGATCTCTGTTAGATGTAGGTTTTCCCATCGAGGGTGAATTGATCTCTGTTCGACGTAGGTTTTCCATCGAGAAATCACCTTCGAGCTGGGGACAAATCCACTAGGGTGCGAGAAGGATTCCCTCCTTCCTTCATTCCATCCTATTTATCTTTTCTTTCATTCCCCTCTCCGCCCTCGAAGAACCCCCTTTACGAACACCATAATGTCTTTTTTATATCCAAAATTATTCTTTTGGACTTCCAAGATAAGTTCTTTTCGAACTTAACTTATTAACTTAATTAATTTTTAACTGATCCACTTACTAAGTCAATCTTTAGTTAATCAGTTAATTTGATCTTTTAACTTAGCTAAATTCATTTTAGCTTTATTTAACCTTCAATTGTCTTTATCTAATTAATTTTAAGATAAATAATCTATGTTAATTACAACTCCATTAATTTATTTCTTAAGCTTTATATTCAACTGATTTTAATTTACTTAGATAATTATTTTATTTAAACATAACTAGAACTCTCAACTAAATTTAACTTAGTTAGCTTTATCTAGTTAACTTTTAAGATAAATAACTTATCTTAATGGTAACTTCACCAATTATCTTTTTTTTAGTTTTATATTTAGTTAAGTGGATATTAATAGCTAAGTGTTATCCATGCATACCTAAGCATTAGCTACTAGTTAACATTTTCTTCTTTTGTAGGTAAGCTTTTATAGCTTTTAAAGTATTTACTTTTAATCAAGGACAATCAGTCCTTCTTTAATTTCACCTACTTTATTTATCCTATTTGTAATGATATTTAAATATTTTTTTATAAATACCAATATGTTTTCTTAGTAATAATAAATCATTTTATCTTTTATTCCTAATTTATAATTAGGAAATATTAATCATTTTCCGCTTAGGAACTTTAACAAAATCTTTTGTCGAGGCCAATGTACTAATGTTGTTTAGGCTAACTTCTTATTTTTACTTAATGGTACTCAATATGGATCAAATCCATGCAAATAGTTAGGCCAAGGTATATTATTACTACCTTCCAGCGATTAGAAGTTTCTCCAGCTTCCTTATCTAGGACTTAATTATTAACATCCTTTTAAACTTAAGTGTTTGATTAGTGAACATCTCAGTTGACATTAGGATGACCAATATCATCAAAACTCATAGCTACCAATCCATTCACCCTCTCCCCCTAGTGGATTCCATGCCCCAATCATTTCACCGCGTCAAGCCTTTAGTCTCCTAAGTCTACAAATTCACTTTACACTTAGGAAAACATAATCATACTTACAAAGTTTTACTCGCAGAGCTCTTACCGTTTGTGGCTACATAGTTTGTATTCTATGTTGCATAAACCCTAAGGGAGAAAGTGGGATATTACACTTAAGTTTCCTCTGGAGTCTAAGAAAATGTATCTTTATTCAGTAGTGTTGTTAGAGGTGTTGCTATTCTTCCATAGTTTTGAACAAACTTGTGGTAGTACACTGCCAGACCTAAGAATCCTCGAAGATTATTCAGGATTTTGGGAATCGACCAATCCATCATGGATTTAATTTTGTTGGGGTCTACCTTGACACCTTCCTGAGATACAATATGACCCAAATTGTCTACCTCCTTTTCCCCAAAGAAACATTTGGAAGGTTTTGCATATAGTTGTTGATCCTTTAGTAGTTGTAGTACCTTATCAATATGTTGAACATGTTCTTCCCAAGACTTGCTACAGATTAGTATATCATCAAAGAATACTAGCAAAAATTTTCTAAGGAAAGGCTTGAAAATGGAATTCATCAAACCTTGAATGTGGAAGGCGCATTCGTGAGACCAATGGCATGACCAAAAATTCATAATGACCTTCATGAGTTCTGAATTTTGTTTTTGGAATGTCTTCCTCCTTCATTCTAATCTGATGATATCCGGAATGGAGATCCAACTTTGTGAAGAAAACTGCTCCATGTAATTGGTCTAACAATTCATCAATGATAGGAATAGGAAATTTATCTTTAATGGTGATCTTTTTGAACTCTCTATAATATGGACAGATATTCCATGATCCATATGGATTGTGTACCATTACCATTGGTGCAGAGTAAGAACTTTGGCTAGGCCTAATTATGCAGGCCTTTAACATTTCTTCAACCATACTCTCAATTTCACTCTTCTGCCCGTAGGGTTATCAGTAAGGTCTGATGTTAGGAGGAATACTTCTTGGAATTAAGTAAATAACATGATCAAAATATCGAACAGGTGGAAGACCTTTTGGAATATCTTCAAATACCTTGGAATGCTTATTAATCACCTTCTAGAGATCTGGGGAAATATGAGACTTAGATGTTTGAACATCTAATGAGCATAATTGTGCAATTAAACCTTGGTGTGCCTTTTTTATCAATTTTGTCATACCATTAGAGCTTATCACCTTACTTGGTTTCCTTGTAATACCATTTAACTCATATTATTTTCCTTCTCATAAAAATTTCATGAAAAGCTTCTGAAAATTAAAAGCCATTGTTCCCAATGATTGTAGCCACTGAACTCCTAAGACAACACCAACACCCCCCATTGGAATAGAAATTATTGGACTATTCAATACATATTCTCCCATAGTGAGATAGATATTATGGAATTTTCCTAAGCAATTTATTGTTCCCCCATCTGCAATCATTACTTGAAACTCCAGTGCTAAATATACAAATCAATTGAGAACCTTGGTCAATTTATAATGAATGAAATTATGAATAATACCAAAATAAATCAACATCGTTACCTTTTTATTTTTGATATATCCTTCGATCTTGAGAGTTTGAGGAGTGCTAATTCCCACAGGATATGGTGGTGGTAATCTCTTAGGAAGTAGTATCCTCTATTTATTCATCTTGAGACGGTTCCTGTTCTTTTGGTGCTTGTTCATTTTCTTCATCTGCTTCAAAATCTATATAAAATAGTTTCTTCTCAGTGCACTTATGGCCCTTACTGTATTTTCTATCACAACTATAACAAAGCCCTTTTGCTCTTTTTTCCTCTACTTGTTGTGGTGTCAACCTTATAGGTTGTGGATGACTCAAGATCACAGCTCCTTCTTTATAGTTGTTTGTGGTAGACTTCCTTGTTGCCATAATTTTTTTTCAAGTTTTCTTGCCACCCTAAATGCATGCTCCAAGGATTTAGGTTCTCACAGGAAAAACTCATATTGGATATTATATCTTAAAGTTCCTATGAATATGTCAGTTAGATGCTCTTCTGGAATATCTATGACCTTGATATTCAATATTTGGAAGTTCTCAATGTGCTCCCCAGCTGAACCCTTTTGTTTGAGATTTATCAGTTGGATAAAGAAGGTATTTCTCTCGGTGTGCTCATAATGTGCTATCAATTCCTCTGTAAAAATTGTCCAAGTGACAAGTGGTTTATGAGAGCATAGCCATTGATACCACACAAACTGATTAGGTTGTAAATATAAAGATGCAACGTATACCTTTTGTGTGGATTGCACCTCGTGTATCTCAAAGAACTTCTTCATTTGTAGTATCCATGTGACTGGATCCGTTCCATTAAACTTCCTCATATCAATCTTTGGGATGTAGTTGGTTTTTGACCCCATGTTGGAGTCCCTAAAGTAATGATGTATGTTCCTTTTGTTTTCATCATGAAGTTCATGGGAGGTCTTCTCACTTCTAAGAATCCCTTCTTACAGCAACTTTGACAAACCTTCTTTCAAAACTTCCATATCCCCCTTCAAACCCTTCAAATAATCTATGTCCTTTTACAAATCATGCATTTTCACTTCCATTTTATTCTTGGTTTGACCTAGGATTGATATTAGTTCATCTTTTGTCACTATTTTCTCTTGTAAATCAGATATGTCCTTGCACATTTCTTCACCTTCATCATAAGTCCATGTAAAACTTTCTGGAGGCTTATTTGGTGTAGAAGCTCCCCTTTTATGAGGAATTTAGAACAATATAGATAGGTAGCACACCCTAGGGTTCACCACAATTAGATCCTTCTACTCAAGTTAGTCAAATTTAAAACAACATACCTTTTTCAACCCTAATTGGAAGAATGTTTTAGGGCCGACTTAAAACTGAGGTAAAATTCAAATTTCAACTCCTTTGCATCTGAAACTTCATCCTGTTGTATCCTTATGTGTCATATTTATGATGCCATGGTTCTGACCTAATTTTGATGTTCCAATAGAAATTTATTGTGAATCTCCCAACACTTTTTATTTTTTGTCCTTTCTGAATATCGAACTTGTACGGATTGCCACATGTCCAATATTTTGTCTCTGAGTCTGAAACTTATATAAAATATACTGTGGTCTGTACCCTTCATGATGAAACTTGTCTCACTCAATTTGGATCTTGCATGCCCCTGATATGACCTTTTTTCCTAGAACACATGTTTTAGACTATTTTTTGGACGAGTAAAAAACCCTAACTTCCTAGGACATGAATTTCAGACCAAAGATATCTTGTCCTGTGTTTGAGGTGGGTTTTTAATATCACTATCTGACGCCTTGTATAAAAACATTATAGTGAAAATTCCAATATGACTCATTTTGAAGAAACCAATCCCGAGGAAAGAGCTATGATACCAAATGTTATGCAACCAAGTCCTGGATATAGCATAAAAATAGCATAAATAGACCAAAATAAAGTAATCAATGCCTTAATAATGAAGAACTGAGATGAATAACAATCCTCTTCAAGGGAGGAACCTCTTTACACAATGTACATAAGACAAGACAAGATACAATGATGACTAAAATGAAAAGGTTTCCTTCCTATATATAGTAAACAAAGGGGTACAATAACAACTAATAGACACAAACCGACATCAATAATATGTAATGCACCATAATAAAGGGGGTAATGTGCCACTACAAAGGGGGTAATGTTCCACTACAAAGGGGGTAATGTGCCCATATTTAGGGCTTAACATAACATATTAAATTGCTCCATCTAGGGCTTAAGATGTTGATACGACTCCTAGGACATCAAGAATAGTCATTAAGAGCACTAGGGAGTTACCAAATTATTTACAGATGGACCATGAACTATTCCCATTGAGGGGTTTAAAACTCCATGGTAATTACTAATGATCAACATATTTTACTTTTATACAATGAAGAATATTTTATGTTGATCTTATCTATCTATTCATACTATATGATTTCAATGGGATGGAATAACTTGTTCTCTCAATCATTGCAAGAAAAAACATTTTCTCTTTTTACACCAACAATTAGAACAAGTTATAAATACCAAAACAAAAACTTGAAAAAAGAGTTGATGAAACACATGACCACATTATTTGGTCCTGTATTTGACCAAAAGTTGGTTCAAACCATAGGGAGGAGTAATTGAAATCAATTTGGGACAATTACCTCACTTGTCTCAGTCGTTACCCCAATTCTGAGCATCTTGGACTAATTCCCATATAGAAGTGGGTTGCACTAATCAAGGATGATCAAAATATGAAGATGAGAAAAGAGGGATCCTTACAGCTAAGAGTTGGAGATCCAAAAACTTATTTATAATAATATAAAATGCAATGAACTTGTAACTATGCATTTGAAAATACTGATTTAATCACATTAACATGCACTTCACACTTTTTGCAAGCTCAAAGACACTATGAAGGCCACACACGCCATATTGGAGAAGATTGGGAAACACAAACATGGCCCAAGGGGCTATGTTAAAGTAAAAGGGAGATGTGTAAGTACTAAGATTTAAAAGTTGTTGTTATTGATTTTTTCAAATATAATTTAAAATATTTCCGTACTAAATCACATTATGTTATGGTTTGTAGTTAAAAAACTTTGGTGTCATGCCCACTTCCAAATATCTAAAATATTACTTGAACAGAGTGTATAAATCCTTGGTTGAAATGAAAAAAAGGAAAGAAAGATAATAATTCTTCTACCAGCAAGGAGGTATATAAGTTCAATACATTTGAATACTTAATTATAAAAAAAATTAGATTTTTTGGTCCCACAATAACTACAAATGTTATTGTAGGAAATACATGAAGATTTCAATATGGATCAGAAGCCAATCGTAGAGACTTAAATTGTTGATAAGCCAAAGGTTAACCCTACTGCATCAAGTACCATGAATGAGGTCATCAGAAAATTATATTTTTATTACTCATGTATAATATGAATAAAATGATTTATAAATGGTTGTCATTAATTGTAGCTGACGCAGATCCTACTCAAACCCCTACACAAAGATGTATGTTAATGCCTAAAAATCGCACACATGCGACATTTCAGCGATTCATCCAGTAAAGCGTCAACAACATAAATAATGCATCTCACCACAGGAATCCTCAATAGATACAAAACACAGCATGAGTCCATAAGTGCCAAGAAGTAGCCAAAACAAAGGGTAGCGTTGGTATTACACAGTTGACCTATGCTATAGTGTAGGTTACCTGAACAATTACCACACTACACCCGCATGACATTTCCTTTGATAGTCGTGCTACTATCAAAATAGTGATACTACTCACTCCAAGTGATGCATTAAAGACTCAATCCTCCCCAAGGATCAGAATTCGAATCCTCACACACTTGGGGGCATTAATCATCCCCCCTTTTGTACCTTCGAACTAGTTCATGAAGGAGGAGAGTTTACATTTGGATCTAGTTGTTTGATATCCATCTCTTGGCCTATAAAAGGAAGCCATTGGCATGCAGTTTGTAGATATAAATTAGAGCAAGGTTATGCTGCTGGATTTGAGTTGGAGCTTCCTCATATCCCACCATTTCCTACCATTGTGAGCATTCCCTATCTTGATTTCCACCTACCATCAAGGGGCATGTGTTTCCCTCCATTGTTCTTCCACCTACTTAGCATTTATTTTGGACAAGAAATGCCTCCCTAAGGTAGATTTTTGGCTTCCCTTGAAGCCTTCACCTCCTAGGTGTTGTACAACTATTCAATTGAGAAATACAAGAGTGGTTTAGCATATCTTTGGTTGTTGTTGAAGTTCTCATTCCTCCCCCATCTCTTTCATTTTGTTTTTATCAATATTTTCATGTTTGGATGTGAACTACATTAACAATCTCTTGCAAGATCATTTGGAGGAATACCAAACCATCATCAAAAGGGGATCCAAGGACTAAGGCCTTGTAGAAACCTACAAGGCTTAGCCCCTAACCAAGTGTAAGACTGCACTTGTGCAATTGTTTCGACATCAATGTACCTTGGGTTCCCAATAGAATCTATGTCATGCCCGCCTCGGTACATTGACTGACCGTAGACTTGATGATGCTTGCCAAGTGACCTGACCGATTAAACTTTAGTAATTGGTCCTTTGAATATTGAAAATGCTTGAATGACGCAATGAACGACACTTATAGAAATTGATACCTTACTTAATAATGAATGCTTTGCTTAATGATTAGCGAATTTAGGAAATGAATGGTGACTGAATGTTACATAGAATGATGAATGTTAGATATGCTCGACTGACTGGGACAGAATGGTGAACGATAGATAAGCTCGACTGTTTTAGATAGAATGATGAATGATGGACATGCTGAATTGAGAATTATGAAATAGAGATGATTAAATGAAATATATGCTCGAATGACTACCAAACTAGGAAACAAAATTGATTAGATGATATATGCTAGATTGAGAAATTATGAAATGAATGATGAAATGATTTGATAGTGCAGTGCTACTTAATGTGTGCTTGAGTGTGTGTGTGCAGTGGCAGGTAAGATGATTTACCAACTGACCCACAATGAAATTATAGGGGTCGCAAGAATGGAAAGAACACATAGGGGTACAATGATAGACTGTCGAACCTGAATTAGCACTCCACGCATGGGTCAAAAGCTTGCAAGCTGGCCCGGGGAAGCGTGTACCGTACGGGAGAGGCCATACCGACTTGGTCGCGTACGAGAGTTAATGAGGGGCGCGCGATAAGAAGAACCTTATCCCTCAGCAACCCTTAGTCTCTAAGAAGTGTAGTCAAGAGATCGCGTTAAAGACTCCCCGATCGCTACACAGTTCCCCTCATAAGCAGAAAGAAAAGGAATTGTTAGAAGGGCCAGCTGAAGAGGTACCTAGACAAGAATAAGAAGAAAGAAAAATGAAATTGTCGAAAGGACCTGCCGAAGGGGTACCTAGACAAAAACAAGAGGAAGTTACCTAATCAATTATGCAAATCAGAATTATGCATATAAGTTTAGAGAAACATAAAGAAAGAATTAAATTTATTTCGATAAAAGAAATATCCTATTCCATTTTATTGTAAAAGAATTGAATTGAATTGCTACTAAAAGAATTATTTTATTCAAGATTTTATTTAATTGATTTTATTACTTTGAATTACTTTATTTGATTGGTTTTATTATCTTGAAAAAGATTGATCTTATTTGATTGATTTTATTATATTGAAAAAGATTATTAATAAAAGAATTATTTTTATTCAAGATTTTATTTTAATGGATTTCATTATTATGAATTATTCTATTCAAAATTATATTTTAATTGATTTCATTATTTTGAGAAAGAGTTGAAATGATTTGTTGATAAAAGAATTATTTTATTCAAGATTTTATTTTAATTGATTTTATTATTTTGAATTACTTTATTTTGATTGATTTTATTATCTTGAAAAAGATTGATTTTAGTTGATTGATTTTATTATATTGAAAAAGGTTATTAATAAAAGAATTATTTTAATTCAAGTTTTAATGATTTGATTATTGTGAAAAAGAGTTTGATTTAGATTAGAATTTTAGTAAAAGAAACCATCCTCTAATTCTATTTTAGTATTTGGAAAAGAAAGGAATATATGAAGCATTAAGTCTAACAAAAAGAGATTTTTTATTAAACTAAATAGAAACTAAAATATAAGTAGGACTCTAATGAAGACCACTACACCTAACCCCCACTGATTTAGGGAATTAGGTGCACACTCAAGATAGAGATAGACACTTGTAATTTGAGAATAATAGTAATAAAATATTAAATTAAATGAATTATGAGCATGAGAAGACACATGGCACACAAACTTGTGTTATAAAATAAGGGAGGAGAAGGATAAAAACATCTCTTGCTCCCTAGTGTTGGAAGGGCATCGTAATAGTGAATCTATCTTGTGGTTCTTGTGAGTTGGGTTTAGCTTTTCGGGGATTGGGGGATCCCACCAAAAAACTTACATTGTGTGTTCTTACGACCCCAAAATGCTCGGGGGTTCGGGGAAAGAAGTGTACCCCCAATATGGTAGGGAGGTCAACCGAGAAGTCTTCGATAAATCGAGAGTTCGAATGGCTGGATCAAGCGACAAGGGATGTGAGCTACAACAACCTACAACCGTCGGATTCGGGTAAAATGTTCCATTTTATGTACAAGTCAATTTTTAGCATTTTATTAACGATTTTGCATTTGATTTCTGAGATTCGAAATTATCATGTGATGTTAGTATTGTTTAGATAGCCATTTTAGGGGACCCCAAAATGGGGGTCCCTACATTTGGTATCAAAGCCGATCGATCCTTGAGCGCACCGGACTCATATTTTTTTATTGAGGGGTTTTTGGTATCTTCGTCGAAGCTGGATTGACTGGACCATCAAATCAACCACTACTACAACGATCTACTTCATTTCAAATTTGACACTCGAATCAGGTTCAAATTGTCTTTTCTTTCAATATCTTAGATTGATATTTAATTTATTGTTTTTTTTAAAGGTAGATTGATCTACCATTCTGCAAGTTTTTTTTTTAATATGGAGATGCGCAGGAGAAATCCGATCTACTCCTAAGTTATGTCTCATGAAAACCCTGACTTCTGATATGGAGATGCGTGGAAGAGTACATCATTGTGCCTTTCTGTCTCTGAAAATCGCGATGGGTTAGGACAGTGTGATATGTGTAGTATATTACACTATGTTTATTTGATGTGTTTATACTCTGCATTTTTTTTTATGAAGTATATATCTCCTTGGAACAGACTATCAGCCTCGGTCAAGGATTGTATGATCAATAGATCAGCGAATCCGTTCCCATCATTAAAAAAAAAAAAATGTTTTCATTGTTTAATTCTATAGATCACTGTGCGATTCATTAGATATGAGCGAATCCATCTTTCTAAACTCTGTTTCAGTTGTATAACTTATAAACTACGGTATATCTCAATTGATACGAACGGATCTATGCTCCTTATATGTTAACCCTATTCGGGGTATATTTATATATCACCGCTTATTTACACATTCAAACTGAGCCGATTTCTTATTATGATGCTATACCCTTTAAAATATTTAACATAGTATAAATATTATGTTTCTTAAGAAATCAAGATTGAAATTGCTTATGACATTTATTGTTAGTCATATGTTCTGATTATATATTGGAATTTGTATACCATGTAGTCAAAGCTTGAAGTTATCACACGTTAATAAAATTTAGAGTATATATACAATAGTTAAAGTATATCTGAACATGGTTTAGTCTATAAGAAAGCAAATAAATGGTCCAATAGGTATATATATTAGATATGTTATGATTATGAGTAAAGTTAAGATTGAATTATAAATACCATGAAGAAAAGGAAAGATGTATATTTAGAGGTAGGATCCTGAGGGTATACTTCAAATTGTGACCACATTGATATAAAATATAAATGGCTGATAGTCGTGGCCTTAGCGGAAGAATGGGTAACGTATAGTTGAATGGGTAAGTAAGGTCAACCCCCATAATGCCCAACGACATGGATGTCAAGTTAGAACTTCAAGGATTTTAGTATTTAGTTAGAATGCATTACTTTTATACAAAAATAAAATTTAAAACGTAGTGGAAAAGAAAAAAATTAGCCAATACTATGATCTTACTTAAAGGGATTTAATTCTTATGCAAAATGAGATAAGAAATGTGTAGGATTAGCATTAATGCAATCATTATTATATTGTATTAAACTAGGATGTGACATGTTTAAAACCTAGATTAATATGTATGTGTAAAAGGAAAATGCACTGGGGGTAAAAGGAACTAAGACCAGGGATATCTTAAACCTTTACCACATAGTCGTGATGAGAATACTAGTGAACGGACGCATTGGAGAATTTGCTAAATGACGGGGAAATGATAAATTTTGCAACTAACAAAACACCAAAAGACTCTTTTGTCGGGAATATGTTAGAAGAAATAGAAAACTAATTATTGAACCACTAGTGATTATGGTCATGATTGCTTGAGAAAAACAAAAGGGAATGACAAAAAGATGATAATGGGGAACTAAAAGAAAATGTAGCATCGAAATTACAAGAACAAAAGTTAACTTCGGGACGAAGTTCAAATAAGAGGGGGTGTATGTAATGCCCGCCTCGATACATTGACTGTCCATAGAGTTGATGACGCTTGCCAAGTTACTGGACTAATTAAAATTTAGTAATTGGTCCTTTGAATATTGAAAATGCTTGAATGACACAATGAACGACACTTATAGAAATTGATACCTTACTTAATAATGAATGCTTTGATTAATGATTAGCGAATTTAGGAAATGAATGATGACTGAATGTTACATAGAATGAAGAATGTTAGATATGCTCGACTGACTGGGACAAAATGGTGAACAATAGATAAGCTCGACTATTTTAGATAGAATGATGAATGCTAGACATGTTGAATTGAGAATTATGAAATAGAGATGATTAAATGAAATATATGCTCGAATGACTCAGAAACTAGGAAACAAACACATAGGGGTATGACGACTGAGCCACAATGGAACTATAGGGGTCGTAAAAATGGAAAGAACACATAGGGGTACGACGATAGATTGTCGACCCTGAATTAGCACTCCACGCACGGGTCAGAAGCTTGCGAGATGGCTCGAGGAAGCATGCGTCATACGGGCGAGGCCATACCGACTTGGTCAAGTACGAGAGTTGAGCAGTGCACGATAAGGAGAACCTTATCCCTCAACAACCCTTAGTCTCCATGAAGTGTAGTCGAGAGATCACGGTAAAGACTCCCCAATCGCTACACAATTCCCCTCATAAGTAGAAAGAAAAGGAATTGTCGGAAGGGCCCGTCGAAGAGGTACCTAGACAAGAACAAGAAGAAAGAAAAAGGAAACTGTCAAAAGGGCCTGCCGAAGGGGTATCTAGACAAAAACAGGAGGAAGTTATCTAATCAATTATGCAAATTGGAATTACGCATACAAGTTTAGAGAAACATAAAGAAATAATTAAATTTATTTTGATAAAAGAAATATCCTATTCCATTTTACTGAAAAAGAATTGAATTGGATTGCTACTAAAAGAATTATTTTATTCAAGAATTTATTTAATTGATTTTATTATTTTGAATTACTTTATTTGATTAATTTTATTATCTTGAAAAAGAATTGAAAAAGATTGATCTTATTTAATTGATTTTATTATATTGAAAAAATTATTAATAAAAGAATTATTTTTTATCAAGATTTTATTTTAATGGATTTCATTATTATGAATTATTCTATTCAAAATTCTATTTTAATTGATTTCATTATTTTGAGAAAGATTTGAAATGATTTGTTAATAAAGGAATTATTTTATTCAAGATTTTATTATAATTGATTTTATTTTTTTGAATTACTTTATTTTGATTGATTTTATTATCTTGAAAAAGAATTGAAAAAGATTGATTTTAGTTGATTGATTTTATTATATTGAAAAAGGTTATTAATAAAAGAATTATTTTAATTCAAGTTTTAATGATTTGATTATTGTGAAAAAGAGTTTAATTTAAATTAGAATTTTAGTAAAAGAAACCATCTTCTAATTCTATTTTAGTATTTGTAAAAGAAAGGAATATAGGAAGCATTAAGTCTAACAAAAAGAGATTTTTGATTAAACTAAATAGAAACTAAAACATAAGTAGGACTCTAATGAAGACCACTACACCTAACTTCCACTGATTTAGGGAATTAGGTGCACACTCAAGATAGAGAGACACTTGTAATTTGAGAATAATATTAATAAAATATTAAATTAAATGAATTATGTGTATGAGAAGACACATGGCACACAGACTTTTGTTATAAAATAAGGGAGGAGAAGGAGAAAAGCATCTCTTGCTCCCTAGTGCTGGACATGCACCGTAATAGTGAATATATCTCGTGGTTCTTGTGATTTGGGTTTAGCTTTACGGGGATTGGGGGATCCCACCAGAAAACTTGCATTGTGTGTTCTTACGACCCCAAAATGCTCGGCGGTTCGGGGGAAAGAAGAGTACCCCCGATATGGTGGGGAGGTCAACTGAGAGGTCTTCGGTAAATCGAGAGTTCGGATGGCTGGATCAAGTGGCAAGGGGTGTGAGCTACAAAAACCTACAACCATCGGATTCAAGTAAAATGTTCCATTTTATGTACAAGTCAATTTTTAGCATTTTATTTACGGTTTTGCATTTGATTTTCGATATTTGAAATTATCATGTGATGTTAGTATTGTTTAGATAGTAATTTTGGGGGACCCCAAAATGGGGGTCCCTACAATTAAGAGGTCAAGAAGAACATTAGGAAGAAGATGCCAATTCTATAATTGTGGATCTTCTAAAAAATAAAATACCTAGAAGGAAATAGTGTATTAGAGACCAAACATTTTGTATGATCAACAAATTTTGTTGTACACTAATGTACTATATGTATTGTTTTATGTACCTTATAACATTGTTATATATGATTTTTTAAAAACTTTTGTTTTGCCTCTTTGCCACTATGATGTATGTGTGATTTTTTTTATTAATTAATTTATGAAGTTCATAATAAGTTAAATTGTATTTATTAAGTTAAATTATATTTGTTTTATTTGAAATCCCCAAGCTTTGAGTATCTATGAATTCAAAAGGTTGATCAGAATAGTAAATCTACTTACTTTGTTGACTAGCTACTTATAATGAAGCATTTCCCTCTCATGAAGGGTTTTATAGAATATTTGAACACAATCATGTAGACTAATTTCTATGTTATATTTGTATACCTATGACCAAGGATACCATAATAGTTTAGAACCTTTCTTATATATGAAAAAATTTAGGAGAGGATATTGGTATTTGAATTCATTTTCAATTTTACATATTATGTATAGTCTAGGTGGTATTATTAAGAGAGATGTCACAAATATTTTAGGTCACCTTTGTCATTCCCATTCTGTCCCACTTTTTGGAAACATATGAAACCTTGTGGTCCTTTCCATAGTGCCTTATATTTTGGAAGATGCTAGCAAGATGGACACACCCAAGCACTAAAATTGCTCTACAACTTATCTATAAATAGTTGTTTCATTACATGCATTGGAGTTGTTATTTTAGGAGTCTTACAAGTACAAGAGAATGGAAAAGACATGTGATCCTAGACCCTATTCCGGTGTTAATTGTTTCTTTGGTGCTCATCATGGTGATACCATGTGACCTTAGGATTGGTCTTAAGGTGTAAAAAAATTGTGCATCTAGGAGTCTTCAAGAGTCCCCTCTATAGGCCATTTCTTTATGCAATTATCAATACAGATCACATGATCCTTGTTTCCTTGGTAAGGTTCATGGAACTCAATTTGTTCACTACCCAACAGGGACATATATTGTAATTTGAATTGAGAATGGGGCACAATCCTATAGATGATCATAGATTACACTTCGGATAAGCATGGTAGGTTATATTTATCTATGTCCCACCAATCCAATCACATCATAAAGGTATTATGCATTTCCAATACCATTATAAAGGTATTATAATGATGCATTTTTTTAAATGAAAGTGGAAGGACTAAACCCAATTTAATTGTGATGGTGAGTAGTCTCAATGTCTTTTCCCAACCCAGATTTCTAGAAGAGGGAAAGGATAATCATAGTCATGTAATTAGAAGTAGTTTACACTCAAATGATGTTGCATCATTTCATAATGTTTCATTGTTTGAAAAACATTTATGGGAAAAACCAAAATAAACCTTAAGTTTATTTATTTATTTTTAAATTAACATACATTGCTTAATTCAGTTCGGTGGGCTAGCTCAAGTGGTTGAGTGCTTTAAGTTGTGAGAAGAAGGTCTTGGGGTCGAATCCCTGGGTGGCTATACATTGCTATATAAGGGCCTCACTTGATGTACCCATTAGGTTAGCTCCGTAATCAGAGCGAACAGGTTGCGTCTCCTTCGAGTGGGACCCTTGTTATTTCTTACCATGGACATAGCAACCTCCTTGGGGGGTTTGTGAACCACATGTGAAAAAAAAAATGCATTGCCTAATTGACTTGTCAAGTATCACAAGCATAATATAAACATCAAATGCATGCCATTTAAGAGACATATTTTTAATGTTTAATGTCCAAACAATATTACTTAAGAGATGTTTTTAGCGTCCAATGAACATCCATTAAGTGATGTTTCTAATCCCAAAATGTGTCGCTTAAGGGTGAAAACATGAAGTTGGGAAACAATTTTGGCTTGTTTTTGACAAAAAAAACTGCTAAATTTTATGTTTTTCAACTTCGACCTCTTCAAACCCATATCTCCCTTAGGAATTTCAACTTGAAGTAAACAAAAAGGTTTTAGAGAATTGAATTAGCTTTCTACTCGTATTTTTTTAAAAAAAAATTATGGACATATCGTGGGACAAATTTGTTGTCAACATACAGCATATACTTGAAAATTTTTGGTATGGATAATGAGTGACCTGTATTGACGATGGTTTTTTGATAGATGGTTATTCATTTTAGGGAAAAAAATTGTAGGATCATAATCTACACACACTACATTGGATCTTGGACTATATTTTGAGTTTTTTAAGACTTGGGAACTATTTTTTATTATTTATTGAAACAACGTATGTTCAGAAAATGGTGCATTAACGACACATGTTTTTGTCTTCACATTTTCTTTCAAATGTGACTCTTATTGGAAAAAATAAAAGTACTCTTTTGAAGAGGACGAGCCAATTATGATCTCTGTGAAATTTCAAATTTTTTGTTGTCTTTGTTATGATATTGAATTTTCATTTCGGGTGATTTTCAAAGTAATAAAATTCTTAAGGGATAAGGTTTAGAAAAAAATTATCAATAAATAGTAATTCAAATCGAAATGAAACAATTCTTATATCATTGGAAAGTAGATTCAGAAATGAATCCATTGCTACCAAGTACGACACATAATACTTAAAATTTGCAGGGGTTTGGGCTTGCTGAAGTTGCAAGTTCTAGAAAGATGCCTGATATTTTCGCAGGTTTTGTTGACCATAAACTCTCGGTCGAAAAAATATCTTCCAAACTCTCAACCGAGAATTTAATTCAAATTCTTATCCGAGAGTTTTTTAAAAATACAGTGCGACAATTGGTTCAAACTCTCAGTCTAGAGTTTTTTTAAACTCTCGGGCGAGAGTTTTAAATCTCAAAACTCTCGGCCTAGAGTTTTTTAAACTCTCGACCTAGAGTTTGACATTGACTTATTTTCGCATGATCATCCGCTCGCGCTCCATTTTTTTCACTCTGTTTGTCACATAAGTGTTTCCCAGGTTCGCGATTTCACCTTTAAGCAGCGTTTCCAACATCCAACAAACAACTCTTAAGAAATTTTTGTTTGAAATTAGAATCTCGAACATTCAATGCATTTACATTAACAAATACATTGCTATATAAGGGCCTCACTTGATGTCCCCATCGGGTTAGCTCCGTAAATCAGAGCGAACAGGGTGCGGCTCCTTTAGGTGGGCCCCTTGTGATTTCTTATCGTGGACGTAGCAGCCTCGCTGGGGGGTTTGTGAACCACATGTGAAAAAAAAACATACATTGCCTAATTGACTTGTCAAGTATCACAAGCATAATATAAACATCAAATGCACGCCATTTAAGAGACATATTTTTAATGTTTATTGTCCAAACAATATTACTTAAGGGATGTTTTAAGAGTCCAATGAACATCCATTAAGTGATGTTTCTAAGCTCAATATGTGTCGCTTAAGCAGCATTTCCAACATCCAACAAACAACTCTTAAGAAATGTTTGTTTGAAATTAGAATGTCGAATATTCAATGCATTTACATTGACGTTCAAATTTGTATTCGACATTTACTCAACAAAAAAAAGTGTCAAACTAGCATTGAATTTGGACCCCAAATGTAGTAGTGTAAGTTATCCTTTATACTTAATCATGATTATTCTCTCATGACACTTATATAATTCTCCATTGTGTTCTAGTATAGACTAATACTCCCTATCGACTCTTTCCCATAGTGCTTTTATTACAAAGTGCATTCCCCTCATCCATGTGTGGAACGTCGACCAACTCAACTTCCCTCTTGATTTACAATCTATTATCTTCTATGAAGTATCTAGCTATTAACCTTTTCTAGTCTATACCATCCTTCCAATTTGGTTATGGTTATTAGGACTACAACATGTTATCATACTAACAAAAAATTAAAATTTTCCATTTTCCCTTACATGGAATTCTTTATAGTTAAGGTATGCACTACTATTATATGAAGATTATATTTCCATATTACCATTCTAATAATAGCTTAACTATCCTTTTAGGGGTAATTAGATACTATCCTGAATGTATATACTATACACTACCGCTAGTTTTGTAATGTCCCCTCCCATCATACCAGCATGATAGGGGGGACGTGACACAAAATCCGGGCATCTATCCCCATACTATTTAGTAAAAAATCATGATAAAAAGACATATACATGTTCATGTTATAGAAATGCAGTGGAATTAAAAATCATGTTTAATATCTAACATACATTCAACATTTATGTGACAGCCATTAAATAAAGACATTGCAGAATTTATAAAAGAGAGTACTTATCTTATAACAAAGTAGTCCCAAGCAACTGGCTATGCAACTGCAACGCTCCACCCAACCATAGGCCAGTTGTGCTTATCAACCTCTTGATACAACTGCCACCCCTGAGCTGGACATGATTTCTACAAGGAACCAGGGAACAACAGACTCACACATAGCCAAGCATACACCAAGATGAGCCAAGCCAATCTACAATTGGGTTTATCAGGCTTCTAGGAAATGGAAAGGAAGAGTGGCTAAGCTAGTGAGCTCAAGCACAGAGCCAGGGGTAACCTTACAAGATCTATCTAGCTTGGCACCCACAATACCTATACACCCAGCACAATGAATTATTCTTTTCACCGTTGTATAGTCCCTCAAGCCATACCTTCCCCATCTAGTGCTCTCAGGGTGTGCATAGAAGAGTAGCCAAAGCCCTCTTGATCTTCTTGAGAGGTTATCTCCCCCACTAGGTTTATCAAGGCCTCTCTGTCCACTACCACTCCAATCTCTTTCTCACAGATTCAAACCAAAACAGGGACGCACATAACAACAAAAGTATAAGTGTTGGGCATGAAGAAACGTTTTTTTTACAGTGAGATGCCCAAAGATGGGGTTTTCATTAGCTTCAGAAAAACGTGGGAAACCAAAAAATGAAACTAGAAGATGGGGAATAACCCTAGGAAGCCAAATCCGTTTTCAGAAAAACGTCTATGGACATTCGGGGGCAAAAACGACCTCCATAACAGTCTCAAATCATGGTCCTCCTCTCCCAGCCACTATGTAACACAAAAACAAGCTCCCAACTATGGAAAAATGCAGGAAATTGGTGAACAATGTGATAAAGGAAAGCCCAGTAGTTCAGACTGTGTTTTTGGAGGAAAGACTATGGTTCAGAATGGCTTTGGGCCCCATTTCGTGGGTGTTTTCTTGCCCAAGGAGACAAAATACGATTTTCCAGGTTGATGGCTTTCCCATACATGAAATTGGCTGCCATACCTCTTCATTCCCAAGACATTAACTGCATCAACCAATTTCTGGAAGAATTAAATGATTGGGTCCATAACCAAAAATGGGTAGTTTGTGGTTTATGGGTTTTCTCATTGACACATGGATTAACACCATTGGCTCAAGGGTTTGAATAATTTCCCTCCCTATTCCTTGTAGAATCATGCCCCCATCTCTTTGTTGCATTGCATAGCTAGTTGTGGGTTTTTCATTAAAATTCATATTTACATGATGTCTTAATTTACATTGTGCCTATCTAGCACAAGAACCATAAGCATCTATTTTTAATTACCGATACATAAAACACTAAATCAATGGTGGGGCCTTGGCCTTGAGCTCCTCACCATGATTAAATTACAATATTTACATCATTTACGATTTAATGCAAAGGGGGTCAAAATGGGGACATTACATTCCTTTCCCCTTACATTAGCACTATCCTTAGTGCTCATCAAAATTGAACAAAAATGGATATGCCACCCTCATGGCATCCTTCATCTCCCATGTAGCCTCATCGGGACCATAGTGCTTCCATTGCACCTTTACCTGTCCAATGGCTCAGTTCCGGAGCAATGTTACCTTCTTGTCTAGGATGCGCAATGGGTCGGTTTGGAGCTCTCCTTCGGGTTCCACTTGGATCACATCCCAATTAATCACATGGTTAGGATCATGTACATATTTCTTAAGCAAAGAGACATGAAAAACATTATGAGCTTTAGTGCTAGCAGGCAATGCAAGTCTATATGCAACTGGCCCTATTCTTTCAAGCACTTCAAATGGCCCACAATATCTAGGTGATAGCTTGGCACAACTCCCAAGCTTCAAGGAACTCTTCCTTGATTTCACTCTAAGATACACATGATCCCCAACATTGAATTCCCTATGCACTCTATGTTTATTGGCATAGCTTTTCTGTCTATCCTGGGCTGTTTTTAAATTCTGTCTGATCTTGGCAACTTCTTGCTCCATTTCCTTAAGCAGTTCTGGCCCAAGTACAATTCTGTTCACTGGATTGTCCCAAGTCACTGGTGTCCTACACCTTCTGCCATACAAAGCCTCATAAGGACTCATTCCCAACGATGCTTGTTTCCCATTTTTATATGAAAATTCTACCAAGTGTAGATAATCCTCCCACTTGGATGGTTTGTCCATTACATACATGCGGAGCATGTCTTCAAGCACCCGATTTACTCTTTCTGTTTGCCCATCTGTTTGAGGATGGTATGCGGTACTAAAGCTTAGCTGTGTACCCAAATATGCAAAGAGACCTTTTTAAATATTGGAAGTGAACTTGGTATCCCTGTCAGAAATGATTGCCTTAGGCAACCCATGTAATCTGAAAATTTCCTTCAGGAAAATATTTGCAATGGCATCGCATTTATGTGTGGACTTAACCAGTATAAAATGTGTTGCCTTTGTTAACTTGTCCACCACAACCATAATGGAATCATGTTGTCTCACAGTCATTGGCAATCCTGTAATAAAGTCCATGGATATTACTTCTCATTTCCATTCTGGAATTGGCACTGGGTGCAATAAACCTGTTGGATGTTGGTGTTCACTCTTCACCTGCTAACATTCCATGCACTTAGAAATGTATTCAGCGATGTCCTTCTTCATGCCTGGCTAGAAATATTATTTTCTTTTTGTAGCAATTGTTTTCTGATATCCTAGGTGACCAGAGTATGGAGCTTTATGGATTTCATCCATAACGATCCTCCTCAAATCTGCCGCATTTGGAATATAGACTCTATTCTTATAAGTAAGAAGTCCGCCTTCTTCCAAATGATAGCCTTCATACTTCTTACCAAGGTCTTGCTACTGCAATTTGTCCTTTATCTGCTCATACACTTCATCCTCAACCATATGGTTAACAATCTGCTGCTTAAAATCTGGTTGGTAAGTACTAAGTGCTGCCACATGCATTTCATGTACCTTTCTGCTGAGTGCATTAGCCACCTTGTTTTCTTTCCCTTTTATGTGTTTGATTTCAAAATCAAATTCACACAAAAATTCCAACCATCTAGCTTGCCTAGCATTTAAATTTGGCTGATCAAACAAGTATTTCAGACCACAATGGTCTGTCCTTAACTCAAATTTTCTTCCCATTAAGTAATGCCTCCACATCTTTAAAGCATGTATTATGGCTGCAAGTTCTATATCATGAGTAGCATAGTTCTTCTCATGCTCCTTCAACTTTCTTGACTCATAGCATATCACGTGGTTGTCTTGCATAAGAACTCCTCCAAGTCCTTGATTGCATGCATCGGTACATACCACAAAGTCTTTTTCTGGGTCTGCAATATTCAGAACAGGTGCACTTGTAAGAAGATTCTTCAACCGTTGAAAACTTTCCTCACATCTTGGTGACCATTCAAACTTTATCCCCTTCTTTTGCAAAGAAGTGATCAGGTTTGCAACCTTGGAGAATCCTTTGATAAACCTCCTGTAGTAACCAGCAAGGCCCATAAAAGATCTCACATCAGTCACATTCCTTGGAGTTGGCCAATTCATAAAGGCTTCAATCTTCTCAGGGTCTACAGATATTCCTTCGTCGGAGATGATGTGACCCAAATAATGAATTCCATCTTTATAAAAGTCACATTTGCTCAACTTTGCATACAGCTTATGCTCCCTTAGTAATTGCATTGTCATTATCAAATGTTCTTCATGCTCTTCTTCATTCTTAGAATAGATGAGAATGTTGTCTCGGAATACAAGAACAAACTTGTCCAAATACTTGCTAAAAACATTATTCATGACACACATGAATGTAGCTAGTGCATTTGTGAGACTGAATGGTACCACTACAAACTCATAGTTTCCATACCTCGTTATAAAGGATGTCTTATGAATATCTTCTTCTTTGATTCTTACCTGATGGTAGCCAGACCTCAATTCAATCTTTGAAATACCTTTGCTCCTCTCATTTGGTCAAAAAGGTCATCAATTCGGGGCAATGGGTATTTGTTCTTCACAGTGACTTTGTTCAACTGCCTGTAGTCAATACATAACCTGAGTGTTCCATCTTTCTTTTTCACAAATAGAACAGGTGCTCCCCATGGGGACACACTTGGCCTAATATATTTCTTTTCCAGCAACTCTTGTAATTGCATTTTCAATTCTAGCAATTCCGGTGTACTCATCCTGTAGGGTGTCTTAGACACTGGTGCCGCTCCTGGCACAAGTTCAATTGTAAAGTCAATGTCTCTCTTTGGAGGGAGTCCTGGAATCTCATCAGGAAAAACATCCTTGAATTCTTGTAATACATGATAATCCTCCAATTTAAGAGTTTCATGCTCTGCTGCCTCTAAAATGTGGGTTGCATACAATTGACATCCCTTCCTACAGAACCTCTTCAGCTGCATGGCTGAAACCTATCTAACAGAAGTCAGCTTTGAAATTCCTTTTACAACCCTCGGGTTTCCTTCTTCGTCCATGCATTCAAATGTCTTATTGTAGCAGTCAAGTTTAACCTTGTGTGCTTCTAACCAATCCATTCCAATGAGAATATCATAGGAACCAAGTGGCAAAATATTCAGATCTGCATAAGTGAATAGCCCATCCATCTCTAATGGACATTTCTTTACTATTTCACTAACTTTTCTCTTGGTTCCAGTGGCTAGTTGAACTAACCATGATTTACTATGCTTTAATTTCTTGAAAGCACAAACCTCAACAATTCTAGGAGTGACATAACCGTGAGTAGATCCAGGATCAATCAAAATAAAAATAGATTGCTTAGCAATCTTACCTTCAACTTCAACCATAGTTGACTGATGATCTGCTTGGTGGTCGTCTAGTGCTGCATAGATTCTAGGGATTGTCCTCGCCACTTGACCCACAGTTTCAGCTCCCTGGATGTTGTGGACTTAATTGGCATTCCCATTCCGATGTGGATAGTTCCTAAGCATGTGGTCTCCTCCACAACCCCAACATTGAAGTGGTTCTCTTGGCTCCTTTGGATCTCTTGGCTTGTCTCCCATCATCCTAGTTGGCTTAGTCACAACCTGTGATGGTTGCCTTTGCTGATTTCAGAATTGAGGAGGCTTGAACCCCTTCTTCCTTTGATCAAACTTTCCGTTTTTCCTATCCTTCCATGCCTTATGGAATTCTGGTTTGCTTCTATTTTGATCAAAGCAATATTTGGCCTTTCTTATGGCCTCCTCTAGAGTTCGAGGTTCATCAAACTCAATTCTATCTTTATATGACTGGGGTAGTCCACTCAGGAAACGCTGAATTTTCACCGTATCATCTCGAATGTACCTGACATATCTCAGCAGGTCCAAGAACTTGTTTGCATATTCTTCCATGGTCAATTGTCCCAATCTCAGCTCATGGAACTCTTTGATCTTATCATCATAGTACCTATCAGAGAGGTACTTCTGCTTGAAGTATTTCTTGAACTTCTTCCACACAATCTTCCTTTTGTTGATCTTCTTCACTTGCCTGATGTGTTCCCACCATATAGATGCTCTTCCATTCAAGTTGAAGATGGCTACCCTTGCCTTCATATTTCCCGAGAAGTCTTGGACTTGGAAATACTTTCCATCCCAAGAAGCCAAACTTCAGCTTCTTGACCAGACTTTATCTCTCCATCAAATGTAGGAGGTTTCGCCTTCTTAAATTCCCCATGTGAATTGTTCTTGCAGTGCTTCTTCCTCTTACTCCTGCGAGATGAAGAGCTTGGACCCTCAATGGATTCTTCAGAGTCAGATGATTCATTAGAAGAGATCTTTGGAGTATATGTTCTGTCTGTAGAAACTCTTCTTGAGCTACTAGCCCTCTTACAGGAATTCCTTCTAGAGCTACTCCCACCCCTTTCTGGATTTGATGTTTGATGCCCATATTTTATTTTTCTTTGGATGTCTGTCAAACTCTGTAGCATGGCTGCATTCAACTGATTTTGTTCTTCCTGAGCTTTAATCATCTTTTCATGATCTTCCCTACAACTTTGCAACTCCACCCTTAGGCTTCTCATGGTGGCTGCAATACCTGGAGGAGTCTCTTGATTTCTTCTCCCATTAGATTCTGTTTCAACATTTTCAACATGTATGTTCTCCCCCATGGCATCTGTCTCAATCTCATAGGGATCCTGTGCATCATCCATGATGTTGATTTTCTTATCCCAACCAAGATTCAAAACTTCCAACTGCACTATCTAGAGTGCTGCCCTATTGTAACTGTAATTCTGCAAAATGTGTTCATCAACACAACTGTTAGCTGCATTATATTCTCAGAAATTCATAATGTAATTTCATGCACGTGGGAAAATATTATATTGACAATTTGTCAAATCATAGAATTTTCTCACAATCAACAACATATGAGGGGGACGATGGGGGTCAAGGGGGCCAACTTGCCGAGTTCTTCTGACCTGTTTCGGGCCAACTTGCCGAACTCTTCCGCGTTGCGGAACAACTCGTGGAATCCTTCCGTAGTTTCAGAACGATTTGCCGAAGTCTTCCGGAATTATTTCCGCAGTTTCGGAAGACATTCCGGAATTCTTTCCGCAGTTTCGGAAGACATTCCGGAATTCTTTCCGCAGTTTCGGAAGACATTCTAGAATTCTTTCTGCAGTTTCAAAATGATTTGCCGAACTCTTCCGCAATTTTGAAACACTTTGCTGAACTCTTCCGCAATTGCGAGACGATTTGCCAAACTCTTCCGCAATTTTGGAACGATTCGTCGAATTCTTCCGCAATTGCGGGACGATTTGCCAAACTCTTCCGCAATTGTGGGACTATTCACCAAACTCTTCTGCAATTGGGGGACGATTTTTTAAACTCTTCCACAATTTCGGAATGATTCGCCGAACTCTTCCGCAATTGCGGGACGATTTGCCGAACTCTTCCGCAATTGCGGGACAATTCGCCGAACTCTTCCGTAATTGCGGAACGATTCGCGAAATCCTTCCGCAGTTTCGGGGCAACTTCCTGAATCCTTCCCGAAACAGACTTAAACAAAATTTTTCCAAAAACTCTTAAAACAATTTTGGATTATTCTTTCCTTCTTCCTGTGATGACTATTGCTCAACAAGAGGTAACCTTACCTCTGTAAACTTTCCAACTTAGCCAGTTTAGGCTCGATGCTGATACTTGTGGTGATCAGGAAGGGATCTTCCCTTGTAATTGCAATCTGATTTGGCCCATAGAGGTCCAATGCTGCAACCAGCAGCTTTGATACCAAAATGTAATGTCCCCTCCTGTCATACCAGCATGATAGTGGGGACGTGACACAAAATTTGGGCATCTAGCCCCATACCATTTAGTAAAAACTCATGATAAAAAGACATATACATGTGCATGTTATAGAAACACAACGGAAGTAAAAATCATGTTTAATATCTAACATACTTTCAACATTTCTGTGACAGCCATTAAATAAAGACATTGCAGAATTTATAAAAGAGAGTACTTATCTTATAACAAAGTAGTCCCAAGCAACTGGCTATGCAACTGCAACGTTCCACCCAACCATAGGCCAATTGTGCTTATCAACCTCTTGATACAACTTCCACCCCTGAGCTGGGCATGATTTCTGCAAGGAACCAGGGAACAACAAACTCGCACATAGCCAAGCATACACCAAGATGAGCCAAGCCAATCTACAATTGGGTTTATCAGGCTGCTAGGAAATGGAAAGGAGGAGTGGCTAAGCTAGTGAGCTCAAGCATAGAGCCAGGGGTAACCTTACAAGATCTATCTAGCTTAGTGCCCACAATACCTACACACCCAGCACAAGGAAGTATTCTTTTCACTGTTGTACAGTCCCTCAAGCCATACCTTCCCCGTCTAGTGCTCTCAGGGTGTGCATAAAAGAGTAGCCAAATCCCTCTTGATCTTCTTGAGATGTTATCTCCCCTACTAGGTTTATCAAGGCCTCTCTGTCCACTACCACTCCAATCTCTTACTCATAGATTCAAACCAAAACAGGGATGGACATAACAGCAAAAGTATAAGTGTTGGGCATGAAGAAACGTTTTTTTTACAGTGAGATGCTCAAAGATGGGGTTTTCATTAGCTTCAGAAAAATGTGGGAAACCCAAAAACGAAACTGGAAGATGGGGAATAACCCTTGGAAGCCAAATCCGTTTTCAAAAAAACGTCCATGGACATTCGGGGGCAAAAACGGCCTTCATAATACTCTCAAATCATGGTCCTCCTCTCCCAGCCACTGTGTAACACAAAAACGAGCTCCCAGCTATGGAAAAATGCAGGAAATTGGTGAAAAATGTGATGAAGGAAATCCCAGTAGTTCAGATTGCGTTTTTGGAGGAAAGACTATGGTTCAGCATGGCTTTTGGCCCCATTTCGTGGGTGTTTTCTTGCCCAAGGAGACAAAATACGATTTTCCAGGTTGATGGCTTGCCCATACACGAAATTGGCTGCCATACCTCTTCATTCCCAAGGCATGATCCAGGTGGATATCAGTGGCATCCCACCTCCTCCAACTGGCTCAAAACAGTCTTCTGGCAATTTTAGTAAATTACTATTTTTAGCAGTTTTTCGGGTCCCAAACTTCCGGAGCCATTTTGAGGCCCTAAACGACATTTTTTGGTGATTTGGGGGACCAAATGGTTGCCAAGGGTATGCATGTGGGCCCAGTTTAAAGTTGTAAATCTCGGATAGACCTTTCCAACGGGCTACCGAGCGCCATAAACGGAGATCGTATGCAAAAGTTATGACCTCGGGAAGTTGACTGTTCAACTAACCACCTTGGGGCCGCAAAATTTATGACGGTTCATCTTCTAGGGTTAGGTTTTTGGATGTTTGGGATTCTTTCCCTCATGCTTATGATAAATAGGCCCTTTCGGCCTCTCTTTGTATTCATCTTGGCACGAATGAGCATAGCGGCCACATCTCTTCTCAGAGATAGCTACCACCATTCTAGTTATTGTATTTTACAGTCTGTTCTATTTCCGTTATTTAATAGAATATGTGTTTATTGTATCACTGTGCTATTTGCAATATATCTCTGTATATGCTATCTTTTGTTTCGTTCCCACATAAATCCGGATCAGTGGTATCAGAGCGGTCTGCTCTTTGATTGTTTCTCGGTGCATGTCCCCGACGAGGTCAGGATACAGAGAGTTGGGTCTCGAACTAGTTTCACTTGGGGAAGACCACTCTCGCTGCCCAAAACGGCCTCCCATGGTGGAAGAAAAGAGAGACGAAGGAGCAGTAGATCCTATCAAGTTGTTGCTCGAGGAAGCCCTTGCGTGACAAAGGAACGAGATGATGGATAATTTCGCCCAGATCTTTCAACGCATGCCAACAGCGGCAAATGCACCCTCAACGAGCAGCCATTTCGGAGATACGACTCCCTTCAAGGTACAAGTTAATTTTGATATCCCTTTATTTGAAGGCCAAATCGATGCCGATGCCCTAGATAAATGGTTGAATCTACTAGAAGGGTATTTCTCTGTCCACCAATTTTTCGACAGGGAAAAGATCATCTTTGCACTCCTTAAGGCTGTCCCCCATGTCAAAAATTGATGGGAAACTTATTGTGAGCAAAACTCATCAGACGAGTCTGGATTGTTTGAATATTCCAATCCCACTTGGGCCTCTTTTATAGATGTCGTCAAGGAACAATATTACCCTGTTGGAAACTATGATGACCAGTACACAAAATGGACCATTCTGCATCAAGAGAGGGACCAAACGGTGTCGGAGTACACCAACAAATTTCATACCTTGCGCACAAAGCTAGGTATCAAGGACTCTGAGCGGCACCTAATACTGAAATATCGCAGTGGCCTACACCGATACATCCGAACAGAGATGGATTTCCTGGAAATCTCTTCACTCGGATCCGCTTATCGATATGCTGTCAAAATTGAGCAGAAATTTCAGCAAAAGAACAAGTGTGACTTCGGACCTGCGCAGAAGCAGGGCAAGGGAAACTCTGGCTCGCAGAGCACGGGGTAGGAAAAGGACAACCAGTCCCAACCATAGGCGAAGAAGGGTAAAGAAAAGACAAAGAAGGACACCGGGAAGTGGTGCGAGTTCGACAAAAGCCCTTGGCACAACACTGATGAATGTCGCTCAAAACAGTCATTGGTGGCTGAGATCAAAGCTTCAGAATCAGATCCCTGTTCCGATTCTGACTCAGAACCTAATTTCACAGCCGCGCGAAAAGGGAAGCAGATCATTGATGCAGAACCCAGTGCCATTGTTGCCACCACACAGATTCAACCAGAGGAGCCTAAAGAGTCGGAGGCAGAGGAGCGCCTTTTCCACTCACAGATGTGGGTGAAAGGAATTCCCCTACACTTTGTTGTGGACAGTGGCAGCCAAAAGAACCTGATCTCAGAAGAAGTCATCAAGAGATTGGAGCTACCAATCACGCCACACCCACAACCATACACCATTGGATGGCTAAGCCAAGGACGAAGGATCCGTGTCAGTCACCAATGTCGCCTACCATATGGCATCAAGCCCTTCAAAGATGAGGTATTGTGTGATGTGGCCCCACTTGAAGTATGTGATGTTCTTTTAGGACAACCATATATGTGGAAGCGTCATGTTGTATATGAATCACGACCTCGTAGTGTCATTGTCACTTTGGGAGGACAACTCTATCGGATACCAGAGATAGTTGCACCTACCCCAAACAAGCAGGGAAGGAAGATAATCTCCCACACTGGGAAATTTTCCCTATTCGCAATTGCCACTAAAGGTGAACATCAGATCGCGGAGACATCCACAACCTCTGCAGATTATCCTTCTACTCAGCAGAAACAAGAAAAACACAAAGTTAGTGCAGCATTGTCTATTCGGGTACCTCTATAGTGCAAGGCCACGCATTCAAGGGGCCCCTCCAAAAAGCAACCATCCACACCGGTGCATACCAAGGATACCATAACAACCAAAACTATTGAACAGATCCAACGCATCCATCAACAACAATTACCACCCTCTGAAGATGTCAAAGTAAGGCAACCTTTCCACTTCAGGGAATGTCGCACCAAGATCTCAACTCGACACACGGCTCGACATATGATAAGGGATTTAACGCAATGGAGACCATTGCTTCCTAAGGAGGGAGGATTGATCCAGGTGGATATCGGTGGCAGCCCACCTCCTCCAACTGGCTCAAAACAGTCTTCTGGCAATTTTGGTAAATTACTATTTTT
This sequence comes from Larix kaempferi, assembly GCA_027924585.1. Classification (NCBI taxonomy): domain Eukaryota; kingdom Viridiplantae; phylum Streptophyta; class Pinopsida; order Pinales; family Pinaceae; genus Larix; species Larix kaempferi. Next base: position 1,818,463 of record BSBM01000871.1, on the reverse strand, counting down.
AGCAGTTTTTCGGGTCCCAAACTTCCGGAGCCATTTTGAGGCCCTAAACGACATTTTTTGGATATTTAGGGGACCAAATGGTTGCTAATGACATGCACTTGGGCCCAATCGAAATTTGTAAATCTCGGATAGACCTTTCCAACGGGCTACCGAGCGCCCCAAACAAAGATCGTATGCAAAAGTTATGACCTCGGGAAGTTGACTGTTCAACTAACCACCTTGGGGCCGCAAACTTTATGACGGTTCATCTTCTAGGGTTAGGTTTTTGGATGTTTGGGATTCTTTCCCTCATGCTTATGATAAATAGACCCTTTCGACCTCTCTTTGTATTCATCTTGGCACGAATGAGCATAGCGGCCACATCTCTTCTCAGAGATAGCTACCACCATTCTAGCTATTGTATTTTACAATCTGTTCTATTTCCGCTATTTAATAGAATATGTGTTTACTGTATCACTGTGCTATTTGCAATATATCTCTGTATATGCTATCTTTTGTTTCGTTCCCACATAAATCCGGATCAAGGCATTAACTGCCTCAACCAATTTCTGGAAGAATTAAATGATTGGGTCTATAACAAAAAATGGGTAGTTGGTGGTTTATGGGTTTTCTCATTGACACATGGATTAACACCATTGCCTCAAGGGTTTGAATAATTTCCCTCCTTATTCCTTGTAGAATCATGCCCCCATCTCTTTGTTTCATTGCATAGCTAGTTGTGGGTTTTTCATTAAAATTCGTATTTACATGATGTCTTAATTTACATTGTGCCTATCTAGCACAAGAACCATATGCATCTATTTTTAATTGCCGATACATAAAACGCTAAATCAATGGTGGGGCCTTGGCCTTGAGCTCCTCACCATGATTAAATTACAATATTTACATCATTTACGATTTAATGCAAAGGGGGTCAAAATGGGGACATTACAAGTTTGACTTCATTTGATTTGTATCATTGAGGAATTGTACCACTATGACCTCAAATTGATCAATTATATTTTCCTCACATCTTGCTTGAATAGCCAACATCTTGTTTAATTCCTTGAGTTACACATAACGAAATTTTAGCATATTAAGTGATTGTATAGTACTATATACATGATGACCTCTTATTCATTTCCCTTTGGTTTATGCTCCCATGTCCATAATGTCAAGACTAAGGGAAACACTTAAGATGCATTTTTTTTATTCTCAATCACACTTTAGTGCATGTCAACAACATAATTCCATTATCCTATTACTTAATTATGTGCATCATTGTGCTATAAGGAGTGTATCAAGCATGCCACCATCTCACTTATACCAATTATAAGTTTATTATTTCCTTCTATAGATTTGATACCTCTGGAAGTCATTCCTTTCCTTTCTTCTAAATTCCTAATGTATGGGTCTTCTTATCAGTGTTGTGAACACGAGTTTCTTCATGACCTAACTTTTGTTCTAGCATACATACGCGAAGAGGAGATTCTTGTGTATCTTCCATGGTTAAGGAAACTTGGGTTTTATAGTTTATTTTATCATACATTTCCTATCATATGTTTTGGAACCATTACATCTAATTTATGAGTTTTTATATTTCATACTTTAGATACTAAGTCTCATGGTATATGTTTTAGTCTTAACCATGCACATTACTAATCAACCATGGATATTAATAATCACGCATGAATATTAATAATCAACCATGTATGTGAAGTTGTGCAATCTAATTAATTTGTCACCAATAGTATGAAAATAAAGAAGAGGGGAGAAGAATAAGAAAAGATGCATCCTATAGAGGTTGGGAGAGATAAGTTCTGGATCCCCCTTCCACATGCATCTCTATTTCTATTACACTCTACCAAGGGTTTTCATACTTTCGTATGTTGACTCAATCTTGTACTAGGTCATGTTTATTTCAATCATAGTAATCATGAGGATGTCCTAAACATATTGGGAAGATCACCAAATTGTGCCCGAACAACATGTGGTCTAAGGATTGGAAATATTCACTTAATATGTTATAACTTAAAACTAGAGTCCAGTCTGCTTATAACTACCACTAATTAGATCTCAGAATATATCATCTCCCTAGGATGGCTTTGAAAATGATCGAGGATACTAAGTGTGTGTGAGTCTTGCACTTGGAATGATATGATGGTATATACTCAAGGATGTTGTTTCCCCTTTCATTGATAGTGAATGCACATGATAAGATAAAACTAGATGCAACCATAATGCAATAATTATGTTATTTGTTTGACCATTTTTTTGTAATTATTCTTTAAAAGAAAATGGGGATATAGGGGAGATAGAGGAGGTCTCTACAGAAACCCTATCATAGGAAAAAAAATTGGTCAACTATGGTGAAGATCCATCAAAAGGTATAACAATGTTCACATATTCAAATCCAAGGCATGGGAAGGAGGGGCATGACATTGATCCTATAAATATTACTTGGACACATCAGGGGGAACTACTGAAGAAACTTTGGCCTAGACTAATGAGGTAGGTATTCATACTTTCTATATCATGATGAAAGCTCTTAGTAATGGATTTGAGTTCCCGGGGGTCTACCTTAATAATGGATTTGATTTATCGAGGGTCTACTTTAATACAAAGGTGCCAAATCTAGTTATTCTCTCACACCTAGTCGATCATGCATAGTTTTTTGTTGGTACATTTAAAGGATATGACTTATTGGGGGTTGGATCATCATAGTTGATGATAGATCTGTGTGATTTTCCCTCACACATGAATGCTTATTTGGGATGATCTAATGTTGACATTACTTCATGGCATATCTCCCCTTATAAGTCAGATCTGGAGCTTGATGTCTCTCATGTGAATATTTTGGTGGTAGTAGCTCCTATTATTGTTAAGGTGAGAGGTTTGGAGGTACAAAGAGGTGATTTTTCTAAGTACAAGGGTTCCATATTTGCAGTTCAAGGACTAGACTTGGGATTTCTCTTTGTTCTTAGTATTGGAGTGAAGGAGGTCTAGGTTGGTGGGCCTGATAAAAAGAGAAGGCCTCACAAGGTGGTTAAGAAATAAGCAGATCGTGTTAGAATTTGTGTGGTCGAGGATACACGGGTGTCACAAAATATGGAGTTTCTAGAAAAATCCCTTGTGGAGCAGGTTTTTGGTTTCCATATTTTAGCACAACATTTGAATGAGTGGGTTCAACAGGTCTAAGGCACTATTCTAGGACATGGTCCTTCATTCAATATTTTTTCCAAGGGTTGGATGAGCTTTTTTTTTCATTCAGAAAAGGATGTTGAGACTTTTGGATGGGATTTGGTTTTGGGGTAGTGATTATCTCTCTTTATCATCGGCTGGAAGGTTCACTAAAAGTTCCAATCTGGGTAAATTTCCCAAGCCTTCCTTTGGAATTCTTATAACACCTCATTTTTTACCTTGTGATGTAATTTTGTATGTAATGATGCAAAGGATAGAATCAAGACACAAATGGTGTAGGATGAACAAAGACGATGTAAATACATGTGTTTGATATTTAATATAAAATACCTAACAACTACAAATGAAGAAGGATGAAGAAGAGATTGGGGGTTATGATTACACAAGATGGGGAAGTGAAAGGGTCCAATGGGGAATGAACTTGGTCACTTACTAGATTAAGTCATTATACCTACTTAAAATTATTATAGAGTGAGTTTAAACTAAGGTCGATACAACCATGTTTATGAGAGGGGCTCAATTAACCTTTAATGATTATATTATCCTAAATTGGGATTAAAAGGTGGAATTGGGTTCCTCATGGGTGCCACATGGAAAGTTTTCAACATGCATATAAAATGTTGGGAATTGAGTTTAGAGGATCATTATGTGTATCAGTTTTTAGTATCTTGGATGTTGGTACTGGAGAAGAAAAACTAGAGCTACCATACCACTCATGCCATTAACATGGGAAATTGTTGCTAATGGGATTGATGTCATTGTGAGTGGAACTTGACCTACAAATGAGGTCCCTAGAGTATCAACACAAAGAACCCATATATGACCTATGATTGAGCACTGGAGTTGGAATGGAATGGGGAAAACTAGAGGGACAACATTGTAGAGAAGGGGATCCCATTCCTCATGTTGTGTAGGTTGATGTGGGATTAATGCTATTGGATTCGGTCAACTATGGAGGGAGTTTTTACACCAGAGGGTTGTATGAGTGTATTTGAGTAGGAGGATTGAGGAAACTTAAACCTTGTAGACTAATATCCCTAGCTCAGGGGTGGCCTCTGTCATAAAAAGAGCTAGTGTGATAGAGTGCCTACAACTAGGAGGAATGTCCTTCATCTGTAACTAATTGGAGGACCTTAAAAGGTAAGTTTATCAATTATGTATGAATTCCATGGTTGATATTTATGTTATGTGCTTGTTTAAATTATTGTTTATGTAAATTCTTGTCACTGTGTGCATGAATTTAATTATGAACATGGATTGTGTTCATGATAGGCATGCTTGCATAATTTAGAATGGGTATATTTTAGGTAATGGATTGCTACACACACAAAAAAAAATTGGATTTTCTTAGATGAGAGTTGACAAAGAGAGTGCTACGAAGGATAGGGTTTCAACTACGGCCTTTGGTGCTTCAAGGGTGTTAGATGGGGGTGTCTATAGTTATTTGAAGAATTATGGTGTATATTCAAGGAAGCCCTTCCGTTGTTCTAAGCATTGTTTTGAGGTTTGGGATGGTGGAAATATGGTAGAAATTCCTTTCAAATGGATTCTAGAGGGCATGGATTTGTTGTGGGAAATGGGTTTATATGGTTATTTTTCTAGTAGAAAACCCCCTTTCCCAAATGTGAGGCTTTGGCTTGCTGAAGTTTGGGATTTCCCACTGGGTAGAGTGAATATTTATCCTTTGAATTGAGGGTGTTTCTCTTTCATTTTTGAGAGCTCGGTGGATCAGGATTTGGTTTTTCAAAAGAGGGAATGGATTTTTGAAAAAGGGGCTTGTTTTCATTCCGTGGACATATCATTTCTACTCTTTGAGGGATTTTATAGATCTCTATCTCTTACGGGTTTTTCGAGAATGCTTTCCTCCTCAGTTTATTTGTGAGAATGTTCTCTGAGCCATTGGGGATTCCATTAGAGTTTCTTTAGAAGTATTCCCCATAAAACCTTGATATAGATGGTGTACCTTGGATTCTTGTGATCATGCTGACTAATGAGGGTATCTCGGACTATATTTTTGTGAAGTGCGGTGGCTATCAGTGGTCGATCGACGTAAAATATGAGAAAATACCTTTTCATTGTCACTTTTTCTGTTTGACTGGGAACATATTGTAGGATTGTCCTTGATGACCAGTCACCTATTGGAAGAGAGGGATTGTCTCTATCTCAAAAAACCTTGGATATTATGGTTGTATCCGAAAATTTGGTAGATGTGTCCTCAGATGCTGTGGGGGTTTTTGGTGTGGTTTCCTATTTTGGATTTGATCTACATTATGATATGGATCTTCTATTGCCATTGTGTGTCCCATTCACTGCAAATTCTATAGTCAGAGTGGATCTATTGATCCTTGGTGTTCATACATTGGTAGTTGATGATTTGGGATACCTCTTGTAGTCTATGTATTAGGTTCTCCCTTTGTCGGAGGATGTGTAATCTATGGATCCATATCAAAGTTTGGTATAGCATCTGGTGGTTGAGGAGGTATCAGATGGTGAGATTTTCCCTGTCCCTCTTCTTGTTCTAGTGGGGGAGGAGGGGTTATTGGTTATTGATATAGTGGGTTCTCCTTTGTCCTCTTTTAGATGCAATGAGGTGAATGCATTTGGTATGGGTTACCCAATGGATTTTCTTGGTAGTCGGGTAATGTGGATAAGGGTACATGTTATCTTCCTTGGTTAGTGATTTGAGAGATTGGCCTGAGCATTACTATTGTACCCTGCACATAGAAGAGCTATAGTGGCATGACACTCCTTTTTTTCCTAAGCCAAAATCCGTGGGTTAATCCTTGACCATAATCATTGTTGGTTGTGGAACCTAATTACCTTCCTTATTCAGAGGTATCGTTTCAACCATGTTTAGATACCAATTCTGAATGGGGGTTCTAGAGGGGGAGATTTGTCTCCCCTAGCCGTAGGTTTGGGGGAAAAGGCCGCAAATATTTTTTTTAGAAAAATACCTTGTAAAATATTGTAATTTCATAGTCAATGTGGACTGTTCATCGTTAGGTCACATATTTGATGGTAGAATTTATGTTAGGGTTTTTTTCCCTCAAAGACAACCTTCTTTTATGTATGAGGGAATTGCATTGCCAATATGTAGTTTGAAATATCATTGTGACTGAGTGAGAGAGACTATGACAGAGTGAAGAGGAGGTTCCAGTGGATGCATTGTGAGTTCTATCCCTTCATTCTTCTAGAAAAATTAAAAAAAGGACTAGTTGTTTCTCCATGGATGTAGCTGATATCGGGTGAACCACGTATATTGATGTCTCTCTTGTATTGATCTCTTATATGTTATATTTCCACATTGATTTTGTTTTAATGCTCTGCAATCCCGTTTTCTAACAATTGGTATCAGAGTTGAAGGTCAATTTGGTTAATAAACTCGCATGAAAGGAGGGTTCTTGGTTTAAGTGGTAGCGATGGAGGAAGAAGGAAGGTTTGGGGTAGAGAAATTTAATGGCCAAAACTACCATCTATGGAAGATGAAAATGGAAGACTATCTATATCAGAAAGATCTTTTCCAACCATTGGGTGGAGAATAAAATAAGTCAGTGACTATGAAGGATGAAGAATGGGAGGTTCTTGATAGGAAGTCACCAGGAATGATACAATTGTTCCTAGTAGTGTTGGTGGATTTCAAAATTTCAAAAGAAAAGAAAATGAAGGATTTGATGGACGAATTGGCTAAACTATATGCAAAAACCTCGGTCTCCAACAAGGTATTCCTAATGAAGTGGTTATTTAATATGAAGATGTCAGAAGGTGGGTCTATTGCTAACCATTTAAATTAATTTAATACGGTTACTAATGAGTTAATTTTTGTACGAGTGGAATTTGATGATGAGGTTAGGGATTTTATAATATTTTACTCATTTCCAGAAATATGGAATGATTTGGTCATAGATGTAAGTAACTCTGTATATGGTTCAAACACTCTAAAATTTGATGATGTTGTTGGTGTTATCCTTAGTGAGGAAATGCGATGAAAAAGAACATGTGAGACATCAGGTAATGTGTTAACTATGGATAACATGGGAATACAAAGGGAGAGAGGAAAGAACACAAGGAACTATGGGAATTCTAGGAAGGGAAGATCAAAATCTAGACTACGAAATATAAAGTGTTGGAATTGCGGGAAGAAAGGACATTTGTAGAAGGAATGCAAATCTCTAAAGAAACAAGGATATGTACAACACGAGAATAATTAGGAAGAAAATGTAGTAGGTGATGTGTTATAAGATGCTTTGATCCTTTAATTATATAACATTATTGATTCTTGGGTATTAGATTCACGGGCTTCATTTCATGCCACACCCCATAAAAATGTTTTCAAGATTATGTTCAAGGTGATTTTGGATAGGTTTATTTGGGTGATGATGAACCATGTAAAATTGTTGGAATGGGTAAGATATAGTTCTAGTTAAAGAATGGAAACCAATGGTTTCTGAAATATTTAAGGAACATTCCTACTTTGAGAAGAAATCCAATTTCAATAGGGAAGTTGAGAAGTGAAGGTTGTATATCTACATTTACAGAAAAATCATGGAAGGTCATTAAAGGATAACTGGTAATAGCGGAAGAAGAGAAGGTAGTTACATTGTATTTATGTACTGATAATGCCGACTCTTGTATCTCTTTAGATTCTACAGGAGTGGATACAACATTGTGGAATCATAGGTTTGAGCACATGAATGAGAAGGGGATGTAGATTCTCCATTCAAAGAAGTTACTGCCAGATTTGAAGCAGGTTGATTTGGATTTTTTGTGAGCGCCATGTTTATGGAAAACAAAAGAGAGTAACATTTATTGAATTTGGGAAGAAAAAGAAGATTGAAAAGTTAGAGATTGTGCATACATATGAATGGGGACCAAATCATGTATCATCTCTTTGTGGGTCTCATTATTATGTTACTTTTATTGATGACACAACTAGGAAAACTGGGATTTATTGCAATAGACAAAATATGCTGTAGCTAGGGTTTTACCCCTAGCTTGTGCCAATGAGCACCTACTAAGGAGAATGGACTCCTTAGTAGCAGTTCAGTATATTAAACTAATTATGCAATAAACAAAACATTAAATTATTTCTAATACAAGCATGAAGCATAAACACCAAAATGAAAGAATGTCTTTGTATTGATGTTACCTTGAGTGTCAAGGTTGGTGAAGCCCTTTGCAGTGTCCAAGAGGATGCTCCAAGCTTCAAGAATGCTCCTTCTCCTTCTCCAATGTTGGGAATGGGCCAAAGGTGGCTCTCAAGGTGAAAATAGTTCAAAGGTGAACTAGGGTTTCGAGAGAGATTTTGGCAGAGTAAGGGTGCTTGTGATTGTGGATATGGAATAAGGGATCTCCATCACCTATTTATAGTTTTTTGGTGGTGGAGTGCTGACCCATGGTTTTAGGAAACACATGGTTTTGGGCAGCTGTATAGGGTTTTTTCCTCCTTTTCCTCATTATTTTATATTTTTATTCCCTTTTTAGGGGATTTTTGCTATTTTTGGAGGAAAAGGGGGTTTTTTAGCCTTTTTTAGGCTATTTTGATGGTTTTGTGGCCTTTTGGAGGCATTTTAGGCCTTTTGGAGGCTTTTTAATGGGATTTTTTAGGATTTTAATGGAAATATGGTAGGAAAATGGACAAATGAGCCATATAATGTGGTAAATGAGCTAGTGAGCACTTTTTGGGTGTTAACAGATTGCCCCCTGATGTGCGAGGGCAGGAGCTCATCGTATGGCCGATGGACATCATAAGTCATGAATGGTTTTCCTGGGATGTGGAGAGAAGAGAAGAAACAAACTGGAGCCCGGAACAACGATCCCGAACAACTGCAAGAACTAAAAGTACATAACCTCAATAAAGGATGAGGAATCGTCTGATCATATGGACGAGGCGGGCATTCCCATGCTCGTATCAGGATATAACATAATAACAACAATGGGGTCCAAAAAATGGGGACCTGAAATATACATGACCTCAAATACTGACTGAGGAATAATCTCAATATATGGACGAGGCGGGCATACCCATGCTCGTATCAAGATACATAAATATAACTGTGAGGCCCAAAAAAGGGGACCTGTAAGATACATGACCACTGTGTACATCATAAGAGTCCAGAGGGGACACAAATCCGGGACATACTGCTGAGCGGATCATGTGTGAACTGCAGAACTGGTGCACCGGAACAATCAACAGTGCTACTGAGTGTGGTACCAAAGGAACTGATGAGCTGCTGGATCATAGTGACTGGGGTCATACTCTCCATGGTACACTGAACTGGAACTGATCTGGAACTGAAACTGGGTACTCAAGGAAGCATGAAACTGGATGGCTTCCGAATACAAACGCCAACGCAGCCCGGACATCCACAGGAACATACAACTGGGCGTTCCGAAGTGACTCACCAATGTGCTAGAGTCGGGGGAAATCCGGGGTCTTCGACTAAAAACTGATGGGATATAATCCTACGCGATCCTCAACGATGCGATCAAGGTGCTGAAGTCGAGCATGTGAGGAACAACCACTCGGAGAGGCAATGATGTCTCCTCTCAGAATGATCCGTAGGCACTTACCACAGATGGTGATAAGTCCAAGGCGTAGGGACCTCTGGGCCTATCCTCTGGAATAGAGGAGCTGTCGTCGACAGAGGGAGACCTGCCCCTAGCAAGGCAATGATGTTTCCTTGACAGGAGCGCGAGGTACAAGACCGAAATGTGGTAGTGCTGATGGCAGGACTGATAAACTGTGGTGGGACAACTGGGCAAGTAGAGTGGGTGGACTCAAACTTCCTTTGTTCAGAGTATGATAATGGAAATGATCTGGCAGCATATGAAACTGACTAAGGGGAAAGGGATCATAGCTGTAATGGCTCAGGGAGAGTGACTGGTCTGAGGGAGACTCAAACTGGTATAAAATGGCAGGAGACTGCAGAATACTCTGAACAAAGGCGACCTGATTGGGGGTGCTGCCGAGATGATAGATCAAAGTGCCAAGAGGCACGGGGGAAAACTTCTTCATGGGTTAAGGAACTAGAAGAAGTGTGTGTAAAATGGTACTGTCGTGTGGATTTTAAGAGCCCAGGACAGTTCATGCTCGTGGTTGCTTTCAATTTTAAGGAGTCTGAAAGCGATAAGAAGACTCTGAAGTTATGGAATGGTACTGTCGTGTGGATTTAACGAGCCCAGGACAGTGCATGCTCATGGTTGCTTTCAATTTTAGAGAGTCTGAAAGCAAGTAAGAAGACTCCAGGGGGTTGCTTTTTCGTAGGTTTAGTCTCCAAGGCCCAAAGAAGCATAAAAGGATGCAATGAAGAACTCTTCTAGCCGGTGTGACTAGAGTATTCCTTTTTCGTAAGTAGTCTACCAGGTCCGGAAAAGGGTTAAACTTATACCAGATAGACGCCCTTTCAGGTACTTTAACGAGCATGAAAGGAAGCAAGATTGCTCGGCGATCTTTTCATTCTTTTAGGAGTCAGAAAAGAGCGTAACGGAAACTCCCTAAGTGCCTTTTTCGTAAAGGACTTGTCCGGCCCGAAAAAGGGATAAAATTATACCGAACAAAAGGAATGGCCAGGCAAGGAGGAAGTGTTCAATCAAGGTTGAGTAATGATGACCAAGAACGAGGGTAGGTGGGAACACTGATGGACCTCCTTGCGGGGTAGATGAAATGGTGGCAAAATAACGAAACATTTGCAGTATGACAGGAGTGAATGGCTCATGTAAAAATGTGGAACAATCCGATGGCGGCCGATGTGGCACGCAAACCGAGGCAGCAAGGTGTTGGGACACAATGTTGAAATTGTACCAGGTGAGAGCGAGAAATGATCTCAAGCATCATCACGAGCTCGGAAAAATGAATCCGGCGATATAAAGGATGTCAAAAATGGGTGACGGCCGATGTGGCACGCAAACCGAGGTGACGGGGGCATTTTGAAAAATGCCCGGAAAATCTGGAGGTGAGAGCGAGAAATGATCTCTAGCATCATCACCAGCTCGGAAAAATGAATCCGATGATATAAAACATGTGAAAATCGGAGAACGGCCGCTGTGGCACGGAAACCGAGGCGACTAGTGGCGTCTGAACAATGGGTAAAAAATGACAGGACAAAAATAATGCAACGAGGTGACCATCATGACGGTCACGTCGCGCTGATTCCAGTGGTGGAAACAGTTTGTAAAACGGATGCCGTATGGGGCCAGAATGACCAAAACAAGAAAAAGTCAACTGACTATAAATAGTGGTGGGTCCAACATGACATGTGTCATTTGTACTTTGTTGACTTGGACTTGTGAGGTGAGTGTACCAGAGCTTAGGTGGCATTTCTGGACGATCCGTCTGGCTGTTTGCAGATCCGTGAGATACAGGTATTTTACTAAACTCATGCCTGCATATTTTTTCGGGTGGGGGGTTGGGTAGTGGGTCCCAGGGTTGACTTGTACGGTCCACGTGGGGTGGACCGCGGGTTAGGGGGTCGAAACCGCGGTTGAAGACCGCGAGTTTCGGGCCGAACCACGCGGTTGGAGACCGCGTGATTCTTGGATGGAACCGCGGTCGAGTACCGCGAGTTCCAAGGAGGAACACGCGGTTCCCAGCCGCGGGTTTAGGGCTTGACAGGCGCGGTTGGGAACCGCGACCATGTGCCTGACAGCCGCGGTCGGAAACCGCGGCAAGAAACCCGAAAGCCGCGGTTTTGGGCCGAGCTTTTAGGGCTTTTGGGAGGGAAAAATATTTTTCTTAAGTTGTCATGAGACTGATGAGTTCACTTTGTGTGATTGGCAGGATGCCCCAGGTTCTCTGGAGAGAGCGGGAGATCCCTGATGAGACCATGCGTTTCATCCGAGAGAACCGCCATGTGCGGTCAGTGCTGGGGTTGTGCGGACTTTTGAAGTTCGCGCAAATACCTATGATACGGACAGCAACATTGTTGCTGAACCGTCTGATCAGCTTTTGGGAGCCGGACATACAGGCGTTCCGGGTACAGGGTGAGAGGGTGGACCTCACCCTGACAGATGTTTACTTTCTGACGGGGTTACCCTGCTTGGGCAGGGTGGCAGACACACAGCCGCGGGTTGCCGCGGACGTCGACATGGAGGACATGTTGGAGAGGTACTGCGGTCAGGACGCGAGGGTGCATAGGAATGCACTCCTGGTTAGGGACCTACAGGAGCCGGCAGTGCAGGCCATGGCGGCGTGTATGGTGCGGGTATTGGGTTCCCAGTCACCGGAGAAGGTGTCTGGGGGGCAGATGCAGATGGTAGAGCGCGTCTTAGATGGGACGTACTATGCCTGGGGCCAGATGTTTCTGACCTGCGTTCAGCGACAGCTGACGGCAGCGAAGGAAGATGGCAAGGGCTTTTGCTTTGGGTCCTTCCTATGTGCCTTCTTTATGGAGAGGGTACCCACACTGCGGCCACGGGTGCCGATTAGGGCAGGAGGGATGAGGGAGCCGAGGATGGTCCGTTGGGGTGAGATGATGCGCCGCCGTGGTGGCGGCGACGTGGGCAGATATTTTACGCAGGAGTTGTACCTGCAGTGGCTCCAGATACCGTTGACGCTGGACGACTTCCCGTATCGAGACATGGACTTCACGGGAGATCCGGAGGCGCCACGAGCACCAGGACAGGCATGGGGTCCTGATGGTACGTATGTGTTTTTATTTCATGTTATGTATGTCAATATTTTATGTATATGATAGTCGATGGATATACTTTGACTGACATATGGTTGATTGTGCAGATGTGGGACCGAGGCCACCTCCAGGGTATGTGGCGCGGTAGGGTATTGTGGCCGTTCCAGCGCTGCCTGGACGAGGAGAGGTGCGGCGCCGGGACCCAGAGGTGACTCTAGAGTCTGTACGGGAGCTTTTGGATCGGTTATTGATAGGAGTGACCGACGAGGGTTGGCGAGATGTCGATCCGGATGTGGTACAGGATTGCATGGGGGCACCCCGTGAGTTTAGGTCCATCGCGATTCGGGTGGCGATTCTGGTGGACCGGGCTCGGGCACAGGAGGCCGGAGGCGAGGAGGACTTGCCGGAGGAGGAGCGAGGGGAGGACTCAGAGGCAGCCGATGCTGGTAGTGATGCAGGATACGACTCTCATTAGGGAGTGCCGGGGACTCCCCCCGAGTTTTGTAGCTACGGCATGTATGTAGATGAGGTTGTAGGCATGTATAGCCATTTTTTGTATAGCTGAGTACAGGGGTACTCAGGACATGTATAGCACTGAACATGTATATTTTTTGAGAGATATATATATGCACGTGGATGCACCTTTTTGTATGATGTTGGTTTATTTGTACGCACGTGGATGCGCTTTATGTGTTATGATATTTTTATATTGCACGTGGATGCAAGTAGGTTAGGATGTTAGGCACATGGATGCCCCTTGTGTATTTTATGTGATGTGACATGATATATGTTTGTTTAGGCACGTGGATGCCCCTACGGATATGCATGTGGTGTATGTACAGGGATGCAAATGTAGATGCGATGCAATCTTTTTGGGTTTTTATATGTATTTTTATGAGATGCTATGGGATGATGATGCATGATGTTACATGGTGTGATTGATATGCCAGTCTAGGATGTTGCTGGCCATTTGGTCTGCGACACGATTTTGAGCTCTGGGGACATGTGTGAATGTGATGGATTCAAATTGTCGACTGAGTTGTTTTGTGCGCAGGAATTTTCTAAAAAGGCAGGGATCACGCACCTGGTAGCAGTTGTTGAGCTGGGAGACAAGTAGCTGGGAGTCAAGGAACACATGAAGGTGACTTATGCCCATTTGGAGGGCGGCAGTCAGGAGACCGGTCACGGCATCATACTCCGCCTGGTTATTGGTAGCAGTGCCTATACATATCCCGTCAAGGTGAATCATCTCGTTGGAAGGGGAGTACAAGACCCATGCTGCAGAAGCCAGGTTGGGAGACCAGCGGCTTGCGCCGTCAGCGAAGCTAGTGTAACTAGGTGGAAGATGGTCCATCTGTAATCATGCAGAAAGGATGAATGTAAGATGATGGTAAAAAAGTGAAAAACAAAAAGAGAGCAAACTGTACAATGCGGACCAAAATGGGGCCGCGAATTATTCTATGGATAGAGAGTCCGTAGGATGCAACCCATCATGGGGGTTGCGTAAAGGGAGGCCTTTAGAGTTGGTTTCAGTAAGAACATGGAGTTCCTCCGGCCGTGTGTCTATGTGATGGTTGAGAATGGTGGTGTCGAAACCGGGCATTCCGTTAGAGGGCCAAGCAAAGACATCACGGAACTCTTGGAAGAGTTGTATATAATCCTCAATCTCCCGCTCGCTGCAGGAGACTCCTAAAGTGATGAGTTCAGGGGCATATCCTAGGAACTTTGATGGAGAAAGAGGATGTTGTTTTTGACGAACGGGGGTTACATCAGGCCATGTGTCAATGTGGTGCTCTATAATTGCGGGATCAAGACCAGGCATTTCGGTATAAGACCAGGCAAAGACATCAAGGAATTCTTTGAAAAGGTGTGTGTAGTCCTCAATCTCTTGTTTACTGCAGAATGCTCCTAAAGTAATGAGTTCAGGGGCACGACCTGGAGCAGCAATATCAACTTGGATGACAGGTGAGATGTTGGCCATGTTGCCCTCCTCGAAGGCATCAGGAGCAGGAATAGGGTCCTTGAACCAGTCAACCTTGGTGGGGAGGAAGTCTTTGGATTCGACCGCGTATTGGGTAGCGGTGCTAGAGGAAGACGCTTCTGGGATGAAATAGGAACGGTGGTGCATATCATCCCAAGGATAATCCGGGGCAGTTAGGGCCTCAAGAATCTCCTCATCAGTACGGAAAGTCTGTGTCGTCAAATCGGTTGACGAGGGGGTAGTGGAAGTGTTGGTTGAAGAGATCATGTAGATGATATTAACCTCTTCAGAAGGGGGAGAGACCGGGGGGTAGATCTCCTCAATGGTAGGTGGTGCCGTCTCAAGGTCCAGATTGTTCATCTCGTAAAGAGCTGCTCTATAATCCGGGAGATCGGGACAATGATGTGAATAGTGCCCGTAAATACCGCAGATGGCGCATGAGTGGTTGGTACGTAGGGACTTATCTTTAGGCTTAGGAGTAGGGTTGAGTTCGACAGTTGGGATGTTGGGGTCATCATCGAGCATTTGCATGTGCTTCTGTAATGCAGGTAACTGTGGGCATTGGTGGGTCGCATGGCCCAACTCGTCACACAGCGAGCATTTGGGAGGAGCACGAAACACTGGAGGGTTCTTGACTGTCTTGGGAGGTGGGACAGCAGTGTAAGGTTGTGGACCTCTTCCCCCAGTGGGTTGAAGAGGAGGAGGAGGTGTCGTGGAGGACGAAGGGGTAGGGACCCCGGGAGGTGGGTGGGTGGTAGTAGCCATGGGTTGCACCGGCTGGAGGACGACATCTGGTGTCGGCGGGCGAACGGGAGGCGAAAGGTACCATACAGGTAATCCCAATGTTAACCCAGGGAGGCTAAGGGTAGCCATGACCGGGGCGCTTACTACTCCTGCTGGAGGAACTAGGAAGGGGATCGTATGGATCGGTGTAACACCAATGTGACTAGGTACCAATGGTGGTTTAGGAAACAAGGATGGTTGATTGTTAGGTGGTAGGATGTCATGGGACAAGGTACATAAGTCAGACATTTCGGGCGTAGATGACGGCGGAGGAATGGATTGAAAGGTGGAGGTCATCGGCGCGTCTGAGTAGACTCCAGGCCCCGTAGAAGAAACAAATGAGGTGGAGGCAGGAGAAACAGGTTGTTCAACCATGGGGAGAACATTTTCCGGTGCCGCTGGAGCACTGGGATCATAGTAGGTGAGCTGGTCAATCTTAACCACGCGTCCTTCATGGGGGAACATCATGGTGCGAAAGACAGAAGAGGCAACCGCCCGCATGGCATACATGTAGCTGCGGCCAAGTAGAAGGTTGTAATCCAATTGGGCATTGATTACCTCTATGTCAATAAGAACTGTTTTACCACCTAACTGGACTGGAACGTTGGGTAGAAGGCCTTGGGGCTGGGCCGAACGACCGTCGTAGGCACGTAACGCAGTGGTGGACTGCTGGAGAGGAGGGGATCCTAGCTTCTGCCATACAAATGTAGACATAACGCATGTGGAAGCACCCTCATCAATGATGCACCGATGGATAACAAGATTCCTAACGGAGACTGTAACTTGGAAGGCTAAGCTAGAAGGTAGGCGTGGTTCAGACTGGTCTAAATCAAACGCCATCAAATGTGAATCAGTTGGGTCAATCCCCCCGATGGCGGAAAGTAAAGTCTTGCGCTGGGAAGGGCAGTTCTTCAAGACTTCCAACGTAGACATGGCTGCGGGAGATTGGGCTAGGTCGTCTACGATGTTGTAGTTTGACGCAGCGCGCGCGTTAGGGTTATTGTTGATTCGGCGCAGTGGGAAACGAGGTGTTTTCGCAGCGCCGTCTGTGGGAGGCGGAGGGATACGTAACGCCTGATCGGTGGGGTGGGCGTTAGTAGTTTTATCCGTGGGAGTGGCTTCAGAGGTGGAGCCATATTGGTTCCGACGGGTCTGGAGGTTGACGTCAGCTGATGACATCATCAATAAGTGGTGGGTACCTGAGTCAAACATGGGTTGATCAGGGGCAGCGTAGGTGATCTGTTGTTGTTGGGGTTGCACGTTAGCTTGAGGGGCCAACGGCTGAGTGTTCACCACGCCTTGGGTCGGTAAGGGGTTTTGCAGCACCAAATGGGGTTGCTGAGGTTGGGGGGGGTTGGGCGGTGCTTGGGGAGCCGCATGCCCTTGGCGATGGGCCTCGTCAACCCAAAGCTGCCGAGCTCGCTCCAAGTGTGGGAAAGCATGGGTGTAATGTCCATAGACCCCGCAAATAGAACAAGGGTGGTTCGTTCGCAGATTGGGGTTTTTGGCCTGCTTGGGCGGGCGATCAGGGTTTTGATTAGCGGGGGCCGCATTGTTGTTGTCAGGGGGATTAGCCGGTTGACCAGCTTGGTCTGTAGGTTGGTTGTTTCCTCGATTACGGCCCTTGCCGCGGTTCTGTTGGCCCTGGTTACGTTGGTTATTCTGGTTTTGCTGCGGGTTGTGTTGGGCGTAAACTTGCCCTTGGGCAGCAGGTGGATTCTGAGGTTGCGCAGGTGCTGGAGCAGGCTGCGGAGGATGATATGTAGGTTGAGGCTGAGCAGGTGCAGCAACTTGAGGGGATTGCTGATAGGACTGCGGAGCAGGTTGTGGATGTGCCGCAGGGGCTGCCTGGGGCGAATAATAAGCTGGTGGGGCTTGTGAAGGTGCAGGAGCCGGGGCAGTCTGCTGATGGTAGTAAGGCTGAGGGGCGACTGAAGGAGCATAAGCAGGAGTCGCATACCCAAAGCACTGAGGTGGACACGAAGGTCCATGGGAATGGTGATGTGTCAAGGGAGCATATGAGTTGGTTGCTCCAGACTGGGAGGTAGCCCTCGACAGGTCGGGGCCAGGGGTAGGTCGTGCTATAGAAAATGGTTGGGGATGCGAAGAAACACGACCAATGATACCATCTGCAGCGTGGGATGCCCCCGGCGCATCATGATGGGAGGACTCGCCGCGAGGGGCGTCAGGTATAATGGTATAAAGGTAACCCGACTGGGCGTAAATGAGGTCGAACTGCTGTGCCTTAAGGATGGCCTCTTCTTCAGACTGGGGTCTTTCTGAAGCTACATCCTTAGCGATGACAGGAAGCAGGGACTTGAGGAACCAATCGAGGAAGATACGGTCATCTAGTTTAATCTTGCATAAGCTACGGCGTCTACGCCACTCATGGATGTGGTCCGTGATATGGGTAGCCGTGTTTTGTCTACAAGATAGAAGGATCTCAACGCCCGCGTCATAGCGGACTGGCAACTGGAAGAACTGCAGGAAGGTCGAGGCCAGGGAAGAAAAGGTGGCGTGGGTCCCATGAGGCTGCTCAATATACCACTTGGCTGCAGAGCCAGTGAAGGTGCGCTGTAAGAGACGGAGGCGAACAGAGTCATCCACAATGGAGTTAGAGGAACACCATAGGTGGAAAGACATGATGTGGTTCTGTGGGTCCTCACCGGCCTTACCCTCGAATTTAGGGATGTCAGAGGGTAGTTTGGTAGGCATATGAGGCCACATAGGGTCGTGTCGAATAGGATCATTGGTCAATCTGGCCAGGTCAGGTAGGTTGAGGCTAGCCATGAACGGCAAACTGGAAGAAGGCTGTGACACAGTAGTGCTGTGGACCAAGTTGGGGCCAGTGCCCCCAAGTGGAGGGACAAGATTTAGGGTGGTGCCCCCAAGTGGGGGAACTGAGGTAGTGGAGGATGGTCCAGCACCGCCATGGGTATTGTGAGCCACTGATGTAGTGGGGATAGGTATTCCCGCTGTGGGAATAGGTACCGTGAGGGGAACGGTAGATGGTTGCCCCATGGAGGGCATACCAAAAACAGGTGTAGTAACTGGTGTAGTGGTGGATGTGCCACCAATGGTCCCTATGACAAATGGAGTGGAAGTCGTACCAGCCATGGGGCTAGTAGGGGCAGTATAAATAGGGTTCTCAGACTCTTCGTCATAATCAGAGGTAAAGTAAGGTGCGTCACTATCTGGTGACGGAGACCTACGTCGCTGACGGATGGAGTCAAGTGACAAGGCTCTAGATCTGTGATGAGTGGTATCAACGGACAATGATCGGAATCTATGACGAGTGGTGTCGAGAGAACCGTGCTGTGGGGGCTCGCCCCTGAGGCGCCGAGAATGTCTCGGGGACTCAATGGTGACAGATGGTGTCTAAATCTCTGTGGGTTGAGGTGAGTATAAAAACAGCTCAAAAATCCTAATGCAACCGAGTGTGCAGAAGGAGAGCTAAAAAGCAAGGCACTCAGGCCAACAACCAACTCAAAACACCCACTGCAACAGCTGTGCTACAATAGGTGGAGTAACAACAAAGATGGTCAGAATACCAACAAGCAGCAGGTTTCCTAAAAAAGAAAAATGGTGGACTCACTAGACCAAAGGGAGGTAAAGGAGCATGCAAACACCTAACTAAAAGTATTCTGACTTAACTAAACATATCCTCTGCAAGGTGATGAAATCCAAGTCAGACAATATGAGTAGGAAAGCCAAGTGGCTATGATATCCCCCTACCGGGAGGGACACCGGGTAGTCAATCCTAGAAGAATGGCAACTAAGATACCCCGTTCATGACACGTCCAGAAAGGTGAATCTGCCGTTTAGTTCGTTGACCGCAATACCCCTATACAGGGATATCCCGCGAACCGCGAAAGGTAGCCCTTCGGTTACTGAATGGAGTGCGGTATTCCACTCAGGCCTCCGGAACCAGTCTCCCGACTTCAACCCTCCTAAGGGAGAGGCCCTCTGATAAACTGGTCGTGACCGTGCCAAAAAGTACTAGGGGATTTTGGTTCCCTAGTTGGACAACAACTATGTCTCAAGTGAAATAACCAAGGGGTGTTATTGGAAGCCTATCCCCCTGATCCTACCTAACTATAATGATTCTTTTGTGTTCCCCAAGTGGGGTTAGAATGTTGGTTTAGTTAGGTACTTTTTAAGGCTCACTTGATTTAATGTGACAGAGTGTGTGCTCGTGAGGTGTTGAACCCAAAAACAGAAGTGCCACAAGGGAGGGCAACTTCCAATCTATCAATAATGCTGAAATTGATTCTTTTAATTTGCAAAATTTTCTGAAATAAAAATACTGAAATTTTAAAAAGATTCTGTAAAAGGAACAGAAATTATGTTGCAGAAAGGCTGTAAGGAAGTAGGCTGCAGGTGGGACAAAGGGCTGTTCAAATGCAGAAAATATTGCAGCAAGAGGGGCTGGGCTCAAAAACAGAAAAAGAGCAGAAATCAGACCGCGGGTCTGTGGCGGGTCAGAACAGGCCGACCGCGGGTTTGAATGAAACAGCGGCGGTCAGGTCGTGGCTATCGGGCCAACAGTGGCAGTCGGGACGCCGGAAAACTGGAAAAAGACACAGTCGGGTCGCGGCAAAATGGCTAACAGGCGCAGTCGGGACGCGCGAAAGAGGCAGGAAGCCGCAGTCGCGACGCAGGAAAAAGGCCGACAGGCGCAGTCAGATCGCGGCAAACAGGCTGATTAGCCACGGTCGGATCGCAGGTAACAGACTTGAATCCGCCGGCAGAGCGTCGGAAGCAGTCTGAGAGCCACGGTCGGATCGCGGGTTAAGGCCTGAAAGGCGCGGTCGGGACGCGACTGCAGAGGAAAAAGACGCGGTATGCAGCGGCCGAAAGGGACAGCCGAAAGAAAAAATTTAAAAACGGAAACCAGAAATTCGAAAACTAGGGGAGTCGCCAAAACTGTAGCTAGGGTTTTACCCCTAGCTTGTGCCAATGAGCACCTACTAAGGAGAATGGACTCCTTAGTAGCAGTTCAGTATATTAAACTAATTATGCAATAAACAAAACATTAAATTATTTCTAATACAAGCATGAAGCATAAACACCAAAATGAAAGAATGTCTTTGTATTGATGTTACCTTGAGTGTCAAGGTTGGTGAAGCCCTTTGCAGTGTCCAAGAGGATGCTCCAAGCTTCAAGAATGCTCCTTCTCCTTCTCCAATGTTGGGAATGGGCCAAAGGTGGCTCTCAAGGTGAAAATAGTTCAAAGGTGAACTAGGGTTTCGAGAGAGATTTTGGCAGAGTAAGGGTGCTTGTGATTGTGGATATGGAATAAGGGATCTCCATCACCTATTTATAGTTTTTTGGTGGTGGAGTGCTGACCCATGGTTTTAGGAAACACATGGTTTTGGGCAGCTGTATAGGGTTTTTTCCTCCTTCTCCTCATTATTTTATATTTTTATTCCCTTTTTAGGGGATTTTTGCTATTTTTGGAGGAAAAGGGGGTTTTTTAGCCTTTTTTAGGCTATTTTGATGGTTTTGTGGCCTTTTGGAGGCATTTTAGGCCTTTTGGAGGCTTTTTAATGGGATTTTTTAGGATTTTAATGGAAATATGGTAGGAAAATGGACAAATGAGCCATATAATGTGGTAAATGAGCTAGTGAGCACTTTTTGGGTGTTAACATATGCGGTTTTGATGCTTTTAAGAAATGAAAATATTTGGTTGAGAATGAGATAGGAAAAGGGTTGAAGTGTCTCAGATCAGATAATGGAGGTGAATACTTCGAGAAATAGTTTTATAGTTACCATTCATACCATGGGATTCATAGACAGGATATAGTTCGAGGAACAACAATAGGAAATGGTGTGTTAGAAAGGATGAACAGGAAAATCATGGAGCGTGTAAGGAGTATGAGATTACATGTAGCGTTAGCCTTACATTTTTGGGAAGATGTTGTAGATACTGCTATTTAATTAATAAATGGAGGTCCTTCAAGCTCCTTGGATGGTGGCATTCCAGAGGAGGCATGGGATTATAAAAGGGTAAAATACTCATTTCTGAAAAACTTTCAATTGTGAAGCATTTTTCCATATTGATAAATAAAATAGAATAAATCTTGAGGTAAAATACGAGAAGTATATCTTTATTTGACACATAGTTAATGATTTTGGTTATCGTTTATGGGATTATGAAAATCACAAAATAATTAGGATTAGAGATGTGGTATTCAATGAAAAAGGTCATGTACAAAGATCAATTGTAGGGAAAGAAATGGGTAAAGGAAAACGCATAATACATAGTTCTTGATGAAATCAAAGAAAATGAAATTCCAAAGGTACCATAAAATGAAAGTGTACAACAACAATATCAACATATACCTCAAACTACTGCAAGTGTTGTTAGAAGATATACCAAGTCAAGTACACCCCCCGAACGATACTCTCCTTCATTGTATTATTTATTGTTGATTGATTCTAGTGAACCATAAAGTTGTGAAGAGGCAATGTAGGTAGAAACTAGAAAGAAGTGGGAGCAAGGAATGAAAGAGGAGATGGAATCCATGGTGAGTATACATACTTGGGACTTGGTTAAGTTGCCTACAAATAAATGATCATTGCAGAATAAATGGGTTTACAAGGATGGAGGAATAAGATGGAGGAAAAAAGTGGTACATGGCTAGACTTGTTGTAAAGGGGTTTGTACAGAATAAAGGTATAGATTTGATAAAATATTTTCTCATGTTGTTAAAATTACTCCAATTATGACTATTTTAATTCTAGTGGTAGTAGAATACTTCCATCTTGAACAGTTAAATGTAAAAATGGATTTTCTCCATGGGGATTTGAAGGAAGATATTTATATGTAGTAGCCACAAGGGTATGAGGTCAAAGGGAAAAATTTAGTATGTAGGTTGAAGAAGATATTGTATGGCCTTGGATATTTCTTAAAGAAAGCTCCAAGGCAGTGGTATTTGAAATTTGACAGGTTTATGATAGAACAAGGTTATAGTAGATGTCAATCTAACCACTGTGTTTATTTTAAGAGGATAGATAATGGAATCTATATTATCTTATTATTGTATGTAGATGACAATCTTGTTGTAGGGTCTAACATGTAGGATAAAAGTGCGCTCGAAAGGAAATTAGCTAATTCATTTATGATGAAGGATTTGGGTACTGCAAAGAAAATCCTTGGTATGAAAATATTAAGAGATGGGAAAAATCACAAATTGACATTGTCTCAGGGTGTGTACATAAAGAAGGTGTTGGAGAGTTTTAGAATGCAGGATGCAAAACTATTTAATACACCTTTGGCCGACCATTTTAAACTAAGGAGATGTGTCCCAAGAGATATCCAAGGTCCCTTATTCATTGACAGTTGGTATCTTGATGTATGTGATGGTGTGCACAAGACCAAATATTGCACATGCAATGGGAGTTGTGAGCAAGTATATGAAGAATCTAGGTAAAAAGAATTTGGAGGAAGTAAAGTGGATTCTTAAGTATTTGAGAGGTACTAGTACTCATACATTATGTTATATAGGTTCAAACACTATCCTACAAGAATATTTCAATTCATATATAGCAGGTGATAAAGATATTAGGAGGAGTACCATAAGTTATGTTCTTACCATAGGTGGAACAATAATTAGTTGGATTTCAAAACTATAAAAGGTTGTTTCACTTTAAAAACAGAAGCAGAGTATGTTACTACTATAGAGGATAATAAGGAGATGATTTGGATACAGAGTTTCATGGAGGAAACGGGTAAGAAGCATGAGAATATAAGGTTTTATAGTGATAGCCAGAGTTCCATTCATCTTGCAAAGAACTAAACCTTCCATTTTAAGACTAAAGATATATAGCTCAAGTACCATACGATACATTTTGGAAGATGGATATTTCAAGTTGGAAAAGATACATACTATCCATAATCATGTAGACATGTTAACAAAGGTAGTAACTAGGGATAAATTGAGTTCCTGCTCAGTTTTAATTGGCCTTCAAGCATGAAGGTAAAGATGAGAAACTTTCCAAGTCCAAGATGGATCATAGTCCAATAGGTGCAGTAGCAGTGGAGTTGTTGTAATTAGTATACAAGTGGGAATTTGTTGGTTGTGGAGCCTAATTATCTTCCTAATTCAGAGGTCTAGTTTCATCCATGTTTGGATCCCATTTTTGAACTAGTTGGGGGTTCGGGAGTGGAGACCCTGCAAAATTGTTTTAGAAAAATGCCTTGCAAAATATTGTAATTTTGTAGTCAATATGGGTCGTTCATCATTAGGTCACAGATTTGATGGTAGGCGTTATGTTAGGGTTTTTTCCCTAGATGAAAACTCTCTTTTAAGTATGAGGTAATTGTATTGTGACTGTGTATTATGAAAGATAATTGTAACCAAGTGAGAGATATTGTGAGAGAGTGAGGAGGAGGTTGCACCAAATGTGTTGCGGGTTGTATCCCTTAATTTTTCTAGACAAAATAAAATAAAGGATTGGTTATTTCTCCGTAGATGTATCCCATATCATGTGAATCACATATATTGGTGTCTCTCTTGTCTTGTTCTCTTATATGTTTTATTTCTGCATTTATTTTATTTTATTGATATGTGATCTTATTTTCTAACAATCTCATACACATGCATAAACTTTACAATTTGCACATGTCATGAATATTTGAATGATATTTGTAGCAATTCATTCATACATCAACTTTTCTATAGTTTCGTTGAACCTCATCAAGCTAGGGGATTTATATTTCAATCCCAAATTCTAACAAACCCTTGGCTTAGTTTTTGCTTGAAAGTGTGTCCTATTTAAATCCTTTTAACCCTAGACACGCTTTCAACTGGACTAGTACTTATGAATGCTTGCAATTGATGGTTAGAATTAAGGAAAGTATTGGGGGTTTCCTTTAGGTAGTTACACATTGGGAGGGAAATCCCATAGTTTTGTGTTAAATTTTGAGCATTAATTCACAATACTCTTGGATCTTTACTGAGAGAATAACATATACAGTATATCAATGCATAACAATCACAATAAGCATCACAAGCATCACAAGAATCAAAAGCATGAGAGACAAAGGACACAGAGTTTTCGTGGTGAAAACCCTAAGGTGAAAAACCCCACAACTTCCTCAGAAATAGAGAGAGAAATGGCTCAACCAAAGTACAACCAAAATACACTGAGATAGTCTCCTAGTAGCAGATGATCCTCCTCCTCACTAGTGTGCCACTTTCTGAGTGAGAGAAGTGTGAGTTTCCGAGTGATGAAAATAGAGATCTCCCGATCTCTATTTATACTAGCCTGTTTGCCCAGTTACACTATGGGGCCGACTTGTCTAGCTAGGTACATCCACAATATAATATATATTTTAGGGCCGACCCCACACATGGTGGTTTAATAACCTGTCACCAAGTACACACACTTGCGACACTTTTCAATACACATGACGACACTTCCTTATAGAGGAATAACACATCTCTTATAAGGGTACAATAAATTTATATGAAATACATTCTGAAGTTACATATACATCAACATTTTGTTGGATTAGTGGTTGGTTTCCCTTGTAATCGTTTGGTTGCTTGGTTGTGCAACAAAAGTGCCATTTATGAATGATTTGGGGAATCATTTAGATAAGTCCATAAAGATGGATGAATCCTTCTTGTCTAACTGTTGGTAATTTGTGGCACATTTTTTAGAGGATATTGACATGAAAGAGAGGTTATTAGAGTCCTTGAAGATCGAGGTGGGAGGTCTTCTACAAACAAGGCGATTGATTATCAAAATATTCCATTTAGTTTCTCACGGTGTCACCTTCATGGAAACCTAACTTTAGAATGTTCACTTCCATTCCAAAAGAAGGTGCGAAAGTGGGAAGGAAGCTCCACCAGGTGACTCTTCGAAAGATGAACTAGAGAATATTTCACTTATGGTTCCTAACGCATCATTGACTAAACCATTCCATGAAGGGGAGTCCATTTTTTTAGTGGCCACTTTGTTGAAGGAAACAATCAACAGTGATTTAATTCCACCTATGGAATTTTCTCTTGGAGGTTGTGTGTGTACTTGTGTTTGTTGATAGGGAAAAACTAGATGAAGGGACTCTTTCTTATATCATCGATCCTATTTCTATAGAGGCTCCAACAAAGGGCCCATTGTTGGCAAGTGCCAAGGATATCCCATTAATAAATTAGGCGTTGTTATCATATTTTGGAAAAAAATCCTAGGTCAGTTCCTACAAATATTGAACTTGTATGT
The DNA here is from genome assembly GCA_027924585.1 of Larix kaempferi. Classification (NCBI taxonomy): domain Eukaryota; kingdom Viridiplantae; phylum Streptophyta; class Pinopsida; order Pinales; family Pinaceae; genus Larix; species Larix kaempferi. Next base: position 1,792,663 of record BSBM01000871.1, on the reverse strand, counting down.
AATGTACCCAACCCCCTAGTAGGCACACTAACTCAGATCTACAAATTGGACACAAAGAAGGTAGTCTTGGCACATTTAAAAAGATGCAAATAAGGTTGAATCAAGTTCAATACTTCGACAGTGCACTTTCTGGAGTACATCATGCCCAGGTAGACTTCTTGGGATAAAACTAAGGCTTCAAGTAAATTTCCATGGGACTTATGTGGAAACTCTACTCCTTTTGGTTCAGTCTAAAAGTAATCTAAAATTAGGTAATCTGAATGGACTTCCCCCAACCTGATATGGACTTAATATGACTTGACAATAAGGATTTAATAGTAAAATAACTTGACTAGGTGAAAAAGGGAGAGACCTGGACTAATGGTAGAGAAAAATTCCAGATGAATTTGAATGGACTCCAATGCTTCCTAATTTCTATTTTGTGGGTTATGGATGGACTCGAATGCATCCAAACAGTTAAAATCTTCAACACAGAAAACTAGTCAAAATTTCCTATCTAGGCGCAACCCTTGAAAACAATGAGTTACAAACATAAATAAATGAACATAAATTCTGCAATACACATAATTGATTAATCCAAAAACATGTCTTTGAATGATATCAGACTTAAACCAAACTTTAGAGCAGCAATTGATAGTCTATTGAAACCCAAAATTACATAATGTCCATAATCCTTAAGATCTTACAACATTGAAGAAGGAATATAGTGTCTGAGAATAAAAGAAAGGAATTTAACCACTGGATCATAACTATGGGCAGGAAAGGACCATTTTATATCTCACTGAAGGAATATGAAAAGATTCAACAACTCATAGGGGGCGCAATTGCTCATATTACTCTCTTTTTTGGACAAAACATCTCACAATCGTAAACATTGTTGCAACTATCTCTTCGCAATCTATTGGGATTCGAACTCTTCATGCTATGGAGTGGATCATATATGAAAATAACACTTCATGGATGCATTAAAATATATGAAGAATACTGGATATCCTCTTCCTCAAGCATCAAACATAAGATCTCTCAATCACTCAGCTATATCAAGGTTTGCAAAGGGGCACATCACCCAGTGCATGGAAAGGGGCACATCACCCAAGCCTCTGAGATGTAGATATCTCAAGACAAATTATAAAATGACAAAAATATGTGAATGTGTGTGTTCATGATTCTTTTATTGACCTCTGTTAGATTTTCTTCCTTCCTTCTAGGACTTGCCATATATGAAATTCGAATTTGTGATGAGTGGAGGCTTCTTTGGAAATTTGATTTTTCATTTTGGACCCACTTGCCTCATGAATTCTCCATCACTCGAAAAAACTAGAATCTATAGATTTCCTAAGGCCTCTTTCTTTATTTCCTGCTTTTTCTATTCCTTCTGGAGCCTTATCTTCAAAAAACTGGAAACATCCTTCCTTCTTGATTTGTTGTCACTTTTCCTACTTTTCGTGCATTTGGCTTCTTTTACTGATTTAGCTTGTTTTTGTCCATCATTTTTTGAGGATATAACTCATATCCCTTATCCTCATCCCATGCTCCTTCTTGGGCCACCTAATCCATGGAAAATCATAAATAATTATTAGAAATATTAAACAAAACAAAATTTAGACCCACCATTAATTATTTATTTACATAAGGTAGTTTTTTTTGGTCAAACTTAACCCCCTTAGTAATTTATTTAATTATCTTCCACTAGAACCCATGTAATTTGAATGGGTTAGTGGTGGACCATGGCGCTATCAAAAAATGGGGACATTACAACCATCCCCTCCCAAAATTTGCTTGTCCTCAAGAAAATGAAAATATGGATGATGAAGCATTGGTACATTTTCCCACCAAATTATTCAAGCATGATTCATAAACCATGTCTACATCATCTCCAACATCCTACCATGAACCAAAATGTAATCAAATAAATCCAACACAAGCTTAACAAAGTGGTTGATGTATGCTCTACTCATGTAGGAAGGTGAAGTCATAGGTGCATCAACCAAATCAATGCTTATGCATGAAAGTCCCAAGTAGGCACATTGGACACAAGGAGATCTCTCTTGCAAAATTTATTCATCCATATCAATATGATGATGAGGACTAAGATGGAGATCAATTTTGGGAAGGTACTTGACCTCATGCATCACATCCCTCTCAAGAGATGGCTTTGTCCCACACACTGCTACATGAATATTCCAGCTAATAGAATTGAGACCAAGAATGATTCATGGGTCCCAAATGAATCTTAGATTGAGGAAGTGTCTCCTAATTACTCCTCTACACTGCTTCCCATGGATAGAATTATGGATATTAAGGCAGACTCACCCTCTAGGATCCCATTAAACATGCTACATTATCTCATTCTCTATCACTCGGAAGACTCCATCATCATGTGAGATACTAGGATCCCACCACCACAATGGAATTTCATCACTCCCAATGTTGAACTGACTCTCCAAGATCCTCTCCATTAAGGAATGAGACTCCTCATGTCCTATGTGCACACTGGTACTTAGCCTCACAACATTGCTACATGTCTCACCCAATTGACTAGGTGATACTCCCTTGTACTTCCATGTATACTGAAGGAATCATATATCATCCATAGAAGGAATCATATAGAAACCATAGATTCCCATGTTTTTGCTCACAAAATATGAATGATATGTCAAACAACTCACTACTGATGCAAGCAAGAAACTTTCCTTCTGGGGTACTCATCTCATACATGTATCTATCAACCCAATCGATTGATGGATAAACATCTTTGTTGGATGGTCCAAGTTGAGCGGATTTAGCTACCTCCTCCAAATTCAAATCTTGATCCCATAAGGGAATCCCATGGTCCTCCCAATTCACATCTAGCACTCGGCCAACTTCCTCCATGACAATCCTCTTAAAAAGAACATGCATTTTTTATTGCCCTTCTTGCTCACAATATTTCCCAATGAATGAAGTATTAAAGAATCTCCTACCAAGGTGAGAAAGATTGGTGTACCCTTGGATCTCCATCTCTATTATGTACTCATCCATTCAATCCTTGGATATATAAGCACATATGATACCTGATCCAAATGTCTTGTCCTCAACTATGTCTCCCATAGTTGAGTCCTTCTCATCATTCTCCAAGACAAGTGCTTGGCCAATGTCTTCAATATCATCTCCCTTCAAAGGCACTTGCAAATTAGAATTTTCCTCATGTTTATCCTCCACATGAGGTTCCTCCATCAAACCCAAAATGTCTTCTACCATGTGCACATGATCATGTTCCATACAGGCTGGAGGATGTGGTGTGCTCAAATCCTTTTGAAGTTGATCAACCTACCTCCTTGAATCTCGAAGAGCTTCTTGGGTGCTCTTCAAAGAATCACATGTAGCCTCCCATTCACTATTGAGCCTCTCTGGCACTTCTGCTTCCTTCTCGAGTGCATAATGGTACATCTTAGTCATCATGAGAAGATGGTCCCTATCTGTAAGTAGGATCATGTATATTTTTTTCATCTTGTCCACTACTTCCCCGAGATTTTCTAAATATCACAAGAAGGATTATCCTTCCAATTATCCACTGGAATCTCTCCAAAAACATCACCAAGGCATTTGTGTCAACAAAGTACTTCATGTATGCCATGATATTCTCTAGATTTTCCCTTAGTGTCCCACTCAAATGACGTGGTTCACAAGGAAAATCCTCCTCCAAGTTTTCTTCATCTAATGGATGCCATAAAGGATCAAATTTCTTGTGGCATGATTCCACAACATATGGTTGACACATATCATCATTAGATGCATTCTCTATAACAATTTTATGGTATGAAGTGGAAGGTACTTCAAGGGACTGCAATGTAACGTGACTATTGCAAAGATCAGAATTTTGATAAGACCTGTGTGGCTCCTTTTCATCCTCTCCAAGTGGTTGATTTGTATTGAAATGATCTTCTTCTTTATGCTCCTCAAGCAGAATTACATCTTCTACTTGTGGTTCACTTGCTTCACGTCTTCATTTGATTTGAGAAAATCTATGTGCATGGGTTCACTTTCATGTTTAAGTGCTCATGCTTCATTTCTATTCTCCTCCAAGAAACTTGATGCTTCATCATTTTTTGTTGCATTTGGATCACTTATTTTGGATACTCTACTTGAAGAAAAACCAAATGATCTCATAAAACCCCCATATATGGATGGTTTTGGTGTAGCTTGGAATTTTGTCTTCTTGTCTTCTTCTTTGCTCTAAGAGGCATAGAAACTGGGTTCCTCTCTTGTTGATATAATGTTCTTGAGAGAATCCTCATTGGAACTCTTTGGAAAAAATACAAACCTAAATAAAAATAATCTTTGAAAGGAATGGCCTTACAAGACTATTCTCCCAAAACAAGATACTCCTGGTAGTGGTGGGGTAAGTTTTCACTTGTTGCTATCATCTTTGCTAAATCCTTCTTAGGATTGGCCATTGGTGGTTCGTCCCTGCTACCTTCACTATACATTTGGTCACAAAAGTAACCATACTCATCTTGAGGTAGGCCTCCATCAATATAGATGATCTCTTCCTCCTCATACCGATCAGAATCTTCTTCAATGAACAAGGACATGGCTGCAACTTGAAGGTGTGATATGCAATATCTCTTTAACTGAGAATTTATGGAGCTTGGTCTTGCTACTCACATGTGCAGAGGACCATGCTCGTATACCACTATAATGTACCCACCCCCATATTAGCAACACTAACTCAGATATACAAATTGGACACAAAGAAGGCGGGATTGACACACTTAACATGATGAAAATAAGGTTGAATCAAGGTCAATACTTCGACAGTGCACTTTTGGGAGTACGTCACGGCCGGGTAGACTCCTTGGGCTAAAACCAAGGATTCAAGGCAATTTCCCCAGGACTTGTGTGGAAAATATGCTACATATAGTGTAGTATGGAATTAATATATCCTTAGGTAATCTAAATGGACTACCCCCATCCTGATATGGACTTAATATGACTTGACAATAAGGATCTAATAGTGAAATAACTTGACTACGTGTAAAAGGGAGAGACTTGGACTAGTGGTAGAGAAAAATTCCAGATGAATTTGAATGGCCTCCAATGCTTCCTAATTTATGTTCTAGGGGTATGGATGGACTCTAATGCATTTGAATGAACTAACAGAATCTTCATATAAAAAATTAGTAGACTACTTGTGACAGTTAAAATCTTCAACACAGGAAACTAGTCAAAATTTCCTAGCTAGGACGTAACCCTTGAATCAATGTTACAAACAATAGTAAATGATCATAAATTATGCAATACACATCATGGATGAATCCAACTGCATGCCTTTGAATTATATCAGAATTAAACCATACTTTAGAGCATCAATTGACAGTTTATTGAAGCCCAAAATTACATAATGTCCATAATCCTTAAGATCTTACAACATTGAAGCAAGAATATAGTGTTTGAGAATAAAATAAAGGAATTTCACCACTGGATCAGAGTCATGGGAAGGAAAGGACCATGTTACAACTCACTAAATACAAAAACTCACAGGGGGTGCAATTGCTCAGATTACTCTCTTTTCTGGCCAAAGCATCTCACAATCATAAACATTGTTGCAACTATCTCTTCACAATCTCTTGGGATTTGAACTCTTGATGCTATGGAGTGGATCATATATGAAAATAAAAATTCTTGGTTGCATTAGAATATATGTAGAGGATTGGATATTCTCTTCCTCAATTATCCAAGAAAAGATCTCTCAATCACTCTGTTGATGTATATGTAACTTCGGAATGTATTTCACATATATGTATATTGTTTTCCTATAGAGATGTTATTATTCCTCTATATGGAAGTGTCGTCATTTATATTGTAAGTGTCGTAACTTATACTTGATGGGTTATTAGACCACCTTGTTGGGGTCGGCCCTGTATAATTCATGTGGGTAAAAGGGTTATTAGACCACCATATTGGGGGTCGGCCATGTGGGTCAAAGGGTTATTAGACCACCCTAGTGGGGGTCGGCCTAGTCATCATTATTTTAAGTGGTTAAGTTGAGGCCGACCTAGTTGAGTAAAGGTCAAGTCAAGTTAGTGTATAAATAGAGAGTGTGTCTCTCTCATTTTACACATTCTATTCTCTCACTCACACTTGGGAGAGTGGTGCACTTGTGGAGGAGGAGGCTCTGCTGCTAGGAGAAGACTATCTCTTGTATTCTGGTTGTATCATTGCTCTATCTATCTCTGAGGAAGTTATTGGGGTTTTTCACCTTTATGGTTTTCCCCAAGTAAACTCTGTGTCTCTTCTGTGCTTGCATTATTGTGTCCATGATTGATATGTTGTACATGTGCTGTACATGTTGTTCTCTCAGTTAAGATCCTAGATCAGATTGAAGTAAATTCTGAAAATTTAACATGGTATCAGAGCTAGCCTGAAAGAAGGCATGATATGGCATGTATGACACTTGTTGCACTTACGATGCTACGGCTTGATATAGCAAAAACTAGTCATCGTATCACTTTCGCTATAAATCCATTTTGGAGATTTTTTCAGATCTGAAAAGTTTACAAGTCGAAGATCAGATCCCCATGTACCTTGTGTCCAAAGGAAAACCTCTAATTCGTTGTACTTTGTGATTTATGATTTGTACAATATAGAGTTTCTGCCTCTTCCAGATCTGAGTCAAAATCAAGTGACCTTGGGAAAAAAGGTCATAACTTGGGCTAGAAAGCTCCAAATGAAATTTCATAAAATGTGACAGGTAGTACACGGACTGTACTATCTCAGGAAAAATGTTTAGAGGCTGAAGTTGAACCAGTGACACGTGGAACGCCGTACAAGTTTGCTCTCCTGTATTATACCATAAATAGGTCACGTTGCGACACTTGGCATAACCCTCTCTTAGAGAATCCAATTGAGGTCATACCTATCGGGATGGAAATCTAACAGGTCGGGATATCTCAAAAAAAAATTTCAGAGGTAGAAATTGAGCCAGTAACACATGGCACGCCGTACAAGTTCGCTCTCCTGTATTATCCCATAAAAAGGTCACGTTGCAACACTTGGCATAACTCGCTCTCAGAGAATCTAATTGAGGTCAGACCTATCGAGATGGAAAGATAACAAGTCAAGCTATCTCAGAAAAATGTTTCAAACCCTGTGGATTGAAAAGTTTGGAGTTACACCAGAAACAATCAGGTACATATTTCTGTCAAAACAGAATTATTTTTTAGCACCTTCATTCGTGGCTTCCGGAATTTAGGGCTTTGGAGAAAGTTGTAATTTCTCTAATCAGAGACCACAGCTGGATGCTACTCATCAAAATCTAAATTTAGAGACCGAGATTAGTTTTTTTGGTTGGGCAGAACTTGATCAAACCCCAGTTCGAGACTTTGATCGGAAAGATGGAAAATTAGGGCTTCTGCAAAAACTTGGAATTTTGGAAATCTGTGACCACAGCTAGAAGCTCCTCAGAAAAATCGAATCTTAGAGCTTTGAATCAAATATTTTGGTTGGGTGAAGCTCCGGGAAACTCAAACCCTAATTCAGGGTCCTCCCTAGTGAATCCAAAAATATAAAAGGAAATTTTGAGGGGTGAAACTTTGCAGTTTTCAAAATATGAATATACCAACTTGATCAGCTCATCAAGGTGCATATTTCTATCCTTTCACAAGTTTGAATTTTTGGGGTTTCCTTGACAAACCCTAATCCAGCTCCAAGTCCAGTTCTTGCAAATCAAGTGGATTGGGTTAATCCTAGAAGAAGATGGATTGGTCACCTGCATAAGTGAAGAAGTTTTTGTCTCAAAGGGAGATGAGGCTAAGGCCTTCCATAAGAAGATTACAAGCAATCTTCATAGGTATGGCTTACAGGTATGTTTCATGGTTAATTTTATCATATGTTTGTCTTCATATCATTACAGTACAATCTTGATTAACTACTATACTTGTCATATCACCTTAATAGAAGATATTCATTGATTAAGGTTTTGACACTTATGAATGTACTAATGCATTGTGATGTTGTGTGAGGTTTATGTTGTTCGCTAACATAAAGGGTACACCAAGAAAGACAAATCATGTTCTACTTCAAGAACATATGATCATGGTGACATGAAGACAAAGATTCATCCATTGTCATGGATCACATAGAAGATCTACTTTCGAGGTATGTATAACTTGGTCCTACAATGGTTAACCTATGAAACATGCAGGTTACTAGCACAAGTCACTGAAGAGAACTAGAAGACATTATGCGGGTATGTTATACATAACTAGCTAGCATGCTAATCCATGTATGTTTTTCCTATATCAAGCTACAATCCTACCTTGTGTTAGGATCTTATACTATTGTGTTGTTGATAATGATTATTCATGAAGTCATAGGTTTGAATAGTCATGGCTGTATGCATATTATGTTTCTTACCATAATTGATGATATGACTAACCAGAAGAATCATGAAGGTATAGGTTTGAGTAATCACGGGTTTATGCATTGATGATTTAACTAATCAGAAGAGTCCTATGATCAAATAAGAATATGCATGAGTAAAAGAAGACTTCCCTGAAACCTTGAATACTAATGTTTATTATCTGTGAATGAACATGACTATACATGTTTAACATTATTGTGTTTTGATAGTATTCAGATTATACTAATAAATGTGTGATTATGTATGAGACCTCAAGGATAACACAATGATGATACTAATAAGCATGCATAGTGATTAAGGATGGATGTAAGTTCAAGGACAGGTAATCTAGGGAGCAAAGATCAAGAGGGAGCACACTCCAGTTGTTCCTGCAAGAAAGCAAAGGAGCACACTTCAATAGTTTCTGCAAGGATGCAGATATTCAGAGGGAGTTGACCACTTCTCACAATCCACATCAGAATGGAGTTGCAAAGATTCAAAGGGAGTCGACCCAACAACCAAACAAAGATAAGTATTTGAATTGTCATTTCTTACATAATGTTATTCAATGATGTATATGCTTATGTTCCTAAAATTAGGTTGTGTATTATGCATATTAGAATAGTTGCATTGATGAACAGTATACTACTAATATACATGGGTAAGTGGCCTATGGCACTATACAACATTCCATTGCTACTTATCTAGAATGAAACCTCTTTGCTGACATGTTAGGAGTTGTGCACACTCTTAACAATGTTCTAGTAGAGATTGGAAGGCATCTAGAAAGTTACGAAATATGGATAAATGTTGTATTGAAGCATTGGCTAAGATAATTGCATGACTGTATGACATATTTCTTTATGTGTAAGAATTTGTTCTGAAAACTATGAGATGTTTTCTAATCATGCAATTTAACTTGTTTTGTATGAAAGATCGTATACCATCACCTAACTAAGAAGGACTACAACATTTGTTCAACAACAAAGTTATCTATTGAAAATATTGAAGATATTGAAGTTCCCAGGATCTGGGAAGAATGCCATGATCGAGGACTACCAGTCGATCACGAAGATTTTTGGGATGTAGTCCCAAGACCTGAAGGGGAGTCTCTAGTGACTTCCAAGAGAAGCTACAATATCAAGCATGTTGCAGGTGGTAGCATAGAGACTTTTGCTCCTGTAGCCAGATACACTTCCATTAGATTAGTACTTGCTCCGGCTGCAGTGATGATAGGGAAGATACACCAGATGGATTTCAAGATAGCCTTCTTGAATGGTGTAGTCATATATGTGTGCAGAACTTGGTAGGATAGACAACTTTCTATCCAGTTTGGGCTTTACCAAGAGTGAAGTGGATTCCAACCTTTACTACAAGGTTGAGGAAGGGAATCCTATGATTCTACTCCTGTATGTGGATGACTTGTTTGTAACAGGAGATGATAGATTGATTGCTGATACACAGAGGACTCTTACTACCGAGTTCGAGATGAAGAACTTGGGGATGATGCATTGTTTGTTTTTTGGCATGGAGGCGTGGCAGAGTGCAGATGGAATCTTCCTTGGATAAGGGAAGTATGTAGTAGAGATCCTGAAGAGGTTCGGGATGATGGATTGCAAGGCCATGTCCACACCTATGGCATCGAATCTGAAGCTTCTTTGTGATGCTTCATCTGAGCCAGTTGATGTCTCTATGTCTTGTCAGATGATTGGGTCCTTGATGTACCTGACGAACATGAGACCAAATATTTTCTTTACAGTGAACACATTGAACCAGTTCCTGATGGATCCGAGGAGTGTTCACCTGGTTGCTGTAAAACATGTTCTGAGGTACCTGAAGGGTACAGTGGATTATGGGCTCAAGTATGAAGCGAATCAAAAGTTTAACCTGCAGGGTTATGTTGATTCAGATTGGGCTGGCAGTGCTGTAGATAGGAAGAGCACATCTGGATGCTGCTTCAGTATGGGATCAGGTGTGATCTCTTGGTTTAGTAGGAAGCAGTCCTGCATAGCACTGAGTACAGTTGAGGCAGAGTATGTTGCATCCTGTTCAACTAGTTATGAGGACGTATGGCTACGGAAGCTACTGTCTGAGTTATTTGATCTCCCATTGGATGCTACTGGTATCTTTTGTGATAACCAGAGTTGTGTGAAGCTGTCCGAGAACCCAGTGTTTCATGACAGGTCGAAACACATAGAGATCAAATCTCACTATATCAAGGATATGGTGCAGACAGGAGCCGTGAAGCTCTTGTATATTGCGACGAACGAGCAGATTGCATATGTGCTAATGAAGCCACTATCCAGGGTGAAGTTCGGGTACTTCAGGGAGAGGCTTGGTGTTCTTCAGATTGATGACACTTCGAGGAAAAAGTGATGGACACGTTTGCAGAAGCCATTCCAAGCATTTTGGAAGGAGGATCCTTCACATGGCTATGGATGTAAGCGCTGGATGATGAGCATCAGTACGATGCTCCAGTTACTACTCTGTATGTATGCATCATGTTGGATGTTGGATATGATTAGTTGGATCATTTATATTTGTATGTATGTACGCATCATGTTGGATGCTGGATATGATCAGTTGGATCATTTATATGTATGTACGCATCATGGTGGATGCTGGATATGATCGGTTGGATCATTTGTATGTATTTTGTATATGCATCATGTTGGATGCTTGGACCATGTATATGTATATGTATAAGGTGGATACATTGTATGATTAGGTAGATCATGTATGTTGATATGTATCAGGGATGATCAGGTGGATCATGTATGATGATATGTTTCAGGTAGATACTTGGTATGCATCAGGTAGAAGCATTGTATGATCAGGATGATCATGGATGACGAGATTCAGGATGTTGCTCCAGATGACATGCAGCAGGATGTTGTATTGATGATGATCAGGATGATCATGTGTACATTAGGATGATGTATGGTGAGTATCAGGTTGATACTCTGTGGCCTTGGAACAGGTTGTGCAGATAAGCATATAATTTGTGCCCTGAGAGATTTGCAGATAGTCTTTTGAGGTTTTTCCTATGGCATGTAATTTGTACCCTGGGATATCTGGCAAATGCTCTTTCGAGGTTTTGCTTGGGAGGACATATAATTTGTGCCCTGGGAGATCTGTAGATAGTCTTTCGAGGTTTTTCCTATGGCATGTAATTTTTGCCCTGGGATATCTGGCAGATGGTCTTTCGAGGTTTTGTCCTATGGCATGTAATTTGTGACCTGGGAGATCCAATAGGTTGAGCCGTGTGCTCGTAATCAGTCCTGGGATGCTCTTTCGAGGTTTTTCCATGACCACGTGTAATTTGTGCCCTGGGAGATCCAATAGGTTGAGCGTTGTGCTCGTAATCAGTCCTGGGATGCTCTTTCGAGGTTTTGTGGTGAGCACATGTAATTTGTGCCATGGGAGATCTGATAGGTTGAGCCTTGTGCTCGTAATGAGTCTTGGGATTCTCTTTCGAGGTTTTGTGGTGGGGTCACATGTAATAAGTCCTGGAGATCTGGACAGGACGAAAAAGGCCTCAGATGCTCTTTAGAGCTCTTGCTAGTCAAGAGACTCTTTTAAGGTTTTGTGGCACACGTAATAAGTCTTGATATTTCCACAGTATGGCCAGTGATGATAAAGACTTGCAGGTGGTAGGCCTACATCAAGTATGAAAAAGGACTGGCTCTGTAGAACTTCCTATGACGAGTAGATTTAGAGATTGATTGAGATAGCAGCAGTAGTGACGATGATGATGACTCGATGACGATTATCCAGTGACGATGATCTAGAGAAGAAGACTTGTACTTGAAGACCTATGTCGAGAAATACCTTCCTAGTTAAGAGGGAGTGTTGATGTATATGTAACTTCGGAATGTATTTCACATATATGTATATTTTTTTCCTAGAGAGATGTTATTATTCCTCTATATGGAAGTGTCATCATTTATATTGTAAGTGTCTTAACTTATACTTGATGGGTTATTAGACCACCTTGTTGGGGTCAGCTCTGTATAAGTCATGTGTGTCAAAGGGTTATTACACCACCCTATTGGGGGTTGGCCATGTGGGTCAAAGGGTTATTAGACCACCCTAGTGGGGGTCAGCCTAGTCAGCATTATGTTAAGTGGTTAAGTTGAGGCCGACCTAGTTGAGTAAAGGTCAAGTCAAGTTAGTGTATAAATAGAGAGTGTGTGTCTCTCATTTTACACATTCTATTCTCTCACTCACACTTGCGAGAGTGGTGCACTTCTGGAGGAGGAGGCTCTACTGCTAGGAGAAGACTATCTCTTGTATTTTGGTTGTATCAATGCTCTATCTATCTCTGAGGAAGTTATTGGGGTTTTTCACCTTTATGGTTTTCCCCAAGTAAACTCTGTGTCTCTTCTGTGGTTGCATTATTGTGTCCATGATTGATATGATGTAGATGTGTTGTACATGTTGTTCTCTTAGTTAAGATCCTAGATCAGATTGAAGTAAATTCTGAAAATTTAACACATTCAGCTGGATCAAAGTTTGCAAAGGGGCACATCACCTAGTGCATGGCAAGGGGCACATCACCCAAGCCTCTAAGATGCAGATATCTCAAGACAAATTATCAAATGAAAAAAATATGTGAATGTGTGTGTTCATCATTCTTTTATTGATCTCTATTAGATTTTCTTCCCGCCTTCTAGGACTTGCCATCTATGAAACTCGAATTTGTGATGAGTCGAGGCTTCTTTGGCAACTTTCTTTTTCATTTTGGACCCAATTGCCTCATGAATTTTCCCTCACTAGACAAACTTAGAATCTGAGTATTTCCTAATTCCTCTTGCTTGCTTTCCTTCTTTTGTTATTGCTTCTAGAGCCTTATCTTCAAAAATATGGAAACATCCCGCCTTCTTGATTTGTTGTTGTTTTTTTTTCTTTTGTATGATTTTGTATGCTTTTATTGCTTTTAGCTACTTTCTATCCATATTTTTATAAGGATACAACTGATCTCCCTTTTCCTCATCCTATGCACCCTCTAGGGCCACCAAAGCCATGTAAAACTCATAAATAATTCTTAGAAATATTAAATGAATAAAAATTTAGGCCCACCATTAATTATCTATTTACATAAGGTAATTTTCTTTTGTCAAACTTAACCCCCTTAGTAATTTATTTAATTATTTTCCCTCAGACCCATGTAAGTTGAATGGGTTAGTGGTGGACCATGGTGCTATCAAACAATGGGGACATTACATTGTATGGCCCCTATGGGGAAACACAATAGTAAGTGGGATAGATTTTTTTCTTTATAGGTGGTTCATGGGGGAAATCCAATCATTGGTGGAGATTTAAATTTCACCCTCAATAAGAGGGAGGTATGGGGAGATTCAACAAGGGCAGACCATCTTTCTAACTATTTCACTCATCATATATAAGAGTTAGGGTTGGTGGATGTTGAACTACTATCCCTACGTCCTACATGGATGAATAATTAGAAGGGATGTGATAGTGTAACCAAAAAAATTGATCATATCCTCCTTTCATACTTTATACCACAGGATGTTGATAGGTTACTCTCTTGGGTGGAGCCTAGTGGATTTTCATATGTCTATCGTATCTTTTTACAACTTGATCTTCTTAAATATAAGCCATGTGGGCCATTCAAATTTAACTCTTATTGCCTTGGTGATAACTCTCTATGGGACCTTTTCAAAGGAACTTGGAAGGATTTCAATGGAAATATCCACCTTTTTCTTAGTGAATAGTTTGCTTCTTCATTGAAATTGGTTAAAGAGAAGGTCTAGTCTTGGGCAACAAAAAGAGGAAAGACTCAAAACTTTGTTTTGGTAGAATTTGAGAATCCATTAGGAAATTTCAATGAGGGAGGGGGGTTCTAATATTGAAATATTTAGAAACAGGGAACAAAAAATTATCGCTTGATCTTGAAGGAAAGTGGATCTTGAAAAGTAGAGCCACCTAGCTTGAACGTGGAGATGATAACACTTAGTTCTTCCACAGTTTTTCTAGGCATTGGAAAAGTGTGAATACTATTTGGGAACTTAAGAATGAGGGTGGACAAATAATGAAGGGTTTTAGAGAATTGGCTTCCATGGGAGTCAATTATTTTGAATAGATCTTCTAGGAACATGATTGAACCAATATTTTTAAAGTTGTGAAGATGTCTAGTTTTTCTCCTCAAATGGTTATTGAAGAAAACGATTAGGATTTTCAAGAAGAAATATCCAAAGATTAACTACTTAGGCTGATTACCTATTTTCATAAGGACAAAAATCATAGGCCTGGTGGTTGGACCATTGAGTTTTTCTTAGGTTTCTCTAATCTACTTGGGGATGACCTACCCAAAGTTGCAAAAGAGGTAAGATGCAATGGCAAAGTTTTGGTGTATATAAATTCTACATTCATAGCATCGATACCGAAAATGGATAAAGTTTCTTCTTTTGGGGATTATCGGTTGATTTCTTTATGCAAATGCCTCTATAATATCCTCTAAAAATTTATTGCAGTTAAACTTAAAAGGATTCTTTCTAAAGTGATTTTAGTAGAACAATTTGGATTTCTAGAGGGGTGATTCATCCATGAGGAAATCAAGTCAGTTGAAGAAGCACTACACTCTTTTAGGAAGCGAAAGCTCTTTATTGTTGTGATGAAGCTGGACCTTTATACATATTACAATCATTGTAGTTGGTTATATTTAATATTATTATTGATTCATATAGCGTTCAATGTGTAGGTAGTTATTTGGGTAATGGGGTGTGTCATGTCAATTTCTCTACACTCTTTTAGGAAGCGAAAGCTCTTTATTGTTGTGATGAAGCTGGACCTTTATACATATTATAATCATTGTAGCTGGACTTCTAGGGGGGTGATTCATCCATGAGGAAATCAAGTCAGTTGAAGAAGCACTACACTCTTTTAGGAAGCGGAAGCTCTTTATTGTTGTGATGAAGCTGGACCTTTATACATATTAAAATCATTGAGGAAATCAAGTCAGTTGTGACGCACGTAATAAGTCCTGATATTTCCACAGTATGGCCAGTGATGAGGAAGACCTGCAAGTGGTGGGCCTACATCAAGTATGAAAAAGGACTGGCTCTGTAGAACTTCCTATGACGAGTAGATTCAGAGATTGATTGAGATAGCAGCAGTAGTGACGATGATGATGACTCGATGACGATTATCCAGTGACGATGATCCAGAGAAGAAGACTTGTGCTAGAAGACCTGTGTCGAGAAATACCTTCCTAGTTAAGAGGGAGTGTTGATGTATATGTAACTTCGGAATGTATTTCACATATATGTATATTTTTTCCCTATAGAGATGTTATTATTCCTCTATACCGAAGTGTCGTCATTTATATTGTAAGTGTCCTAACTTATACTTCATGGGTTATTATACCACCTTGTTGGGGTCAGCTCTGTATAAGTCATGTGGGTCAAAGGGTTATTAGACCACCCTATTGGGGGTTGGCCATGTGGGTCAAAGGGTTATTAGACCACCCTATTGGGGGTTGGCCATGTGGGTCAAAGGGTTATTAGACCACCCTAGTGGGGGTCATCCCAGTCAACATTATGTTAAGTGGTTAAGTTGAGGCCGACCTAGTTGAGTAAAGGTCAAGGCAAGTTATTGTATAAATAGAGAGTGTGTCTCTCTCATTTTACACATTCTATTCTCTCACTCACACTTGCGAGAGTGGTGCACTTCTGGAGTAGGAGGCTCTACTGCTAGGAGAAGACTATCTCTTGTATTTTGGTTGTATCAATGCTCTATCTATCTCTGAGGAAGTTATTGGGGTTTTTCACCTTTATGGTTTTCCCCAAGTAAACTCTGTGTCTCTTCTGTGGTTGCATTATTGTGTCCATGATTGATATGCTGTAGATGTGATGTACATGTTGTTCTCTTAGTTAAGATCCTAGATCAGATTGAAGTAAATTCTGAAAATTTAACACATTTAGCTAGATCAAAGTTTGCAAAGGGGCACACCGCCTAGTGCATGGCAAGGGGCACATCACCCAAGCCTCTAAGATGCAGATATCTCAAGACAAATTATCAAATGAAAAAAATATGTGAATGTGTGTGTTCATCATTCTTTTATTGATCTCTATTAGATTTTCTTCCTGCCTTCTAGGACTTTCCATCTATGAAATTCGAATTTGTGATGAGTCGAGGCTTCTTTGGCAACTTTCTTTTTCATATTGGACCCAATTGCCTCATGAATTTTCCCTCACTAGACAAACTTAGAATTTGAGGATTTCCTAATTCTTCTTGCTTGCTTTCCTTCTTTTGTTATTGCTTCTAGAGCCTTATCTTCAAAAATATGGAAACATCCCGCCTTCTTGATTTGTTGTTGTTTTTTTTTTCTTTTGTATGCTTTTATTGCTTTTAGCTTCTTTCTATCCATATTTTTATGAGGATACAACTGATCTCCCTTTTCCTCATCCTATGCACCCTCTAGGGCCACCAAAGCCATGTAAAACTCATAAATAATTCTTAGAAATATTAAATGAATAAAAATTTAGGCCCACCATTAATTATCTATTTACATAAGGTAATTTTCTTTTGTCAAACTTAACCCCCTTAGTAATTTATATAATTATTTTCCCTCAGACCCATGTAAGTTGAATGGGTTAGTGGTGGACCATGGTGCTATCAAAAAATGGGGACATTACATTGTATGGCCCCTATGGGGAAACACAATAGTAAGTGGGATAGATTTTTTTCTTTATAGGTGGTTCATGGGGGAAATCCAATCATTGGTGGAGATTTAAATTTCACCCTCAATAAGAGGGAGGTATGGGGAGATTCAACAAGGGTAGACCATCTTTCTAACTATTTCACTCATCATATATAAGAGTTAGGGTTGGTGGATGTTGAACTACTATCCCTACGTCCTACATGGATGAATAATCAGAAGGGATGTGATAGTGTAACCAAAAGAATTGATCATATCCTCCTTTCATACTTTATATCACAGGATGTTGATAGGTTACTCTCTTGGGTGGAGCCTAGTGGATTTTCATATGTCTATCGTATCTTTTTACAACTTGATCTTCTTAAATATAAGCCATGTGGGCCATTCAAATTTAACTCTTATTGCCTTGGTGATAACTCTCTATGGGACCTTTTCAAAGGAACTTGGAAGGATTTTTATGGAAATATCCACCTTTTTCTTAGTGAATAGTTTGCTTCTTCATTGAAATTGATTAAAGAGAAGGTCTAGTCTTGGGCAACAAAAAGAGGAAAGACTCAAAACTTTGTTTTGGTAGAATTTGAGAATCCATTAGGAAATTTCAATGAGGGAGGGGGTTTCTAATATTGAAATATTTAGAAACAGGGAAGAAAAAATTATCGCTTGATCTTGAAGGAAAGTGGATCTTGAAAAGTAGAGCCACCTAGCTTGAACGTGGAGATGATAACACTTAGTTCTTCCACAGTTTTTCTAGGCATTGGAAAAGTGTGAATACTATTTGGGAACTTAAGAATGAGGGTGGACAAATAATGAAGGGTTTTAGAGAATTGGCTTCCATGGGAGTCAATTATTTTGAATAGATCTTCTAGGAACATGATTGAACCAATATTTTTAAAGTTGTGAAGATGTCTAGTTTTTCTCCTCAAATGGTTATTGAAGAACACGATTAGGATTTTCAAGAAGAAATATTCGAAGATTAACTACTTAGGCTGATTACCTATTTTCATAAGGACAAAAATCATAGGCCTGGTGGTTGGACCATTGAGTTTTTCTTAGGTTTCTCTAATCTACTTGGCGATGACCTACCCAAAGTTGCAAAAGAGGTAAGATGCAATGGCAAATTTTTGGTGTATATAAATTCTACTTTCATAGCATCGATACCGAAAATGGATAAAGTTTCTTCTTTTGTGGATTATCGGTTGATTTCTTTATGCAAATGTCTCTATAATATCCTCTAAAAATTTATTGCAGTTAAACTTAAAATGATTCTTTCTAAAGTTATTTTAGTAGAACAATTTGGATTTCTAGAGGGGTGATTCATCCATGAGGAAATCAAGTCAGTTGAAGAAGCACTACACTCTTTTAGGAAGCGAAAGCTCTTTATTGTTGTGATGAAGCTGGACCTTTATACATATTACAATCATTGTAGTTGGTTATATTTAATATTATTATTCATTCATATAGCGTTCAATGTGTAGGTAGTTATTTGGGTAATGGGGTGTGTCATGTCAATTTCTTATGCTATCTTGTTAATGATACCACTTCAAGCTTCTTTAAATCCTCGCATGGGTTGTGGAAGGGACTGCATGGTTTTCCACTTTATCCTTATTTAGATCTTCTAGTGGAAGAAGGTATGAGAAGAGAATTACTTGTAGCTTTGAGGGAGAGGAATATTAAAGGAATCAACATGGGAGGTTTAGAATATCACATGCATCTCTTATTTGTTTACTATGTTCTTTTATTTTCTCACGGTTCAGTGGAAGAGGATGATGTTTTTCAAGATTTATTACAACTTTTCTACCAAGCAAATGGAATGGAGTTTAACCTCCTCAAATTATCCATCGTTTTCAATGGCTTGAATGAGCATTTAATTGAAAGAATAAGTCAATTATTTTCTTTAAAAAATGTTAATTTGTTTGATGGACTAAAATATTTGGGTTTTTATTTAAAGACTAATGGAAATGGTATCAAGGATTTGGGGTGGCTTATCAACAAAATAGAAAAGTGAATATTTTTTGGTGCCAAAGGTGATCAGGGAGGGGGGGAGTGGCAAGTTGATTCTTGTTAAATATCTTCTCGAAGCTATTACTATTTAATGGTTCTTCTTTTCTCATATTCCTAAAGGTGTGTTGGATAGGATTTGAAGATTATGTTTCAATTTAATTTAGAAATGGAAGTTGGATATATTTGGTTAACATGGGCTCATTGGGATATGTTATCATGTTCAAATCACCTGGGTGGTTGGGGTGTAAATAAATTAGTCCCTTTCATCATGGCATTGGCAGTGAAAAGCCTCTGGAATTTCATAACTAAATATGGTATGTGGAAGAGATTCTTGGTGCATAAGTATTTGGCTCAAAAAAAATAATGGATTAGATATAATCTTCCTTAAATTCAT
Organism: Larix kaempferi; assembly: GCA_027924585.1. Lineage (NCBI taxonomy): Eukaryota > Viridiplantae > Streptophyta > Pinopsida > Pinales > Pinaceae > Larix > Larix kaempferi. The sequence continues at coordinate 1,773,202 of BSBM01000871.1, read as the reverse complement.
TCAATAACTCTTTTGATCATTGGAAGGGATTATTCACTTCTTAACCCCTCATCATTCAACATTTATCCTAGAGGGCTAGTACATGCACAATGGTGAAACTCATGAAAGACTCAATAATGGGTTGTAGTTAATTTTTTTTCTTCCTAGAGGATTTAGTAGCAGGATTACATCAAAGAGGCCTCTATATGTTGATTCAAGTGGAAAACAAGGCCAACATGTCTATTGGCAATAAAGGAGGTTTAGTGCTAGTTAGTTGGTTTTTGAAGGTATATAGGCTACATAGTGGAATGATTTTGTTGAGGAACTGAGAAGAGATCATGTATTTCTATGGGTGAATCAAACATTTTGATTTGGAATAAGAATAAAGTGGGGGGCATGTATACAACAATACTTGGCTATGAAGTACTTATGGAGGAGGAGGGTCTAGTTTAGAACTAATGGTGGTCTACAATATGGAAGATACATGTACCTAGAAAACTAAACTATTTGTGGATCACTTTGTTGGATTTCCTTTAAAATATATATATATATATATCTCATAGCATATGCTATATCCGTTGGAGTGTTGGCAAAAGTGTCACTCACTGGTGGATTGCCCATTTACTATCCAAGTTTGGAAGGATATGGAATTGTGTATGGAGCATATGAATGTGTGAAAAGGAATGAATTTGGAGGAAAGTCTGCATGGTTGGTTTTATTGATGATACTTAAAGGACTACCATGTTGCCCCTTTCCTTACTTTCTAGGGGGTCTGTCTGGCCCAAAATGCATGAATTTTTTGTTAAATTTTGAGCATTAATTCACAATACTCCAGGATCTTTACTGAGAGAATAAAATATACAGTATATCAATTCATAACAATCACAATAAGCATGACAAGCATCACAAAAATCAAAAGCATGAGAGACAAGAGACATAGAGTTTCCGTGGGGAAAACCCTAAGGTGAAAAACCCCACAACTTCCTCAGAGATAGAGAGAGCAATGGCTCAACCAAAGTACAACCAAAATACACTGAGATAGTCTCCTAGTAGCATATGATCCTCCTCCTCACTAGTGCGCCACTTTCTGAGTGAGAGAAGTATGAGTTTCCGAGTGATCCAAATAGAGATCTCACGATCTCTATTTATACTTAACATGTTTTCCCAATATACTTATGGGGCCGACTTGTCTAGTTAGCTACATCAATTACATATTACATAAAATAGGGTCGACCCCACACATGGTGGTCTAATAACCCATTGGCAAGTTCACACACTTGCGACACTTGTCAATACACATGACGACACTTCCTTATAGAGGAATAACACATCTCTTATAAGGGTACAATAAATATATATGAAATACATAAATGAAATACATTTCGAAGCTACATATACATCAACACTCCCTCTTAACTAGGAAGGTATTTCTCGACACAAATCTGCTAGACAAGTCTTCTTCTCGGGATCATCTTCATCGATGCATCGTCATTGCTGCTGCTATCTCAACCAATCTATGACTCTTCTCGTCATAGGAAGTTCTACATAGCCAGCCCTTTTTCATACTGGATGTAGGCCCACCACCTACAGGTCTTTGTCATCACTGGCCATACTGTGGAATCCTCGAGACTTATTACGTGCGTCACAAAACCTTGCAAGAGCATCCTAGGACTTATTACAGGCACACAGCCCAACCTATCGGATCTCCCAGGGAGCTATTACATGTGACCCTACCACAAAACCTCGAAAGAGAATCCCAGAACTGATTACAAGCACACAGCTCAACCTATCGGACCTCCCAGGGAATCCTAGGACTTATTACAGGAACACATCCCAACCTATTGGATCTCTTAGGGCGATATTACATGTGTTCATGGCAAAACCTTGCAAGAGCATCCCAAGACTTATTACGAGCACACAACTTAACCTATCGGATCTCCTAGGGCGCTATTATTTGCCATAGGACAAAACCTTGAAAGAGCATCTACCAGATATCCCAGGGCCAAATTATATGCCATATGCAAAACCTTGCAAGACTATTTGCAGATCTCCCAGGGCCAAATTATATGTCCTCCTAGATAAAAACCTTGAAAGAGCATTTGTCAGATATCCTAGGGCCAGATTACATGCCATAGGAAAAACCTCGAAAGACTATCTGCAAATCTCCTAGGGCCAAATTATATGCTCATCTGCACAACCTGATCCACGGCCACAAAGTATCAACCTGATACTCACCATACATCATCATGGTGTACACATGATCATCCTGATCATCATCACTGCAACATCCTGCTACATGTCATCTGGAGCAACATCCTGAAACTCGTCATCCATGATCATCTTGATCATATAATGCATCTACCTGATGCATACCAAGTATCTATCTGATACATATCATCATACATGATCCACCTGATCACACAATGTATCCACCTGATACAAATACAAAAACATGATCCACCTGATCATACCTAATACATATCAACATATATGATCTACCTGATCATACACAGTATCCACCTGATACATATACAGATACATGGTCCAACCATCCAACATGATGCATATACAAAACATATATAAATGATCCAACTGATCATATCCAACATCCAACATGATGCATACATACATATAAATGATCCAACTTATCATATCCATCATCCTCCTAATGCATATACAGAGCAGTAACTGGAGCATCGTCCTGATTCTCATCATCCAGCGCTTACATCCACAGCCATGTGAAGGATCCTCCTTCCAACATGCTTGGAATGGCTTTTGCAAATGTGTCCATCACTTCTTCCTTGAAGTGTCATCAATCTAAAGAACATCAAGCCTCTCCCTGAAGTACTCGAACTTCACCCTGGCTAGTGGCTTCGTCAACACATTTGCAATCTGCTCGTCCGTCGCAATGTACGGGAGCTTCACAGCTCCTCTCTGCACCATATCCCTGATATAGTGATATTTGATGTCTATGTGTTTCGACCTGTCATGAAACACTGGGTTCTCAGATAGCTTCAAACAACTCTAGTTATCACAAAAGATACCAATAGCATCCAATGGGAGATCAAATAACTCAGACAGTAGCTTCCGAAGCCATACTGCCTCACAACTAGCTGAACAGGCTGCAACATACTCTACCTCAGCTGTACTCAGTGCTACGCAGGACTCCTTCCTACTGAACCAAGAGATCACACCTGATCCCATACTGAAGCAACATCCAGATGTGCTCTTCCTATCTGCAGCACTGCCAGCCCAATCTGAATCAACATAACCCTCTAGGTTAAACTTTTGATTCGCTTCATACTTGAGCCCATAATCCACTGTACCCTTCAGGTACCTCAGAACATGCTTTACAGCATCCAGGTGAACACTCCTTGGATCCGTTAGGAACTGGCTCAATGTGTTCACCACAAAGCAAATATCTGGTCTCGTGATCGCCAGGTACATCAAGGACCCAATCATCTGACAATACATAGAGACATCAACTGGCTCAGATGAAGCATCACATAGAAGCTTCAGATTCAATGCCATAGGTATAGCCATGGCCTTACAATCCATCATCCCGAATCTCTTCAGGATATATATGTGTACTTCCCTTGACCAAGGAAGATCCCACCTGCACTCTGCCACACCTCCATACCTACGAAATAATGCATCATTCCCAAATCTTTCATATCGAACTCGGTAGCAAGCTTCCTCTTAGTATCTGTAATCAATCTGTCATCTCTTGTTACAAATAAGTCATCTACATACAGGAGTATAATCACAGGATTCCCTTCCTCAACCTTGTAGTAAAGGTTGGAATCCGCTTTACTCTTGGTAAATCCCAAACTAGATAGGAAACTATCCATCCTACCATACCAAGTTATGGGAGCTTGCTTCAAGCCATACAAGGATTTCTTCAATTTGCACACATATGACTCCCTGTCATGTATTTCGAAACCGAGTGGCTGCTCCACATATACTTCCTCTTCAACTACACCATTCAGGAAAGCAGTCTTGACATCCATCTGGTGTATTTTCCATTTCATTGCTGCAGCCAGGGCATTTACTGTTCTGATGGAAGTATACCTGGATACAGGTGCAAAATTTTCTTCATAATCTATTCCCTCCTTTTGAGAGAAGCCACGAGCTACGAATCTTGCCTTGTATTTCTCTACACTTCCATCTGCAGCATGCTTGATTTTGTAGATCCATTTGGAAGTCACAACAGACTTCTCTTCAGGTCTTGGGACAACATCCCAAACATCATTCTTCATTATTGATTGGTATTCCTCGACCATGGCATCCTTCCATTCTTTCTTTTCCGCTGCTTCTTCATAACTGGAAGGTTCTTTATTCATGATGTCACAGAGTAAAGCAACATAGCTGGTATGTGATCTGGTTCTCTTCTTTGCTCTGTGTTCTTCTTTTGGAATGCCAAATATTTTCGCATCTTGAATGAGCTCTCTAGCCCATGTAGGTTTCCTCTTGTGAGATTTATCCTCACGGGGTGGATCTACAGGTTCTTGCGGATCTTCAAACTCACGAACAACTTCTGGAATTGCTTCAGTCATGGTAGTGTCTTGAAATCTAGTTTCCTTACGTTCTTCATAAACTTCAATAGGTGCCTTCCTTGATTTGATGAATGCTGAGTTTTAATCAAATGTTACATCCCTGCTTACATCAATCTTCTTGAACCCTAGAAAGTATATTCTGTAAGCCTTCGAGCTTTCACTGTAACCCACAAAGATACCCTTCTTTCTTGAAGGATCTATTTTGGTCCTCTTTTCCTTTGGGACATGAGTGTATACTAGACAACCAAATATTCTGAGATGGCTGACTTCAGGTTTCTTACCAGAAAAGACCACTTCTAGTGTCTTGTTGTCCAATATCTTGTGGGGTGTTCTGTTCTACACATATACAGCTGTTCTAGCTGCTTCTGCCCATAGATGCATAGGTAGATCCTAGTCATGCAGCATTGCCCTTGCTGCTTCCATGATTGTTCTGTTCTTCCTTTCTGCAACTCCATTCTGTTGAGGATTATAAGTAGCATTCAACTCCCTCTTAATCCATGAATCACTGCAAAGCTTCTTGAAGTCACCTACGGTGAATTCTCCACCATTGTTGGATCTGAATGTTTTGACCTTCTTGTCAATTTGATTCTCTATCAAGGTTTTGAATTCCTTGAACTTATCAAACACCTCATCTTTGTTCTTCAAGAAGTATACCCAAGTCTTCCTAGAGAAGTCATCAATAAATGAGACATAGTAAACATACCCACTTAGAGAAGTGGATGACATAGGACCACATACATCTGAGTGGATGATTTCTAGGATACCTTTTGCCTTGCTTTCACTGCTTGGGAAAGCCTTCTTAATGTACTTACCTTTTGCATATCCTTTGCAAACACCTTCATGTTTGGTCTTGATTTCAGGAAGACCCTCTACAGCCTTGCTTGCAATTAGAAGTGCCCTATAGTGCATATGAGCAAGTCTTCTATGCCAAATTTCACTTGGATCCATGGATTCATGCACCATGGCATGTTCAGGTTGTCCTTTCAATTTATACAAACCTCCCTCTTTCTCTCCAATCACTACTGCATCATCTATGGTCTTTCCCTTTGGCCACATTAGGACTTGGCCATCCACAAATGCAACCCTCATACCTTTTGCATCCAATGCAGAGATGGAGAGTAAGTTCTTCTTAAGCCCAGGTACATAAAGGACTTCTTTCATCTTCAAAGATTTTCCAGAATCTAGGTTATAGGAGGCTTCACCACTTCCTTTGATTGGGTATTGATAATCATCCCCAAGTTTCACGTTATGGGGTGATTCATGTTCAAATAGTCTTACAAAAGATTCCTTAAGCCCAGTCATGTGTTTGGAAGCCCCACTATCAATTAACCAATCATTACAACCATGGGAGATAGTACCTGTGAGAGCAGAGATTAGAACATACTCTTCTTCACTTGATGAGTCATCATCACTATCATCACTTTCTGCCCTAGCCTTCTTCTTTGGAGGTTCATCAACTTCGGCAGCATGAGCATGGAACTTTCTTTTGTTTCCCTTCTTCTTCTTGTTGGATTTGATGTTATCCCTTTTGTTCTTGGGACATTCTGAAGCAAAGTGACCATTCTCATTGCATGTGAAACATCTTATATCCTTATTATTCTTTTGTTGGTTGTGATAGGATCTCTTGTGGTGAGAGTGCTCCTTCTTGGGCTTGCTTCTTTTGGTGTGGGCTGCGAGAGCTTGATCTTCACCTCCCATCTTTTCTTCATGAGCTACAAGCCTAGCTTCTTCTTGAGAGCATTCCTCCCACAGTTTACTAAAAGAGATCAATTTCTTTCTTGCACAGATTCCTTGAATAAAGGAGTCCCATGACCTCGGAAGGCCATTCAGAATGGTCATAACAACTTCACCATTATCCACTACTTCATCCACAGCTTCAAGTTGTTCCTTGATCTGAAATACCTTGGAGAAGTAAGATTGAATGGTTTTTCCATTCAACATCTTGACCCCTTTCAATTGATTCCGCAGAGTCATCTTCCGATTTATGTTCTTCCCTTCAAATAACTTAGTCAAAGAGTCAAACATCTCCTTGGGTGTCTTTAGAGAAGACACGTGGGGTATGAGATAGTCTTTGATGGAATCAACAATGATTCTCTTTTCCTTGACCAAGTCCTTCTTATGCAATACCTTAGCCTCTTCATCCTCTGGGATAGAGATGTCTTCTTTTATGTATGAGTCCAACTCATTCTCTTCCAAGATTAACCCAATCCTATACTTCCAAGCTCGGAAGTTATCAGCCCCTTCAAGCTTATTCTTCAAGCTTGGTGTGGTGAGACATCTTTAAAGAGTACTTCAAATGGAAATAGAAAAGATTTAGGTCTTACCACTTGAAATGCTGAAAACTGGATCTGGTCTCGGATTAGGGTTTGTCGGAAAAACCCTAAAATTTCAAAATGTGAATTTCAACTTTTTGAATGGATAGAAAGATGCGCCTTGATGAGCTGATCAGCCTGGTGTATTCAGAATTTGAGATCAGTAAAGCTTTACCCTTCAGATTTTCCTTTTTGTCCTCCCACGTTCACTAGGGAGAGCCCTGAATTAGGGTTTGAGTTTCCCGGAGATCTATCCAGCCAAAAATCTCGATCCAAAGCTCTAAACTTCGATTTTTGCAAGGACCTTCCAGCTATGTCTTCATATTTCAGAAATTCCTATTTTTGTGGAAACCCTAATGTTTAGGGCCAAATCTGAAAAAGATCAGAATTGAATTCTGACTGGACAGATAGATTCTCCTTGATGAGTAGAGTCAATCTACTATACTGCTTTTCCAAAATATGTGGAGAGAAACCCAATAAACAAGAAACTCAAGTTTTCGTCACTGCAAAATGTCTTCTTCTCAGGTTAGCTCTGATACCATGTTAAATTTTGAGCTTTAATTCACAACACTCTAGGATATTTACTGAGAGAATAACATATACAGTATATCAATGCATAACAATCACAATAAGCATGACAAGCATCACAAGAATCAAAAGCATGAGAGACAAAAGACACAGAGTTTCCGTGGGGAAAACCCTAAGGTGAAAAACCCCACAACTTCCTCAGAGATAGAGAGAGCAATGACTCAACCAAAGTACAACCAAAATACACTGAGATAGTCTCCTAGTAGCAGATGATCCTCCTACTCACTAGTGCGCCACTTTCTGAGTGAGAGAAGTATGAGTTTCCGAGTGATCCAAATAGAGATCTCCCAATCTCTATTTATACTTAACCTGTTTGCCCAATATCCTTATGGGGCCAACTTGTCTAGTTAGGTACATCAATTACATATTACATAAAATAGGGCCGACCCCACACATGGTGGTCTAATAACCCATCGGCAAGTTCACACACTTGCGGCACTTGTCAATACACATGACGCCACTTCCTTATAGAGGAATAACACATCTCTTATAAGGGTACAATAAATATGTATGAAATACATTCCAAAGTTACATATACATCAACATTTTTTAAGGTTGAAAACCTCAAACTTTCTAGGTGTCTTCTACACTAATCTCCCTTGCTTAGTTTTATAATTTAAAAGGTAGCATTAGAAAAGAGCACATGCTATGGGAGTTGGTTATTGATAGGTCACTTCCCTGAGCATTCTTTTATGGAGTATGTGAAGGGGAGGAACATACCAGAGGAATAGGAGGTATTTTATATTTTCAATATCAACATTGTATCACACTTCAGGATTTGTTGTTAAATTTGAAAGGTATCTCAAGATAGTTCTCCTTTGTGACTTATACTCACATTTACATGGAAGATAATAAGTTTTTTGATGAACTCTCCAGGGAAGGTTTTCTCAAATATCTAGGCTCACTTTGTCTCAAATAATTCCATGAAGTTGTGCACACTACTTACACTTGGGTACTAGATTAGTTATTTTCTTTTATGTCTAAAATACTATAGTGGTTGAGGATTGGTTTTACTTAAGGAAGATTGTATCTTTTTGGTACATTCGAGATCCTATGTAGACTATTTAAACTAATAGGATCAATTTTTGATATTAGAGAGATAAGTGGCAATGAACACTTTTATATTTTTTAGTATGTTCCAGGGAATCCTTTATATGATAAAAGTGATTTTTTGAACAAGCCATTAGGAATATTTCTTAGTATTATATGCTTTCTCTCTCGCACACACACATACACATACACACGATACAACTATACATAAATAATGTATTTTTCATTCTCCTTAAATAAATAAATAAATGTAATTTTTTCCCCAAAAAAATAATAATAATTATATTATTTATTACATTAATTATATTTAAAAAAATATAATTCACATTAATTAATTAATTCCTAATAAACATAAAATATTAAATCTAAAATAAGATGTAATTTAAATATCAACCCTTAGTATTCCTCATTATCATGTTAGAAGTACCTAAATAAAATAAATACTAATTAATGGCATTGTGTCAAATTGATAAAACTTATTTTTATCCATTCTTCCCCATTCAAGAGATGGCATCCTCGGAGCAAGTAAAAAACCAAGTCATTATGAACTAAACTACTTAAAATTCAACAACTACTAGTCATTATGAATTAAGCTACTTAAAATTCAACTACTATGAACCCATGTTATATATTTGTTTGTCTATCATTCATATCAACACTAAATTGCAAAATGCAAATGGTAAATTATATCATTATTACTAAGTTTTAATTTTCAAATCTCTCTATTTATTTTATTCTCTTTATTATTAAATTATCTCTCAATTGAGTCAACTTAAAATGATTTTATTAATAATTCAAACTGAATTAAATATATTTCAATTTCACATGCATATTACAACTAAAATAAATGATATTTTTTTTACCTATATTTATTTAGAATTATATATATATATAAAAGGTGTTTTTTTTTAAATATGGAAAAAATTATCATAATTTTATTATTAAATTAAAAATGATGATAATTATCATTAACTTCTATCTATAAATGTGAGTTGAAAAAAAATCATGCTACTTAAAATAACATATTGGTGATGATTTATAAGAGGACAAACTTCCACTCTTACCATCTAAAACTATTATTCTAATTTTGTATACCCAAAAAAAAAACTCTTAATTAATCATAAATAATTTTAAATCTTACTTCAAAAACTAAATTAATAATTTATTTATATCCAAAATTATATATATATATATATATATATATATATATATATATATATATATATATTATTTTTCCACATTTATTCCACACCATATAACACATACAACATATAACACATATAATATATATACCATATCATAAATCTCCCAAACATAACTTTTTTGAAAAGAAAAGATTGCATGGTTATTGGCAATCTCATTCAACCAACGCCACTTCATACGTAAGCAACTCTTGAAATTAATATATATTTATATATATTCACCGTACCTTCAACCAAGTTATCTCATACACCAACGATTTCAACCAAGCCCCTTTGTTTAAGAAAAAGGGTTTTCAATAATTATTTATCCACTAAATTATGTGATGACATTTATTATTGTAAGTCATTTTTCAAGAGAGGATGAATAAGCCGATTTGATTTCCTTCTTTTCATTTTTTTTGGCTGGTGGGGCTTTCATCTTATGATTCCAAGTCACTCATTAGGTATGGGAAAGTCAAAAGACCAATTATTATCCTGGGAAGGGTTAATCAACCTTTCCAGGTTAATATTCTCATTAAGGTGAGATTTAATTTTTTTTGGTGGTGGGGCTTTCATCCTATAATTCCAAGTCAATTATTAGTTATGGGAAATTAAAAAATAATTATTATCTAGCTTTGGGAAGAGTTAATCATGTTTTTTAGATTAATATTTTTATTAAAGAGGAATTTAAAAAAGATTGATCGACCCTTTTTTAAGATTAGTATTTTTATCGAGTAGGATTGGAAGAAGGTTGGTTGATCCTTATCTAAATTTTTATAATTTCAAGTCAATCATTAGTTATGGTAAATTAAAAACTAATTATTATCAAGTGTTGGGTAGAGTTAATCAAGTTTTTTAGAGTAATATTCTTATTAAAGAGAGATTTAAAAAGGATTGATCGACCCTTCTTTAAAATTAATATTCTTATTAAGTAAGATTTAAAGAAGGGTTGGTTAATCCTTATCTAAATTTGTATTCACGTTGAGGGAGATCTAAAAAAAATTGATGAAATATTTCTTTGCATTAATATTCTCATCAAGGAATCCTGGAAGAAAGGTCAACAAACCCTTCTTCAATCTTAGTATTATTGCTAAGATGGACCTTGAGGAAGGGTTGGCTCACCCTTCCTTTAAATCATTATTCCCACTTATGTGGAGCTTAATGAAAATTGACCCTTTCTCAATATTAGTATTATTATCCAAAAGGAATCTTAAAGAAAGGTTAGCTAACCTTTCCTTATAAATATTATTACCATTTAGAAAGACTTGGAAAATGATTGGACACCATTTTTCAAGTTCATAGGTTTCTTATCAAGGGAAAGCCTAAGAAAGAGTCAAATGTCTTTTTCTGATTCTAAATATTTTATCTTATTATTCCAGCATAGATCTAACACCATCCATTCATTTAGTGAATAATAGATAAAAATAAATCAATCATTTTCTATCACAATTATAATCTTAGAAACAAAAATAAATAATATTCTTTATATTGTACATATGAAAATAAATATTGATATGGATAAATACCTATTTCTTAATTATGATTTTTGAATTTGTTATTTTCAATAATTAAATTGTCAAATATTATTTTATAAAATTATTATTTTATATATATTGAATAAATAAATTTCTAATTTATTTTTAAAAACTTAAAATTACGATTTATTTTTAATAGTTTATAACTATGCAAGAAAAATAATTTCAAGTAAAAGAAAACCATATAATGCCTACATTAAAAATAAAATTTAAAATTACGAGTAATTTTAATAATTTATAACTACAAAAGAAAAACAATTTCAAGTAAAAGAAAATCATATAATGCCTACATTTTTAAATAACATGGCAAAATTGAAGCCAAAATCACATAAACTAAGTTGATCTTACTTAGATTATAACATATTCTTATAAAACAAATATTATGTGTATCCTTATTTTAAGGAACAAAACAAATAATTGAATTATTTATCATTAAGCATAATAATTTTTTAACGAAAAAAATCACTCTCAATTTATAAACATCTCACTAATTTTGAACTTTAAACAACCCACCCATTATAGAAATTCAAAATGGTGCACACTTAAATAAATGTCAAGTTTTTCATTTTTGTCATTTTGAAAGCTAAAAATTTGCAAGGTGAGTCAATAAGTTGTGGTGATTATGATTGTTATGTGATTTTTTTCCTAAATACTCATGGATAAAAAATAGGAACGATGATGGACCTCAAGCAAGCAAAGGCTCACTCTAGGGTTTTGTGTTCACTTGGAAAAAAAAATTGGTGTGAGAATGATGTGGGCATTTTAAATTTTTATAAAAAATCCGATGCAAGGATTGTTCTGAAGCCTCTTTTGCCTCGTTAAAACTTTAATGAGGGAATTTGTGGTATTGAAGATGATGCTATTAATGAAGCTCTTAATCGAATAATGGAGGATGTTTTGAATGAATTTTTCATTGGGAAACCTATCCAAGATCTTAGAATCTTCAATAAGTCATAAGTGAATGTTGATAGAGGAGTTTTACAAGAGGAAAACCTAGTTTCACTAGAAAACAAGATTTTAGAGTGGTTTCTGGATAATTTTGACTGAAATGTAAATAAACCTTTTGTGCAGGGTTGGAATTAAGAGAATGTTATTTTCTCCAAGGAGGAGTCTCCAATTTCTCGGGTCCAATGAGAGAAAAGAGAAAAAACACCAAGTAATTTCTTCAAAAAGAAGTAAAAATAAATGTTTTAAATTAAAACCGAACTCTATTTTGTTGGTTTTAGGGGAAGACTTGAGGATGAATGAAGTTGTGGATTCAATTGAGAAAATCTTGGGGGGGAGAATGCTAGCATTCAAAGTTGGCATGTAGAGTTTAAAGATTTGGGTTAGAAATAACTAGGGTGAACTTCTAGATTGCATACCAGAGCTATGCATCTTGCCTAGGGGTTGGCTGGCCTTTAAGTTAAATTCGAAGAGGGATTCCTCCAAAATACTAAACAATTTTGGGAAATGGCGATATAGATTTCTCTTTCTTAAGAGATGGTCACCATTATTTGAACCGAGGAAGGAAAGGCTGGATAAAGGTCGTTGTGTGGGTTAAAATGCCCAACTTGCGGCTAGAACTACGGTCCTATTATTTTTCAGTGTTGTTGGTAATTCCCTAGGATCTTTTGTGGAAGAGAACTGGTCCTGTGTGGCTTCATGAGAATATTGTGTGGCTCGCATTTAGTGGAATTGAACTTGAGAGAGGGTTTGGCGGAGAAATTAGAAATTTCATGGGGAAATAAATCTATAGTGTAGGAATTGGATTATTTAGGGGTTCTATTTGAATGTAATAGATGTCATAAACGAGGCCACATTGTAGCAGATTATAATATGCCCTTTTTGCGGGAATACCGAGTTGAACAAGGAAGGAGGCCTTGATCCAAAGATACCCCTTATTATCTATTATGATAAGGCTCCCACCATTGATATTGTAGTTCAAGAACAACTGACAAAAAAAGAAGCATCCGATTCTTATTCTGGGGAATTAAAATTTCTAGTTAAGGATGCTGAAAACAAGGACAATTTATTACAATGCGCCTCGAAGATGGACCTAAGCTTAAAGGATTTCAAAGAACGTCAAGCAGCTTTTCATGAAAAAAAATCTTTATGTTGTAATAGTCAAGGTAAGTCATTAAAAGAGCTGGTCTCTCTCAAGATTGATGTCTTAGTTGATTCTCAGAGAATTAAAAAATCAGGGTTTTTTAAGGATTTATGTATGAAGGATAGCCAGATTTGCGATGTTAAAGAAGTAAAAATATGGGTTCTCTTTCTTTAAAGAATGTCTTTAAGCCTTGTTTTGAACTTCATATTGGTAGTAAACCGAAGGGGGTCTCTCCACGGAGCCTAAATGGATGGTTTGAAGAAACGATGCCTAAGAGACATGAGATTTCAGTTCTGACCTCAACAAATAAATTTTATTTTTAAATTTTTACTGTCCTTACAATGATAGGGTTTCTTATTGGAACTCCTTGTTGGACAAATCTATTTTATCAGACAACAACCTAATATTAGGTGGGGACCTGAATTTTTCAATTGGCTATTCAAAGGTATGGGGACCTAAATATAGAGCAGACCTTCCTTCTGAATTTTTCTTGAGTAAAATGGAATATTTTGGTTTGATAGATGTTTCTCCTATTAAGCTCGGGCCATCCTAGTCAAATAGAAGAATAGGTCTAGATAGGATAGGAAAAAAAAATGGATTGCATTCTAGTATCAGAGAATATTCTGGATTTTGTTTTCTCATATTCGCTAGTGGATTGGTCAAGGTGGTGAGTTAGACCACCATCCAATTGTGTTGGAATTGGAAGGGAAAGAGAAAAATCATTCGATACTTTTCAAATTTAACACATACTAGTTAGAGGATGAGGATTGTTTAGAAATTATCAAAAAATCTAGAAGCCCTTCGATAGTGCTATTCCCAAGTCAACGGCTATATAATTGTCCAAAACCCTTTAGCAGGATAAAAAGGTGGCAGAAGATTAGCCCTATAAGAATAAATTAAAAGAGGGAAAGGATTTAATATCAACTGATTTAAAATTGTCAACTCTTTATGAGGCTAAGGGTTTTGGATTCTTGGATGTTGATTAACGCTAGGAGGTTGTTGGTTTGAAACCGCGAAGAAGGAAGATTCTATTGAATAAGGAAGCATAATTGAGTATCAATAGTAGTGATATATGGATGGTTAGGGGAGACGAGAATGCTAAATTATTTAATAACTTTGCAAATCACCGAAAATGCGTCAACGGTATTTGGAATCTTGAATAGGAAGTTGGGACCTCTTTGAGTAATTTTCAAGCTTTGGATGTGGAAGGAGTGTATCACTTTGGGAATTTTTATAATGAAGAGAAAATCTTTGTAGAGGATGCGGTTAGGGTGGCTTCTTTTAATCCAAGTTTTGTGAAGGAGGATGATAATGTTGCACTAATGCAGGAAGTTTCAAAAGCTTAGATGGATGAAGTAATGCACAGTATAAAGAAATACAAGAGCTCGGGCCATATGAGATGCCCATAGAATTCTTCTTAGGGTTGAAAAATATGGTAGAAGGGGACTTAATCAGATATATTGAAGATTTAAAAAAATGGGCTCTATCCTGGGGGATTTCAACTCCACCTTTATCACTTTAATTCCTAAGTCAAATTCTCTTGAATCCTTTTTGGTCTTCAGACCAATTTCTCTATGCAATAGTATTTACAATATCATAACAAATATTATTGAGTGAAGGATAAAGGTAATCGTTTCTTCCCATATCTCAGGTGAACAATTTGGTTTTCTAGCTAGTCATTAGATTTATGAAGTTGTAGGGTTGGCCGAGGAAGGATTACACTCGATTAAACTCATAGAGATCAAATCAACATTGGTTAAAATTGATATGTCTAAAGTGTATGACTGTGTAAATTGGGTTTATATGCAGTTGATTCTATCACAGGTCAGTTTTTATTCCTCTTTTATTAATTGGATAATGGGATGTTTATCTTTAGTATCATTTTGAGTCTTAATCAATGGAAAAGCATCCCTTTATTTTAGACAAGGAAGAGGACTTAGGCATGGATATCCAATACCCTATGCTCTTTCTTTTAGTAGTTGAAGGTCTCAGTTGTGAAATCCTACATGCCAAATCAAATAGAAGTTTCAAAGGAATTTGTATTGGGGTACTACTTTGTCCCACACACCTGCTGTTTGTCGATGATGTGATTATTTTTTGTGATGGCTCAAGGAATGATGTTGCAAAGTTGGAAAAGGTTTTAGACCTATTTTGTAAAGCATATGGAATGAAAGTAAACCCAAGCAAGTATTTTTTGGGGGGGGATAAGTTGAAAGTTGAAAAAGTAGTTGTCTATAGATCCTTGCTTGGTTTTAATGATTCTATCTTTGAAAATGGTGTGAAGTAACTTGGTTTTAATCTTAAGCCTCAAGATTATGGGATAAAAGTATGGAATTGGCTGATAAAAAAAGTGTAAAAATGATACCCAACTAGTGCTTGCGTTGGATTTCTAAAGGGGGGCAGATTAACATTGATAAATTATGCCTTCATTGCGATTCCGATATATTGGTACTTAGCTTGGATTTAGAAAGGGGTGCTAAATCAATTGTCCTCCATGAGCATGAGATTTAAATTTTGGTCAGAAAATTCTAAGAGAAAAGGTTTTGAGTGGATAAAATGGAAGTCTATATCTATCCCAAAGGAATGGGTTGGAAGGGGAGTTACAAATCTACATCCTTTCCCCAAAGTCCTTATGACTAAAAGCATCCGGAGGATGATTAATAGTAATGGAATGTGGGTGGATATTGTTATTCAGAAGTATATTTATCCTTTAACACTGAGATAAGGAAACCCATAGAGTCAATTCGAAATGCTTAAACAATTTGGAAGGAAAATGTATAGGATTTCAATCTTATTGGAGATGGCCTAGCATGGAAAGTTGGGAACGATCCCATTGTTCGGTTGGGGGGATGACTCTTGGGTTGGATGTGGACATGGCTATATTCTCCCTCAGAGAATGATTCAGTTGATGCATGAGAAGGGTATTTTCACACTCATTCAAATAAATTTTTCTAGTGTCAGGGAGCCTTGGAGACAAGGATGGATGGAGGAAACGCAACTGGGTTCTAGAGGTGAATATAGTATATTTTGGGGATCCTACATTGGAAATTTAAAGTCTAATATAGTAATAATTAAAAATTTCATTGACTCTCTAATTTGGTTAGGAGTGAAAAATGGAAGATATTCCCAAAAGGAGGGTTATAAAGCTTTTACGAGAAAGGATGTTCAGGGTGTTTTTCAGAAATGGTGGTGGAAGGAAATCTAGTTGTTTAATTACAAGTTGAAGTAAAAAAAAATCTCGTGGTTTGTATTATATAACAATTCCCTCACATGAGATCACATGCAAAGTAGGAATTGGTCTAGACTAGGTAGATTTTTCCTATGTAAAGAAGCATAGGAAAGCAACAATCATCTTGTGGTGGATTGTAGGTTCTCAAAACAAGTATGGAATGAAGTTGAGGGTCCTACAGGGTTACCGAATTGTTGGTTTGGATCCTATATGGAAGACTATCTCCGTAATTGGTGTGGTAATAAGGATACATAAGACTTTAGAGCTCTTCCAACTATCATAATTTGGAGTATATGGTTGGCTAAAAATAAAATTTTGTTTGAGGACAAAGATGTTCCTACTTTCTTTTGTGATGCACATATTTTAAATTCTTTAACTTTCTTTCCTCAAGCAAAAAATTCTAACAAAATCAAGTGTTTGCTACCAGTGGAGTTTAATGAGTATCCTAATGATTTTTTTGATGGAGCTAAGGGTTCAAGGAGCTTGTGTGAGGATGGTCGTATAATTTATTTATCATAAAAATATTCTGTTTCTTTTAGTACTGGATTGGGCATGGGCAGAAATAATTTTGTGGAGATATCAGCTCTACAGCTTCTTCTCAAGTTAGCAAAGGAGTATGGAATTAAAAAATTGAAATTTTATGGAGATTCTCAGTTCATCATTAATTGGATGAGAAAGGTAAGCTTGTGCCACAATATGCTTTTAGGTGTTTTTCTTAGGAAACCAGCTAGATTAGTGACTCCTTTGAAGAGATCAATTTTAAGCAGGTGTATAGAGAACATAATATGAAGGCAGATTCTCTCTCAAAAGATGAGGTTTCTTTGAAGAAAGGTGTATGGGACATCTATCAAAATGGAGAGACAATCCAAAGACAATTTTGACAGTCCTGAAGCTGATTTTTTTTTGCCAAATCTGGATTGATATATCCATATTAAGGACTTTGGTTTTGAGTTATAGGAGTTTCTTTTTGAAACTTTTTTTTTGTGATATATATTTTTTGTTGTGAGACATTGTATGAATTACTAAAATTGGATAACTATAATGATGTTTTGAATTTATCTTAATTATAGAATGGGTGGAAATATTTGTTGAAAATTTAGTATTGAACCGATCGTGAAGAGATTTTATATGTCGCTTGAATGTTTTTCTTAGTGAAGAAAACTTCATGTTTTGATAGTTGAGATGCTTAAATGCATATCAAGAATGTAATATTTTTTAATGAAAATAGTATGAGTTTTTTTTAATGAAAATACTATGAGTTTCTTTTTTTTTTTTTAATTCATGATGATTAAGGAAAGTAACACATTAAGGGAATTCATTGAAGTGATTAAGTAAATATTTTTCATTTTAGTATCGCGATTCATTGATGAATTTAACTAAATTAATAAAGTGATGTGATTAAGAAAATATTTAACATTTTAGGGTTTTATAAATTAAAATTTTTAGAATTATCACATTAGAATTAATCAATTTTTTATATCATTGATAAGTTGTAAAGAAAAACAATACAATGTAATCATAATACCTTCTCTAATTAAAAAACATTTGAAAGCTTCGCAGGTACTTGAAACACTGTAAAATATGAATATGTCATTTGGACGCTAACAATAGGTTTAGAATCTCATCAATATTTTATCCCAATGTTTGGTCTTTGGAAATATCCTTGGCCCTTCCACCTCATTTCATCCAATCATATTTTAGTTGCTAGACATTAGATTATTTTTCGTGAAATTTTTGTCTATTTTTCGTGAAATTTTTGTCAAAATGGTGCAAAGCAACATAAATAAGATTTTATACCATCCATCAAAATGGTGGATATTCTAAACTTGAAATTGTAATGGGAGAACAATTAAATTTTAAATATGGTTTTTATATCTAAAAATCTCGTGAGTTTTATTATTCAAATTTATAATATGGAAATCACCGTGCAACGAAAGAATATACCTTAATTTATTTTATATTGTTTTTATATCTAAGAAATTTATGGTATCAATAAGATTGATTATTATAAATGTTTTAGATAATTAAATTAGGATGTTTTTATTTTATTTTATTTTTTTTTCAACCAAAAAAAAACGTACTATTGCTATTCCTTGAAATCAAATAGTACAAAGATTTTCACCTTCATGAAGAAGGTATATCCATACGGTTCAAGACCGACATCCCATAGTCCTCAAGTAGTCATCATCAAAAAGATGGTCCATATAAGATTTACATCAGAAATATCAAAAACATAACAAAAATAGATCAGTATCAACTATAAATACGACCTTTACATCTAATAGAAAAAGACTTCACCGCATTCCTGCTTGCAGGAATCCATCCATTCTTCCCAAACCAGAATGCCTTCAGTTCCCATCAAAGCAAGTTTTGATAATTCATCCGCCTGACCATTATGCTCCCGGAATATGTGAGAGAAAGATATATGTGCCTGCAATTCAATCTCATCCCTAGCACGTCTGCACCAATGAGCTAAAGCAATAACATTAAGATCAAATTCCTTGGCCGCCCATTTGATTGTAACTCGCGAATCACCATAGACCCTGATATTTACCAACCCAAAGATGTTGGCACATTTCAGAATGCACCACAGAGCTAAGAGCTCAGCTTTCATGTTACTGCCAGTGCCACAATTAAGACGTAAAGTATAGAAATGATCCTGATTCAGATATATAACCCCACCAGCAGCACAAATACCATTTTGTGCAGCCCCATCGAAAAAAAGTATAGGCTGATTCACATTAAAAGTAAACAGTCCAGGCCTTCTATCCACCTCCACATTATTAACAGCAGAATATTGGTGTAATAAATTTAGAACAGTAAGACCACAAGCCATAGCATCCGGGGTCTTATCTTGAAAAGTGGCCAAATTCCGGGAATACCACAGAGCCCAGGAAATAAGAATAGGTACCTGAAGAGTGTCTTTTGAAGTACGATACCAGTTCAGCAATGACTCGCCAAAACCATGATGATCCCAAACCATTTTGATTGTCAACTTTGTACAATAGTAATCCCAGACATTTTTCCCAAAGGTGCATTTAACAAATAGATGATTGATAGATTCTAAATCATTCTTGCATAAGATACACCGATTTGGGCCACACCAGCCGCGTTTTAAAAGATTGTCCCAGGTTTTCAAGGTTCCCTGAAGAACATGCCATAAAAAACACTTATGCTTTAGTGCAATATTCCATTTCCATAACTGTTTGTACCACCAGTGCTGAGGAAAAATCAACTTGTCCTGCATGATTCTGTCGTAGGTAGACTTAGCAGTAACAGCACCAGTTTTCTCATTACCAATCCAAACAATCTTATCACTCCGATCTGACAAAGAAACACCAGCCGAGCCGAAAGCATGCACATATGAATCCCAGGAGATAGTGTCCTCGCCCATCAACCCCAACTCATGGGAATTTAACCAATATGACTGGCCGTTTATACCTCTGATCCTGTTTAATGACGAAAGACCATAAACTTTTAAGTATTCCAGTATCCTGTTAGAAAGACGAATCGTGCCATCAATGCCCAAAATCTGATCTCTCCCAACTCTGATATCAGTTCCATTTCCAACCTGCCACCTCAGATCACCAAGGATCCAACCAGAAACTTTTAACAGACCATGCCATAAAGGAGAGCAACCAGAACAAGTAGGCATTTGCAGTTTGATCCATTCAGTCAAATGAATATTAATATATTTCACAAAGGAAATCTTTGACCACAGGTTTTGGTGAAAAAGACATCGCCAAAGACTTTTTGCTCTAAGCGCTATGCTGAATGTATTTAAATCCTTTATGCCCCAACCGCCGTATCTCTCTGGCCTGGACAGAGATTCCCACCCAGCCATAACCAGAATGGCCTTATCAAGACCACCTGACCACAAAAAATTAAATATCAATTTTTTGATAACATTCATGATGTAAACTGGAATTTCGAGGAGAGACATCCAATACACCGGAATCCCCAACAGGACCACTTTGATTAGGGTAATCTTTCCACCCACGGAAAGTAGCCGATATGCCCAATGTGAGATCCGAGCTTCAAATTTCTGAACAAGCCACCACCAATCCTTGATCCGATAGTCATTGGGTCTCAAGAAATAACCCAAATATTTGAGCCCTTCGACTAAAGGATGACAGCAATAAGGCAAGATAGTTGAAATTTCCTGTCTGACATCAGGATCAACATTATGATAATAGAAACTAGATTTTGAAAGACTTATCTTCATCCCAGAAACACGGCAGAAACAATTCAATATGTTCCTGAAAACACCCCATTCAGCAGCAGTCGCCAAACCGGCCAGCAACACATCATCAACAAAAATTAAATGGGAAATAATACTGTCCATCCCCAACTCAATATCTTTGATAAAACCATCCCGTTTAGCCAGATTTAACAATCTGCTAAGAGCATCAATAACCAAAAGAAACAAATATGGGGATAAAGGACATCCCTGTCGGACCCCCCTCGAGCATTGAAAAAAAGATGAAGGCGATCCATTTATCAAAATAGCAATGCTAGCAGTAGAAACACACGACATGATCCAATTTAGGGCAAGTGGGGGAACCCCAATTTGGATCAAAATAAGCCTTAAGAATGTCCAATTCACCCTATCGTAAGCCTTTTCCAAGTCAATTTTAAGAAGCATAGCACTCAATTTACGACTCTTTATAGTATGAAGAAGCTCCTGTGATGCCCCAATGGCATCATGAATCTGACGATTATGCAGAAAGCCGAACTGTTCCTCAGTGATAAAAAATATTGAATATAAATAAAAAAAAATATTGAATTTGATTAAATTTTAAACTTGTATTTTCTATTAATGTAGAATTAATATTCCTAATCTATATTAGTTTAGGAAAGGGTCGGTTTACCTTCTTTTAGATTAATGTTTTCATCCAAGCTTAGGGAAGTTTTGGTTGACCATATATCTACATCAATATTTTTGTTTAGGGGATCCTAGGAAAGGGTTAGCTAACCCTTCTTTAGGTGTAGATTTCTTATTGAGGGGGAGCATAGAAAATTGTCAATCAACCCTTCTTCAAAACCATAAATTTTTTGTGAAGGAAAAACCTAAGGATGAGTCGCTAAACCCTTCTTATAGATTATTATTGTCACTACAAAAGAAACTACAAAAGAAACACCATGTAGCATATGTTTTAGTGTTACAAGATTGAGAAAAAATTTCAAAAAATACTTCGTTAAAACCTTCATTTATGAAGCAAACGATTTAGCATATTTTGAAAATAACTAAAATTTCTAAGTGGTTGAAGGTCATGATGGATATTTTTCCTTAGTACATTTAAAATAGAAAGGTTCATTGGTGCACACATACTTAGTGCACACTAATGCAATTTTTTTACATAGAACACATCAATATGTTTAACCTAATATAAAATCACTAGTACATATTGAATAGTTTAAAATTGTTGTGCAACTTATCTACTATTGCACACATATGCTTACATAGGTATAAAAATGCACCATTAGATTCAAATGAATACAATGTATCAATTTGTTTCAGCAATGAATTGTGTTGCACTATAGGAAAGCAAATGTATCTCGTTTTTTTAAATAAGTTTTTTAATAATAATAAAAATTAAATATTATTGGATATAATCATTGCATTAATGCATCATACAATTTTAAATAAATATACCCTTGGGGTATACCAATGTTCGTTGTAATGCAAGTCATATGTGTGTGTATGTGTGGAAACATAATATTTTACGACACTACATACACTAAAAGAATACCATTTTATTATATACTACTACTAAGTGACCCTTTTTGTACAAAATGGAACAACTTAAAGCTCCATAACAATCAAAATGCCAATAAATAATTGTTATAATTATTGACAACACATTGTCATGCCAATTGGGACAATATGTCATCAATAAACAACATGTCCAATTTTAACATACAAACATTCTAAAATATAAAACTTCAAACTTTCAATTATATTGCTCGTTATTCATTATTCATTGTCATTGCTAAAGTTGTTTGCATGTCTCATTTCTCATTACATGCAAGGGATATTGTACTTGGTTTATTTGCAATGTCGTGTTAATTAGCTTGATTTTGTTTTCCCTCTTCATTTTCTAACTTCAAGCATATAAATAAAGCTTAAAGAGTATATTTGCATTTATAATATAGTATACATAATTATATAAATAACAAAGTGTACCATAATAGTGGGTGTTGAATGGATTCACCGGATTCACTTTTGTACTCTTAGTGATAATAACATCTAATATATGTTATTTTCACTATATTCATCATACTTTTATAAAAAAGTTTCCACCTATTATTAACTTCCAATACCACTCTAGATGAACTGAGAACCAATTCATTATCATTTACATCCTTCATAACGTTTTTCTCTTAGGAGGAACTTATCTTCCCTTGTTGTACTTGGTACATGCACAACATCCAACATATGTAAAATTGAATGTTTGAAACCTATTAGCTAGTACTCTTAAGAAGTACATTATTAGTAAAAATTCAAAGAAAAAATCTATGTTCATCACCTTTTGTTCCACCTAATTTCCATTTGAAATATTTCCTTATGCTTGTTGCTATAAGTTTTTTCATGATATTCTATCATCCATATTCTATTAATAAAATATGAGCACAATGAAATATATTTTATCAATCTAACTACTAATATTGTTAAGAAGTACATTATTAGTAAAAATTCAAAGAAAAAATCTATGTTCATCACCTTTTGTTCCACCTAATTTCCATTTGAAATATTTCCTTATGCTTGTTGCTATAAGTTTTTTTTGTGATCTTCTATCATCCATATTATATTAATAAAATATGAGCACAATTAAATATATTCTATCAATGTAACTACTTTATATGCATTGTTAAACCTGGAAACATTAAAACAAAAAACTAAGAGGCCTAAGCAGTGTACCTTAGAGTATATAGCACACATTTTCATATTTATTATACAATGTGCACTACGAAAATAAATTTTTTTAAACTAGAAGGAAAATTCCCTTTAGCGGAGGTTATAACTTATGCTCCTTCAAAAAGAGCCCAAATATCTGTTTCTAGTGGAGGTCACTAGCGGAGGTGAGCGACTGGAGGTTTTAGCGGAAGTTTTAATTTCGGCGCGCTTTTTACTTAATCGCACTGGTGTGTTTGACACACACACGCACTGGTATGTTTCCTAGTATGTCACACTATGACCAAAAAACATAATTGTCAAAACAAAATAATTTCCAAATAAACATAGCGGTGCCTTCAGTAACACCAAACCGCACTAGTGTGCTTAGTAGAAACAACCGCATTGCATACTCTTTTATTAAAAATTTTTAAAAAATATATTATTTTACTAGAAAATAGGTTAACTTTAAGATAAAAAAACTCAACTCAGTGCGTTCATTAACATTAAGAACCCTAGTGCGTCGTATCAAGCCTAACACACCAAAACTTATTTTATTAAACATAATAATCTATTTTGTTAAAAAAATAATCTCAAAAGTTTACGTAAAGTATATAAACGGTGCATCTGTTGTTAAATGACCCAGTGCATTTAGAAGACACTAATGCACCACCCATTTCATTTATTTAAAATAAAATAAAATAATTTTATTAGCGACCAAATTTTTAAAAACTAATCCCGATGCGCTAAAGGACTCTACATGCCCCGGCAAGGGCACGTAAACCAAAAGCACCGAAAGTATTTTGTTAAAAATAAAATATATATATATTGTTATTTTATTAAAAAAATATTGTATTTTAACACAAACTCATTCTGGTTCCCATGACTGTGGAACACACCAGTGCATCCGCCTATCGAGTGCACTAGAATTGGGTTTAATAAAAAAAATAACCATGTTCGAAAACTCATTTTTACCCTCTTCAATGTGTTTGAGCTTCTCTACACCAGTGCTGCACTTCACCCACCTGGATTCCCTAACATCCGTGGTCCACATGGACAGTTTCTTCTCTCCTATTGGCTGCTGCTTTTGGTTTGAAGTTTTCCAAATATTGCACAAAAATTCAAATTTTCCATACATCGCCAATATGCCTCCCCAACAAGCCGTTCAACAGGTAAAATGATTCTTACTTCACAATTTAATTTTTTAGCGGATTATTTTTTAATATTCACCTTGAAATTGTCCTGTTTAAAAAAAAATAAAAAAAAATTGTGTGGTGCATTCGAGTCATTTGGCTTGCACCGTGAAATGGTGTACCCTGTAAAATTTGATAGGGAATACTAAAGGCGATGCGATCTGAACGTATTAAACGCACCGCTTAACACAACAAAAATTTAAAACAATGAAATGCTTACCGGTGCGTTATACATTTACGAGCACTGGTATTCTGGTGCCCTTAAGTGTAATACATGCACCAGTGTTCATACAATTAAAAAATTAATAATCATTTATGCAGTGCGCTTATGTCACGTCTGAGCACCAGGTTTCAGTGCAATAACATGGAGTAAGTGCACTGCTGACATGCTTCATAAAAAATTAAAATTTTAGAAACACCGGCATGTTTAGTACACTAAAGGGAACTAGAATGTCGGTGCTTGTTAATGTCTAACGCACTAGTATTCATACATTTAAAAAAATAATAATCATTTATATGGTGCACTTATGTCACATCAGTGCACCATTTTTTGGTGCAATGACGTGCATTAGGCGCACCATTGACACGTTTTCATAAAAATTAAAATTTCATAAACAATGTTGCTTTTTAAAAACATTGAAATGCTTACCAGTGCATTATAAATTAATGAGCGTGGGATTTCTAGTGCCCTTAACTTTAATAAGTGCACCAGTATTCATATATTAAAAATAATAACAATTTATACCATGCACTAATGTCATGTAAGTGCACCAGGTTTGGTGCAATTACGTGAAATAGGCACACCGTTGACATGTTTTCATAAACCATTAAAATTTCGGAAACACTGGTGCTTTTAGATCCCATAAAACCATAGCTAATGGTGCTCCTATGGCACATCAGAGCACCGGGTTACGGTGCACTGACGTTCCAGAGGCACGCCGTGAATAGATTTCAATTAAATTAGTTAGTTTTTAAAGGAAATGCATTTGAATCACTAGTGTGCTAATATGATTTAGGCGCACCATCAAAACCAGTTTTAAATTTCTTGAAATATAACTAGCGTTGAAGTAGACATATTTTAGCGCACTATTGTTCGGTTTCGTTTGTATATAAGCGTACCGTCTATGGTTCTTTTATGATATTTTGGGTGCAACGGTAGTCTTTTTTTTGGAAAAAATTTAATATTTTATTTTAGTAGATATAATTTTGATATAATTCTTTTATATGTATGCTTATGAGATTGATTTATATTATATGTGAAACAGATACGTGATCTCCATGAGTCTAGGCAGCAGCGTGAGGCATAGGTAGATTTGTATAACTTCCATAGAGAGTGGGAGGCTAGGGAGAGGGAGAGATATTTATACCCTTGTCCCATTATGCCTCAAACCAGACAACACTTGAGAGTTGTTAGCCTCCCCAAGTTCTATGAGGATCGAAATCACTCAAGGGGAACAATATGTTCCTGACCCAGTTGATCACACGTTAGGATCATCATAGGTAGTCCTTTCGAGTTGGTCCCAATGAGTGGCTCCAACCCACCAAGGAGGACATATACTTTATTACCGATCTCTCTAGGAGAGGTGAGGAAATTCCTCATTTCCCCGAGGTTCCAGCTAGAGTTGTAGCAATGAATCAACTAGTATAGTTCATAGATATGTTGATCCCAACATCCTCGAGACTGCTCATTTTCAGGTCATCGGTGGGAAGCTTTCCATTGTTGCTTTTGGTTGAGAGGATGTGAGGTGTCTCTCTTTGTTGGTGACAACCATCGTGCATTACACAAGTGATGGGTATTGCATTAGATTCACTTTATTATATTATGTTGATTGTTTAGTGCAGGAACCTAGATGGATTAGGTGGTCTACTATTTTTTTACAATAGTTTTGTTATGCTCTCAGTTGATTATGTGCATCTATTCACGGGAGGGGGAACTTCCCCTTAGGTTTATATTTTTTTTGTCTATTTTTGAGACATTTCTAGTGACTAGGCCATCTTTTGACCAACACCCTCCTAGGTTCATGCGAAATGTGCATATGCGCATGTGGGGGCAGATGATTCCCAAGAGGGGGAAACCATACTTCCCTACGAGGATTACTGCAAATTTGCTTGACATGTTAGGCGGCAAGGACCATATTCAGTTAGATATGGTTTCATATCCATATGCAAGGTTGGATTGGAGAGGATGTACCAACATCTTCTTCACCCAGGACGAGCCACCTAATGATAGAGGTAAATTTAGCGTTATGTTTAATTTAATCTAGTTTAATTTATTATCTTTATACTTAATGCAAATCAAATCATTGTTTTGAATTGTTATGTTAAATTCACGTTTAATGGAATTGTCTAATTATTATTGTGTACTATATATTTTACATATATTGGCACATTTGATGGTGATGTGGGGACTCCTCTTTCGCAAGATGAGGATGAATACATAGAGATGCATGATTATCTAGAGGTGCCTCGACTAGCTAGACTTGGCCTTCGACAGAGGCCAGAGCAGAGGTTACGACAGGACATTGCAAATAAATTGTCCAAATTATTAGTAGATCGATGGGTTTGACCCGTTCTAGTCAGGGATATTCAGAGGAAGGACCGATACCTTAAGCTATGGAGGATGATTTATCTTGATATGAGGATCTTGATGCAACACATTGTTGGTTCTTGCATTCTTTTAGATGCCATCCCTTATGGAAGTTCATCATCTTATGACAGTAGAGGTCCTTGGCCTCCTAGTCCACCTCCTTCTCCATCAGATGCTTCGACTGGTAGTGCAACATCCACATTCACTACACCTCCTCCTCGTCCTCCACCTCCTCCTCCTCCACCACCATGTCCTACTGCTCCATATCCATCACCTCCTTGCTCATATCCTCTACTCCTACTCGACCTTCCTCCTGATCCTCCTTTATCATCTCAGACATCTCCTCCACCACCTCTCCCTTGTTCGACGGATCCAACATATGATCCATCATATCTATCCGACTTACTAGCCTCTATTGATCCATTAGCTCCCCATGATCCTCATCCACTAGTACCCTCAGCTTTGGAGATTGTGTTGAGATCAAGTGAGATGATATAGATTCCTAGATATGTCTTTCCTACCAATCTACATGATAATTTATTTCCTAGCAGAGGTACTGATCATGCCTCTAGCTCTACTGTTGGAGGTGCTGATACATTTGGTGGGTCGATAGATAGTGATGATGATATGGTTACAAGGGTGGAATAGACATGTGTATTTGACATTTATCATCAGTTTGATGTTATTGTTTATATATATATATATATATATATGTATATATGTATATATGTATATATATATATATGTATATATATATATATACATACATATATATATATATACATATATACATATATGTATATATATATATATATATATATCTCTATATATATATATATATATATATATAAATTATAAAAATATATTTTTTTTATAAATTATAAAATAATATATATATATATATATATATATATATATATATATTTATTTTTTATAAAAATATATTTTATATAATATATATTTATATATAATATATATAGATATATATATATATATATATATATATATATCTCTACATATCAAAGCAGGTCAGGTAATTTTGCAGCAGCATGTGCTCCAATCATTTGATCACTTTCCTGACAAGATTAGTGAGAAAACCCAGTTACAGAGATTTTTAGGATGCTTAAACTATATCAGACCCTTCTATAAAGGTCAGGCTGCAGATATTCATTGTTTGCAGAAAAGATTAAAGAAACAGCCTATCCCTTGGTCTGATGAAATGACTTCAGCCGTCCAGCGAATAAAGGAAAAAGTTAAGCATCTTCCAGCCTTGTCTCTTCCTCAAGGAAATGGAAAATTGATAGTTGAAACAGATGCATCAAATACCACATGGGGTGGTGTTTTGATAGAAGATATTGAAGGAAAGCCTAAAATTACAGAATTGCCCGCAGCGTAGAAGCTAGCCCTCACTTCTTAAAAATATGGATCCCACAATGGATGCTGTTCCGCTAGCAAGTTTAGAGTGTCAGTCAGGTAATGATATTGAAGTAACACTTGCAGATAGAAGAACTGGTTCATTCCAACCTTCTACATCCGATAGTGAGAATTCTTCTTACATCACTATATCAGATAAAAATCCAACTGCAAATTGGGAGTTACCACAGATATTACCAAAAGAAGTTTACAGATTGAATTGGTGGAATTTTCATACTGCAACTCAAATCAAAGTATCTAGTATTGATATATCATTCACAGATGATCAAGAGCCTATTCATATACCTCTCTTAGATAAATCACAGATTGATTGGGCTAAAGAACAACATTTTAAATATGCACATTTTGGTGCTGTTAAATTAGGCTTAGGCCCACTAGTCAGACCCAGATTACCTGTTTCTTCTCTTTGTGTCGTAGTAGATACTCGTCATAATCAGTTTTCGGACGCAGTCATAGGTGGTTTTACTGCACCACTTCATGATGGTCCTGCGTTTGGTACTGTATATCCTCGTTTTTCTGTTAGTTTAGATGACCCTCATATCTACAATATTTTAAAAGCTTATATCTTGCCGAAAGGTTTTGATATGCTTCATGGTTCTAAAATTATCCAACTCAAAGGTGGTGTCTGTGTCCGGTTTGGGAATGATACTTTACCACAGCTTAGATCTAAGATCAGTCAGAGTCCGGCAGACTGCAGCATGGTGGAAACACCAAAGTCAAGATCCAAAAATGCAACTCCCATTACATTCAATTGGACTGGCATTTCTTATCCTCAGTCATGGGAAATGAAGTACTCTGAACTTCGACATCAAGAACGAATAAAAGCTGTATTAACCCCTAAACCTCTTGTCTTTGATGAAGGAACATCTTCATTCAGATCCCCACATCCTGAACCAATCCCGAGATTCAAAGCTCCTCTAATTAGATCTGCTTCAACCTCAAGTTACAATGCTGCCAGAAGGCAAGCTTTATCAGATCAAGTAAGTAAGAGCTCATTTGAATCTGTTGTAGATAACCCTGTACAAAATACTTTAGAACATAAAGGTCAACATTCTGATTGTATTGCTTGTCAAAAAATAAAACAAAAAATTATGCAAAAAGAGAAACGCCAATCTTCACAAGAGTATCCTAGCCTCTATATGTTTTCATCCTTACCCAGAGCACGAGCAGAATCTGAATCTGTAAATGCTCATGGCCAAAGATCCTTTCACCCTGGCCGAAATCTCCCTGAAACTGCATTCAGGCAATATTCTTCTGATGGGTTAAGTAAGAAAGAATTTGTTTCCACAAAAGCTGTTTCCACAGATCAGAACACTTCTGATGAGATAAAGTTAGCTAATTGGACAAATTCTCATCTTCAATGCACTGCTTCAAATCTTGATGATATGGCCCAAGATATCCAGTTATTAAAAGCCAACTGTGTTGAACAAGGTAAAAAGCTTGAGTTGGTTATTGCAAAACTAGCTTTAGTTGATCATATCTTACATGATACAACTGAAATAGAGAAAGCTGTAAAAGTAGCTTCAGACAAGTTGGAAGCTAGACTAGATGTACTGTCTCATTTAAAATCTAGAACTCAGGAGTTAAAAAAGAAACAATATATTGTTCCTGAGCAAGTTTTACAGTTAGCTCGGAAAGGTCATACCAAATCTGTATCTTTTGGTCTAGTAGATGCAGAAGATAACAGACCAGAATGGGATTTTGGTGCTAGTGCAGCAGAAAAAGAAGAAATAATCTCCTGGATCAAAGAGTTCAAAAATTTTAACCCTGTGCTGAACGAAAAATATGTTGGGGATGTTCATATGATGGCTGCTGAATCTTCCAATAGATTAAGAATAGGATCAATACCTCATGTTGAGGAATATGATACTCATATGCCTGATGCTACTGGAGTTTCTGAAGCTCCAAGAATCCATAGCTTTGGCATAAACAATTTGAATAACTTGATTTCTCAGATGCCTGAACAACCAGTTCTAAATATCCAATGTCAATCTAGAGAAGAAATCAAGAATGCTCTTCAGTTGCTTACACATTGGTTGATTTATAAAAAGCAACAAGATCATAATGTTACTGCCCAGATGTTAGGTGCCCAGTTAGTTGCAGGTCTCTCTGGCTTGGCGTATGAATGGTGGCGTTGGTTGCCACAAGAGGCCAGAAATGAAATGCTTGCAGCAAATGATTCAGATGAACAGATAATATCTGCCTTAAGTCGTGAATTTTATGGTCCTGAAGCACATGAAGATTTTGATCATTTAGCTTCTTTATATATGTCTGCACGTTTGTGTGATTTAAATAAAGCAGAAGCTTATTTCTGTTATATGCAGAAATTATTGATTTCTTCAGGAAAATCTGGCAATGAAGCTTATTTAAAGCATTACTTGAGAAGTTTCCCTGGACATGTTCCAGATGCTGTTGAAAAGGCATTAAAAGATAGAAATATCCCTTTAAGATCTTTGTCTTTAGCACAACTCCATCATTATATTCTGGAAACATGGCAAGAACATTGTTTACAGAAAAGAGTAGATAAAGATTTTAAAAGACATCAGCAAATGTTTTCTGCTTCCTTCTGTAAAGAAGTAGCTAAAATGCCTGATTGGGGCTGTGGAGCCCATAACAGGGGACATCTTGGAAATGAAAGTTGCCATTGCAAGAAAAAGAAAAAGAAGTTTTTTACTTCTTCAGGTAGATATCATTTGGATAAGCCTTATAAACATAAATCTAAACATTTTAAGAACAAGCATAAGTATAAAAGATTTGTGAAAAGAAGATCTGAAAAAGGCAAAGGTGATACTTGTTTTATCTGTGGTAGTAAAGGACATTGGGCATCAAAATGTCCAAAAAGAAAAACAAGGCCCAAGCTAGCAGGAGTTTGTTCTACTCTTGATCCCTTTTGGTGGGATTTGTACAAAGTTAGTGATAATTTTATTCCTTCAGGTGAGGTTATCTATCTCCCCTCCTCTGATGACTCTGAGGAATCCTCCTCAGACGATGATCTTCAACTTGCTAAATGTGCTCCCGATACTTCTGACTCTGATTCGGAACCACATTTAGGGGGGTGTGAGACTGCCTCTGTATATACTGATCTTCCTGATTTTGATTTCAATTTATATATGTTTTCCAGAGCTATCTCTCCTGTACAGATTGAAAAGAGATTAGCAGCAATTGATTTAGAATTATCTTCTATTCCTATTTATAGACATCAGGAAAGAACTGAACTAAGGAATGAAAAGAAATCCTTACAAGTACAGTTACAATCAATTGAAAAAGATAAAGGAAAATCTGTTGATTTAAGCTTTAATCCTGCAGAGTTGTATAGAGAATATCCCAGTGGTCATAAAGACAGACAACAGCACAGAACAGACAGAGAAAGATTATTGAGAAATAAGCTGAAAGCTAAGCAGGAGGAAATAAGAAGATTGGTAAAAGAAGCTGATGAAATAAAGAATTCTTTAGCAATTGTTTTGCTAGAAAAGGATCAGTCTTCAGAAGATGAATTGTCTAATGAAATTGAAAGGGTTTGTGGAACCAAGGATGATGACGTCCCAGAAGAAGAATATCCTGAAAAAAAAACCCCTGACCATTCACCTTCACCAAGATCCCAGAGTATAAGTCTTTTAGGAGCTGTATCAGGTCCTAAATTATTTACTACTCTTACCTTTTGCCCTTCTGAATTTAAATCCTACCCAATACAGTGTTTAATCGATTCCGGATGCCAGTTTAACTTGGCTAGAGGAAATGCTATTCCTGAATTTTATTGGGAGAAAACAAAAGAGTATGGATCTGCAATCCAAGGATCTCCAGTTTATCTGTCTGGTAAAGTAAAGGATTTTCCAGTGTCTATAGGTTCAAAGTTTTGTTCTTTATCTCTTTTTAGGTTTGAAGAAACTAAAGAAGATTGTGTGTTAGGTTCTGAATTTTTAGTTTCAGTAAGTCCTTTTTCAATGGACACAAAGAAAATGACATTCACTTGTACAGTCAATGATCACCCTGTAACTATTCCACTTAGTTATTCTTTTTCCCCCAGAAGTCAGGCAATTCCCCCAAAACCAAAAGCCATGTCAATAGCCTCTCTTAACAAAATGGAAAGATGTATATCTTTTGCCCAACTCAATGCTGAGAAATATCTAGAGAGTATAACTGAAAGGCTAAAGAAGAATTGCTGTTCTGAAAGCCCAAATGCTTTCTGGACAAGGGAAAAATATTTTGTCTCTCTTCCTTTTGATCCGCTACAGCAGATAAAACCAATGAAAGCATCTGCAAGACTTATGAGCCCCAGTGAGAGAGAATTCTGTTCAAAAGAAATTAAAGAGCTCTTAGAGAAAGGACTGATTGAACCATCCAAAAGTCCTTGGGCATGTCGAGCTTTTGTTGTAAATAAGCATAGTGAACAGAAAAGAGGTAAACCCAGATTGGTTGTTAACTTTAAACCTCTTAATGCAGTTCTCCAGAAAATCAGGTATACATTGCCTGATAAAGCTAGTCTTTTACAGAAAATTAATGGCTGCACTGTCTTTAGCAAATTTGATTTAAAATCTGGTTTTTATCAAATTGGGATTGAGAAGAAAGACAGGTTCAAAACTGCATTTGTAGTTCCTCATGGACAGTATCAATGGAAAGTGCTACCATTCGGTATTAATAATGCTCCTTCTGAATTCCAGAAAAGAATGGAAGACATCTTCAGGGATATACCATGGTTAGCTGTTTTTATTGATGATATTCTTATTTGTTCTAAAAATCTCCAGGAACACCTTAAACATTTGCAGCAGTTTTATGATTTGGTTTTCCAGCATGGTTTAGTCTTATCTGAAAGTAAAATGGAGATAGGTAAGACAGAAATAGAATTTCTGGGTCTACATATCAAAGCAGGTCAGGTAATTTTGCAAGCAGCATGTGCTCCAATCATTTGATCACTTTCCTGACAAGATTAGTGAGAAAACCCAGTTACAGAGATTTTTAGGATGCTTAAACTATATCAGACCCTTCTATAAAGGTCAGGCTGCAGATATTCATTGTTTGCAGAAAAGATTAAAGAAACAGCCTATCCCTTGGTCTGATGAAATGACTTCAGCCGTCCAGCGAATAAAGGAAAAAGTTAAGCATCTTCCAGCCTTGTCTCTTCCTCAAGGAAATGGAAAATTGATAGTTGAAACAGATGCATCAAATACCACATGGGGTGGTGTTTTGATAGAAGATATTGAAGGAAAGCCTAAAATCTGCGGTTATGCATCTGGTTCTTTTAAAGGAGCTGAATTAAATTATCCTAGTAGCCACAAAGAGATTTTGGCGGTTAAGAAAAACTGTCAGCCATTTTATCCTGTATTTAAAGCCTGTTCGATTTACTATTAGAACAGATTTAAAGATTATGCCTGGCATCTTTAAAAATGAAAATCTGATGGCAGAAAATAGTAGCAGAATATTAAAATGGTTTATCTGGCTTAGTAATTTTGATTATGACATTGTATACAAGCCAGGTTACTTGAATTGTCTTGCTGACATGTTGACTCGTGAGAATGTACAGGTTTCCTCCCCAAGTCTTAACATGTTTTCCGCTAATGAAGCTAGTGGTTCTGGTTCTGGTCCAGGACACAATAAAAGATATTTAAGTGATAATGTGGTGAATTACAAAAGTGGTAAAGCTCCATTTCAGGAAGAAGAAGAAGCTCTCAGAGCTCCTCCAGAGTCCTTGTTCTTGGCTCCTTGGGATAAGGATATCTCTCAGGAAGAACGTCAGCAACTGCTAGACTATGCTGACATCAAAGAAGCAGAAAAGTTTTTAAGCCTCACTCTGATAAAGCAAATTCAAGAAAATCCTTGCAAGTTAAAGATTCTTGAAAGATGGGAAAAGGGTGCTTTCAGAGGATTACAGAATGCAAGAGAAAAATTAGCTCGATGTGAAGAAGTCTGGATTGACCAGAACATGGAAGCAGAGGGAGAAATTTGGTATGTTGATCTCGGTGCAGGAGATTTAACATGGACCTCTTACAATCTGATTCTCCAATTTTGCAGAGAGCAGACAGCAATAATCATTTGTGCTGATCCTGCTAATTTAAAACATAAAAAATGGTCCGGATGGACACAGATCTTTTTAGAAAAGTTCTGCCCAAGAAATGAATGGGTAGACCGAAAAGCTAATTTCATTCTCCACCTTGAGGCTGATATGCAAGCCGCTGACCAAGTTCATCAGTGGTTTAAGTTTAAATTGAGACATCATGGAGGTAGATACACTCCATTGGAACACTGTGTAACAGTCACCCAGAAGTTTATCAAAAGGGACAAAGATGGCAAGAGACTGGATACAAAAGTCCATAGAAGAACCCTACCGTTAAATTATAGGGTTGAGTCACAGTTTGCATCTGAATTTGTGTATGGACCAAATGAGTATCTCCGTGGTTCTGATGTAGAGCAATGTTTCGGAGAACTATTATATCCAGATATGAATGAAGAATTCCCTAATAATCAGTATGACTACTGGCAGTATACTGAATCCCAGCCAAACTACATAGAAGAAGAATTGGCAAGGCGCGAACTTGAAGAAGAACTGAATGCTCAAGGTTGCCTTGATTGTGTATGTGGCGGGGTACCTGGACCTGGTGACACGACAGTGTGTGTTTGCGGATCAGGATATGATACTCCATGACTCTTCCGTATCTTAAGGGAATAAAGATTCCTTGGTCCGTGATCTTTCTTTTGTACATATTTAGTGGAAGCCGTTGGTGGGCCAACCCACTTTGTTTTGTCGGCCATGATAGCCGAAAGCTTTCTTTGGATTC
This sequence comes from Larix kaempferi, assembly GCA_027924585.1. Lineage (NCBI taxonomy): Eukaryota > Viridiplantae > Streptophyta > Pinopsida > Pinales > Pinaceae > Larix > Larix kaempferi. Next base: position 1,737,804 of record BSBM01000871.1, on the reverse strand, counting down.
CCTCGGCCTTCTTTTTTGTACCGAGATGCTTTGTAATTTTCATGATGTAATAATGGCCCCAGTTTTGTCGGCCAATAGCTTTTACTTTTGTCCAAGTCATGAGTTTGTCGGATAAGATGCTCCGGGTCCCCACATGGCACTGCCTCCAAGGGACGAGATAACATGATGGTAGTCCCCATTATGCCCCGGAATCTTACTTTTAACCGATTGGTGTAAGTTCTGGAATACCGGTTCACCGGTTCAAGAGCTATAAATAAGGAGTCTTGGGTTCATTTGAGATATAGCGAGTCGCATGAGCAAGTAGTCCGCTCTGCAAGTCTAGGAGTCGTCTGAGCAAGTAGTCCGCTCGACAGGTCTGTAGGTGTGTGAGAGCCGAGGTAATATGCTCTGCAGGTTGCCTGTAATGGTATAACACTGCATCAGAAAGCCAAGGACTCGATTCTGTATAAAAGAGTCTGTAAGGGTCTGCTAGTTGGCATATTATGGGAATCCCAGGAGCCTGAGAGTAACTACATGCCTTCGGGAAGTAGCCAAATCTAAAAGGGCCCATAACATTGTGTCAAGGCAGTGAGTTGTGGTGACGAGCTTCGCTGTCCGAAGCCGATCCACCTGTGTGTCTGTAATCTGTAATCTGAAGATATAATGTTCATTATCATATTGATCGTGTGCCTCATTGCAATTGCGTTCGTGTTGATGGGAATAATTGGCAACTTATGCTTGAAAGATCAATGTGCTGGCTTTAATGTGAATGTATGAATGCGATCCTGCGTACGTAATGGTATCAGAGCCATTAAAGTTACTGTTTGGTGAACTCTCTATTATCTGGTATTTCTAGCAAAACAATTGCTAAAGAATTCTTTATTTCATCAGCTTCTTTTACCAATCTTCTTATTTCCTCCTGCTTAGCTTTCAGCTTATTTCTCAATAATCTTTCTCTGTCTGTTCTGTGCTGTTGTCTGTCTTTATGACCACTGGGATATTCTCTATACAACTCTGCAGGATTAAAGCTTAAATCAACAGATTTTCCTTTATCTTTTTCAATTGATTGTAACTGTACTTGTAAGGATTTCTTTTCATTCCTTAGTTCAGTTCTTTCCTGATGTCTATAAATAGGAATAGAAGATAATTCTAAATCAATTGCTGCTAATCTCTTTTCAATCTGTACAGGAGAGATAGCTCTGGAAAACATATATAAATTGAAATCAAAATCAGGAAGATCAGTATATACAGAGGCAGTCTCACACCCCCCTAAATGTGGTTCCGAATCAGAGTCAGAAGTATCGGGAGCACATTTAGCAAGTTGAAGATCATCGTCTGAGGAGGATTCCTCAGAGTCATCAGAGGAGGGGAGATAGATAACCTCACCTGAAGGAATAAAATTATCACTAACTTTGTACAAATCCCACCAAAAGGGATCAAGAGTAGAACAAACTCCTGCTAGCTTGGGCCTTGTTTTTCTTTTTGGACATTTTGATGCCCAATGTCCTTTACTACCACAGATAAAACAAGTATCACCTTTGCCTTTTTCAGATCTTCTTTTCACAAATCTTTTATACTTATGCTTGTTCTTAAAATGTTTAGATTTGTGTTTATAAGGCTTATCCAAATGATATCTACCTGAAGAAGTAAAAAACTTCTTTTTCTTTTTCTTGCAATGGCAACTTTCATTTCCAAGATGTCCCCTGTTATGGGCTCCACAGCCCCAATCAGGCATTTTAGCTACTTCTTTACAGAAGGAAGCAGAAAACATCTGCTGATGTCTTTTAAAATCTTTATCTACTCTTTTCTGTAAACAATGTTCTTGCCATGTTTCCAGAATATAATGATGGAGTTGTGCTAAAGACAAAGATCTTAAAGGGATATTTCTATCTTTTAATGCCTTTTCAACAGCATCTGGAACATGTCCAGGGAAACTTCTCAAGTAATGCTTTAAATAAGCTTCATTGCCAGATTTTCCTGAAGAAATCAATAATTTCTGCATATAACAGAAATAAGCTTCTGCTTTATTTAAATCACACAAACGTGCAGACATATATAAAGAAGCTAAATGATCAAAATCTTCATGTGCTTCAGGACCATAAAATTCACGACTTAAGGCAGATATTATCTGTTCATCTGAATCATTTGCTGCAAGCATTTCATTTCTGGCCTCTTGTGGCAACCAACGCCACCATTCATACGCCAAGCCAGAGAGACCTGCAACTAACTGGGCACCTAACATCTGGGCAGTAACATTATGATCTTGTTGCTTTTTATAAATCAACCAATGTGTAAGCAACTGAAGAGCATTCTTGATTTCTTCTCTAGATTGACATTGGATATTTAGAACTGGTTGTTCAGGCATCTGAGAAATCAAGTTATTCAAATTGTTTATGCCAAAGCTATGGATTCTTGGAGCTTCAGAAACTCCAGTAGCATCAGGCATATGAGTATCATATTCCTCAACATGAGGTATTGATCCTATTCTTAATCTATTGGAAGATTCAGCAGCCATCATATGAACATCCCCAACATATTTTTCGTTCAGCACAGGGTTAAAATTTTTGAACTCTTTGATCCAGGAGATTATTTCTTCTTTTTCTGCTGCACTAGCACCAAAATCCCATTCTGGTCTGTTATCTTCTGCATCTACTAGACCAAAAGATACAGATTTGGTATGACCTTTCCGAGCTAACTGTAAAACTTGCTCAGGAACAATATATTGTTTCTTTTTTAACTCCTGAGTTCTAGATTTTAAATGAGACAGTACATCTAGTCTAGCTTCCAACTTGTCTGAAGCTACTTTTACAGCTTTCTCTATTTCAGTTGTATCATGTAAGATATGATCAACTAAAGCTAGTTTTGCAATAACCAACTCAAGCTTTTTACCTTGTTCAACACAGTTGGCTTTTAATAACTGGATATCTTGGGCCATATCATCAATATTTGAAGCAGTGCATTGAAGCTGAGAATTTGTCCAATTAGCTAACTTTATCTCATCAGAAGTGTTCTGATCTGTGGAAACAGCTTTTGTGGAAACAAATTCTTTCTTACTTAACCCATCAGAAGAATATTGCCTGAATGCAGTTTCAGGGAGATTTCGGCCAGGGTGAAAGGATCTTTGGCCATGAGCATTTACAGATTCAGATTCTGCTCGTGCTCTGGGTAAGGATGAAAACATATAGAGGCTAGGATACTCTTGTGAAGATTGGCGTTTCTCTTTTTGCATAATTTTTTGTTTTATTTTTTGACAAGCAATACAATCAGAGAAACATGTATATATATATATATACATATATATATGTATATATATATATATACATATATATATATATATACATATATACATATATACATATATATATATATAAACAATAACATCAAACTGATGATAAATGTCAAATACACATGTCTATTCCACCCTTGTAACCATATCATCATCACTATCTATCGACCCACCAAATGTATCAGCACCTCCAACAGTAGAGCTAGAGGCATGATCAGTACCTCTGCTAGGAAATAAATTATCATGTATATGTATATATGTATATATGTATATATATATATATGTATATATGTATATATATATATACATATATATATATATACATATATACATATATATATATATATATATATACATACATCTACGTCATTTTCCATTTTGAAGATGTTGATGATTATGTTGATCTTTATTTATATGTTGATGGTCATGATGTGTATGTTAGGTCAAGTTCGATGATTTTCATTAGATGTTTCTGGCCGTTATGTTATAAAATGGAACTTGTGTTTTGTTACATGTAATTGTTACATCATATGTGTGTTAGATGATGTTTAAATCTGTAAGATGTTTATGTTAGATGAATATGCAGTAACGTAATATTTATGATGGTATGTTAATGCTTATTTCTATTAGTTTTATGTTAATGATGGTATGATGGTGTTTATTTTTATGTTTGTTAGATGGTGACAATGATATTAATGCTGATATGTTTATGTTTGCATAGTATAATTGAATATAAAATATCATTGAATTAAATATTTTTATAAATTTTGTATTGATAATGGATGAAGTTGTGACAACTAGCTATATGATTTATGATTGTTGTATAATTTGTCAAAGTATCTGTGACAAGAATTTATTCTACAGATAGAATAAACTCTTCTTGGACATAAAAAAAGTTCCCTAGCAACAAAAACCAATACAAAAAACTAACAAATGGATTCTGACATTCTCTATAGATCTATGCCTACATTATAAATGGAAAGAAACCAACAGAAAAGGTATATGACTTACCTTCTCTTAAAGTTAGTCTTGCTACTCTAGCCTCTAATCTTGATGTCCAAACTCTAAAGGTCAAAGATAACCTGCCAAGGTTAACAACAATTACTCTCCAAGAGATATTAAATCTAAACCAGACTATCTAACTCAACATTTCACAAAGTTAGCATGGATGCATGAGCACATTCATGGGAGAAACATGCCAAGTTTATATTAATGTAGAGCATGAAGAAACTAGTACAATGGTATACCTTGAGTGTATATCAGCAACAACTTCCTCTAGGCTCTGCTTCAATATCCTTCATGAGAGATAAGACCATAAGTTCCACCCTTCAAGTCTTCCTCCCCTTGGACCAAGGTAAGACCTTGTATTTATAGGATTGGGAGAGGTAAATCAATTAGAGAAGGATTTGGATCTCATGAGGAGAATGTGGATCAAGATTCCATCGATGGAATGGAAACAATATTCAAATGATAATTCAATCCCACAAAAATCTCTCGAAGGATAAGATAAAAAATACAAGGAAACAAATCCCAGTAATCATTTTTGCGCCTCTAGAAGAGTGCAAAATGTGACAAAGAGGGGTTTCTGTGCTTTTCTAGGCATGCAAAGCACACAAATTGGAAGATTTTTGCATTATGTTGTGTTTCAAGGGCGCGATAATTTCTCCTTGCATAACTGACAGGGCACATAAAAGTGTCTCCAAGGATTAAGAGAATGGGATATGCGTTGGATTTCAAATTTTGGGTAACATGAAGGATTCTCAAGGTAGTATGGAGGTTGAGAAACTCAACACATAGTGTTCTAACCCACTTAGGGAACAAGACTTGCATGATGATGGGACATAAAAGCAGCAAGTGACAAAATGAGGTATAACAGGTGCCCCCTAAAGTGCAACGTCAGAAATGAAATCGATGGCCGAAACACTTTACGAACTTGTGAATGAAGGATAACTAAAAGAGAACTGTAGAAGAATTTGCAAACCATCCACTACCAATATTCCAACCTAGAGGAAGGCATCCCCATGCTTGGAATGAACTGAAAAAGTATATGGCCACTGAAGTACACTGTGGATCCATACCTAACAATGACTAAAGATCAATCATGGATACTATAACACAAATGTAGATCCATGATAAGATAATAGCACAACCACTACCATTACAAGAGTGGATCTATGTGACAGTACATTAGTAAGGTCACCAACATGATGTCTATGTGGGAACCTACTAAAAATATCTCCATATCAACCTGGGTATATTAAATCATCTTCAGGATAACCCATGGTCTTCTACTTGATCCCAAAAAAATACGAATCTAACCATGTGAATACAAAGAACTGAATTCAAACATGGTACAAACCACTTGATTAGCAGTCAGTGATGTGAATCGTTAACAAGTGCGAGGGAAATCATAAATGATGACGATGATACCCAAAGTATCATTAGTACATTCCGATGAATGTGAATGGTTGAACTGACATCGAACATTCGAACCATTTGATCAGAGGTCAATGATGAAAAACCTACTGTCAAATATATGGAAACCTATCATTCAGGAATGCAGGTACCAAGGTACTGAGATAGTTCCTAAGTCTGATTCCCGTATGATGTGTTGAAGTGTATAGGAATAGACTCATCAAGGGAGAGCCATGATGAATCCCACATGATTGACATGAAACTGTCAAAAAAGAGATGTAAGATGGTGGATCCAACTGGGCACAAACTGACACAAGAATGTGAAAGCTGACAATATTGCAGAGGCTAACTCGGGTAAATACTTCCCTTGAACATGGGATGGCATGAAAATAACTGACTTGGAAGCATTGACTTGATGAGGAAGATACCAAAACATAAAGCGACAATGACTGAGGCATTCTTCAAATGGATTGAAGGAGCGGGATGACTCATAGACTCGGCATGACTCAAAGGAAAAGTAGATTTGCCAACTGTATGATGAGACACAAACAAGTGGCATGTTCAAAGGTGGCACAAGCTGCCACAATGCTCTTCAGAGATAGACTTGGCTTATTTCTCCCCAATCCCCATCATGATGGATGAGTACCCCTTTGTTTTTTAGCAATCTTGAGGAGGATAATAGATGCTCGGTATAGCTCATCTTCTGATGAGTCCAATATCACACGTTTTACGAACCTAAGAAAGAAGGGGTTCGGTCCCATATGGGTCCTTCGATGTTTAATTTTACGAGCCCAAAGAAGGTAAAATCGATGGCGTTTCATATTTAAAGGGTCTGAAACAATCAAAAGAAGACTCTTAAGTGTCTTTTTTGTAAAATTAGTCCCCTAATCCCCAAAAGCATAAAGTAATCCAAAGGAGAACTCTTCTAGTCAATGGTTGACCATAGTATACCTTTTTCGTAATTAATACTACCCATCCCGAAAAAGGGGTAAACCAAAACTGAATAGTTTCTCTTTCAGATCCTTTTACGAGCATGAAAGGAAACAAGCTCTCTCGACTATCTTTTCACATTTAGGGAGTTTGAAAAGAGCATAAAGAAGACTCAAATGAGTTTGTTTTTCGTATAACAATCGTTAGGAGGTCGAAAAAGTGATAAAACAAACTTTGTAAGGATTACCATTTGATGGTTATAACATGCTTTAAATGATCAAATTATGCACTCATACCCAAAATCATGATGATCATGCACAAAGTATTAGAACTCATCACAAAAGGTGTTAGATCTCTTAAGAAAAACCTAGTAAAAATGAATGAAAAACTCGACAAGGGGGTTCCAAATGTGAACACAAATAAAATAATTATTTCCAAGAGAGTTAAAAATAAAAATAGATATAAATAAATTACATTTCACCTCTCATTTACCTCTTGGAGTGATTTTTTTCCCTATTTGGAAGTAGATCTTCAACTGGTGATTTCGAGAGATCCATATCACGATTTCACAAGTCGTTTGATCTAGGTAATAGATAGGGACATCCTCTTTCTTTTCACAGTCATTTTTTGGAATTTAATGGATTTTTCTATGGGTTTTTGGGCTTGAGGGGTACCCATTTTTCACCCTTTGATATCATCGCACCATCCCTATGTCTAGAGGTATGAAAATTTCTTGATTTTTTCTCTTCATTGAATTGCAAGGGCACGAATATATGAGATTTTCGCTCTGTTCTCCACTGCCAGGAGGAGAAAAGACGCAATCATGGGAATTTTAGATCTTTGTTCAGTAGGTTGGAGGTAAGGTTTGGCTTCCAAACTTTGACTGAATATTTTTCTTTCCCATTGCAGGTGTTTGCAACCTTCGGTAAGAAAAATGATCCATTGGAAAGAAAGAGAGCTTGAGGATGATGACCTAGTTTCCCTCCATGACCCAAACACATTGAATGCACTGCGGAACTATGGGTTATTGAAAATTTTCAAGACCCATGGCATGAGAAAACAGGAAAAGCTTCTAAATGATCTCATAGATATGCGGGATGTGGATAACCAAGTGTTCAATGTTGGCCCACATGTCTTAGAAATTGAAGTAGAAGACATATATTTCCCGACGGGTCTCTCTAAATGAGGTGCACCAGTTGTATTGAGTGGTAACCATGGTGGTGATGAGAGCATTGATGATCTCATTGCACGGTTTTGTTTAGTGGGAACAAAAAGGATAAGTCGAAAATTCTGATAAAGAATGTGGTCGATATACCACTACGCATAATTTTGTTCACAATTGCCAGGTTTGTGGGAAGCATAGGGGCACACCATGCTATCAGAGTACAAATGATGTGTGCCCTAGAGTGTGTTGAGCACACAATATTCAATTAGTGTGAAGGAATATTGGAGAATATGAAATATCAACTCACGAATTGCAGGAGTGGAAGACAATTTGTTTTTGGGTATGAAACAATCTTGGTTACATTATTCCTAGAGCGGGTACCACTACTCCACCCATAGTTTGATGTACCGGTCTATCCTCCATTTGAGCCACAGGTGGATTTATGGAATAGCTATGTAGGATGGTTAGGGGTCCACAGTGGCTCAAGTATGATGCAGACTTCTTTTCGTGGTGGAGGCATCAGATAACAATGATTAAATACTATCCTTATGCTAGGATGGACTTTCGTGGAGACCATGACCTAGTGCTCCCAGAAGGGGAACACTGGGATGCTTCAGGTATGTTCCCATAGAAAGAAAGTATTTTTTGAATTTTTATTTAATATTTCATTTTTTTGGGTGTACAATGGGAATCTGACATATGTACATGTTATGCTACAGATGTTGCGCTCGTACAACCAACATGATCTTCTCCCTTTCACCGCTGAGAGAAAATATTCGCAGTGGATGATGAATATGAAGGATAACTCTGGGATGTGGATAGGAACCTTGAGGGACTGATAATGGGAATTCTGACGATGAGGGTGCATGATGTAACATATCGCCTTCAGAGGCACACTGTTGGGGTGCTTGAGAGGATCAACTGACTGCTACATCGAGTGGCTCGAGTAGTTGTGTGCTACCATGAGCACAATGCTCCTCCTGACTAGGGATAGAGTCTAGATTGTTTTTAGGAATCATTTTTTTTTTTTAATCTATATTGTGTACGGGAAATAAATCCCAAATTTTGTCCCTATTTTACTTTTTGGAACTTATGATGTGAATTAAACGCTGATGCAAATTTTTGATATGATATATACAATTCTTGTTTCGGATATTTAATTCCCTAAAATGTGTTTATGTACATTTTATATTTTGTGCTCTTGATTGTACACTTCATCATGAAATGCTTTATATATGAGTTAGATGCCAATCTGATACAAAATTAGCTAAAGAATCCGCAATTGCATTAAATTGGCGTAGAATGTGTTGATATTGAATAGAAACAAATGATATTTTTAGTAGGCGTATCCTTCGATATAATTGAAGTAAAATAGGATTGCGAATTCTGTAGATTTGATTCAGTTGAGATACCACGAGTTGAGAATCTAGGTAGACTATGATATGGAAGATGCCAAATGAGGATGCTTCTATCAAGAGTCTGATTATGGCATGGTATTCTACAATGTTATTTTTTGCGGGACCTAAGCAAATTCCACCTAAGGTAACCAAATTGTCGGTAGGGGAATAAATAACGCATGCCACAAAAGCGAGATTCAGGGTATGTAGACTAGCACCACCTGCAAATCCATAATACAATGACATGTGTGCATCAAAGAAAAAATCAGGATAAATAGTAATGGGTGAAACAAGATCCTAACATGCAAAATAAATCAAACTCACACCATAATAAATGCACACTATATACAAAGTTTACACATAGGATTCCCCTATGCATAATACCTTTTAAGGTAGAACCTGTTGCGGGGCTCTCCCAAAGGCATACCATCAAAATCAACTAGCTCGTAAGCCCCTTTTTCTAAAACTCATTTAATAATATAGGGACCATACCACATGGATTCAAGATTGCATTTCCAAGCTAGTTTATCATGCATTTGGTCATATGTTAACACTAGGTCACCTTCATTAAAAGACCGAGGTTGAAAAAATTTATCATATTGAGCTTTAATACACTTTTTGTGAGATTCATTGGCGATCACAGCTTCACGACGATTCTCAGCAAGCTTGGTCAAATGCAAAAATCATTCTTCCTCTACGGAAGTGTTGGGCAGGAGTTCAATGGCTTTTGAAGGATAGGATATCACATTCAAACAGTAGGATAGCTTCCATACCATAGACCAACTAAAAATATGTGAATCCAGTAGCATTTTTTACTGAGTTCCTGTAAGCCCAAAGAGCCGAAAAGAGTGCCAAGTTCCAATTTGATTTGTGGGTCCCCACCATGCGTTGGATAATTTTTTTCAAGACTTTATTAATAGCCTCTACTTGTCCATCTGCTTGGGGGTAATAGGGGGTTATTTTTCATGACAAAAAAATAGTTTAGCGCTTACCTCAGCCATCATGTGATTCATAAAATGAGATCCATGATCGGTAACAATGGCTTGCGGGACTCCAAACCTTGAAATAATGTGATTGAACATGAAAAGTGTTGTCATTTTACCATCTTCGACCTATGTAAGCATAGCCTCAGCCTATTTAGTAAAATAGTCAATGACGACGATTAGATAACTATGCTCCCGATTGAGGTAGGATTAAAGTGCATAAATTCAATGCCCCATTTTGCAAAAGGGCCCATGGAAATCATAGGATGTAGTGGAGCTAGATGGGAGTGCTTATTTGACTGAAAGAATTGACATGGACGACATTTCTTGACCGCTTCAATGCAATCTTTAAAGATGGATGACCATAAATATCCAGTGCACATAATATTATAGGATGTAGTCATCCTAGAGAGATGAACTCCACAAGCTCTAGAGTGCTTGCCATTAAGAACACATTTGGATTCTGCAAGAGTTAGGCATCGACGTAATATAAAATCAATACCATGGCGATATAAAGTATCACCAACAATGAGGTAATATTTAGCATGGTGTCAAATGCGACGTCGATCATCACATGAGAGTTCAGGATGGAAGCATTGGGTTTGGTTATACAAAACGAGGTCTTCATAGCAAGGATATGACATGCCAATGAGGAACAATGACTCATTCAGAAGAGATTTAACAAGCTCAACTTCTTCATTAGCATGGGGAAGTGCACATATAAGCTTGGGAAAAACCAGGTATTTCTTCGATTTAGCCTTTTCAAAATCTAAATCAACTCTTGGAGGACAAAATCCAATGAGAGTATTTTCCCCCTAGCACCTGGAATGTTAGTATATAATACATGGGGTTGGATTTTGCAATAACAGTTGTTTTGTGGAGAAATATGTAGTGACAAAACCTATGGACAGTGATGACAAATTCCAAAGCTAAATTATCAACATGGGAGTAGCGGATTTCAGATTTAGTGAGACTCTTACTTAAATAATAAATCACATGTTGCTGGTCGTTGTCATCTTCTCGCAATAAACCTATTCCAATGGTGGAAGTGGACATGGCAAGATACAAAACATAGTCCCATGTGTAATTGGGGGGTTGTAGCATGGGTGCAATTGTCAAGGATTTTTTAAGATTATCGAAGGAATGTTGAGCTTGGTCATCCCAGAAAAAAGGGACATTCTTCTTCAGCCGTCTCATGTAGCCTTGAGTAATATCCATGAAATTATAAACAAAGTGGTGCAAAAAGTTTTCCTTCCATTGCAAACTTTGAAGTTTTGGAATATATGTAGGGGAAGGTAAGGCTAAAATAGCCTCCACCTTCATTGGATCAATCCTGATCCCATATTTGGACACTATGAATCCTAGGATTTTGTCGGCTTCAACGAAGAACGCACACTTATCAAGATTCAAGGAAATATTGTAATAACGAAACCGAAAGAAAATAGATCTGAGGTGCTCAAGATGGTCTTCCCGGCAAGTAGAATGAGGAGGTAAGTCATTAAGATAGGGATATACAATATGCTTGATATCATGGAAAGCATATGACATGGCTTGCTGGAAAGTGGCCCCAACATTTTTAAGGCCAAAAGGTAACTTTCAATATTCAAAAGTTCCCCAAGGGAAGAAGAAAGTTGTTTTATGCTGGTCAGACAGGAGTATCTCTATCTGATTATAGTCAGAAAATCAATCCATAAAAGAAAAAATGACACTCCTAGCATAGTTATTGATAATTTGGTCAATAAAAGGAGTAGGGTAATTTTCCTTAGGACAATCCTTGTTCAAGTCCCTATAATCGACAAAAACTCTAATAGTTCCATGTTTCCTAGCGATAGGGACAATATTAGACACCCAATCTGTTAATGGAACATGATAAATGAAACCAACTCTAAGAATATTTTCAACTTCCAGCTTTACTTTTGTAGTTTTCTTGGGGTGTACAGGTCGTAGCTTATTCCAGATAGGTTTTACATCAAGATAAGTTTTTATTTCGTGGACCACAATAGAGGGATCAATTCCCAACATTTATTCATAGCTCCATGCAAATACGTCACGAAATTCTTGAAACAAGGCCTTGTATAATTTAACCTCTTTTGAGGAACAAGTATGGCCAAGCTGGATATTTTCCATGACACGAGGTTTCACCAATATATCAATGGACACGGTGGGTGTGATGTTTCATAAGTTCCCTTTAGATACTACACCTTGAGTCAAAATGGGAGACTATGGATTGTCGATTACATCAGGTGGAACCATGGATTTAATGTTATTTTCTACTTTTTCCTGGTCGGGGAGGAAAGATGAGTGATCATGGTTATGTTTCCATGGAAATTAGTGTAAGCTCATGAATTCCATTATAGATTCGTCTGATGTAAAGGTGTTCAAAAGATAGTCCATGGAAGGTGTGCATGAGACCAACCAAGATGGGAGAGAGTAGTGGTCTGATGCCACGAGGTGGTGGCCATCAGTATTGGAATAGTATGAAGCAGACTGGATTACATCATACGTTGCCTCATTCAAGTTAAAATGCATGCGGTCACCAATGGATTCACATTCACATGGACTCGATACTACCCAAGAGTCATGGGACTCATGAGATTGTTGTACACTAGAAGAAATCATATTGATGGTAGAAATTGGGGGTGAAAGCTCCGGAAAAAATCCAATAATGGAAGAGTCATTTAGGATTCCAACACCAACGTCTTCATAATGATGTTCAGATTGTGCCAACAATGGGACATTGTTAGTGTTGTTGAAGTGAATATATGGTGTGCAAAACTCAAGTTGGTCAATAGTGACGATCTTCACCTGATAAGGAAACTGTACCAGGTGAAAGACCGAGAATGCCACTATAGTAGTGGTATAAAACCAATTTGGACCAAGTAGGATATTGTAATCCAACGGAGCATCGACTATTTCCACATGGATGGAGATAGTTTCACCCCCAATTCTATAGCTAATCATGGCATGAGTCCATATGGTTAAAATCCATGGTCGTCAAAGGCCTTTAAAGTGGTGGGAAAATGGGTTACTTCAGGAGAGCCAATATCCCTCCAACAGGAAAAGGACAAAATAGAAGTGGAGGCACCTTCGTATATAACGGTGCGATGGATATTTTTCCCATAGATCTTAGTATGGATCTGAAAATCCAGTTGGTGGGAAAGCCTCGGTTTTGAAGTATTCCAAATTAAACATAATGGTGTTGGAAGTCTCGGGGTCCATAGTTCCAAGTGATGACAAAAAGGTTCGACGTTGATTAGGGAAATGTTGTAGAAGTTTGAGAGTTAACATAGCGCAAGGTGCTTGAGCTAGGTCCTCAACAATATTGTAAATTTGGGCATCTCATGCACTCAGATTGAATGTTGCCTTTCGAATAGTATCCTTCGGTGGGTGCAACATAATGTCAAAGATAGGCCTTTCAATGTGAATATATATAGAAGCTAGAGGGGTGGTGGAAGGATCATAGATGGGATATTTATCCTTAGGACTTCCATTTTGGTTTGAATTTGGAGTAGACTCATATGTCTTTGAGCTGGTTTAAATATTAACAATCTCATTGCACATGAAGACTTGTTCAGAGGAGGATGTCTAGGCTTGATTGGAATTGTTTGTGGTTCCCCCTCATAGGGGAGTGTGTGTGAACATTTGTTGTTGTTGAGGTGGGAAAGGGTTAGTTAACACTGCCTTATAGGAAGAGCCTTTTAAAAACTTATTGAATTCCTCATGGTAAGGACAGTATTTGGTATAGTGGTATTCATGACAAATCAAGCAAGGAAACTTAGATTTTCGCTTGGGTTTGTTATCAGCATTGGTTTCCTGGGGTTTTGGTTTTCCTACTAATTAGAAGATTTCTTGGATTTACCCTTAATCTTATCCTTCTTACCTCTGGATTGTTTTGATTAGGATTGAACCACATTCACCTCAGAGGTTTGAGCAGGAGAAGCATTTCTTTTAGTGTTGGTAGCAACCTGATTTTGAGATGGAATTGAGGTCGATTGACCTTGTTGTCCATTTGTTTTGGATGCAAAATGGGCCTTCACTAAACCATCTATGTCATCGGTTGGAGGTTCAGTAGAGGGCCTAGAAGGATCATTAGTGGGATGAGTACCATTGGGGATTAAGTCATATAAAGTTCCGAACTGAGAATAAACCAAGTCTAGGTACTGAGCGCGACTGATTGCTTTCTCTTCCGTAAAAACCCCTCCCATTGAAACATCCCTAGAAATGGGTAGAAGAAGTGATTTTGTAAACCAATCAGCTAGTAACTGATCTGGAATGAGGGGATTAATCAACCTATGGTGCCTCCACCACTCATGTATATGATCAGAAATGTGAGTGGAGGTGGATTGTCGTAGCGAGGTTAATAGGTTTGTGCCAATTTCATACCTAATTGGTAATTGGAAATGCATAAGAAATTGCATTGCAAGGGAGTTGAAATATCTGAAGGAGTGTTGTGGCAGCTTAATATACCATTTTGTTGTCGTCCCAGTGAGCGTTCATTGGAAGAGCCTTAATCGTATGCAGTCATCCATCAATGAGTTGGAACAATAACAAAGATGGAATGTCATGACACGATTCTTCAGATCTTCCCCATTTTTTCCATTGAATTTAGGAATGTCTGATGATAGTTTGGAAGGTATGGGAGGCCAATGAGGCTCATGCAATATGGGATCATTACCAAGTCTCAAAAATTCTGGCAAGTCCAATGTTTCCAGGAAAGGAAGTTTCCTATTTGGCTGTGGGTAGGAATAATATTGATGGGGCATCGTGTAATACCCCTAGAACCTTGATTAAAGTTAAATACTTTGTAATATTGTTTTAAATTGTTGTTGAACAATTATTTGACCAAGTATGGTCAAAGACACTTGTGAGAGGATTTTGAATTATTATTATTATTTAATAAATATAAATAGGAGAATCCAATCTGAAGTAGTTGTTGAAAGAGTGTTTGTTGGCCCACAAGGAGAAATGAAAAGTGTTGGACAAGAAACCCAAAGTGATGAAAACAAATAATTAATATCTCAACAAGTGCAGGAGGCATCATCCCTATAATTCAGGTCAGAACTCCAGATTGAGGTTTTAGATCAAGAGGCTCATGAGAGACCTAAGTACTAGGAAAATTTAAATATGCATTCCCATCAGACAAGCAGGAGGCTTGGATGGAAGAGGGAAAATATTATTGTTGAGTAAATGAGTGAAATTCAGTGTTGGTTGATAATTGTTTTCAACGGTCTTTGTCCTTGTGGTTCAGCAAACACACTCTGGGGTTTTAGAGCAAGTGATCTTAGCGATTCTAGAAGATTTGTTGGGAGGAATGATGAACTTCAGATTAGATTCAGTTTGAACTTTACTATCAGGTTTATTTTAGTTATTATGTTTATCAATAGCTTTTATTTATTGTTTTCCTATAGTTGGCTAAACTATTAATGTTTAACTTACGAATGGGATATTTTATTATTGAAAGTATGTTGAATGTATTAACATAATTTATTTTTAATCTGCATTAATCTCATGTTATTTATCTCTTGTTACATTTACATTTTTTTCATCATATGTATGTTAAATGTAATATTCTTTTAATATAGGTTTTGTTTCTAACTCTGTTACTTATGGAAAACTTAGGGTTGTGTTGAAACCTCGAATGTGCTGGAAGTACCCTAGGAAACAACGTAAGGGAGATAGCTCAGCCGAAGGCTTCGAATAATCCTACGCAAGGATTATTCTATCCTCAATTTGTTTGGTTTAACTAAATCCGACGGGTTTTACGGCTCCGTTAGTTGCTAAGCGATGGTTGCTCCTCAAAGAGGAGACTTTAAATTGTGATTGAAACTAGATCCTAAATGCAAACCTAACTTAATGCGTAATTTATTTAATGTGATTGTGATAACCAGTTCATGTCAATCTGCCAATCTATGATAATGATAAAAATAATCATCTAATATAACTAACAAAATGAAAATAAAAAACTTTTTTCATAAACTGATTATTGGAAAGGGAAAAATATTAATTTTAATTAGTATTCAATTAATTATCAAGCTAACAAATCAGATTCATTTCAATTGGTTTGTCATAAAACATTAGAGGTTATGCAATGATCAAAACTCAGGACAAATCAAGAATTCTGCTCATCACAGATTGAAAATGATTCACGCTGCAATTAGAAGTGACTTCTGAGATCTAAACATAGGCAACAGAAGGTGAATATAAGATGAGAATCAACATATTCTGAAAATGAATTGCAAAAAACAAACCAAAATCAATATTATTAAATAAAATGATGAAAACCTTACAAAAGATCTCCATATCCAATGAACTATCTTGCTAAAAATTTAGAGTACCATCCACTGATCCGAATAACAAATTGTATGAATAAAAATGCATAACAATTTTATATTACAGAGAAAGAAAGAAATTTGTCTCTCCTAATATCCCCCTCCCTTAGAGCATATAAGGTAGGTATTTATACAAAATAAATAACAGGAGAAGATAAGATCAATTTCCCCAATTTTTTAGCTAACCAGCTCAGTTGTTCCATTTAGCAAATCCGTCCATGAGAAAAATATGTAAAATTTCGTTTTGAAAAACTAGTCGGATCCCCCAAATGAAGAAATTTCTGAAGATTTTGCACATTAGTAAGCTAATAGGGCATATTCTGCACAAAACCTATGTCTTGGATTTTCCAGATTCATCTTCATCACTCTAGAAATCACGTCAAAATATCACTGCTTTCTACTTGGCACGTTTTGACTGCTCCAAATTTGGGATGTAATTCTTCATTTTGAATCCTTCCAAATCCAAATCCACACATGTACAATTCAAAAGAGAAATTAAAACATCATCCCAAATCTAATGAAAGAAATCCAATTTAATAAAAATCCATTTGCAAACCAAAATATAATGAAAATAGATAAATCTGATCCAAATCCGAAATTGATTGTCCAGACAGATTTTTGGGGATGTTAATCTATTCAATTGGAAAAAATAATCTTCCCAAACCATTCATCATCCTTTCATCTTTCCAATGAGCTATCTTGGGCTTGATTTGGATTCATAAATCTCAAGATATTGCTCTCGGAAGTTAAGGCTCAATAACCATTGATTTCATTGTTGGGTGAATTGTGGCCATTGATCTAACAATTAAATCCATTATCCCATACTAATTATTTTCCAAAATAATAAAACCAACCAAAAATAATAAAAAAATCCATATTCCCAAAATATCGAAATCAAATGTCGGGGAAGAAACTTAGGATTTGAAAAATACATTCAAACAAATCAGAATCGGAAAACAAAATCAAAACCAAAATTAAAAGAAAAAAAAAAAACTCTAAGTAAAAATGGAATTAACAAGATTTACGGACCTGAAATTAAATTAAAATGTAGCATAAGAGAAACTTAGGGTCCAAAAAATCAAGTTGGGAATGTAGAAATGATTTTTAAAAAATGACCATTGTATTTTCCCTTTCGCAATCTGCATTCCCCGAAATACGCAATAATTTGCGGAATCAAACTTTATTGATTTATTAAATTTTTATCGACAATCCACATTTGCGGATTGCAGATTGCATAAACATAAAAATTTAATAATTAAAATTAAAGGTTCCACATTGCGGATTGTAGATTGCGGAAATATTGAAATTTAACAAAAATTAAAGGTTCCGCAAATCTGCAAAAATGCATAAAAATTATCGAAAAGCTTGAAAAAATGAAAATTTTTTAATATTGAATGAAGTAGATTAAAGTAAAATAACAATGGAGAAAAGATTAAAAATCTAGAAATATAAACAAAGTGTAAGAAAATCCAATATTGGAAAACAACATTAAATCATAAAACCTAGAAGTAAAAATCAAAACCATTTACAACTTAATTCTTAAGAAAATAAATGTTGCAAAAGTGAAAATAAAACTTCATCAAGCTCAAATATCAAACTAATGCAATATCTAAAATCATAACATCAATCAAAATCTCAGAATGAAGCTAATAACCAGCCATCATCTTAAATGATCACTTTATGTAGCGAAGACCAAATCTAGGTGGGGAATGTGAAGGATAACATGGTAAGTTAACCACCAAGATCATGGAACCAACTCAAATGAATAAAAAAGAAAATATAAGCTAGAGATTAGTAAAAATGGAAGCAATTCAAATAATACAAGAGATCTAGGAAAATAAATGGTGAAATACAAACATGGAAATCCAAACAAACAAGAAATAAAAGTGGGGCTCCCATTTTTATTGATAAAAATGGGATCTGTTGTGCCTAGAGCAGGTTGTAGAGTGTTAAAAGAGACACACACACACACATATATAAACAGAGTTAATTAATATAAAAAAAAAATCATATATATATTATCAACTGTAGTAACTCAAACAGAGTCGAATGGCTTGAATTAAAATTAGAGCAAAGTATAAATTTATTTTCAACACAAATATTACATACATTCAAATTTGAAACAGAAACGAAAATCCATTTTTTACAGAGATAAAAATTTTACAAACCGAAGCTATTTATATACATAGAACCACATCGCTCAATTTTTTTCCCGAACAAACAATTTTTATTCATAGGTAGATAGCATAATGACCATATAAAAAGATAAAACAAAAACGTATACAACCGAAACAAAGCTTCGCAAGAAGTCAAGGATTCCATAGAGCTGGAATGATTTCTTGTTTATAAATACAAAGTAAAGGTTTCCAAAAGGATATAATTAATATGTATTACATCAAATTTCAGAAATACATTGAGGGAAGTCGTATGACTCCACTCGTTTTAAGCAAAATCCAAAATGGTGGTTAAAATGCAAAGCATTACCCTTGGTGTTAACAAGATTCATACAAAGCATGCAACTGGTGTTTTCACCATGGAAGAAAAAATAAGAGGACACCTACTTGTATTCGCAATCGAAGCCATCACACCCATATGCAAAATAACTGACAATGAGTGTAGTTAGGGTCTTTGGAAAGGTAAACTAATATTCATTAAGCAAGATGAAGTAAGTATTAAACACTTACAGGGTTAACGACATACCAGAGTGTTGGACGAGCATCGAACCCTAACCGCCGAATCGATAGCTTCGCTAACCCTGCACATAAATATTGTGTGTTAAGTTATTTTCACTTATAAAGAAAAAGGAGAACACTGTAAACTCAAATGCAAAAGGTAGGGGCTTACGAAAGCAAGTTTATTATACCTTTTTCCCAAACTTCTGTGGTTCACAGGAAAACCTGCACAAAAACATGACGACATTAGTTATGATCAATTATAAATACTTGTATATAAAAACTCTTACAAGTAATGAATCCCACTTACCAGTGGAGAACCAAAATATGGTGGTTAACCCAATATCATTTCGAAATTAAACCCTAAAAATTTCAACATTGTGTTTCTTTAGGTCTCAAACCCTTACCAAACTTCCACCATATCACAGATAACCAAATCTCTGTGTTGATCCTAGGCTTTGCATTGTGCCGAAGGCTTCGTGGTAACGTAGGAAGGTTCTAAGCCAAGGGATCGACACAAGTCTGAGTGAGAAACAAAGTAAAACACAGAGCCAAGCTCGACACAAGTCAGAGCAAGAAACAAAGTAAAACATAGAGCCAAGCTCGACATGAGTCAGAACAAGAAAACGAAGTCACCGAGCCAAGCTCACGGCCAAAGAAACCAAACTGGAGCAAACACATAGTAATACTCCAGACTGAGGAGTCATTTGATTATACTTAAGTAGAGGGAAAACCCTCGTAAGAGTAGTGCGAGTACTCCATAAGGAGGTCGCTCGTTCTCATTGATACACCTAACAGTTATAGGAACTAAAACCACCTTAAACGCATCTGAGCAACAATACAAATTGGTTGAGCTCTGCATAGATCCAAGGCTCAACAGTGCGGTAGCATAACCCTAAAGATCAAGAAAATAAAGGTGCATTCAGAGACCTTGCCTGATTAAACCTCGAGAGGAGTAGTTACAATCCCAAGAAATGGAATCGACGATGTACAGGAAGCCAGGTAAGTGGAAGCATGCAACATACTGCCCCTTCATAAATTCCTTCACATGGGCTACCAACTCACTACCACATCAACATTAATGAATTCAATCTGCGAATAAACAAATGAAATCGTATCATTAACACCAATCGATATTCCATGGATATGTTCAATGAAAATTATTGAAACCATGGTTACAATGATTATGAAGAATAGATCAATATGTATGTAAGTTCAAAACAAGCCCTTCAAGCATTACGATAAGGTTACAGTTAGGATATAAACATAATGTTTTTATTATTCAAGGACTATATAAATATATAGCCAGGCTCATAGTTGTAGTGTTTACAAAGGGTTGAACCTCAATGTGTTTATAAAACTTGAAACTTGATCCTAGTTGAGGATAGTATAATGGAGATGCATTATATTCGTTTACGAAATTCAAAACATATGTTAGAACTAGGATTAGTAAACTAGGTGCGTAAATAGCATGAAGACTAGAGTAAAAAAATGGTCAAAATTTATGTCGACCATATATTTATATTCATGCCTTATTTTAAAAGAAAGATATGGTTGACTCTTAGAGACTATATTTAGTTTCCGCAAAGGAAGATGTCAAAATTATAAATTATCTTCGAAATCATTTTTTTTATACCTTAGGAGGGATGTCGGGCTGAGTCGCATCCTTCACTAACCTGTACACCTATGTCATAAGAAGGAATTTCGTCTTAAATACTTATATAAAAAAAATTTAAAAATGAGTAAATTTGGGGTTGTTACAAATTAGTATCAGAGCATGGTTACAAACACTAGGCTTGAAAATAGGCTCAACACTTATGGTCATGACGAAACAAACAAATAAAAACTGACTTATGTTTTCTTTATGGTTATTTCATGAACATAAATATAACTTCTATTTTGCAGGAAAATGGAAGGAGTATAAACATCTGTTGAAGAAGGATCACATCATAGGGAACAATAAAATCATGAAAAAGAAAATATTAATGAAGATAATCTATGAGTATATTTAAATGAAACTATGAATGATAATCAATCTGAATTTTTACAAACAGTAAAAGAATTAAGGGAAGAAATGGGAAGTGTGAAAGAGGATAATGAACGTATCCTAAAGGAACATGAAGAGTTAAACAATGTTCTACTTAATAAGATACATGATCAAGAAACAAGAAAGAACAAATGATCAGATGAGGGAATTATGAAAACTGCATCATATAAGCTAAAAGCGATAAAATCAAATTTTGCAGACAATGAAACTAATTCATCTAGTGGAAGGTCAGTAAGGAAAAATAAAAAGAAGTATAATACCAGTGAAATTAGTGACAGCGAACAAATTAAGAAAAAGAGTAAGCACTACGAAGAAATTACTGGGGAATTTAAGAAAATAAAACCACCTATCTTTAATGGTGAAGTTGAAACCAAAGAAGAAGCTGAAGCATGGCTATCCAGAATGCATAAGTACTTTCAAATTTATAATTAATCTATAGAATTAAAGGAAAAAATGGCCATTTATAATCTGTCGGGAAAGGCAGATATATGGTGGCAAGATATTAAAAAAGTGAAGAATATAAAAGAACGTTGTGTAACATGGAACTCTTTTAAGAAACTATTTAAAATGAAGTATTTATCTGAACAACATTATGAGGAGAAAGCTAAAGAGTTTTATGATATGAAACTAGGTACACTAACTATGAGGGAGTTATGCAACAAATGTTTAAGTTTACTTCGATATGTACCCTACATCATTGAAAAAAAAAGTACAACGTTTTCTAAGTTGTTTGCCTGTAATATATAAAGAAAGGATTGAATATGATAATCCTAAAAATTTGGAAGAAGCAATGAGAAAAGCAAATTTTTGCTATGAGAAAAATAAAAATAGAAAAGATAATATACCAGCCTAGAAAGGAAAGAGCTTTGATCAAAAGAATAGAGGAAATATTTTTTTTCAAAAATTATGGAAATAACTATAAAAGATATTAGGAGAATAATTACATAAATAGACCACGAAATTTAATGAATAATAAAGGAAGAGATTTACCTGCTACATATAATAAAAATATTAATCGAAAGGAGTCTTTGAAATGTTGGGAGTGTGGGGAACCACACTACTTTAAAAATTTTCCAAAGAGAAGAAACAATACTAATAATTTACATTCCATACAAGAAGATGATACTGTAGGAGATGTAGACAGGAGCATACCAAGGATCAACACAACACTGGAGAATAGACAAGAAGATCATCAAATTCCAATGGTCGAAATAGAAGGTATGATAAAACACAAACCTATTTCTATGTTAATAGATCCAAGTGCAAGTTTGAGTTGTATATATCCTAAATTGGTAGAAGCATGTAAACTTTCGCAAGATAAGTTTGAAAAGTCATGGTTAGTCCAGCTGGCTACTGGAGCAAAAAGAAAAGTGACTAACTTT
This sequence comes from Larix kaempferi, assembly GCA_027924585.1. NCBI lineage: Eukaryota > Viridiplantae > Streptophyta > Pinopsida > Pinales > Pinaceae > Larix > Larix kaempferi. Next base: position 1,715,219 of record BSBM01000871.1, on the reverse strand, counting down.
GTTAAGAATTGTGAATTGTTCATGAATGAATTCAAAACACATGCAAATTTGAATCTTTTACGCTTAGGATCTTATGACATGTTAATAGGAATGGACTGGTTAGAAAAACATAGAGTGATTCTAAATTGCTATGATAAATCTTTTACATGCATTGATGAAGAAAATAATTTGGTTGTAGTAAAAGGAATTCCTAAGAAGGTCATGTTTAGAGAAATTTTTGCTTTGCAAATGAAAAGATCTGTTAGGAAAGGCTGTAAAGTTTTTGTTGTTCACATACTTGATGATAGAGATAAAAATGATAAAATTCATATAAATGGTATTTCAATACTGAAATAATTCAAAGATGTTTTCCGGAATAAATTCTCGGATTATCTCCTAAAAGCAAGATAGATTTTACCATAGATCTCATACCAGGAGCAGTACCATCTTTGAAAGATCCTTATAGAATGAATATACTAGAGTTAAATGAATTAAAATCTCAGATTCAAGAATTAATTGACAAGAAATATATCCGACCATGTGTGTCCCCTTGGGGAGCACTGGTAATATTTGTGAAAAAGAAATATGGTACTCTAAGATTGTGCATCGATTATAGAAAACGAAATAAGATGACAATTAAAAATAGATACTCGTTACCACGGATTGATGATTTATTCAATAAATTTAGAGGAGTAATTATATTTTCCAAAATAGATTTGCGATCGGGATATCACCACGTAAGAGTAAAAGATGAAGATATATATATATATATATCACTGCTTTTAGGATCAGGTACGGTCACTATGAGTTTGTCCTGATGTCCTTTGGGTTGACAAATGCACCAGCAGGGTTTATGTGCTTAATGAATAGTGTATTGAGTAAATACCCAGATAAATTTGTAGTCGTGTTTATCGACGCTATATTAATTTACTCTAAAAATGAACAAGATCATAAAGAGTACTTGAGGATTGTACTACAAGTATTAAAAGAACAAGAAATTTATGCAAAATTCAGTAAGTGTGATTTCTTTAAAGATAGAATTCAGTATTTAGGACATGTGATATCTAAAGAAGGAATATCAGTTGACCCGGATAAGATAAAATCTATAATGGAAGGCCAGTTCCTAAAGACGTATCTGATATATGATCTTTCATGGGAATCATAGGATATTACAGAAAATTTATTGAAGGTTTCTCAAAAATTGCATACCCTATAACTTCTTTACAGAAGACAGGAAAAAGGTTTGACTGGAAAAATAAATGGGAAGATAGTTTTAATAAACCGAAACACTTGTTAACAACAACTCCTATTTTAAAGATTGCAGATCCTTACAAATATTTTACTATTTGCACGGATGCATTAAAGGAACGTCTAGGTGGAGTGTTAATGCAAGATAACTATGTTGTGGATTATGAGTCTAGGAAACTAAAAGAACATGAAATAAATTATGCGACTCACGATTTGGAGATGGTTTCTTTAATACATGCACTAAAAATGTGGCGACATTATCTCATTGTTAGACGATTTTTACTAAAATCTGATAATGTTAGTCTAAAATATTTATTTGACCAGCAAAATCTAAATGCGAGACAAGCTAGATGGTTGTATTTTCTAAGTGAGTATGATTTTGAAATAAAACACATAAAAGGGAAAAAGAATAAGGTAGCAGACGCTTTGAATCATCATGCGAATATGCTATATGTAACTACAAGCAACAGTTACGAAACAGATTTAGAGATAAAAATACAAATAGAAGCAAGATTAGATAATGAATATCATATATTAAAAGATAAAACAACAGAAAATGAGGTAAGACAAATAAAAAGGGAATTTAAATTGAACAAAAAACGTTATTGATGTATAAGGGCAGATTATATGTGTTGGCTCGGTTTTGCAACCAAGCTTAGTGCTATGGGCACCTACTAACTAGTAGTAGCAGTTTCAATAGAAATAAAAACAATAAACTAAATAAACAATACTTTTCATGGATCTAAACAAGAATCTAAGCAAATAATGTAAACATTTCAAAATCAAGAACAAGAAACATAAGAAATAATTTTTTGTATTGAAAAGTGGGGGGCAAGCAAGTGCTTGCGATATTACCTTCAATGGTGAAGGTTGATGTTGAGCAACTCCCAAGATGAGTAGCTCCAAACTCCAATAGGTCTCTTTCTCCAAGGTAGCTTCAATGGCTAAAAGTGCTCAGGGGAGATTTCAGCAGCATAAGGATGAGATAATGGAAGGATGTGAAATGAGGAGCCCCTACCACCTTTTTATAGGTTTTGGTGGTGAGGAATACCATTTGTGGTTTTGTGGAAACCAATGGTATTGACCAACATGGTTTAGGTAATTTTCCCTCCTTTTTCCTTTTTGAATAAAAATAATATTTTAATTCCCTTTTTAATATTTTTGGGAATTTGGACCCTTTTTGAGGGTTTTTTATGATTTTCTTGGAAAAATAATCTTTTTTAATGGAAAAAGGGGTGTACTAAGGTCTTTTGGTGACCTTTTGTTGGTTTCAGAGGCTCAGATGGTGGAAAAGTGGACAAATGGGTCATGTGAGTAAGGGAATGAGCTAGTGAGCACTTTTTAGGTGTTAACAGATTGCCCCCTGATGTGTGAGGGCAGGAGCTCATCGTATGGCCGATAGACATCATAATTCTTTTGTCCTTTTTCTGGGTTTTAGGGGAGAGAAGAGACCGGTTGGAGACTGGAGCCACGGCCCTTGGAAGCTGCAAAAACAAAAAATATTACATTGCCTCAATATGAATGAGGTATAATCTCTGATAAAGGACGAGGCGGGCATTCCCATGCTCGTATCAAGACATATACAAAACAATTAGTCCCAAGAAGGGGGATCTAATACGTAAAGAAATATACTGGTACATCATAATGGTCCAGAGGGGACATGATTGTGGGATATGCTCATGATCATGGCTGATCTCAATAACTGATACACTGGAATAACTGTTGAACTGCTGAAACTGAAGGTGTCCAACATCTGTATGGACTCAATATCTGTGAGCCATCTCTAGGGAGTATTGTAACTGTATACTCAAGGTAGTATGGAACCTGTGTAAATCTGAATACTGTCGCCATGCGCAGCCCGGATATCTATAGAAAAAGTGTAACTGGTGTTATCCATAGGAAGACTCTCAAATGTGGAGGAGTCAGGAGGTATCCGGGGTCTTCGACTAAATAACTGAACGGACCAATACCCTGTGAGAGTCTCAACGATGCGATCAAGGTGTTGAAGTCGAGCATGTGAGAAACAACCATTGGGAGAGGCACTGAGGGTTCCTCTCGAAATGATTCGTAGGCACTCATTATAAATGGTAATGAGTCCAAGACACAGGGGCCTCTAGGTCTATCCTCTGGAATCAATGTGGTTGTCGTCGACAGAGGGAGACCAGCAACTAACAAGGCAATGATGTTTCCTTGCTGGGAGCGCGAGGTGTATAACTGAAGTGATGTAGTACTGCTGGTAGGACTGACATACTTGTGGGGATGGGAAATAACTGGGTCAAAAAATGGGTAGACTCAAACTTCCTTTGTTCAGAGCATGATGATATGGTTGACCTAGCAGCGTAGGGAACTGACTTGTAGGTGTGGGGATCATCTTTTAGGGACTTGAAGGGTATGTACTGACTCTGGGGGGGTGAAGCTGATGGTAGCTGTCGAGGGAGTTTCAGGGGGACATACTGCAGAATACTCTGAACAAAGGCGACCAAAATGGGGAAGCTGCTATGTGAGTAGATGTGATCTGTCGTAGCGCCAAGAGGCACCATTGATTCCTTCTTCGTAGTTTTAATGAGCTCCAAGAAGGGATAAAAGTGTGCTCTAAAATGGTACGGTCCTGTGGATTTTATGAGCCCAGGGCGGCTCATGCTCATGGTTGCTTTCGTGTTTAGAGAGTCTGAAAGCGGTAAGTGGACTCTATTGGTGTTTCTTTTTCGTAAGTTTAGTCTCCAAGGCCCGAAAAAGCATAAAATGATGCGAATGGAGAACTCTTCTAGCCGATGTGACTAGAGTATACCTTTTTCGTAATTAGTCTACAAGGTCCGGAAAAGGGGTAAACTTATACCAGGTAGACGCCCTTTCAGATGCATTTAGCGAGCATGAAAGGAAGCAAGATTGCTCGGCGATCTTTTCTTTGTTTTAGGAGTCAGAAAAGAGCTTAACAAAAACTCCCTAAGTGTCTTTTTCGTAAAGAGGGGTTGCTCGGCCCGAAAAAGGGATAAAATTATACCGAACAAAAATGGATTGATGAGGGCGAGGAAAGGTCTCAAGCATCGTCATCAGCGCGGAAAACTGGATCCGGTGACATAAGGATTGTCGAAAACGAAGAACGGCCGATGTGGCACGCAAACCGAGGTGACGAGGGGGCGTGGAAAAAATGCCCAAAAAATCTAAAGGTGAGAGCGAGAAATGATCTCAAGCATTGTCACGAGCGCGGAAAACTGAATCCGGCGATATAAGGCACGTCGAAAAACGGAGAACGGCCGATGTGGCATGCAAACCGAGGTGACGAGGGGGCGTGGAAAAAATGCCCGAAAAATCTAAAGGTGAGAGCGAGAAATGATCTCTAGCATCATCAAGGGCGCGGAAAACTGAATCCGGCGATATAAGACACATCGAAAACGGAGAACGGCCGATGTGGCACGCAAACCGAGGCCACGAGAGGGGCTAAAAAATGGTCAAAAATGGACCCCGGGAAAAACGGGAAACGGTAGGAACCTCTATGAAGTTCTCGTTGTGCTGATCCCAACGGTACCAACGGTTTGAGAAATGGACTTCGTATGACACCGCAATGGTTGTTTGAAATTTGTGGAATTTCTATAAATAGGACGTGGGGCCCAATATGACTTGTCATTGTCACGTGCGAGTTTGATAGAGCAGTCAGAGCTATTTCTCGATTTCCGGGAGATTTCACCGTTGGTTTTCGATTTAGCGAGTTGCAGGTAACTCTATTCGCCTTAACCTAGTCAATTATGTCTTTTTTATTTGGCGGTGGGCCCCCGAAGGCCGCGAAACTCCACGTTGACTCTCCAACGTGGAACCGCGCGGGTTTCGGGGCGGAACCCGCGATGAACCGCGCGGCTTTCAGGCTCACAGTCGCGATGTTCATCGCGACTGTGAGGTCAGAACCCGCGATGTTCATCGCGGGTTTATGGGTGACAGTCGCGATGTTCATCGCGACTGTCTGGCCAAAATCCGCGATGTTCATCGCGGGTTTTTTCATGGATACCGCGATGCTCATCGCGGCTTTTTGTGGAAAAGCCGCGATGGGCAGCGCGGATTTTGGTGGAAAAGTCGCGATGGGATTTTCAAAAAAAAAAATTTGTGCTGGGGCTAAAAATTTTCTTTGTTTTCTTGGCAGGATGTTGCGGAGAGCTCAGTCCGCTCATGGCTAGGGTCTGTGTTATGCACATGGATGCATTATTTTGGTTGTTTTTATGCCCGTGGAGGCATATGTTCTGCACGTGGATGCAATATTGGTTTTTGTATATGCCCATGGAGGCACATGTTTTGCACATGGATGCATTTTTTGTTTATGGATATGACATGATGTGATTGGTGTGCCAGTCGAGGACACTGTTGGCCATTTGGTCTGCTACACTATTGAGGTGTCTTGGGACATGTGTGAATGTAATGGATTCAAACTGTCTAACCATTTGTTTAGTGCGCAGGAATTTTCTGAAAAGACACGGATCGCGTACCTGGTAATCATTGTTGAGCTGGGAAACTAGGAGCTGTGAGTCCAAGAAAACGTTGAGGTGAGGTATGCTCATCTGGAGAGCAGCGGCCAGGAGACCGGTCACGGCATCGTATTCAGCTTGATTATTGGTGGCGGCACCTAAACATACTCCATCAATGTGAATTAACTCATGTGAAGGGGAGTATATTACCCAAGCTGCGGAGGCGAGATTGGGAGACCAACGGCTTGCACCATCAGCGAAACCGACATGGCAGAGTGGAAGAGGCTCCATCTGTGGTCATGCAGAGAAACAAAATATTTTAGGTTTTTTGAAAAATTTTTGGGAAAAAATGTATGCCTATATAAAATGGACGATGGTGTCCATGAGATTTTCTATGGGTAAAATCTTTTAAGGTACAACCCGTTGCGTGGGTTGCGTAAGGTGTTGCCTTCTGAATCGGTCAGAATGTATGCCCCCTGCCCGAGGCAGGTGTGTATGATGTAGGGGCCTTGCCACATAGACACGAACTTTCCTTTTCCGGTTTTATCATGAGCTTGATCGTAAGCGAGGACAAGGTCTCCCTCTGAAAAGGTTCTTGGGTGGACGCGTTTGTCGTAACTTAGTTTCGATCGTTGTTTAGCAGCTTCCATGTTTTGAATGGCGGTGCGCCGATCTTCATCGGCCTGCTCTAGGAGCAGTAAACGTTGCTCGATCGGGGAAGTATCCGGTAGGAGCTCAACGGCGATGGTTAGAGCAGGGATCTGGCACTCAATAGGGAGGACAGATTCGACACCGTGAACTAAATGGAAAGGGGTAAAACCGGTGGCGGTTTTGGTTGATGTGCGGTAGGCCCAGAGTGCAGGGAAAAGCATGTGATGCCAATTGGATTTGTGATTGTCTACAGTACGTTGGAGAATGGTCTTCAAGATTTTATTGATCGCTTCGACTTGGCCGTTTCCTTGGGGGTAGTAAGCGGAAGAGAAATGGTGTTCAAACTTCAACATGGTTGATAATTCCTTCCAGACGGCATCTTCGAAGTGAGAGCCGTGGTCAGAAACTAGCTGTTGTGGTACTCCGAAACGAGCGATAACATGGTTGAAGAAAAATCGTGCCGCAGTGTCGGCTTTGCAATTATAGGTTGGCATGGCTTCTTCCCATTTGGTGAAATAATCTATGGCCACAACGATGTGTTTGTGACCGCCGGCTGACGGGGGGTTGCAGTCGAGGAAGTCTATGGCCCATTTGCAGAATGGTCCAACAGTGATGACTGGATGAAGGGGGGCAGGGGGGGTTCTTGCTTTGGGGGCAAATAGCTGGCAGTTCTGGCAATGCTTGACTGCGGTGATGCAATCAGTAAACAATGATGGCCAAAAATAACCGGCGCGAATGATTTTCTGGGCGGTAGCCATGCCGGAGAAATGGCCTCCATAGGCACCACTATGACAATCATTGAGGACTTGTTCTGCCTCACTATGGGATAGGCAGCGGCGTAAGATAGTATCAACGCCTCGTCGATAGAGTACATCCCCAATAAGTAGGTATCGGGGGGCGTGGTGTCGTATGCGACGGCGTCCATCACGGTTGATGTGTGGTCGGAATTTTTGCGTACGAAGGTAAGTCAAAATGTCTCCGTACCAAGGGTCGTCAGACGAAATGACGAAGATCTGCTCGTCAATCAGGTCCGTTTGGATGACGGGTGATGTTGAAGAGGATGGGAGATCTGTAATGAGGTGAGCAAGCGCGAGGGCTTTGGTGCTTTTGGGAGTCTTGAAAGTAAGGTCATATTCCTGGAGGATAATGACCCATTTAGCGACGCGACCCTGAAGGAGCCGCCGGGTGAGGAGGTAGACCATGGGGTTGGAGTCGGCAACAACCGTGGTATGGCTAAGCAAAATATAGTGTCGCAGTTTTTGTACGGAAAAGACTACAGCTAGGGCTAATCTTTCCTCGTATGGGTAGCGTAGAGGTGGGCCAGACAGGGTCTGGATGACGTAGTAAATCACATGCTCTTTGTGGGAAGCATCTTCTTGTACCAAAACTCCGGACACGGCATGTTCAGATGCCGAGACGTAAAGGGTGAAATCTTGGGAGAAATCCGGTGGGGATATCAAGGGGGCTTGTGTGAGAGCTTTCTTGAGGGCTTCGAATGCCGTGTCTGCTTGCTCGTCCCAAACAAAGGGTATGTGGGTACGAAGTAAGCGTAAGAACCCGTGGACTTTGGTGGCATAATCAGGGACAAAGCGCCTAAGAAAATTGGACCGCCCTTGTAAGCTCTGAAGCTGTCGAAGCGTGCGAGGAGGTGGAAGTTCTAAGATGGCTTTGACTTTCAGGGGATCGACAGTGATCCCATCTTGGGAAACAATGAAACCCAACAACCAGCCTGCTGGGACGCAAAAGACACACTTGTGTGGGTTCAAGCGGATTTTATATTTGCGACAACGCAGGAAAACTTGCCGGAGGTCGTTAAGGTGGTCTGACCGTTTTCGGGAACGCGCTGTGAGGTCGTCAAGATAGACCCGCAGGATATGGACCAAGTCGTGAAAGCAATAGGTCATGGCTCGCTGGAAAGTGGCACCAGCATTTTTAAGGCCAAAGGGCATGACTCGATAGGCAAAGGTGCCCCATGGGGTGGTAAAGGCAGTCTTGTACTGATCTTCCTTACGGATGTGAATCTGGTTATATCCGGAAAACCCGTCCATGAAGGATAGGACCTCATGGCCCGCACACTCATCAATGAGTTGGTCAATGAATGGCGTGGGGAAATTGTCTTTTGGACAAGCGTGGTTTACATCGCGGAAATCAGTGCATACTCTAAGGGTGCCTTGCTTTTTGTTGACAGGAACGGGGTTCGACACCCATGTGGTGTACGGAATAGGGTAGATGAAACCTGCTTTTCGAAGTTTCTCGACTTCAGCCTTAACAGCGGGGAGCTTGGCAGGGTGAATAGGTCGCTGTTTCTGACGAACAGGGGGTACTTCCGGCCATGTATCGATGTGGTGTTCAATAATGGCGGGGTCGAGACCAGGCATCTCGGTATAGGACCAGGCGAAGACATCGCGGAACTCTTGAAAGAGCTTTTTGTACGCCTGAGTTTCTGCTTGAGTGCAAGATGCGCCCAGCGAGATGAGCTCAGGTTTCCCTGGTGTTGTGGAAATGTCTATCTGTATAGTGGGGGAAATGTTTGACATGTTCCCTTCTTCAAAGGCATCCGGTGCTGGGATGGGGTCCTTTAACCAATCGAACTTAGCGGGTATGAAGTCTTTCGACTCGACTGATAGCTGGTTGGATGCGGTGGAGGTAGATGCTTCCGGGAGGAAGTACGAGCGATGATGCATATCATCCCAAGGGTAGTCGGGTGCAGTGAGTGTTTCCAAAATCTGCTCGTCAGTATTGAAGTAGTCAGACCATAAATCAAGGGGTTCTGGTTTGAAGGTTGTCGAAATCATATATATCGTATTGACTTCTTCTGACGAGGATGATGGTGGAGGGTGAATCTCCTCGATGAGGGGAGGAGATATCTCTAAGTCGGCATTGTTTAACTCGTACAATGCTGCTCTATAGTCAGGTAGATCAGGGCAATGGTGAGAGTAGTGGCCGTAAACACTGCATATAGCACAAGGATGGTTAGTGCGCAGTGATTTGTCGCGAGGCTGTAGAGGTGGCTCTAATCTGACTACTGGGATGCCGATGTCATCGTCCAACATATTCATATGCTCTTGGAGTGCCGGTAAATGTGGGCATTGATGAGTTGGATGGCCAATTTCATCGCATAATGAACATTTGGGGGGAGCTCGAAACACCGGTGGGGGTTTGGCTGCCTTAGGAGGTGGTATACCAGTGTATGGTTGTGGAACTCTGCCCCCATTGGGCTTAGCAAGGAGAGGGGGTTCCTTTGACGTCGAAGCAATCGTGAGACCAGGAGGAGGTTTCATTGACGACGAAGGAATATCGAGGTTAGGAGGAGGTGTCGTTGGCGACGAAGGGATCGCGACACCGGGAGGAGGTTGATTTGTGGTAACAATAGGTTGTACCGGTTGGAGGATGACGTCTGGTGTCGGTAGTCGAACGGGAGGCGGAATATACCACACGGGCAATCCCAATGTTAGCCCGGGTAGGTTAAGGGTAGCCATAACCGGGGTGCTTACTACACCCGAAGGAGGAAATAGGAAGGGGATGGTGTGGATGGGTGTAACACCAATGTGACTGGGGATCAATGGTGGTTGACCACCGGACGTTTGCGTATTCTGTGAAAGAGTACAGAGGTTTGCGACTTGGGTCTCCGGTGACGGTGGTGGAATGGCCTGGAATGTAGAGGTCATTGGTGTATCCGAATAAAGTCCGGGTGCCACAGAAGACACAAAGGATGTAACTGCACTAGAAGCGGGTTGTTCAATCATGGGGAGAACATTCTCGGGTGCTGCAGGGGCGTTGGGATCATAGTAGGTGAGTTGGTCAATTTTGACCACGCGTCCCTCGTGGGGGAACATCATGGTGCGGAAGACGGAGGAGGCGACCGCTTTCATGGCGTACATGTAACTGCGGCCAAGTAAAAGGTTATAGTCTAGCTGGGCGTTAATGACCTCTATGTCGATGAGCACGGTTTTCCCACCTAATTGGACGGGTACCTTGGGTAATAAACCTTGAGGTTGAGCTGACCTGCCGTCGTAGGCCCGCAATGCAGTGGTGGATTGCTGGAGAGCAGGGGATCCCAACTTTTGCCAAACAAAAGTGGACATGACGCATGTGGAGGAACCCTCATCGATGATGCATCGATGGATGACAAGATTCCGAATAGAAACGGAAACTTGGACTGCTATGGTAGAAGGCAGCCGTGGTTCAGATTGGTCTAAATCAAAGGTCATCAAGTTCGAATCATTTGGGTCAATCGCCCCAATGGCGGAAAGTAAAGTCTTGCGCTGAGTAGGACAGGTTTTTAAGACTTCTAACGCAGACATGGCTGCGGGAGATTGAGCTAGGTCATCTACGATGTTGTAATTGGACGCAGCCCGTGCATTGGGGTTGTTGTTGATTCGGCGAAGGGGGAAGCGAGGTGCTTTAGAAGCGCCATCGAGTGGAACCTGAGGTATACGCAATGTCTGATCAGTGGGATTAGCATTAGTATCCTTTTCAGCAGGGGGGGCTTCAGAAGTCGTTCCGTATTGATTCCGACGGGTTTGGATATTGACGTCAGCGGTGGACATCATCAATAAGTGGTGGGTGCCTGAATCAAACATGGGTTGGTCAGGAGCTGTGTAAGTAATTTGTTGTGGTTGTCCATTGCCCTGTTGGGGGGATAACGGCTGAGTGTACACCACTCCTTGTGTTGGAAAGGGGTTTTGGAGGACCAGAGGTTGTTGTGGAGGTGGTGGGGGGTTGGGTGGTGGCTGAGGAGCCGCCTGCCCTTGACGATGGGCGTCATTTGTCCATAGTTGTCGAGCTCGCTCGAGATGTGGGCAAGCGTGGGTATAGTGGCCATAGACACCGCAAATGGAACAAGGATGGTTTGTTCGTAAATTAGCATTTTTGGGTTGCTTAGGTGGCCGATCAGGATTCTGATGAGCGGGCGCCGCGTTATTGTTTTGCGGAGGATGGGTAGGTTGCGGAGCTTGGTTACGGTTTTGATTGTTTCCACGGTTTCGTCCTCTTCCTCGGTTTGGTTTCCCACCCTGGTTGCGTTGGTTGTTTTGGTATTGGGGCTGCTGTTGTTGTGCGTAGACATGCCCTTGAGCATTGGGGGGATTCTGAGGAGCCGCAGGTGCGGGAGCAGGTTGCGGTGGATAGTATGCAGGTGGAGCTGGAGGTGGTCCAGTTGCCTGTTGGGGTTGTTGGTACCCCTGAGCTGGTGGAGGTGTGAGGTTAGCCGGTGCAACCGGTTGTGGGTAATGCATGGGCTGTTGTGGAAACTGCATGTGGTTTTGTACCGTAGGTTGAGCATAGTATGTAGGAGGTACATATGCGGATGGCGCTTGGCCATAACAATGTTGTGGACAAGAGGGTCCATGAACATGATGGGTCTGGTTTGTTGGAGCATAAGAAGTTGTCGCTCCGGAACTGGATGTAGCCCTAGAAAGGTCTGGGGCGGGCATGGTGCTCACCATACTGAAAGGTTTGGCTTGCGGTGTAATTTGGCCAATAATGCCATCAGCGGCATGTGATGCCCCCGGTGTGTCACCGCGTGCGGAGTCACCTCGTGGTGCGTCAGGTATGATGGTGTATAGGTAACCTGATTGGGCGTAGATAAGATCAAACTGTTGGGCCTTAAGGATGGCCTCCTCCTCAGACTGGGGTCTTTCAGATGCTACATCCTTCGCAATAAGAGGAAGGAGGGATTTAAGGAACCAGTCTAAAAAGATTCGGTCGTCTAATTTGATCTTGCATAGGCTTCGGCGCCGCCGCCAATCATGAATATGGTCAGTGATATGCGTGGCCGTGTTTTGTCTGCAAGACAGTAGGATCTCGACGCCCGCATCATAGCGGACTGGTAGCTGAAAGAACTGCAGGAAGGTCGAGGCAAGGGAGGTAAATGTGGAATGCGTCCCATGGGGTTGCTCGATATACCATTTGGCTGCAGAGCCAGTGAAGGTGCGCTGTAATAAACGGAGGCGGACAGAGTCGTCCACTATGGAGTTGGAGGAACACCATAAATGGAAGGACATGATGTGGTTCTGGGGGTCTTCTCCGGCCTTTCCCTCAAACTTAGGGATGTCAAAGGGAAGCTTAGTGGGCATATGGGGCCAAGCAGGATCATGCCTGATGGGGTCATTTGTGAGCCTAGCTAAATCTGGCAGGTTGAGACTTGCCATGTATGGTAGACTAGCGGATGTGGTGACCGGAACCGGGACCTGCCTAGCCATTGTGGTATGGTGTAGGGGTCCAGTAGCGCCTATAGGTATGCTAGGTATGGAGGGTATGTGCCCTCCAAAAGGTGTGGCCTGATATGGGTTAGCACTCCCAAGTGCAACTTGGGTTACACTTGGGTTAGGAATCGCACTAGGGATTCCTGGTATAGCACTACCGAGTGCAACATGGGTTACACTTGGGTTAGGAATCGCACTAGGGATTCCTGGGATAGCATTCCCAAGTGCAACAGGAGTTACACTTGGGTTAGGAATCGTACTAGGGATTCCTGGGATAGGGTTTGTGGAAACCGAAGGGGGTATGACCCCCATGTTGGGCATGCCCATGACAGGTGGTGGTCCTGTGTTAGGCATTCCTGAATGTGGAGTGTTACCCATATTGGGCATACCCAAGGGGGTGGCTGTTGCCGTTGATGGTACTATCGCAGAAGGGTCTGCGGATGTCTGACCTATGGTTAATGTATATAGTGGATCAACTGGTGTTCCAAACATAATTGTGGTTGGTGGTAACTCTGTGGGGTTTTCGGATTCTACCTCCAAATCAAAGGTGAAGTGGGGTATGTCAGAATCGGATGACCGTCTAGATGATCAACGATGTGTCGAATCAAGGGATAATGCTCTGCGTCCGTGACGTGGAGAGCCAAGTGGACTAAACTCTGGGAGTTCGCCCCGTAGACGACGAGAACGTCTAGAATTCTCAATGGTGAGAATATGTTTTTTATTTAAAAAATTGTTTTAAGTATCAGGTGGTGATATATATGTAAAAGACTCAAAACCCTAATGCAACCAAGGGTGCAAGAAGGGGAGTGAAAAAATAAGGCTCACAGGCCAAAAAATCAATCCTCAAAAAATGCACTTATTCTAGCAGCTGTGCTACAATAAGTGGAGGAATGCAACAACCGGTCAGAATACCAACATGCAAGCGGCTCCTAGAAAAAATAGGTGTAACTAGACTCAAAAGGTGGTAAAGATCATGCAAACACCTAATCTAAAAGTATTGTGACTCAAACAGACGATATCCCCTGCAAGGTGATGAAATCCAAGTCAGACAATATGAATGTAGAGACAACGGCTAGATATCCCCCTACCGGGAGGGACACCGGGTAATCAATCCTAAAAAGACAGGCTACTAGGATACTCCGTTCATGACGCGTCGAGAAAAGGTAAATCTGCCGTTTGGTCCTTTGATCGCAATATCCCAATACAGGGATATCCCGAGAACTGCGAATGGTAGCCCTTCGGTTACTGAATGGGTTTCGGTATCCCACTCAGGCTTCCGGAACCATCCTCGCGACTTCAACCCTCCTAGGGGAGAGGCCTTCCCACAAACCGGTTGTGACCGCGCCAAAAAGTACTAAGAGATTTTAGCTCCCTAATTGGACAACTTCTATGTCTCAGATGTATGAACTGAGGGGTGTTATTGGAACACCTATCCCCCCAATACTACCTAGCTACAAGAATTCTTTTCGTGTTCCCCAAGTGGGGTTAAGAGTGTGTTCAAATTAGGGTACGTTTTAAGTCTTAGTTCAATTAATTGATCGTGTGAGTGCACGTGAGGTGTTGTAAACTGAACTTGGAAAAATTAAATGCTTTTAAGGGAAATTTTCAAAAAATAAAGGATTTTTCGAAAAATAACAAGCAAATATTTAAGACTTTTTCACTAAAAGGAATTAATATGCTTTTTCAAAAAATAACTCAAAAAATAAAGGATTTCTTGGATTTATGAAAGCAAATAATAAACTCCTTTTTAAAAGAAATAAATGGATTTCTTCGTTTCAATAAAAATTGCTATGGGCAAGATTCTAAAGAAGTAAAACAAGAAAAAATTTGAATCTAGATAAAGAATGCAAAATGAGTCTTTCTTTCACTTTCTTGAAAATTTTTAAAAAGATTTCTAGGTATGCACTTTTAAATAGTAAAAAAAATTTTCAAATCTGTAAACTATGCATAATTTAGTACTGTAAAAAATGTGCTATGGGCAGAAAGTACAGTAAAAAATATTTTTCAAAATCGGGATGGCCGAATGAAAAAATTCAGCCGCGCGGGTTTTGCACGAACAGCCGCGATGGACCGCGCGGGTTTCGGCCGCACAGTCGCGATGGGCCGCGCGGGTTTCGGGCGCACAGTCGCGATGGACCGCGCGGGTTTTGGGCGCACAGTCGCGATGGACCGCGCGGGTTTTGGGCGCACAGTCGCGATGGATAGCGCGGAAATAGGCCGCAAAGCCGCGGTGTGCAGCGCGGAAAAATACAGAAAGGTCGCGATGGACCGCGCGACTGTCTGGAAAAAGGCCGCGATGGACCGCGCGGAAAAACGCAGAAAAGTCGCGATGGACCGCGCGACTGTCTGGCAAAAAGCCGCGAGGCGGACGCCGTGCACGGAAACCGAGAAACGAACCCGAAAATTGAAAATTTAGGGCTGTTTTTTGGGGCCAAATCTCAGAACAGCAATGGATCTGCTGTCTAAGATGGTAGATCTATGGATCTAAAGGTTAAAAACTCATAAAAACTAAGATTTAATGGCAAAGCTAGAGATCTAAAGTTCAAACCAAAGCGGAGTCGCCAAAAACTGTTGGCTCGGTTTTGCAACCAAGCTTAGTGCTATGGGCACCTACTAACTAGTAGTAGCAGTTTCAATAGAAATAAAAACAATAAACTAAATAAACAATACTTTTCATGGATCTAAACAAGAATCTAAGCAAATAATGTAAACATTTCAAAATCAAGAACAAGAAACATAAGAAATAATTTTTTGTATTGAAAAGTGGGGGGCAAGCAAGTGCTTGCGATATTACCTTCAATGGTGAAGGTTGATGTTGAGCAACTCCCAAGATGAGTAGCTCCAAACTCCAATAGGTCTCTTTCTCCAAGGTAGCTTCAATGGCTAAAAGTGCTCAGGGGAGATTTCAGCAGCATGAGGATGAGATAATGGAAGGATGTGAAATGAGGAGCCCCTACCACCTTTTTATAGGTTTTGGTGGTGAGGAATACCATTTGTGGTTTTGTGGAAACCAATGGTATTGACCAACATGGTTTAGGTAATTTTCCCTCCTTTTTCCTTTTTGAATAAAAATAATATTTTAATTCCCTTTTTAATATTTTTGGGAATTTGGACCCTTTTTGAGGGTTTTTTATGATTTTCTTGGAAAAATAATCTTTTTTAATGGAAAAAGGGGTGTACTAAGGTCTTTTGGTGACCTTTTGTTGGTTTCAGAGGCTCAGATGGTGGAAAAGTGGACAAATGGGTCATGTGAGTAAGGGAATGAGCTAGTGAGCACTTTTTAGGTGTTAACAATATGTACCTAAATCTGATGAATTTAAGTTGTTAATTATGAATGAAATGCATAAGAAACTATATTCAGGACACCCTGGATACCAGAAAATGATTGCCATACTTAGGGAAGAATTATTTTGGCCTAATATGAAAAAATGAAGTTGCAAAATACATAGCAAAATGCATGGAATATCAGCAAGTTAAAGCTGAACATCAACATCCAGTAGGTTTATTGCATCCCTTACCCATTCCAGAATGGAAACGGGAAGTCATTAGTATGGACTTCATAACAGGTTTGCCTAAAAATACTAAACAGAATGACTCTATAATGGTTGTTGTAGATAAGTTGAGTAAGGCAACGCATTTTATTCATATTAAGTCTACTTACAAATCTATACATATTGCTGATATCTTTATGAAAGAAATTTTCAGATTGCATGGTATTCCTAAGATAGTAATTTCTGTTAGAGATTCAAAGTTTGCAGGAAATTTTTGGAAGTATTTGTTTAAAGGATTAGATACTAAAATAAATTTTAGTACTTCTTTTCATCCTCAAATAGATGGACAAACATAAAGAGTAAATCAAATATTAGAAGACATGTTTAGAATGTATGTTATGGATAAACCAAGAAAATGGGAAGACTATTTACATTTGGTTGAATTTGCATACAATAACTATTTCCAAGCTTCTACTAAGATAAGTCCATTTGAAATACTTTATGGATGAAAATGTAACACTCCAATTTCTTGGAGCAGTCCAGTTGATAGACTAATGTTAGGTCCTGAAGTGTTAAAGGATATGGAACTAACCGTGAAACATGTACAACATAATTTGAAGATAGCTCAAGATAGACAAAAAAGCTATGTAGACTTAAAAATAACTCAAAGAGAGTTGCAGGTAGGGGATCATGTTTATGTAAAGGTGAAACCAAAGAAGTTTCCTTTGAGATTGGGAAAATGTGCTAAACTAGCACCCAGGTATTGTGGCCCTTTTGAGATATTAGACCGGGTTGGACCGGAAGCTTATTGGTTTGCATTACCACCTACGGTAAAAGTACATAATTTTTTTCATGTTTCTTTGTTAAAGAAGTATGTACATGATGCTACTCATGTTGTGGATTGGAATATTATCCAGGTGAAACCAGAAGGAGAATTCCAAGTGGAACCATAATGCATCCTCGACATGAGGGAGCTTATTCTTCAGAACCACATCATTGGGTAGTTAAAGGTGCAATGGATGCACCTTAGCCCAGAAGAAGCTACTTGGGAATTGAAAAGTAATATGCAAGAGGCCTATCCAATTATGTTCCAAGAAGAAACTGTGGAAGATTGAATAACACTGACGACGGTGTTATCTTTAAGAGGTGTGTATGTAATACCCCTAAAACCTTGATTAAAGTTAAATAATTTGTAATATTGATTTTAATTATTGTTGAACAATTATTTGACAAAGTATGGTCAAAGACACTCGTGAGAGAATTTCGAATTATTATTATTATTTAATAAATATAAACAGGAGAATCCAATCTGAAGTATTTGTTGAAAGAGTGTTTGTTGGCCCACAAGGATAAATGACAAGTGTTGGACAAGAAACCCAAAGTGGTGAAAAAATATAATTAATATCTCAACAGGTGCGGGAGGAATCATCCCTATAATTCAGTTCAGAAATCCAGAGGGAGGTTCTAGAGTAGGAGGCTCATGAGAGACCTAAGCCCTAGGAAAATTTAAATATGCATTACCATCAGACAAGTAGGAGGCTTGGATGGAAGAGGGAAAATATTATTGTTGAGTAAAGGAGTGAAATTCAGTGTTGGATGAGAATTGTTTTCAACAGAGTTTGTCCTTTTGGTTCAGTAAATAGGCTCAGGGTTTTTTCTAAAATATTGGTTGGGAGGAACAACAAACTTCAGATTGGATTCGGTCTGAACTTTACTGTCAGGTTTATTTTAGTTATTATGTTTATCAATAGCTTTTATTTTTCTGTTTTCCTACAGTTGGATAAACTTTTAATGTTTAACTTAGGAATGGGATATTTTATTATTGGAAGTATGTTGAATGAATTAACATAATTTATTTTTAATCTGCAAATAATATCATGTTATTTATCTCCTGTTACATTTACATTGTTTTCATCATATGTATATATATTATCAACTGTACTAACTCAAACAGAGACAAATGACTTGAATTAAAATTAGAGCAAAGTATAAATTTCTTTTCAACACAAATATTACATACATTCAAATTTGAAAGAGAAACGAAAATGAATTTGTTACAGAGATAACATTTTTACAAATCGAAGCTATTTATATACATAGAACCATATAGCTCAAAGTTTTTCCCAAACAAACCATTTTTATTCATAGGTAGATAGCATGACGACCATATAAAAAGATAAAACAAAAACATATACAGTCAGAACAAAATTTCACAAGAAGTCTAGGATTCCATGGAGCCGAAAGACTTTCTTGTTTATAAATACAAATTAAAAGTTGTCGAAAGGCTATAATTCATATGTATTACATCAAATGTCAGAAATACATTGAGGGAAGTCGTATGAATCCACTCATTTTAAGAAAAACCCGAAATGGTGGTTAAAATGCGAAGCATTACCCTTGGTGTTAACAAGATTCATACAAAGCATGCAACTGGTGTTTTCACCATGGAAAAAACAAGAAGAGGATACCTACTTGTATTCGCAACCGAAGCTATCGCACCCATATGAAAAATAACCAGCAACAAGTGTAGTTAGGGTCTTTGTAAAGGTAAACTAATAGTCATTAAGCAATATGAAGTAATTATTAAACACTTACAGGGTTAAAGACGGACTAGAGTGTTGGATGAGCGTTGAACCCTAACCGCCAAATCGATACCTTCGCCAACCCTGCAAATAAATATTGCTTGTTAAGGTATTTTTACTTATAAACAAAAAGGAGAACATTGTAAACTCAAATCCAAAAGGTAGGGGCTTACAAAAGCAAGTTTATTATACCTTTTCCCAAAATTCCGTGGTTCACAAGAACACCTGCACAAAAACATGATGACATTAGTTATGATCAATTATAAATACTTGTATATAAAAACTCTTTCAAGTAATGAATCACACTTACCAGTGGAGAACCGAAATATGGTGGTTAACCCAATACCATTTCAAAATTAAACCCTAACACTTTCAACATTGTGTTTATCCAGGGCTTGAACCCTTACCAAACGTCCACCATATCACAAATAACCAAATCTCTGCGTTGAGCCTAGGCTTTGCATTGCACTGAAGGATCCGCGGTAACGTAGGAAGGTTCTAAACCAAAGGCTCAACACAAGTCTGAGCGAGAAATAAAGTAAAAAATAGAGCCAAGATCAACAGAAGTCAGAGCAAGAAACCAAGTAAAACACAGAGCCAAGCTAGACACAAGTCAAAACGAGAAAACGAAGTCATCGATCCAAGCTCGTGGCCAAAGAAACCAAACTGGAACAAACATAGAGTAATACTCCAAACTGAGGAGTCATTTGATTATACTTAAGCAGAGGTAAAACCCTCATAAGAGCACTATGAGTACTCCATAAGGAGGTCACTCGTGCTCATTGATACACCTAACAGTTAGAGGAACTAAAACCACCTTAAACACATATGAGCAACAATACAAACCAGTTGAGCTCTGCATAGAGCCGAGGCTCAGTAGTGCAGCAACATAACCCCAAAGATCAAGAAAATAATGGTGTATTCAGCGACCCTTCCTGATTAAACCTCAAGAGGAGTAGTTACGATCCCAAGGGAATCGACGACGCACAGGAATCCAGGTAAGTGGAAGCATACAATGTATTGCCCCTTCGTAAATGTCTTCACATGGGCTACCAACTCACTACCACATCAACATTAATGAATTCAATCTGCGAATCAACAAACCAAATCATATCATTAACACCGATCGATATTCCATGGATATGCTTAATGAAAAGTAAGAAACCATGGTTACAATGATTACAAAGAATAGATCAATATGTATGTAAGTTCAAAACGAGCCCTTCAAACATTACGATAGGGTTATAGTTAGGATATAAACATAGGGTTTTTATTATTCAAGGAATATATAAATATATAGTCAGGCTCATAATTGTAGTGTTTACAAAGGGTTGAACCTCAATGTGTTTATAAAAATTGAAACTCGATCCTAGTTAGGGATAATACAATGGAGATGCATTATATTCATTTATGAAATCCAAAACATATGTTAGAACTAGGATTAGTAAATTAGCTACATAAATAGCATGAATACTAGAGTAAACAAACAGTCAAAATTTATGTGGACCATATAATTATATTAATGCCTTATATTCGAAATCATTTTTTTATACCTTAGGAGGGATGTCGGGCTGATTCACATCCTTCACTAACCTGTAAACCTGCGACATAAGAAAGAATGTCATCTTAAATACTTATAATTTTTTTTTTTAAATGAGTAAATTTGGGGTTGTTACAATCGAGACACCCGTAGGGCCATACACAGGAGGTGGTTGCATGTTGTAACCGTATGGATTACCCTCGGGGTGCTTTTGGAAACCTTTAGGATTCAGAACCATAGGATTAAAATTTTGGGGATTATGAATCGTAGGGTTAAAAATTTGCGGATTTTTCATCACGGGGATGAAGGTTTGAGATTGAACAATTCCTTAATCAGGGGGAGGCGTCAGAGGGGGTGGAGCCCATTGATTGTTTACAATTCCTGGGTAAGCTAAACCAGGATATAAATTGGGGTTTTGGGAGTAAGTGGGTTGAAATTGATTCATTTTCACCTAGTGGGATTCTTGTTACCTACTATAGGTGGCCCCCAAGAAGGTGGTTACTGTTGTCCCCATTAGATAGATTGTACTATAGATGGAGGTTGACTACCAGCCATGCTTGGTCCGAAAATAAAAGGTATTCCTCCAGATATGGTATAAATTGTAGTTGAAGATTAACTTCCAGATACAATCAGCATTCCAACAGAAGAGATTTGTGAACTTTCGACTAGAGCATTGAAGGAAAATGTTTGGGTAGTATGAGTACCTGTCAGGGTATTAACGACTTAAGAGGATGAATGTGCACTTAACCTAGTAACCATGGGTAATGAAGAGATATTAAGATCAGTGCCTCGACTAGGAACAATCCTTATAGAGCGACCAAGGATTTCACTTGGTAATAAGGGTGGGAGTTTTCGACAAGGAGGTTCTCGAGTCAATTGCATGGGTGATGGATATGTGCGAAATTGATTAAGTGCTTGGCCCAAAGTAGTGTTCCATAATGAAGATGACGGGCCAAAAACATTCTTTTTTTGGGTCATCTTGTAGGGGTTGGGTAAACACCCAATATGTGGGTGCAGATTGACCTACAAACAATATGCTATAAGTTGAATCATGGGGAGCAGATTGGGGCATTCTTATATCAGAATGATCTACCACGTCAGAAGTGGAAGGAAATGAATTTTCTGAACTTAAGGGGACTATCCTTTGAGGTTGCATAGCATCATGTGTCAACATGTTTCTAAGCATTTCTACACGCTCTTGATTATCAAAAGGTAAGGAAGCGATTGATCTTCGTATGGATTCCATAACCTCTTCGTCTATATGAATATCGGGGGTTTCCATTCCTATATTTATTCTATAATAATAATCAGGTTGATAGGAAGGTGTAACATGGCTAGTGGGCACAAAATTTGGTGCCACCAACTAGACTGAATGGTTTATTGAAATTTCCTTCCAATTGGATGGTTGTAGAAGGAAAAGCGTATGACTCTTAGATGAATTCAATAGACCAATCGGATGGGTAATTTTTTGGTGGGGCCTATGGTGCTACACTAATATGTGGCGCTGCACTAATCTATGGTGTTGCTCTAATCTATGGTGTTGCACTAGTTTCACTTCGGATGACCTCCCCACCCAAATGCCCCCCGGTAGAAGGTGCTTGGGTACGTAGAGGTGGTGGTCATCTAATTCTGGGAGTAGACCATTCGGGACTCATGCCTTGCTGTCTCCATGATTTTATTGGACCTTGGTCTACCATGGAACAAAAATAAGTGGTACCAGCTCAATCTCATGAAAACAACTCAAAAACCCTAAGCAGCTGAATGTGCAAAAGGGGATCTAGAAAAAAGAGGCACACGGGCCAAAAAGAAAGCTCGAACATATTTATTGCAATCGATGTCACAACAAGTGAGCTGCAACAAAGAGGCCATCAAGCCAACAAGGAACACTACTCTAGAAAGAAAAAGACCCTCTACAACGTATAAGGGCAAGCAATCACCTAACTAAGAGATGGAAACCTCAACAAATTGTATCCGCTGTAGGGTGATGAAATCCGTGGTTACGAAATACGAAATGAGATATAAAAAATTCCAAGGTATATCCCTCTACCAAAAGGGATCCTAGGTATAAGATCCCTAAAAGAATGGTCACTAAGATACCTCGTTCATGACATGTTTGAGTAGGTGAATCTTCCACTTCATCCTTTTGGCTGCTCCACCACCAAAAAGGTTTGTACACTGAGGACTACAAGTAGGTTTCCTTCAGTACAGAGTAGAGTGTGGTATTCCACCTAGACCTCTAGAACCATTCTTGTGAATTCTGTTAGGATATTCCTATACTCCATCCTAGTCCCACCAGTATTTTGATCATTTACATTTTTAGTCATGCATGCACTTTTAGGGTTTGCATGCATTCTATGGTTTGCATGTATCCCAGTCATTAGTCCAGCACCTAGCCCTTAGTTAGCCAGCCCCCAGGATCTTCTCACTATTCAGTCTTAGCCCTCTAGTTGCTTAATGCGCCCTTCTTCCTTGATTTTAGGGAGCAACTCACCCTTCTTCACCTACCAGTCCAGATGTCTTCAGTTTACACTCAGTTACACTTAGTTACACTCAGTTACAGACAGTTACACTCAGTTACACTGAGTTACACTCAGTTACACCTACCAGAGTTAGTTTGACTGATGGTTGACAGTTACTTGAGCATTGATGACTCTACTGATGATGATGAAGACTTCCAGTTGTGCTCCGATGATCATGAGGATACCTAGTTATGCTCTGATGACACTCTATTGATCTTGTGATCACTCTGAGAGGCTAATTCGAATTGCCACCTTAGGCATTCAAATCCTCTCTACCATTGTACTATTTATTTGTCCATACTGTGATTAATTAATTAGTGTGTGTGAAGTATTATTGCTTCTATCTGAGTTTTACTGTACCATATTATTCTATTGCTCATTATACTGTATTGTTCACTCTTCTTCTATTTTCCTGCTTAATCATAATTACTCTTGTGAGTTATACATCATCTCTTAGATCTGCTGTGAGGATTTTCACATGGTATCAAAGCATGTTGAGAGTATTGTTTATCTCCATTCCTGAGAGTTTTTTGCAGGTTATTATCCAGATTTCGAGTGCAGCAGTTTCTGCATTTTTGCAGCAGTAGCAGTTGCAGTTATTCTATATTGTTTTTGCAGGTCTTCTACAGCTTCAATGAATTCAAAAGAAATCACTCCTCTTTCTCCCTTCTCTCCTCTCAACTATGATGACTGGAAACCAAAAATGATAGCATACTTGAAGAGCCATGATCTCTTTGACTATTGTTTTGAAAGAGAGTTCGAATCTTCTAAAGAGAAGATTGATTGGTTAAATAAAGTTGATGAAGCCTTTGGATCAATGTTGGATGCAATGTCTGATTGGATGTTATATGACCTCCCTGATTTTTCATCACCAAAAGAGCTATGGGCTCACCTGGATGAAATATTTGGCAGAGAGAATGAAGGACTTGGTCCCAACCCATTCGAAAGCAAACACAGTGATGCATTCACTCCTCTTGATGGTCTCTCAGATCATGAACCAGTATCATCTCATATTGAAGTTGTTGACAAAGAACTTGCAGATTCTCCACTCATGCTCAAACTTTCTTCTCTTTCTGTGCCAGCTCACACTCTAGATATTGCAGAAGGTCCTAAATCCTCTCTTGCACCAAAGTCTGTTGGTTTGCATCATGATCACATGATTATTTCGGAGGTAAAATCGGCTATTGGAGGTAATGCATTCGCTCCTCTCAAGCAATCATCTCTCTTATACTACTATATGATCATTAACTCATGCTTTCAGAAGGTTATTGAAGAATATGTCCATTGCCACCCGCTTGAGATAATTTCTCATGCATCCATTGGTTTTGATCTCACCTCTTATGGTTCAAAGGAGATCTCAAGAAACCATTGCCATTCGCTTGGGATAATTTCTCATGCATATGGTAGTTTTGATCTCACCCCTGCTGGTTCAAAGGAGATCTCAAGAAACTATTCTTCAAGTCTTAAATCTGATTTGGATTTCAAGCAATTATTTTTTGATGGTTCTTTTTGGCATAATCTCACCCATGATGGTTCGAAGGAGAAGACAAAAGACTATCTGCATATTCATGATTTTGATCCTACATCAGCTGATTCAAATCACAGGTTCAAGGATCATCCTCATACTTTTGGATTTATTCTCATCACATTCGATCTGAAGAGAAAGTACAAGCACGTGTTTTTTGAGCATGATCCACTTCTTCCCAAGAAGAAGATACCTCCAGACTTATGACCAAGCATCACACCTGCTTGAGTTTGGAGCATTTATTTTTGTGTGTGCCTTACAGTTTATTTTTTGAGGAGGGGGTATGTTTCCCATGAAATTTTCCCACTTCCTTGGTTTATTGATTGTTATTATTCATTGTATTGGGTGACCTTTGGTCTTAGTTACCAGGGCTCAGGATGGATTAAGGGGGGGTGTTAGGATATTCCTATACTCCATCCTAGTACCACAAGCATTTTGATCATTTACATTTTCAGTCATGAATGCACTTTTAGGGTTTGCATGCATCCCATTCATCAGTCCAACACCTAGCCCTCAGTTAGCCAACCCCCAGGAGCTTCTCACTATTCAGTCTTAGCCCTCTAGTTGCTTAATGCGCCCTTCTTCCTTGATTTTAGGGAGCAACTCGCCCTTCTTCACCTACCAGTCCAGATGTCTTCAGTTTACACTCAGTTACACTTAGTTACACTCAGTTACACTCAGTTACACTTAGTTACAGTCAGTTATAGTCAGTTACAGTTAGTTACACTGAGTTACACTGAGTTACACCCACCAGAGTTAGTTTGACTGATGGTGAGCATTGATGACTCTACTGATGATGATGAAGACTTCCAGTTGTGCTCCGATGATCATGAGGACACCTAGTTGTGCTCCAATGACACTCTATTGATATTATGATCACTCTAAGAGGCTAATTCGAATTGCCACCTTAGGCATTCGAATCCTCTCTACCATTGTACTATTTATTTGTCCATACTGTGATTAATTAATTAGTGTGTGTGAAGTATTATTGCTTCTATCTGAGTTCTACTGTACCATATTATTCTATTGCTCAGTATACTGTATTGTTCACTCTTCTTCTATTTTCCTGCTTAATCATAATTACTCTTGTGAGTTATACATCATCTCTTAGATCTGCTGTGAGGATTTTCACAAATTCAACCCTCCTAAGATAGGCCTGTCAGAAAATTGGCTTTAACAGTGTCAAAAAATACTAGAGTATTTTAGTTCCCTAAGAGACAACTTCTATATTTCAGATATAAAATCACAATGGGGGGTTATTTGGATGCCTATCCCCGATGTCCTATCTAAACACACAATTATTTTATTTCCTCAAATGAGGTTAATGTGTGTTTAGTTTAGGCACTTACTTTTAGAGGTTGTTATTTATTCAAAGTGGAAATGGGAGTGCAACTAATGGAGTGTGTACTTGACTCAAAACCATGCAAAATTTAATGAGCATGCAAATATTTCTTTTGGATGAACCTCTAACTAAGTGAGAGAGAGATTTATTTTCTTTTCCCAAATGAAAAAATTCCCAATGCACATGCACTATCTCAATTTTGATTTTTTTTAATGATATGCACTAAGCCAAACTAATGTGTACCCAAGTCCAAAAAAACAAACACAAATTTCCTTTCAATATACAACACTAAATTACTAAGATGCACTTGTTTTTTGACTTTTCAATTTTCTTAAAAAATGACTAAAAATTTTGAACACAACTTTTTCATTCTCACAACAATTTGCAGCAGAGTAAAGGTAATAAAATAAAATTATTGCAATTTTTCCTTAACAACCATAACAAGGCATGCAAATATTCACAAAAACTTCTTTGTTTTCAAATTACAATGTGCTAAAAAAGAGATGATTATTATGCCAAAGAAGAGAAAAAAAAATCATTGTTTTCCAAGAGTTTTCAAGATAATTGAAAGGTTGTGAAAGACACCAATATTTTATTTGACCAAACTAGCAATAATGGGTATCCTTATGCAAACAAATTAGAGACAAAAACATGGTAAAGACAAGCATACAATCAACCAAAACAAAAAATAAAGTGAAGCAATCACTTTCCTGCAAACCAAAACCAAGGAGCTGAAACTTCTAAGAGTTCTTCTTGAAACCGACAAATATCATCAACTCTGATATCTGAATGTAAAAGAGAGTAGGATCAGGGCCAAACAAGTGTTGCAAGATCAAGGGGTCAAAAATTGGACTTGAGAACCGAGCAAAATACTGATTTTGACACCAAAAATCCTTGAGGTGCTTGGGCTTCTAAACCAAAGAAGATAGTTCCAAATGTTCTCAAACCATGGAAAGGAATACCATATTCTGACTTATAAATGTCTACAGATCCCTAAGGGTGAAAAAATCAGTCTTGAAAACTTCAAATTGAAGGTAGGATCAAGTTATACTACACTAAATTGAAATATTCAAGGGCCAATAGTAGTGGCAAAAAAAAACTTCAAACGGATTCAAGAGAGGTTCAAATGATTTTCAAAAAGTATATACCACCTAATGATGGCAGTGTCAGATCACACACACAATCCAAAGGAAAAAAAAACAATCATCAAGAAAACCAAGCAAAAAATTTATCCAAACAGATATTTTCATGTTTTAGCCTTCACAGACAGAACGATAAAGAGCAATTATCGCATTCTAGCAGACTATAGGGGCGCAAAAAAATGAGTATTTTCACGACTGGTAAGCCTAGTATGGTGCTAAAAACTTGAAATTTTCGCTACTGGGAAAGTGTAAGGGGCACGAAAATCATATATTTTCGCTTTGTAATGACCTGGGAGGGGGTGATAATTTCAACAAAAAATTCTGGAGTTAGCTGATTCTTCTCAGGAACAAAATAGGGATGCAATGCTTGGTAATAAATGATTCTGAACAGTAATTAGATAGACTCAGAATTCAAAAATAGATCAGACTTTAAAAGGTGAAAAATCCAAACAAAAATATCAAGAAAAAATATGGACTAGGGTAAGACTAGGGCTTTCTCCCCAGTGGAGTTGCCAATTTCCGTGACAAGAATTTCTTCTATGGATAGAATAAAATCTTCTTGGACATAAAATAGTTCCCTAGCAACAAAATCCAAGACCAAAAACTAGCAAATGGATTCGGACATTCTCTATAGATCTATGCATACATTATCAATGGAAATATACCAATAGAAAAGGTAGATGTCTTACCTTCTCTTAAAATTAATCTTGCTAATCCAGTCTCTACACTTGATGTCCAAACTCTAAAGGTCGAATATAACCTTCCAAGGTTAACACAAATTCCTGTCCAAGAGATATTAAATCTAAAGCAGATCTATCTAACTCAACATTTCACAAAGTTCGCATGGATGCACGGACACATTCATGAGAGAAACATGCCAAGTTTATATTAATGAGGAGCATGAAGAAACTAGTACAATGGTATACCTTGAGTGTATATCAACAACAACTTCCTCTAGGATCACTTTCAATATCCTTCAAGAGACATAAGACTATAAGTTCCACCCTTCAAGTCTTCCTCCCCTTTGACCAAGGTAAGAGCTTGTAATTATAGGATTATGAGAGCTAAATGATTTAGAGAACAATTTGGATCTCATGAGGAGCAAGTGGATCAATATTCCATGGATGGAATGGAAGTAGGATTCCAAGGATAAGTCAATCCCACAAAAATCTCTTGAAGGATAAGATCCAAAATCCAAGGAAACAAATCCCAGTCATCATTTTTGCACCTCTAGAAGAGTGCAAAACGTGATAAAGTGGGGTTTTCACACTTTGCTAGGCATGCAAGGCACATAAATTGGAATATTTCCGTGTTATGTCATGTTGCAAGGGCATGAGAATCGCTTATTGCCTAACTGACAAGGCGTGGAAAAGTGTCTCCAAGGCTTAATGGAATGGGATATGAGTTAGATTTCAGAGTCTGGGTTACATGAAGGATTCTCAAGATAGTATGTAGGTTGAAAAAATACATCACAGTTTTCTAACCCACTTAGGGAATAAGACTTGCATTTTGATGGGAGATGAAGGAACCAAGTGGCAAAACTTAGGTATAACAGTATCATGTTTATGAACATCACAAAAAAAATCTAAATTATATGAACATGAATATGACCTATCAATGTATCATTCAATATTTTTAATTTTTTGACAACAGCTGAATTTACAATGACAAATATCAAACCTTTAATAGGAAGAAAAACAAATAGTTAATTAACATAACACCCTTTTCTCTCAACTAATGTAAAGCCACAACTTGCATTATCCAAATAGATTATTATTATTAATCATGAATTTGATTTGATGATCTTTCTATGTATTAAATATATATGGTTTTTCTTTAATTTTATATTTCATTTAAAATTATATTCATGCACATTCCCTATTTGCATGTTTTTAAATGTTATAAATTATTTGAGCTATTTTCTATTATAAAATCTATATTATAACTAATTAATTATTGATGTTTTATTACTTTGTTAATGTTATTATTTTTAAAGGATTGTTTTATTACTTTGCTAATATTATTATTTTTAAATTTTTATTTAATAACATTAAAATATTTTTGTATTGAATAATAATTTCAAAACTATTCAAGATTTAAGATATCAAATATTCATATTTGAGTTTGTCAATGAATATATCTAATTTCTAAAATACTACTATAGATTCATATTAGTTATAGAAATTAGATTAACATGGGATTATGCTATTATAAATTTACATTAATAAAATCTAAATCAATGATTATATATTCATACATATATGAATTTGTTTTAGTTAAATATACAACCATGGCTTTAGTTTACAAATCAAAGCTACATACCTATTTACAAACCATAATATTTAATTCTTGTATTACAAAGAGAAAATAAAATTCTCTCTTAAAGCCATTTTTTTCTCTTAAAGAAGATTCCATACCTACACCTTCATCCTTCAAGCCATTTTTTATCTCTTATTGTCATTTAGAAAACATTTGCAATTATAATGCTTAGCATTATTTATAACAAAAGCATCATGAAATACAAACATTCAAATATTGATGTAGAAATTAGAGAGCACATTAAATTTTGTTGTAAATTTCATTGTTATCAAGGCCATAAATTAAGTCATTGTAGAGCTCAACACTAGTAAAAAAATTGTTGGATTTACAATCTCCAGCAAGGTTACAAATGTGTCATTTTCTATGGGAGTTAACATTATAAATACAATAAAAAAATTGAAAAATATTACATTATAACAAAAATTCAATTTAATCGAATCATATAATAAAAAATATTACATTCTAACAAAAATGTTATAAATTAATGCAATTATAATTCTTAGCATTATTTATAACAAAAACATCATGAAATACAAGCATTCAAATATTGATGGGGAAATCAGAGAGTACCTTAAATTTTGTTGTACATTTCATTGTTATCAAGGCTATAAATTAAGTCATTGTAGAGCTCAACATTAGTAAAAAAATTGTTGGATTTTCAATCTCCATCAAGGTTACAAACATGTCATTTTCTATGTTGGATTTAACATTATAAATACAATAAAAAAAAAAAAAACATTACATTATGACAAAAATTAAATTTAACCAAATCATACAATAAAAAACCATTACATTCTAACAGAAATGTCATAAATTAATACAATTATAATTCTTAGCATTATTTATAAAAAAAACATCATTAAATACAAACATTCAAATATTGATGGAGAAATTAGAGAGCACCTTAATTTTTGTTGTAAATTTCACTGTTATCAAGTCCATAAATTAAGTCATTTTAGAGCTCAACACTAGTAAAAAAAATGTTGATTTTTCAATCTCCATCAAGGTTACAAATATGTCATTTTCTATGTTGGAGTTACCATTATAAATACAATAAAAACATTGAAAAACATTGCATTATAACAAAAATTCAATTTAATCGGATCATATAATTAAAAAAACATTACATTCTAATAGAAATGTCATAAATTAATGCAATTATAATCCTTAACATTATTTATAACAAAAAAATCATAAAATCATTGAAATATGATTATAGAACTTTTAGACCACCTTCAAGTTAGGAAGAATATGTTAGCCTTTACATTCACAAAAATAAAATTGAATCATGTAAGTTGTTTTTCATGGCGTATTTATATGTATATAAAAAACATAAGATGAGTAATTTGGACAATGACATATAATAATTCTATAAAATCATAAATTACTTCGTAGACATAAACCATAGTTCGCATCATATAATT
Source organism: Larix kaempferi (assembly GCA_027924585.1). Lineage (NCBI taxonomy): Eukaryota > Viridiplantae > Streptophyta > Pinopsida > Pinales > Pinaceae > Larix > Larix kaempferi. The sequence goes on along the minus strand of BSBM01000871.1, from coordinate 1,684,800 downwards.
GGTTTTTAACTAACTGAAATTGTTTAAACACTGCATCCAATAATCAAATTTCCATTTCCACCACCATAACAAGAAAAATAAACAATATAATTAGGCAATCAAATATAACAGTAACAAAATGATATCTCAAAATGTAAAGGACGAAATAAAACATGTACATATCACTCTTTGTTTCCATCATCCACATTATCTTCCTCGTTTGGCATGATAACACTATTGTTCTCAAAAACATGTTTAGATCTAGGGTTGTGTCTTAATATGAACTACCAATCTCTATCCAACACATCTGTGTAAAAGAACAGTTGGTTGCAGTGTTTTGGGAAAACATAAGGCTCTTTACTTTCATACCACATCTTTCTAGAGTTTATACATATCAACCCACTATCATGATCTTCCTTTACATTATTCCTGTCGAATGTGCCCCACCACCTGCACCTAAAAATAACACATTGGAAAGATGAGAAGTACACTTGAATGATCTCGTGTATCTTTCTGACATAACCCAACATCCCTACTACCAGGTTTTGATCTCAGTTGCTAGTATGATTATATTGGTTGAACTCGACTTCCACTCCACAATCTTGTGTTACACGCCCATCATCAACATCCTCGGTGTGAAAATGATGTCCATAATCCCACATAGATGGGAACTAATACACCTGTGACAAAAGTTAACAAATGATGGTGTCATATGTCTAATAACCCAAGCATTAATATATTAAATATAGATTTTATAATTCGAAGTTTCATTATAAAGGTATAAATGTACATAAATATTTTATTACCAAGTTGTTGCACCTGATCCCAATGTTTAGCGCATCCTCCTCTTCAGGAGGGTAACGACCAGATGCACCATATTTCTCTCTGAATTGGTCTACAACCCAACTATTGGGAAATATAAATGGCATATTTTCATTTAAATGATCTATAAAAGTCATGCTTAGTACCATGCAACTGCCTGAATTCTTTTCTGTCAATGTCCCATTTCCTCTTGTTCTCTTCATACAATGCAACCCACAGTTGTGTTGCCTCCGCGTTGTAAAGAATGAAAGTGTTGATTGCATCAATTTATAAATTCGTTGTTGTATTCATGAAACAAAACCACATTCATGATGTATGGCATCAAATATAGATTTTGAAGTTTGTTGTGAATAGTTACTATGTGGAAATTTGAAGATCGAAAGATAAGTGGATTACTCTTTAACATGTTCTTTTTCTATTTGTTTCCAGTACATCCCCTTCTCTTTTTTCCTCATCTTATTCATCATCCCAAATCACAACGCCTCCTAGTGTGTGGTCAATTTGCTTGATGTACTCACTGGCATATTAGAACAACCCATATATTATGTACCCCTCTGACATAGACCCCTTTGGTTTTTCCCTTTTCCAAACAAATCCCTTCACCTTTTTCATGAACCTCTCTAAGAAGAACCTCCAGTGACAGGATACCACCATGACTAATTCAACCTCATTGACTAGGTGAATTAGAAGATGAATCTGCAAGTCCATGAAAATCGACAATAGTTCCTTCTCAAACATACAAACAATCTCATCTATCTCTTCATGCCACCGTGGAATGCTAGCGATGTAAATATCCTTTGATGTGATCCACCGTACAAATGTAGATAGTCTAGATATGGCATGCCGCAGGTCATTGGGAAATTCATGGTTCACACACCCATGCATTAACAATGGATAATACCACTACAAAGTAAACACAAAAAGTTAATTGCATTTTAACTTTTGTGGTAAAATATATAAATAAATAGTGATCACAATTTTTTGGCATTATGCGTATCCTTACAAGGTTGAGATGGTCATGTGATTTCAAACTTGACAAATTTTCATCTGCAGTGAAGCAACGTCGTAGTGTAGACCCATAAAAATAAGGTGCCTTCATGCCCAATATAACTTTTTTTCCAAATTAAGATAATATTTCTTCAAAATCCATGGGACATCGCCTTTTTTTAATGAAATAGAGGGGCCATCCTCTCCTCTATTTTGTTGTCTTGGCCAATGCTTCTTTTTAGTATTTGAAGAAATAAGATATTTCCTGACTTTCATCTTGTCACTTTTTTTGGATGATATGCACTAGTACAAAATGAGAAATTAGTGACTAAAATTCACATATAAACGACTATTTTTTAGTTGGCGACTAATAGTAGTTAATTTCCACTATCTTATAGCTCGACTAACTTAGATGTATTTATTTTAGTGATTAATAGTTGTCTTATTTAGTCATATATTTGGTCATTGATTTAATCATTAATTGCCACAATTAATAACTAAATCAATGACCAAATATACTACTAACTAAGGAAACTATTAATGACTAAAATAAATATGACTAAGTTAGTCATGCTATAAGATAATGGAAATTAGCTACTAATAGTTGTTTATATGCAAATTTTAGTCATTTGTTTAGTCACAAATTTACCATTTGTAGTAGTCATTTATCTCTATTTTAGTAGTTTCATATTCATTGTATAAATGACTAATTTAGTATTTTTATATTATTTTATTTTCTTTCATTATTAATCAATATAAATGACTAATTTAGTCATTTATTCTTTTTATGTGTGTTCATTATAATATTCATGCTAATCAAATCTAAATACACATGTGAATCATACAAAATCGCATTAATTAATTACAACACTAAATAATATCAAGTACACATATAATTTCAACCATGTAAATTTTATTATGTGAAAAATGTCAAGTATTACAATATATTGAATTTCCAACTGAATATCCTCTAATGGACTAATACGAGTCCATGAAAAAAAATAGTCTTCATACTTTACATGAAAATCATCTACATCGATGACTTTTCAAAATATTACAATGGCCACTAAGTGAAACCTTGGCAATGCCTATAGAAATCTAATAATTCTCTTATTGTCATTTAACCAACACCCAATACGCTTTAGCACATCTTGCTACCCAACATGTGTCCTTTGTTTTCTTTGAAGTCCTTGCATATTCCTATGTAGAATCCATCTTCTAAATCTATGATTTGAGACTTGAGATTTCCCATCCTTAGAAAATTTGACACTGCAAAGTTGAAGAGACAAGGTATCAGTTAATATTGAATTAAATAATGTTGAAAAACACCTATGAAATTAATATTCTTCTCAGTCTATCATAATTGAATATAATGGATACCTTGGTATTTCTTTTAGTCTAAAACCCTTACACCTACATTTCCAATATGCAGGAAAATAGAGTATATGTTTTGAAAATAAAGACCACATAAATGACGATGATAATTTGTGTTCCTTCAACATGCAATATCATGGCATGTTTCCAATTGAAACCATGGTAAAAAAAGTACAAACTTGGAACAGTATGGTCTGCTGCAGCTCCCTCAAAAACTTATGTAGGTTAAGGAACTTGGTCTTAAGAAAATTCTCCATGTAAATCCTCTAAGAGAAGGGTCTCAAAGCAGTTGAGTGTTATATTTACATGGAAAACCATTCATACTACCTACTTGTCTGGTGTGATTTCATGCCATTTAATGGATTGATCCAACCCCATTTAGTTCTTCCCTGGACACAATAAGATTCAAGAAGTGCAGATTCATATATCATCAATAATGTATGCAACCAACACAATTTACTTGCCAATCTATCAATCTTTTGGGGACTTGTTAGTGTCAGAGATATGAATCTAACTTACCTATCTATGCAAAACAATAATATATCAACAATAAGTACAAAAAGAGAACAAGAGACAATAGTACACTAGATATGCATGTTTCACCCAATTGGGCTACATCCACAGGAAGGTAGTCTTCTATTATCTCTGGAATATCTACCTCAAGCTTACAAGAGAGCAATGCCAATAACCCCAATACAATATAGAAATACTTGTGAAAGTATAGATCATGATGAGTGATGTGACTCCCTTGACTCCATTATATACTAAAAGATGAGGAGGAATTACTCTCACATATTACATGTGGAATAATATAATTCTTATAATAACATCTCTTTATATAATAATGAATATCAAGAGTATATTTTACCATAATGAATATGGAATATAATGTATTACTTTTTTACATAATATTGTGGATATCTTCTAACATAATACAAAGACATTATTACCTTCCAAGGAATATAAAATATTCCAACACTCCCCCTTAATAATGGTTGGGAGAAAATCCCACTAACAAAGGAAGGAAGGAGTCATTATTGCTCCCCCTTGATGACAACTTCCCTCATCCCAAGTAAGGAATGAAGATGCACATACTTCGCTGCTATTAAGGATTTGGTGAAGATATCGGTTGTTTGTTTCTTTCTATGACAATACTCAAGAGAGAGAACACCATCTGTAACGAGACCTCGAATGTAATGAGCATCAAGATAGAGATGCCTTTCCTTGGAGTGATATACCGGATTATGAGCAAGATGAATTGCACCCTGATTGTCACATTTCAACACAGTGGACGATGTCGGAACCAGACCAAGTTCAGTGAGAACATGCCGTAACCAAACTACTTCTTTTGTTGCTTCTTTGGATGCTCTATACTTTGCTTCACACGAAGATAAATACAGACTATTAACCTTTTTGTAGGAACAAGAAATCGGACCTGAACCAAGTTGAAATATATAACCAACAATTGACCGTCGATCAGAACTGTCACCTTCCCAGTCAGAATCTGTATAACCAGAAAGTGAAATTGTAGTACTGCTCGAAAACACCATAGTACAGTGTCCCCTGTAAATATCTCAGAATTCTCTTTGATGCTTCCCAATTACTTTCATGAGGTTGCAGCATGAGCTATGAAACCATACTGATGGAGAAGGAGAGATCTGGTTTGTCGTGAGTTAAATATATCAAACTGCCAACTAGCTGACGATGAAGAGTAGCATCAACAAGAGGAGTAGTACACTCAACAATTAACTTTACACCAGACTGAAAAGGCGTAGGAGCAGGTTTACAATCACTCATGTGGAAACGAGATAATAAATATGTAGCATACTTCGGTTGAGAGAGAAAAATACCATCTACCAAGTGCCAAATTTGAAGACCCAAGAAATAGTGCAATATACCGAGATCAGTCATTTCAAACTGCTTGTGAAGGTCACTTTTCATACATTGAATGAGAACAGGTTGGCTGCTAGTGATAATAAGATCATCCGCATATAAAACAATAACAATGATATTATCATCAACATGCTTAACATACAGGTTAGGATCATATATACAACGCTTAAAACCATTATTCAATAAATATGCATCAATTTTATCATACCAAGCCCTAGGTGCTTGTTTAAGACCATATAAAGACTTGTGTAATTTACATACTAAACTTGATGTTTCAACATTAATAAAACTAGGAGGTTGTTGCATATAAATGTATTCATTAAGATCACCATTTAAAAAAACACTTTTAACATCCATTTGGTGTATTTCCCATTTATAAGATGAAGCAATAGATAAAATGGTTCTTATTGTATTCATTTTAGAAACAAGAACAAAAGTTTCGTTATAATATATACCTTCAAATTTATTAAAACCTTTTGCAACTAATCTATCTTTATACTTTTCAATTTGTCCTTATGTAGTAAATTTAGTTTTATAAACCCATTTACAACCAACTAAATTATTTCCCGAAGGAAGAGGAACAAGAGACCAAGTCTTGTTCTTCATAAGAGAATCTTACTCAACAGTCATATCTTGTTTCCAATGAGGTTTACCCTTAGCTTGAGCATAAGAGGTAGGATCATCTGTGGCCAAAATTTTGGTCATGAGAGAAAAGTTAGATCTAATTCTACGACTATCGAAAGGGATTCCGATATCACTTCCTGCAAATTCAAGAGTTTTCTGGGCCCAAACAGGAAGGTTAAAAGGGACTAAAGTCACTTCAACAGCTTCGAGACATTCAAGTGGAATACTTGAAGAATAAGAAGAAGGTGAACTAAGATCAATCACAGAACTGGAAGGAGTAATTGAGATAGGAGTAACAAGTGATAAGGGAATATTCAGAGTAACATGAGGTTCAACAGACTCAGGTGGTGGAGCGACTTCAATAAATTGAACATCTCTTCTAATGATGACATTTTGATTAGAAGGATCAAACAACCTATCATCCTTAGAATCCTCAGAATAGCCAATGAATATACACTTGTGAGACTTAGGTTCTAACTTTTTCCATTTTTCATCAGGAATATGAGCCCAACATTCACAACCAAACACTTTAAAGTTACTAATATCTGATTTCTTACCATTCAATTTTTCCTCAGGGGTAACATGCTTAACAACTTTTGTAAGAACTCTATTTAAAATAAAGTTAGCACAACTTATGGCTTTGGCCCAAAATTTCTTATGTAATCCTTTAGAATAAAGCATACATCTAGCCATTTCAACTAAAGTTATGTTTTTCCTTTCAGCGACACCATTTTGTTGAGGTGTGTAAGGAATAGTTTTTTGATGTTGAATTCCATGTTTACATAAAAATACTTCAAATTCTTTCTTAATGAATTCCCCCCCATTGTCAGTTCTTAAAGTCTTAATCGTTTTACTAGATTCGTTTTCAACCAAGGATTTAAATACTTGAAATTTAGAAAAAGTGTCACTTTTATGTTTCAAAAAATAAACCCATGATTTTCTACTAAAGTCAACAATAAAGGTAATAAAATAGATTGCATGTGATATAGAAGGAACTTCAAGAGGACCCCAAATGTCACTATGAATTAATTGCAAAGGTTCTTTAGCATGCCAAGCTTTACCTTTATCAAACATTTCTCTATGATGTTTACCAAGAACACAACCTTCACAAACACCGTTAGTAGATGAAACATTAGGCAAGCCAAGTACCATTTTAGTTAACATTTGCATTTGACCATAATTCAAATGACTTAATCTTTCATTCCATAATTTACTTAGTTCATCAGCATGAGCAACATAGGAATAAAAATGTTGTCTTTTAGTTGAATTAAAACCAGCAAATTTATATAAACCAACAGTATGACAACAGGACCGGAAGAAACTACTTTGAAATTTTGATTGATATCTTTAAGAACATATTTATCAGAACAAGCTTCAAATTTAAATCATTTTTAACATGCACGATAAATAGAAAGAAAATTGATAGGCATATTTTCAACATAAAAAACATCTTCCAATTGACCATTAGCAACATTAACATTACCATAACCAATTACGGAAACTTGTTTACCATCACCAATAGATAATTTCTGAGATGTGTTTTTATTATTGTAATAAGATGTAAATAAAGAAGCATTACCACTCATATGTTTAGAAGCACCAGAAGCCATTATCCATTCCACATTAGAAGAAGAATTACTAGAAGAAACAACATAAGCACACAAAGCTACTTGTGATTCATCATAACTATTCTTTTTAGCTTTATCTTTTAAACGTTTCAATTTAAAGCAATTCTTTTCAGGATGGTTAGTTTTAATACAATGTTTACGAGGATACACTTTTTTCATCTTATTATTATCATGATGTGCATTAGAAGCATTACCAACGGTTATTAGTAGGATTTGAAGTGTGTGAATTAGAACCTTTTACATGATTAAAAATTTTCTTAGGATTCTTATTATGTGCCATAAGAGCCTTATTAGGTGTGAATTGTCCTGAAACAATTAACCTTTCTTGCTCATTTATCAAACCTTTACAAAAATCATCAAAAGTAGGTTTCGTGGTATTTGAAGACAATTCAAGAGCTCTATTCCTAGTTTGGATGAACATATCAAAACAAGATGGTAATTTTTGTTCTACAAGAATTATAAGAGCAATGTTTGTTTTTCTTGTAATCTGTACCATAATTATTTAATTTTTCATTTAAATTTTTCACTTCAGCAAGATATAATTCTACTCTTTCAAATTTAGTAGGATCTAGCTCATAAATCTTATTTTCAAGATAATAAGCAGAAACATCATCATATTTATCAAATAAAAAAAAGAATTTTCCATACCTCAACAGGGTTGTCTTGTGCCTCTATACTTACCTGAAGACTATCTGCAACCGTTTGACCAATGAGACCTCTTGCTTGATCACATTTATCTTCCCATATAGCCAAAGCTTGAGCATCAACCAGTTTCGTGTGTTCACCATTAACAATCCTCCATAGATTCTTACTCTTGAGAATATCAATCATTTTTCTCTTCCATGAAAGATAATTAGGACCAACAAGTTCAGCAATAGAAGCTACTTCTGAAGTCATAATGATAGAAATATTGACAAGAAACCCAAATGCTAAAAATGACAAGAGAAAGAAAAAAAACTAAAACACTTACCGTACTGATCTAAACCAGCAGAAAACACAGTTAGAAATACAGTAAAGGAAAATAAACTTTTACTTATAGCCCTTTTGAAAAAAGTGCCAAGAAAAGCCACTCATGGGTCTGCCAACAGGAAACTAGCAAATAAACACTGATACTCGTGGTTTCTGCACAGCAAAGGTCGTGGTTACTCACGGGTTACGGGTGTGATGGAGTCTTGGCTACTCGCGGGTCTCTGCACTGTAAGGTTGCGAATCTGCCGAAGCATTCGCGAGCTCATCACAGGGAGGGTCGCAAATAATCTAAAGTAAACACGGGTTTATCAGTGGAACAGTTGCGAGTATGACAAAGTATACGCAGGTCTGCACGCTGGGATGCTGTGAGTCTCCAGAGTATTCGCGGGTTCCCAGTATGAACAGTGGCAATTAACCGCAGGTTCCTGTGAAAAAAAGTCGCGAGTGTCAAGTTTAAAGCCGAAAACAGTGTCGAATATGCCGAAGAAGGAAACATGCACAAAGTCTACCAAACTTGGACGAAAACTACCATTTTGACAACCGGAAGATATATCTCCTTGAGGAGAATCAAAAAATCATATAGATCTACAAAAATAACATCAAGAAACCCTTGAAAATTTTCTGCAAAAAATCTACACAACAAGGTTAGGGTTAGAAGTAAAAAATTGCAGAAATATGCCTAGATATGAAGAGAAATCCTAATGGCCACTAGATAGAAAGAAATCTACAAGAAATAACCAATGCCCAAGTGATAAAATATTGTTTTGAAAGCAATAGAAGTTGTTAAATCACAGCAACAAGCTCTGATACCATGTCAGAGATATGGATCTAACTAAACTAGCTTACATATCTATGCAAAACAATAATGTATCAACAATAAGTACAAAAAGAGAACAAGAGACAAGAGTACACCAAATATACGTTGTTCACCCAATTGGGCTACGTCCACGGGAAAGTAGTTTTCTATTATCTCCAGAATATCTCCCTCAAGCTTACAAGAGAGCAATGCCAATAACCCCAATACAATATAGCAATACTTGTGAAAGTATAGATCATGATGAGTGATGTGAATCCCTTGACTCTAGTATATACTAAGAGATGAAGAGGAATTACTCTCACATATTACATGTGGGATAATATAATTCTCCATAAAAACATCTCTTTATATAATAATGAATATCAAGAGTATATTTTACCATATTGAATATGGGATATAATGTATTACTCTTTTACATAAGATTGTGGATATCTTCCGACACAATACAAAGACATTATTACCTTCCAAGGAATATAAAATATTCCAACAGTTAGTAATCTGTCAATACTTAACAAAAAGTTTAATGAACTATGTGAACAGAGTCTTTCTTATTCATGGGGATCCATTTGTAATGTGTTAAACCTTTGCAAATGGTTTTGCAATAGTGGCAACTTCTGATTCATGATCATTGTATTGTTTGTTTAGGAGTAGCTCAACAAGTTTTTTTCATAATTGAAATAAAATACCAGCATAGATCCATCTTAAACCCGTATCTATCAAGCACCGAGAGGGATCCAATTTCTTGACATGCATTTCTTTTTTTAAATTTAAACTCAAGAAATTTGATCTCTCTTGATTTATAGATCCGGGTTTAAGTTTTAAGTTTTTATTTTATAAACGAACATCTATTTTTTAATTACTTTTCATAATATTTTATTTTATGAACCAACATGGATTTTTTTTAAATACTTTCCATAATTTTTTATTTTATGAGCCGACATGAAAATTATTTTTTAATTAAAAAATTATTTTTTACGTTTTATTAGATGTAACGCTACATATACGCTACATACTCGTTACAACATCTCCCCCATACTGGGCTGTAGAGCACCTCGTTTCACTCGGTGCAATAAAAGGCTTTACATAATTCAAATTTAATGTGTCAATTGTGTTATTTTTTACTTCATTTTTGTAGGAAGTCCAAGCTAAATACAATGGAAAATCATTCACTACATATGCATTATTAGAACAAAAAAAATGGATAATTCATGGAAGTTTACTTAATTCTTTCCCTTGAGAGGCCTATGCATGGAAATATCCATCAATTCCCTCAAAATATGAAGGCTTCATGGAAGAAGAATCTTGGTCACAATCCTACAGCCAATTGTTTGAAAGACCTTATGCCTATCCTAAGATATCATACATACTCTAGTGATAATAAAGATAACCGTATGCACCATGTAATCATGTGGGATATAGTTGCATAATCCATAACGTAAGGTTTTTTATTTTTGAATATATGGGTTGGGACTAAATCAGAAATGAGAGACAAATGATTACCCACAATAAACAGATCAGAAACGAAATACCAAAATTTCACCCACAATAATCACAAAAAGTTGTATGCCAATTAAAGTGCACAACATATATTTTAGATACATTAAAAAAAACACAGAACAAACTGAACTTTTACTTATTTGATTCAATTCTATATTTTAATGCAGAATAGAATAACAATAGAATTTTGAAAGCTAAACTATTTTCAGAAAATCTGTATCTAAACACATGTGATTTACATCCATAGACAGGCATTGCCCTTTCAAAACATTATCGTGAGCTTGGAAGTAATGCAAATCAACATTTTTTTGTATCTTGGTTCCCAATGCCTTGAACCTTAATCACAGAAAAGCTTCATGTTGATTTCCAATTTGAGAAGCTGAAGGGTGGAAAAATTTCCAATCGAATGGTGGCATTCAAAAATGTCGTTACTGTAAAATATAATGGGGTAGACGATCAATATATTTTGATTATCAATGCCCAAAGTGAAGAGTTACAATGAGGCAACAGTCAGTGAAGAATGCAATACAAGAAAATGAAATTACAAGACAATTCATGCCATAAAAGATAACAAAGATGAAGCAGAGCTAGTACGAACAAGAGGTACTTACAAATTCAGTTGTACTTACAACAGGTACTATTAGACAATAAAAGAAATTACATCTGTTGATTTCCATTATGCATTTTTATTATGTTTAAAAGTTAGTCCAATGGAAAGCTACCCTGTCGAAGACTGCACCTGGGAAAATGAAGAATTTAGGATGCAACATTCAACGCTACCCTTGATTTGAGGACAAAGCAACTTCCTAATGGGGGCTGAGGAAATGATGTGAGCCAACCTTACAGGTTTGCATATTTATGGCCCAACCTTGCACATTTTAGGAATCTGTTAACATAAAAAATCATTATCAGAATTGAAGAAAGGAAAGAAAAGAATTGTGTACACATCCTGTGATCTCACGGAGTTATTTTAAAGCAAGCTGGAGTCACTCCTAGTGGGAAGAAGGGCACTAAATTCAGTAATAACTTGATGAGTGTTATAATGTATTTAAGATATTGGCCTGGTAACATCTTTTCCATAAAAATAAAATAATTCTCCCATTCATTTTGGACATTTAGTCTGCATGCATGTAATACCTGGAATTTGTATTTTGTTACTATTTGAATTACATTCGTTACATATATTTGGTGTGTCCTTGATCTTGCAAAGAAAATGACCGACTTTGGTTTGGGAATATTCCCCTTGGAGACTGACTTTTCAAGAGAATGTATTTGATCTTTAACATGGTATCTTAATGAAAAAATTTACATTCTCTGCATAGGACACTTGCATTACATATCTGGAAAATTTTGCTGCTACAATATTGTTTCATTTAGACAAGGAAGAGATCCAAAGATAAATACATTCTCGTCCGTCTGCCATAACCCTGACTTGCAATTCTACTTATTTCCTAAATTGTTATGGAAGTTTTCTTTTGGTCAATGCTTGAAATATTTTCTGATGTTACATGTTCTAGCATATTTTGAGGTCGTTTGGTGTAATTTGGCTACATGGTTCTAATTCTTTGGTCCTTGGCATTTATTTTTATGGGAAAGTTCTTGTTGGAAATTGTATGTGGGCATTCCTGTGTGATTATTTCTGTGTTTTCCTGTGTGTGAAAGAGGTAGGAAGAGAGGGAGGAGAGATGCTAAATTGAATATTGATTTATTTCAGGGAATTCATCATTGATCTGATGGGAGCTCCCGGTATGTTGATTCCCACTGAAACACCTAGTGTAGCTTTTATTTAGAACCTTGTGATAGATAACTTGAGCACAGGACAACATATACTTGCACAAGCAGTTCGGAATTTGTGCTCAACACTTGAAGAGAGGATACTCACCGATCCACTGACAGAAAAGAAAAAACGTTTGTCTGCATCAATGATTATGGTGGTGACTATGGAAGGGAAGACAAGAAATTAAATTTTGATTCAGCCACCTGCAGTCCTCTTGAGTCAAGCATGAATGATGTCAATCTCAAAGAGGGGTATCATTGTGAATCTATTGAACCAGGATTTGGAATATTGAATCCGCCATCAAACCATCCAAGGAGATCTCCATCATGGACAGAGGGAGAAGTTTCAGTTGCTGAGAAGAGGAAAGTGAAAAATGTATCACACTATGTGATGAATGAAACTTCGGAAAATACCAAGTTTGCACAAATATTACATGTTTTTTTATTGGAGAGTGGTGTTCCAGTTCCTCCACATTTATTTGCTGGCATCAGTTCACAAGAATGTGAAGGAGAACATAAAGGTATCCAACAAAATAATATCATCGAGGAAAGAGAAATTAATGATTTTTTAAAACGACAAGGTAAAATTCCCTCGGGCCCTGGACGACCTCCAAAACCTATCATGCGGCAGGAATATTTAATATGTGACAGTGGTGTAAATGAAAAATCTCAGTTGGAACTTGTAGAGGGAACAGGACTAAAAAGAGTACCAGAGGATGGGGCTTTGGATAGCACTTCTTTGATGGAAATTTCAACTTCACAAGCTGTGCATATTCCCATTCCCAGTATTCCAGATATAAGCAATAGTCATATTTCATCAATCCCTTCTCCAGGAATGGCAACCTCATCTCAGCATACTGAAATACACATAAGTGTTCCAGTTTTTATATTGAAAAGCAATTGTAACAATCTTAATGAAGCTCCTGAAAATGTTGAAATAACTTTAGACACATCTATGTCTCTTGCAAATCAAAAAAATGTAGAAGTTAATAATGCCACACTGCTCAATTTAGTGGGTAGGGAATGTGCTCACAACAGAGGGGAAGGAGAACCTTTTGAATCTGAAATCCAGATTGTTGGGTTAGTAGATTCCAGGGGAAATTCAGAGGGAGAACATGTACCTTCAACTAATACCCATAATACACATCATATAATGGATGATGTTGCAGAATGTGAAATCCGATTGGAATATATGCAAATTGGTGAAAGGATTGGACTAGGTAAGGCTTCCTCAATGTCTCATTTTTATCTATTTTTGTTGTTAGCCCTGAATCTACTTCAAGCTGGAGGAGGATTTCAGCTATTGTAGGTGTTCATTTGTAAACTTATAAATTTTAAACAAACACATAAATAGTGGTTATATTCTGTAGGGTGTCTAAATCATGATATGGGCCAACTCTTGTGCTGGGATCAAAGAGAAATTTTGAAAAGTGACTTATTTGTGGATCATAGTTTCAAGTAAGAGTCAGTGCTCCTGACAAATGCTATCAAGAAGAGGACATGTTCAGAAAATTTAAAGCTGGTAGTACTTAGCACAGGACTAAGTTGAAGGCTAGAAGAAAATCAATTCATGTTGTCTGAGATACAGTCCTTTTTTGTGCTCTACCTATCTTCCATCCAAACAAAACCGAGAAAAAGCCAGCCATTGTAGACATTCAATCTATTAAGAGTTGATCTTTTTAATATTTATTTCCTAAGAATCAAAAGCCCAAAAATGTGTCTTGGTAAAATGCAACAGAGACTAGGGATTCCAAACTGGTAATACTAAAACTCAAAATCCAATTAGACCCTCGGTAAATTCCACCACCAAAATGATTATGGGAATTAACCTTTGAATGCAGCATTGTTATTGTAGGGGTAGTGATCTCATCCAAAACCGTCGCAGACACAATTGTCAGATAGTTGTAGCCTAAGGAAGGATCACTTAAACAAATTCCAACTTCACAACAAAATGTAACAAACAAGGTTACATGATCCATGGGTCCAGATTGGAACCAGTAAATTATATGGGTGCCACACAAAATTCTGCCTTTTCCTTGAGAGATTTTTGTCAGAAATTAAAATTGTCTCACACGGATGTCTGATCTCTCTTTATGTTTTTCACAGGAACTATCTCCTGTAGCTGAAAACAGTTCCATATATTCAGAACCATTTTCAGCTACAGGAAACAGATCTCATTCTGCTAGACCTAGAAATTCTGAAAAAGGGGCGATTCCTGGTGGTTTGATGGCATATCAGTGCTTTGACGACTCCAAGCCAGGCCAGGTACAGGTTCAGTGCCCCTGGAAATTCTGGTAACTACACTGACAATTTAATACTTCCTAACGTTCAGTTTTGAAACGACCCTTTTAGGATGTCATATAGCCACACAATTATCATTTTTATAAAATTGCATCTTTACTCCTATCCTAAAGGGATGGAAACTAACAAAAGGGGAAAAAATTGTTGAATTCTTATCAATGGTCAAAGGATAAGACATTAGCTCTATGTGTACAAATAATGAACAAAATAACCATCACCAGTACGGATTTATGAAAATTATTTTGTAGGGATAAAGATAACCAATTACACACTATCAAAAAGTAGAATAAAAAACACTATAATTAACAATGCTTTATGAAGGTCATCCAGATTCATGAAACAACTCTAAATTAATAAAATTATCTTCTCTTATCTCAATAAAGCATCATTATCTTAACTTTGAAAACAATGCTGATTTCTGAAAATTGAAGTAACCATTGACAATCTATCATGTCAAAATTAAGCATGCAAAGGATAAGAAGTACTACCAATAAGATTACATATACTAAGAATGATTTTCTACAATTCTTCAACAATTTCCCACCAACAAGTTACTGAGATAAAAGGCAAGTCTTAGTTGAAGTTAAATACCCAGTTTAATATCGAAGTCATAGGAGGATTTGAACCTTAATGTGCAACTGGAAAATTCACAAAGATGGAGTAATTTTCATTAGCAAAATAATACTTGGTAGGTGCATTAATCACTCCATAAAAAAAGAACAGTCGAGGATGAAAGACATATTTGGGAAGTTTTCCAAGAACACTTCCAGAGATCGCCTAAACAGGGTGTCAGAACTATAGGAGATAAGTCAAGGAACAAAAAGGTGAGTGGTCTCTGCCATGCTATCTCAATCAAAGAGGAATACCCTCTCACAGTCACAAAGACAAACCCTTGATTTAGAGGTGTTTAAGGAAACCAAGGAAATGAGAGACGAAGTTCCCTAAGATAGATTTCCTCCCTTGTAAATTCAACAAAAAGTTCTACCATATCACTAGGAACAATTTTCTATAGATATGTTGCAAGTCTTTAGAAGCATCAACTATAGGGGACACAACACTCTGAAAATGAGGAAAACAATAACAAATCTATAATAGTCAATCACATATGTCTTCCATTATCTAGAATCAGAAAAATACAATGCAATAGCTCAAACACCTATATGTCTAATCATCTGAATGGTGAACCCTGCATGTCCTTTAGAAAATAAGAGGCCTAATATTTACAATCAATTCCAACCATCCTTGTGTTGTGCCTAGGGTAGGTTAGGAAAACCTCACCCTAAATACGCATAGTGCAATGTGTGTATCTTGTATGGGAGAATGCCTAGAGTAGAGCAGCCAACTAGAGAAGATTGGCTACATGTATGCAAGCATCTTTTAGCATTGGGAAAATTGCCCCATCAAAATCTGGAAGAATCGTCTCTTGTGCATCCTGTCTAAAGTTAGAAAACTAACTAAAGATAAAAGCAACAAAATTCTAATTCTAAAGAAGCATGCTAAATAAATACAGTCATGCATGTACCCTGTACCACTATCTACATGACTTCCCCCTTCTCATTACTGGGGCTTAACTAACAGCCATCACGGATGCACATAGAAAATAAGAGAAATATCTGTTGAAGCATGCCAATGCTAGAGGAGAATCAACAGTTGAGCAAGAAGTAAAGCTAACACTGCCACCTCAGCATTCATCTATATTGCTTCACAACTTGTGCTTTTCCATATATAGTGGGTTATTCCTAAGTGTTGTTTTTTATATGCAAAATTAGGCTCAAATGTGTATGACAAATCAACAGTAAAACTTGTAAGATATATCATTTAATACTTGGCTAGATTCAACAGTGTTGATGCTGGTGAAAACAACTCTCGATATAGGTTACTACTCTCTAAAGAGTTTTTGGATGGAAAATATGTCAATGATACTACTTGTATGTCTTACTCTGTAACAAGCAATGAGATATCATGGAATCATTCACTAACATAGATTTGTGGTCATACCTTTGGCATGGTAATTGTTGGCCAAGAGTAGTAACCTTTGGATTAACAACAACATATGAACGAATGTTAGGTAATCACGTGGAAATATGTAAAACCAATAGAAAGAGTTCCATAGAGTAAAAAATATTAATATAAAGGCCAACCTCGTTTGGTTTCAAAATAAATATATCCACAAAAGAGTATTTATTACTGGATCCAACCTGAGAGAACTAAAAGTGGTACTTGGGAAAAAATCCCCACTGGAGTACTCATGTCCCGGGAGTGCGAGGAAAATGGGGATTGTGCTCCCTACCCTTGGTAACACATCCCAAGAGTGCAGGTAGGGTGGGGAGATTTCTCACTACCCTCGGGAATGCATCACCATCTAAAACTTACTATAATAAATATTTTGTATCATAAATTTACCAATTCAAATGCCTTTCATTAATATTCTTAATATCATCACCTACTACTATTCCTTTATGAAACAACGCCACAAAATAAGAAACAATATTACAACAAAAGAATCATAAAAAACAAGCTTAGTAATGATATTGACATAATTAAGAAAGATAATTTAAAAAATAAATCTCTAACCATGGGATGAATCAAACATGAAACATGTCATCACCTGATCCGCATCGCAGTTGGAAAGTCATCGACATTGATGCAACTTCGACAAGTTTCAACTTCGACGTGACTTCAACTCGACAGGTTAGCTCAGATAGGTTCCGAATTCAACACAACTCTAACAAGTCTCAACTTCGACACACCTCGACACATTCGCATCTTCGACATGTTCAGCAACCTCACAGTTCGTGACATCGACAAGCAGTGTCGACATGAGACCAACGATTGTCGAACTTCGACAGACTGTCTCTCTGTCTTCTAGTCGACTGTAACGATTGAACTGTTGAACCATTCTAACTTCTTCTTTGTAACTGAATGTAATGGGAAGGCACCCAAGCGTCTCAGAAATCTATATAAGCATGTATAATATTTTAACATACATCAATCAATAGATGAATCTTATCATGTCTTAGACTTGTTTTACAGTAATGGAAGATAAGTTCACATTCCTGCATATTGTCTGTGCGTATTTGTGTTTATCTGTATAGTGTAATCTTGCTTTGCTCATTCTGCTTATTCTTAATTGCTTCTGCCATAACAGAGCCGACTCATTCAGTCAAACTATTGTCCCCCTCGTGCTTCCTGGACACAACTCAGATCATTGGTATCAAAGCATACTCAAATCAGAGCATTCAGTTTTCATGCTTAAGTTTTGCGTATAGACTTCTCTTGAAGTTACCTGACTTATTCCGGTTCAAACTTGCTCGCAATATCAGCAATCCAAGCAGACACTACCTCGAAAGATGACAGAAGAAACAGAAAATAGACATGCAGCCGACGCGACAGCACAACTTATTGAGTAAGCTATGGCTCGAAAACGAACTGAAATGTTCACCCAATTCAACGATATTCTCATGCGATTTGCTTCGACATCCGAAGGATAGTCGAGGAGAACTCACTCCGATAAAATCAGCCCCTTCAAAGTGCAAATGAATTTGGACATACCGAATCTTGAAGGTAAGATTGACGTAGAATCCGTCGACAATTGGAATCCTATTACATTGTTAATCAACTCTCAGAAGCTGAAAAGATCACCATTTCATCCTTAAAGATGTCAACCTCTGTGCACTGTTGGTGGGAGAACCTCTCGACAAAGATGGAGAAAAGAGGAGACCCCATCGACACATGGGATAAATTTGTTGAACACATCTGAAAGGAATTTTACCCTCCTAAATACCTCGAGCAGCAGTATAAGAAGTGGCAGCAGCTAAGGAAATGGAAAGACCAATCAGTATAAAGTTACACCGATGAGTTCTATCGACTCATGGCTAGACAGCTTGGCGTCCAAGAAGAAGAGAAATTTCTTGTTCTGAAGTACGTTAGCGGATTGTCCCAGTACATTCAGCAGGAGATGGAATTTCTGACTGTCAATACGCTTGCGGATGCTTTCCGCTACGCCAACAAAATGGAAACAAAGCAGAAAGGAAAAGCACATTTCACGACAAAGCCAAGATCAGGACGACCACCTGACAAGAAGACACCAGGCGACTTCGACAAGTCGAAATATTCTCAGTCGACACCGCCAAAGCCAAACCGCAGAAAGAATCCTTTTCACAAGAGGGAACGTAGCAAACAACCGCCGACTGGAAAATGGTGCGATTACCACCACTCATCTTGGCATGATATGTCTGAATACAAATCTCGTAAGACATTTTTGGAAAAAGTGTTGACCTCCGACGCGTTCTACAAGACGGTGGAAGAATCTGATCCAAATGCAACAACCCTTTTGACCTTGGCCACTCCAGCATCCTCGACTATCGTCGATGAGGAGGAACGGGAGCACCTATTCCATACACGGATATGGGTCCAGAGCAACCCATTGCATCTAATTGTGGACAAGGGAGCTAGAAGAACTTCGTTTCTGAAGATCTCGTGAAGAAACTAGGTCTTGTTACCACTCCACATCCTCAGCCTTACAACATCGGTTGGATGAAGGATGGACAAGAACTTCAGATCACTCGACAATGCAAGCTCGCCTACTTCATAAAGCCTTTTGAAGATGAAGTACTCTACGATGTGGTACCACTCTCTGTAGTCGACACCATGTTTGGGAAATCTTACCTCTGGGATAGACATGGAAGTTATCAAACATGACCTCAGAAGGTGATTGTCAGAATTTGAAATCGATGGTTTAGCATACCAGAGCGTTAACCTACACCGACGATTGCACTAATATCTGCCAAATAGACAAAGAAGCTCATCAATCATGCTCAGAAGTTCGCATTAATCATGATCAAGCCGCAACATTGTAAGAATATTGCAGCAACAAGTCGAGTCACTGACCAATGTAGTTCTCAACAGAAGCAACAAGTCGATCATATTCTCGATGAGTACCAAAACCTCTTTTAAGCTCCATACGAAGTACCTCAACATTGTCATGTAAAACACTCTTTTGAACTTTTTCCTGGTTCTTCTTTTCCTAATGCATCTATTTATAGAAGATCCATTCTCGAAAATGAAGAGATTCGCAGACAGATGCAAGAATTAATTGAAAAAGGTCATATCTGACCCAACTCCTCTCCTTATGGAAGCCCGGGGATCCTAGTTCCGAAGAAAGGTGGGACTTGGCGCATGTGCATCGACTACAGAGCTCTCAAAAAAATATCGGTGAAGAATCGGTACCCTCTGCCATGGATAGACGAGCTCATCGACTGTCTGAAAGGTGCTAAATTATTTACTAAGCTCGACCTCAAGTCGGGATACCATTAGATTCCAATCGAGCCCTCATATGTGTGGAAAACTACTTTCAAAACCAAGGAAGGATTGCTTGAATGGTTAGTCATGCCTTTCGGCTTAACCAACGCACCTGCGACCTTCATGCAACATATGAATAACCTTCTTCGACCTTTCATCAGCAAATGGGTTATTGTCTATCTCGACGATATATTGATTTTCAGTCAATCATGGGAAGATCATGTCAAACATCTTCGACAAGTCCTCGACACTCTCCAACAACATAGGCTTTATCTAAACATGGACAAGTGCTCTTTTGTGATGACTAGCATCAAATATTTGGGGTATGTAATTGACTCTGTAGGCATTCACGTCAACCCAGACAAAGTACAAATCCTCAAATATTGGCCCATTCCTAGAAGCATTCAAGAACTAAGAAGTTTCTTGGTTTGGCGAATTTCTATCGATGATTCATACTCAGCTTCAGTCACATAGCTTGGCCCTTGAATCAATTGACGAAGGGAAACGAGAAAAATGTCTTCTAGTGGATAGCAACACAACAAGCAGCTTTTGAATAGCTCAAACACAAGCTCTGAACTGCACCAGTACTTGTGTTACCTAATTTGCATCATCCCTTTGAGATTGAGATAGACACATCGGACTATGCCTTGGGAACAGTGATCACTCAGTCTGGTCACCCAGTCGCTTTTCATTCCGAGACTTTTAACGACACAGTTAGAAGATACTCAATGTACAAAAAAGAATTGTATGCCATTGTGCAAGATCTCAAGCAATGGAGGCATTGCATCATTGTCAAAGAAACGGTCATTCTCACTAATCATAATCCTCTACAGTTTGCTCCGACACAATCAAAGTTGCAGACAAACCGACAACTCAAGTGGATTAGTTACCTACAACCATTCCAATTGGTGATTAAGTATCGGAAAGGTAAATCTAACGCCTCTGTCGATTGCCTCAGTCGACCACCCATTACTCTCCTTTTGATAGTGATGAGTATGCATGGATACAACATAACCACTTAGCCAGAGTTGTATGAGGATGACAACGAATTCTCTCTAGTCTATCGACAGTTACATACTAACAAGTCGTCAACCTCAGAATCTGACTATTTCCTAAAAGACACCTTGCTATACAAGCTTGGATAGCTTTGTGTACCGACCGGTGAGCACCGACAGCAACTCATTTGGGACGCACACTACAGCAAGACTGTAGGACACTTTGGAGTAGCAAAGACACTAGTTATTCTACAAAAGTATTTCTTTTGGCCTACACTTAAATCTGACGTCAACAAGTACATTCGATCATGCTTGGTTTGTGCCATTGCTAATCCACCTAATCGATGACAGGGATTGTATACACCTCTACCAATTCCTAGTCGACCATGGGAATCTATTTCTATGGACTACTTGACGGGTTATCCTACTACCAAACATCAACATGACATGATATTAGTAGTAGTCAATCAATTTTCCAAGATGGTGATTCTCATACCATGTAAGAAGACCACGACAGCACAACAGACTGCTCAACTCTTCTTTAACATGTTTGGAAACACTTTGGTTTACCCACAACCATTATTTCCGACCGAGATGCCAGATTTGTCAGCATCTTTTGGAAGACACTTTGGCAACTGCTAGACACCCAACTCTCATTGTCAACAACTTTCCATCCTCAGACCAATAGACATACGAAAGTTGTGAATCGCTTGGTACTACAACTTCTTCGCATGTACAATCACCAGCATCGACGCACATGGTATGAAAGTATTCCATACATCCAGCACAACTGCAATCGTGCTCAGCAGAACTCTACAGGAAAGAGTCCATTTGAAGTCTGTTATGGATTTCATCCCTCACCACCTATCGACTTGATCATCTCCTCGACATAGCCGAGAGACACCGACTACAGCCAACGAGAAGTTGATAAAGTAGTCAAGTTCAGAGATCAGATATGCAACATCCAGAAGAAATCACAGGAAATGTTGCAAATAGCAAGCGAGAAAGCTAAGGCCCGACATGACAAGTATTGTATTCCTCATTCATTCCAAATTGGGGATAAGGTCTGGTTACATCTCAAGAAGGAGCACTTCACAGGCCCATTCAAGAAGTTCAATCCTTTACGATATGATCCGTACAGTATTCTTCCACACGTTGGTGAAAACACTTTCCAGCTCGACATTCTTGCATGCCTGGGTCTGCATCCAGTATTCAATGTGGATATACTTCAACCATACCATGCACCCTTGTTGGAACAGAATGACTTGTAGATAGTAGAACCCGAAGACATCCATCCAGATGTTCAGGAGCCTCTTCCTTGTGACACCATTGTGGGACGATGAGTACACCGTACAAGGACGAACGAAATTCCCTTGTTTTAGGTTTCCAAGGCTAACCAGATCCCATCTCAAGGAAAGTGGTACTTTGCTACTGAATTAACCAACAAGTTTCCTCACCTTCACGAGCAAACAATGGGGTCCATTGTTTCTTAAGGAAGGAATTTTGATCCGCATCGCAGTTGGCAAGTCATCGATGTTGATGCAACTTCAACAAGTTTCAACTTCGACGCGACTTCGACTCGACAGGTTATCTCCAATAAGTTCCGAATTTGACACAACTCTGATGAGTCTTGACTTTGACACACCTCGACACATTCGCATCTTCGACATGTTCAACAACCTCACAGTTCACAACATCAACAAGCAGTGTTGACATGCGACCAACGACTGTTGAACTTCGATAGACTGTCTCTCTGTCTTCCAGTCGACAGTAACGGTTAAACTATTGAACCATTCTAACATCTTCTTTGTAACTGAACGTAAAGGGAAGGCACCCAAGCGTCTCAGAAATCTATATAAGCATGTATAAAATTGTAACATACATCAATCAATAGATGAATCTTATCATGTCTTAGACTTGTTTTACAGTAATATAAGATTAGTTCACATTCCTGCATATTGTCTATCTGTATTTGTGTTTATCTATGTAGTGTAATCCTGCTTTGTTCATTCTTCTTATTCTTAATTGCTTCTGCCATAACATATCCAACTCATTCAGTCGAACCATTGTCCCCCTTGTGCTTCATGGACACGACTCAAATCATCACCTCCTTTTCCTCTGCACTTCTTCGATGGCATTATGCATTCTTTTCAGCGACTATTGCTTCTTCAAATGGATCAAAGTAAAGCTATAAGGGAAGAACAATCAACTAAACATCAGAAAAAATTTAAAACAAATACTCAACATTGTGAGAAAAGACGTGCATATTCCTTGCAAGAACTGCATATTCTATTATAGGATCACTACGTCAAACTAAATAGTATATGAAGTAGGAATGCAACCATAATATGAGAATTCTGTCTAAGTCCATAAAATTACTGTTCCATCTGGCAGGATGGAAGACAATTTAGATCTTGTAAATATCTCAACAAATGATTTCAAACTAATGAAGTTGTTGATTATTCCTTACAGATAAATTGATAGCATAGAATGTGTATTGGTTGCAAGAATACGTATACCCCATGAAACAAGAAGAACCAAAACCTATTTCTATATATAAACTAATACAAGATACCTATGATATAAAATTTAATATGTTTTATGAACCAGTTCACAACTGATATTTACTTTGCATAGAAGCATCCTAACTTGCTAACTTAAATTTGAAACCTTTATCGTGCCAAGTAACAGACAAATGATAAAGGGATATGTTGCACTCTGTTAGCTTCAGAAATGTTTTTCTTACATTGAGTTGTGGGTCCAATGCATGTTGCATCGTAAGGTGTGGCACTAAATTTCACATAGACTATCATTTATCTGTAATCAAATGTTACAGGCCATAAAAGAGGTATCAACTAGGTTAACTAAACCCAAATCAAAACAAAATAAAGAAAATCAATTCTAGAGCTTACTGAAGATCTGGGAAACATTAAGAAAGGTAATCAATTCGTGGTAGATTTGTTTTTGATTATTGCATATAAATATGAGGCAAAATGAAAAAGGACTAAGCCAAGAAAACCACTTTTGAAAGTCGAACTTTAGTCAACATGGATCAATCTTTGGTCAACATGGGCACACACAAGATGTCTTTCTCTATTTGTGAGGTAAATTGTCAGACACAAATCTCAGTCCCTGCAAGTCTTTTCCTAGTCATAAGCCTTGAGGAGGATCACCTCATACTTCCAGGTTGTCACATTGGATCACGTCAACAAGAGACAAACAAATACTCGTGAGACATCACATTCCAAATCAATGTGACCTCGCATAGTCTCGATCAACCGACCTCCTCAAGACCATGAGGAGATGTCGTTCTAGGACATGGAGCATACATCACCATTCGAATAGAAAAACCAGTTCGAAATGGCTCCAAGGGTCCAAAGGGACACCCCTCTACCCCTCCCACATCCATCTCTCCACCCCTTAGGGTTTCTTAAGAAGAGAGGTTTTTATTAGTTGGTTATTCCCCACAGCAAAGCCCTCTCAATTCCAACTACTCCTAAAAGAATATCATCTGCCAGTGCATTTGGCCCTTCACAGTTATTGATGACACTGATAAAGACTATGTATCGTAGTTCCCTCACATGCCCTCGATAGCCAGCTCATATTTCAGCTTCAAAACCAGCTACAACTCCAAATCCAGCTCTAGAATCCATTGACATCCTCTCCTTCATTCTTGCATTGAGACTCTATTGTACTTGCACCTTGACCTTACTTCTTCATCTTCTATTCTTTCATTTTTTATATAGGAGTTTCTTTCGCACTCCCACATTGTTCTTACACTAGATGTACTATTTCAGGTCCATTGACCTACTTTTGTGTCCATTTGTTGGACATTAATAAAAGTATATTATATTAGCTTATCTGACATATGGAAATGACATGTCATCAGCTCTTTAATTGAGAGCTTCATGGAAGTTGATATCAACCTATTAGGTTATAAATACACCCAAACAACAATATATACAATTCTGAAACACCATTATGGCATATATGTGCAAAAGTTCCAAAAATTATTGACCAATAAGTTAAGAACACATTTATAGTGCAAAGTGTTGTATCTACTTCAATTTGTGATTTTTCTATTTTAAGGTACTACAAGGTTGCTGAAATATCTAACACAAATCATGATTTTATGGGAAAGTACTGAGGACAAGTACATTTAGCATATTTAGCCTATTTATTGCAACATTGCTTACTCTTGAGGCACAACAATAGTTCAATGAAATGCGGGTTTGATTTTCAGCAAGAGGATTCCTTAGAAGGTGGAACAAGAAGCTATTTACGTAAGCAACGACTCTAGTAAGAGGCACCAAACTGTAAGAAAATGCATTACTAGTTATTTTAGCATTCTCTTCAGAGAATATATGAGAAGTTCATTGGGTGAAATCCTTTGCAAGGTTTTTAGTATATCAGTCCATATCATTCACTCCATAGATCAATTCACACCTATTAAGGACCATTTCTAGTTTTGCAGTTTGAGATCTAGAGGTGATTCATGGTACATTTAGGGTTTTACTAGTGCATGTTGAGTTTGTTGTCCATTTGCATGCAATATGTATGTTATTTTGAGATATTCCTATTTTTAGTAGTTGGCTTGCCAAAGTTTGCATGTTGGATTTGATGACATATTTGGGTCCCTTGTTATTGTATGAATCTAATGAGGTCATTTTCAGTGACATGCAAGGTGTTTTGTGAAATTATTATTTGTAGAATTTGGGGCTATAGGGATTGCATGGAAAAACAAAGAGAATATTCTTGTTCCTTAGGGGCATGAGTTGGATACCTGTTTCTAGTGACATGCATGATAGGGATATTTTTAGCAATGTCAACTTCTGGACATGCTATTCATAGTAAATTTTGCCACCAATGTTATTTTAGATTTCTAAGGTTCATGTTTTTTAGGAGGCTCAGTTTGGCATTTTGAGGTTCTTATTTTTATAAGGCGTCACTACTATTTTTAGGCACTAACATGGTGCTTACAGGGTGATTATTGGTAGAAGAGACATTGCCATGTGTCAGGAGTATATGGAAAACATCATTTGCATAATTATAATTTGTTAAGCATGAAAATATCGGCACATGTCTTGGTGTGTATAAAGACATAAATAATTAATAAAGTTAATCATATTCCTCACCCGAGATATATTTGGAACTTCTTCTTATCCATGGAAGGAGTAATACAAGTGGAGATTCTCTATAGCAAAGAAATTTACTCTCGTCCATAGGAAGGATACACTAGTTGAGGTGGATTCGTTCAATCTATTTCAAACTCAACCTTATCTATTCAATGGAAGTTGAGTGAACCTTTCATGAGATACTATAGTTCAATTCAATGAAAGCTTCAATTGGAGTTGGCATGCAAGATTGATGTGACTATAGAAAAGCACACAATTTAGAGGAAAATTCTTATTTAATCATTTTTTAGAAGTTAAAGGAAGGGTTGGAACATGGGGCTTCATTCCCTCTTGTACTTGTAATTTGTTCTCAAGCTTTAATTTCAATAAAATGAGTATATTGGTCCTCATCTTCTTTTTTCTTCCGTCATGCTAATTTTATCTTGTTGCATGAGTCTCCCACTCGATTTAGTTTATTTGTTTCAAATTTTATGTGGATTCATTCTAGTCTTAGTTGTATGAGAATTTGTGATCTAACAATCTGATTCAATCCCCAAAATTTTAGAGTCTTATGGTTATGCTCAATTATTTTGTAAATCAAAATTTGCTACTTGCAACTTTGAATTAACAAAGCATTCAATTTTCCATAATGCTTGACTTGGTCTTGAAGCAGTCATTAGAATTGTATATAGGGATATTTCTCCTACAACACTCACATGCCCAACAATGATAATGAGGTTTAATTGCATAGATCCAACTACATTAATCAAAATTGGATTCCCATTGGATTTCGCCACTTCCACCCATAGCTTTGTTTTTATTTTGACTCCATTGCTCAGGGAGTAGGCATTGGTCAAGTCAAATTCATCCTTTCCTCACATATATATCCTTATTTTGAAGTTTCTATATTTCTTTATCTAATTTGCTTCTTATAAGCTTGATTTACAGATAAGAAGCAACACCCAGTGACACCCCCCTAAGGCTAGAAAAGCACAGGCTCAAAGTTAATGGTGTGAAGGTCAAGGTGATAATGGGTGTTCTCTAATCATAATGTTCTAGAGAGTCTCCAATGACTACTACAATGTAGGTTTGGATGTTAACAAATTCATGGCGTTGCTTATATCCAACCCTTAATTTGAGACAAGTTTTTTCATCTCCTTAGGGCACCTTTGAAGTGATAATTTTTGTGTTTGCTTTGTTGATTTTTTTCAGGCATTCTACATTGAAATTGACCCGTGATTCTATCATATGCATCTTGGTCTATTATGATTAGCAAGTTTTGGAAAATTTCCATGTGGTCAATGAGGTAGGCTTACATATATTTTAGGATATGTAAATGCATAAAGTGTACCTAGAGGATCTTCAAGGTCTCATATCTTTCCATTTTATTAATTTGTTTAATAACCAATTGTTGTCACTCCTATAACAAATTCTATTAGTTGGATGCCAATCCTATTAGATTAGGACTATTGGAAATTTTATTAATTGACATTTCATTTTGTATTATTATTCGCTTCCAAAGCTCTTATGAAAATGCAATTAATAAGGAAGAAATGAGTGTTTAGTATTTACAATACTAGACATACCTAAACAAAGGCTACAAGGAACAGTAATGGATACTACATTATTCTCATACAAACGAGGAATAGTGACATCCATTCTCATCATCAGTTAGAAATCTAGTTAATTAGCTAAATTTGCCATATTTAATTCTAGTTAGGGAACCTGAGTTTGTCCATGTTGTGTTAAGCCTTTATGGATTTAAAATTATTTACAAGAGATATTGAGAACAGATGAGTGTCGTTCAATATCAAGCAGTTTTGGAAATCTTGCAAGAGTTATGCCAAACAAGCTATCATGGCTATCATGGCCTATCGCCAGCCTACCTCAGCAACATGCATCCTCTACATAATTAATGTTTTAAGGTTGTCTCTGCAATTTATTGTCAAACTAAGATCATGACTTTGACCATGCATTTAGTGGCATCAATCTATTCATTTGTCTTCATCTTCTGGTTTAAAGTACTTGTCCCATGTATTGAAATCCTTAGGCCAATGCCCAACAATAATTATATTGTTGTATATGATTCTCAATGATCACTCTTGTTTATACTCAAGGGAATGTCTACAATCACAAGGCATCATTTCAACATCAACAAGAGAGGAATGGCCATCGATTCAAGGAATGAACAACACTTCACTCAATTCATTGTAAAACCCAACCCTATGTATCGACCATCACTTGAAGTAGACAAATCGTGTCTTGGTGCTAGATTTGATGGACATATGAGTGAGTTAATGGATTACCAACACTTCATTAACAAGGGAGTGAACAACACTTAACTTAATTCATTGTAAAACCCAAACCTATCGTTTCATTCCTGAATTCGTGAACTATGTGTGAGAAAACACAACCCAACAATCAAATTCCCATTCAATTAACTAATAGCAATTCTATTGGGCATTTTAAGAAAACAGACGGTTCCCCCAATTGATTCACCATCCAATACAAGGAATTGTTTATGAAACAAGTTACAAGGGGAGTTTCCTATTGTAAAGGAATAAGTTGATACTAGCATGTAGCTTAAAAAATGTTTGACCACCCAACGATATACATAAGCAAGTGATTGACTGGAGGTTTAGCTAATAAACAACAAACAAAGGAAAATAACACTCCAAAACAATGTTTTCCTTGTTCAAAACACATTCACCACGTAACACTTATCATAGATGTTCTATAGGATAAAGGAAGTGAGTGGGAGTAGATACAACCTCCCAATGGGAAAATTGATGATGTTGGGAGCGCCTCCGACTTCCCTTCAATGCCCAATCGTCTAAAAAAAGGGGAAATGATAAATTCGAGGTAAATATTTAGCAACTTGACAAGGAATGGAGCAGCAACACCCAAAAATACATTTCAATAGATTAATATTGTATGTTTTCCTTATGCATCCCCAGTTTTACTAATAAATCTATGAATATAGATAGTTAAGAAGAAAAGTGCATCTCATACCTGGATTTTTGTTGTGATGTGACAACAACTCTTGTGGTATCACTGTTCCTTTGCCTCCTATATTTTCTCTAAAATATTGCATCAACAAAGGCAAAAAACACCAACAAAAGTTATGAGAAATATTTGCATAGGGCTTACAATTATTTAGCTGAAATAATTGAAAAAAATATACCTCTAGTAATAAATCTATGTGCATCCTCTTTTAAAAACTTAAAAATTACCTATATGAAAAATGCTCTGTAATGCAAACCAGTATTGTGAGATTCCATAGGGACTTGTGAATATTGCAAAGTCTATTATGAAATAGGTACTTACTTCAAACACTTGGAATAACTTGCCAGTTCAGTACAAACTCTTTAATCAAAGGAAAAACAAAATGGATATCAATCTCAACAGAATGCAATTCAGGAAGTCCTAATCTCTCTTGTTTTGGTTGCAATATTATTTTAATTCTTTCTTTTGGAGTATATTTCGCTTCATAATCAATCGGGTGAATTACTATAATATGATTTTCTCCTAAAATACCCATAAATAGTAGAAAACCCATAAAAAATATCCTGAGTTGACGAACGTTTCTGCCCCTTGAATGCAGCATACGTGGTTGGATGGATTTTGCACACCACCAACAGAAATGAGCTTTATGGTTACTTGAAACATCCCAATCTAGTGGTTGTGATCTAACTCGGGCATAACCAGGGTTAAAGTGACATAGAATTTATGACCATTAGGAATGATCTATATTCCAAAATCCTTTTGGGATGACCAAATCCTGTTATCATTCCATTAAATGAAACAATTGTACTAAGATTGGACAAAGTTTAATCAAAATGTAAATATTCCCCCTCATAATAAAAGGATTTGCAATCCAAACTATGACGAAGGTGAGAGCAAGAAGTGATGCAGACATCATTATTACAATCAACACAAAAAATACATAGGTTGTTGCCAGACATCCAACCCCTAGTTTTCTAAACATCATACCTCTGACCTCTGTAACCCTAGGAGAAACTTACAAAATTATAGCCAAATTATGAGTCACCACCTTTGTGGCCTTGTCCCTTGCATAAATTATTCTATGCACAGGCTCTTACACCACAGGGAAGGAAGATCTCACTGTCCCACTAATCAGAGTAAAAATCTTAAGAAAACCCTTGAACTGAGAGGCTATTAAGTGTATGATCCATTCTACTGGATCGAGTATAAAATCAATATATTATTCTTCCTCCCTATAAACACCCTATATTTCATCACTATTCAAATATTCCCTTTCGCTACCTCTGTGGTCTACCAATGTATTTGATGAACAAATCTCTTCCTTTGTTAATATACCTGCAATTGAGGTCACAATTTTGATTTCATAGGACAAATTTTATATCTTCAAATTTTCTAAAGAGGAAGCCATGGATTTTGATTTTATTGAGTTTTCTTCAATAACATTGAAATATTCTTCAAACCCTGTTAAAAAACGATGACCTGTAACAATTTTTATAATCCTAATCCAGACCTCGCATCGGTTGCGGGGTTGCATTCCTTAATATTAATATACATATTAATTAACTTACATAGTGATCTTAGGTGATTATTGCCATTTTGAGATGTAGATGCATGCACCAAACGTTTAAGGTTGTAAGTGCGGTGTTGAAAATTAACAAGCAAGCTCTGGATCTAGGTGTCTATGATGTTGTCTACAACAGATGTTGTATAGACGTTGGGGTGTTTCCCTAAAAGGCACTATCCCTCAACCTTACTTGTTAATGGTGATAAGGGCCACCAAACGCATTTTTTCTTAGACTATGTTGGTATTCTTGGTGATGTGCGGTTGCAAGGTTTTCTACACAACTACATAAACTAAGGTGACATATGCATAATCATTCATATATGTTCTCAAAACATAACACCTCTTTTTCAAACTATTAAAGGTTAAATTAAAAATTCCCTTTTTCCCTTATTTTTGTTTTACCTAAGAAGTGTTTTAGTCTTATTAGGATTCATTGACTTAAGATGGTGTTTTGATAAACACAATCTTATTGGTATGGATATGAAGGGCACCCACCACTTTTTCATAAAATGATATCTTGGACTATGGTTTATATGACTTGGAAATCAAGGATTGTTTTATGTTAGAAGATAATATTATTTATAATATATTTGATTTTTTTAAATTTTTCCCTAATTTTTTTTGTCTCATTGTATGATCCATTCTTCCTTATTTAATATAAAATCATCATATTATACTTCCTCCCTGTAAACCCCCTATGCTCCATCACTATTCAAATATTCCCTTTTGCTACCTCTATGATCCACCATTACATTTGATGAATAACTCTCTTCCTCTTATATGCCTGCAGTTGAGGTCACGATTTTTATTTCATATATTTGCTCGGAAAATTTTTATATATTAATTTTTTTTGAAGAGGAAGCCATGGGTTTCGATTTTATTGATTTTTCTTCAATATCAATGAAATTTTCTTCAAACCCTGTAAACAACCAATGACCTGTAACAATTTTTGGAATTCTAATTCAGTACTCAGTTGTAGGATTTGGGTTCCTTAATATTAATATCGTGAGTGACACAGGGGGTGTCTCATGAATCCATACATAGTGTTACAAGTTACTAAATTTTAACACTGCAGATGGATTTAGAGACCCCCTAGAAAGGAGGTCTTTGAATCCATTTGCAGTGTTAAAATTTAGTAAATCGTAATAATTCATTGTCAAAATTGCAATTTTCCTTTGACGAGTGCAACAATTAACATCACTCGGGTCTCTAAATCCATCTACAATGTTAACATTGCAGATGGATTCAGTGTGAAAATTTGGTAAATTGTACAAATTCATTGTCAATATTGTAATTTTCCATTGTCGGGGTAATATAACTAAAAATGACTACATAAATGACTCATTTACATTCTTAGTTGTTGTTATCTAGTCATATTTGTAGTCATGTAACTAAATTAGTCGTTTATGTTAGTCATTTTAATTTTAGTCACTTATTATCTTGTCATAAATTTTATCCCATGACTAAATTAGTCATTTATCTTAGTAGTTTTTAGTTGGCTCACTTAAAATTGCTCAATTTTGGTCGTTTATCCCTTGAAAAAGTTGTAGTGACTAACTTTTTTAGTTTCCTAGTCACTTATCCCTCATTTTGTACTAGTGATGTGATGCCACAAAGAACATGAAACATTTTTAAATATATGCGTGGGATCTAGTAAGTGGGAAATCTTAAGATGCTCCCAATATGGGAGCTCATAAAATATTGATTTCCTTTTCATCCCTTTGGGCATTTTCTCGACATAGGTGTTGAAGAATTCAGGATCATCAATTACAAGTTGCACATTTGAATCGAACATCTCTATGTATTCTTTCTCCTTCTCTCTGTCATATGCCCTAAGCCAACCTAGCCAATGTCATTATTTCAGGTCTTTGGGTTCTCTCTCGTTTACCATTGAAAGCAGATTTTGCTCTATATAAGAGTAGTTTTTTGGGAGGTATACGCTAGAGAAGTCGTACACTAAATTTTGTAGGTCTTTGGACCACCTAGGTTTCATAGAAGGTCCATAAAATTTACATCCATAATAACCTTTTGTTACAAGACCTGTTATGTTATATTAAAGAGAGCACGTTAGTGTTGAAGATGGAGACTGTCACACCGAATTAAATATGTCAAAATTATTGCTTTGAATATAAAAACAAATAAAACAACATATTTACCTCTGCAAACTCCTAAACCCGGATTATCATGTGTGGTGAACGCACATATGTCATATAGTGTAAAAATACTTTGTGATGGGATGGATCTCAACACATCCTATACCTATATCCCTTCCCATAATTCCTTGAATTCATCAATCAATGGTTATAGGTAAACATCCATATTCTTCACTTGTCTTTTACCAGGGACTATAAGAGCCAACGTAAGATGTTCATTCTTCATGGAAAACAATGGGGTGATATTGTTATTGATCACTATTACAAGCCAAACAATATATATGTTATTTGGTTGGGAATATGGGTTGGCACCATCAATAGCTATGCTCAATCGAAGGCAATGTACTTCATCCTTGAATTTATCGGGCCATGTATCCTCTATATGCTTCATGTCTATTGAATATGTTGGGATTCACATAAATCCTTCCTCATTTCGGCACGATGCATTCCATCCCTACAACATATCTAATTCTTTGCGACGAAAGATACTTTGAATCCTTGGGATTATAGGCATGCACCTCAATATCCTATGAGGAGGACCATGTGCTTTATTCTTTTTATTCGATTCTTTGTATATGTCATGCCCACATTTTGGACATATCTCTTTGTTTGCATATTCACATCTATATAGAATACAAGCATTTGGGCATGCAAGATGTCATATGTACTCTACACCCAACATTTTCAACATTTTATTTGCCTCTGCGTAGCTACCGAAAAAGACATTATCATTTGGAAGTAACTTAACTTTGAATAACCTGCAGTTAGTGGGAAATACAAATGTACAATGTCATTTAAAGTTCATAAAATCGATCATTTTCAATGCTGATTGTTTCACAAGATTCCTCAAAATATAATGTAGTTGATGGTTAGTTACCTCAACATTGTCGAGAAACATGTGTTTGACATGCCATACTTTGATTTCAAGTTGTATAGTAACATTGTTGTCCCCAACTATGTATACTTTGAATGACTAGATGCAAATAGAGGTGTGGTGGAATCCGATTTAAGGCTTTCGAACAAGGCTTCAGTAATGTGAGTGTCATCCCTTAGCTAATTTTCCTGGAAGGTATGGAACAACATTGCATCCATGGAACTCCTTTGTCGTAATAACTCGTCCATACCAACCTCTACTTCATTGCCTCGATTGCCAACATGTGAAGAGCTACTATTACTATACCCGTTCCTAATTGGTGAGGATGGACACAATGGAAATTGAATAGGTGGTTGATTCAACCATGCTTGGTATGCTTCCTCTCCAAGTTGCGCTCTTTTTTCAGCCTTATCTCAATTTGACATTGTACTGGGGTGAAACAAAAGATGGTAGGTAGGTCGCTCATCATCAGAATCTTGATTTCAAAAATATTGAAATTTACATCAATGATGTTAGTAAGCACAATGCAATTGGTTTGATCTAGAATTATAGAAAAGAATTATTACAGAAGCACGAGAATCACTTCCAATAGAAAATGTTAAGATGCAAACAAATTATAAAGTAGACGTTCAAATTGTGCAATAAATGAACATCAATTCCACATTAAATATGAAAATTTAAAATTGAGCAACACATTTTCAAATTGAATTTATAAATTAAATTAATAATTTATAAAACACAATTTCAAACTGAGCAATTGATACATTGACATGAATCCATTGAAAATTAACAAATACAATTAATCAATGTTTTTTTTGTCTTACACCCCAAGGGAACATCTAAAGGTAATCCCAATGCAAGGTGTCTCTGACGAGCAGTTGGTGGTTTACAGAAGTGGTAGTTTATTAACAACTCGTCACCAGGATACAAACTATGTATTGCATGTACAACCACAAATTTGGATGCTTTCCTTTTTATAAAGAACTCGTGGCCATTGAAGTGTTCCTCAAATGAACAATTTGGAGAAAATAAAAAGCACCTAGAACTATTTATGAGCCCTGCAATGTTCCCATGAGTTCGTGGATGACCATATATATACAATAGGTTATTCATGTTAAAGTTTCCAGAAACATAACCATTCATGCACATACTATACATGGAAATGTTGTGCTTTTATTTAACAATATCCAAGTAATCAAACCGACAATAGATAGGACCACAAAATGGCATAAGTGTTACTAACTCTTTGAGAGGAATGAGTACATGTGAAAGGACAAACAACCCAAGATTTGTAGCATCTATATTAGACTTGAAAATCATAAAAGGATTACCACAAAAGGAGAATTCGGTTCCAACATCAGGCACAAGTAGAGAATACGACCAAGCGCCATATAAAGCGTGGTTGTAAGAAGTTTGATATTTACTATGAAAATTCACAGGAAGGGAGAAATCAGCACTACCCTCCAACAATTGGATGAACCTTGATGTGTACTTGGACATATTTTCTCTCAACTCATGCAACTTTTTGGATCTTCTAGTAGATATGGGTTGGGTGGCATTCATATCATACTCTGGATCACTAGAAATTTCAGTTGACTAAACATAAGCAGAGGGGTTCGTCAATTTAAGATGAGACATAGCTTTTTGGCTTCCAATGTTTTAAAAAATGAGCATAGGGAAGTGTTCCTGTATGTATTTTCTATATCACCTATTGGATTTTTTTTCTACGGTAGGGGGTATTAGACCATCGACATTGGGTAATATCTCATTGGTGTAATGGGTGAGTGTGACACACCGAGAGTTCTCCTTCAAACCTTGACAGTTTGAACAACCACAAACTACTGGGGTGTCATAAAATAGTTCCAGCTCATGACGAATTGTTGTCAATGAACCAAGATAGCGGCTTGAAGATGGTATGTTACAATTGGGGAGGTAAAATGGTTTCCCATTTTCATCCACTAACTGCTTGCGGTATCTTGCTCCTAATAAGACCTTCTGACATTTTGAAACTAGTGGAATGTATTATGCATCCAAAATCAAACCTGAATCGTGATCCTGCAATATAGAATAAATCAATATTCAGATTCACATGGATAAGTAACATAAATTCAAATAATTAGTCAAAATATAAATAAAACCTGAACTTACCGGGGATGGAAAGGGATAACTCGTTGAAATTTGAACAAGATGGAATGAGCTGGAATCTGAAGAATTTCCCATTTTATAATACAAACTTTTCTTCTTGTATTTGATCCAAATTAGCAATCAATATACGTCTCTACAGTTCTAATATATTTTCAAGAAGTATATCACAGTCTAACTTACAATATAGTTTGGAAACCATTTTGTAAGAATAAGGTGAGTTTAAGAAACATACATATACTATGAAATATTGTAATTGGTTTGGTTAAATACTAAAGAACATTTGGGATGAATATATAATTTTAAGTGGACATGTAAAACCAGAGAATTTTCAAATTAAACTGGAGCATTTATTCATATATAAACACACCAGTGTGCTCACATAAACAAAATGCATCAATTCAGAACAAATATAAACACATCGTTAAAGAACATCTGAAAAATCCCCTGCAGTGGAAAATATCCGCTACATTTGGTAGCATATATTTCTACATGCATTTTTTACAACATAATTCATTACAATGTGTTTCCTACACATACGTGCACCGGGGCGTTCAAACTTTACACGCACCGCCGCACGCATTTTTAAATTGGTGTTAGGACGGTGCGCTTTACTTATGTATGCGCTGGTGCAACTTGACAACTTGCGCACCGAAAATGACGAATAAAAATTTAAAAAAATCGTAGAAACTCTTGTTTCCCTCAATTAATAAAAAAGAAGCAATTTTAAGTTCGAAAAGTAAATCGAAATAGTGTTTAAAATCCAAAAACCTAAACATTAATTCATTGTTTTGCCGAAATTTTCAAGGGATATTTTTTGAAGAGAGACTTATTTCGAAGGAGTTTAGAGAAACTGGAAGGAGTTCTGAGGTTTGAAATTTGTTAGGTATGGTGAATCAAACAAAACCCTGCATAATAGAACTTTGAAGTATGTAAAAATTACTGTAGATCTTATTATCTTCTTTAGAGTTTAACTAGATTTAGAAGAAAAAAAACTTCATACTTACCTTCGTTTTATGTGGCTACAAAATTTTACATTAAGGTTTAAATCCCTCTATTGTTATACATAATTATGATTTCACATTTTAGGGATTTTGGATTTATTGATATTTTGATTATATATAGAAAGTGTAGGGTGATATGGGGCCACTTTCTTGGTCGAATCCATAACCATGTCGGCCCTGTTAGGTTTTTTTTCTATTTTTTTTTAAATTTTTATGAAAAAACGCATGCATCAAAATCAATGTGTTTGTATTACATGAATGCATCGGTGCGTCCATAAACATAACGCACTGGATATGACCCGCGTCGCTTCATTTTTTATTATTTTATAAAAATGCAAAAGTCGATTTTCATATCTCGGTTCTATGTACTTGGTGCATCACATTTATTGTAATGCACTGGATATGACCTACGTCGCATCATTTTTTATTATTTTACAGAAACGCAAAAGTTAATTTTCGTATCTCATTATTTTGTTCCTAGTGTGTCCTATTTACTGTAACACACCGGTGCATTTTTTTTACGGATGCACCAGGGTGTTTCACGTATTCAAGTGCATCAATATCATATTTATTCCTTTTTAATGTTTTTTTTGTCATATTTTGAAGGTTTGTAATTTGTTTGTATAATATATTGATATCGATGTCCGCGCATTTCATAAACATCAGTGCACCGGGGAATCCTAATTATACACGCACTATGACATACGATTTTTTTTTAAAGTTGTTGAATTTAATATTGCTAGTGTTGCGTTGAAATTCAATGGGTCGATGTGTTTCATATATGACTGCAGTGGTGCGGCATTATCACAAGCACACTGGAATGCCAAAAAAAATAAAAATGCAAAAGCTATTTTTTCTCTGAACTGAAAAAAGGGAAGCAATTTTAAATTTGAAAACTAATTCTAAATGGTGTTTAGAAGAAAAAAACCTAAACATTAATTCATTCTTTTGCCAAAAAATTTCAGGGGAGAGTTTTGGAAGAGAGACTTATGTGGAAGGATTTTGGAGCAACTGGATTATTCTAAGGATTGAAATTTGTTAGGTATAGTGAATCAAATGAAACCCTGCATAGCAAAAATTTCAAGTATGTAAATATTATTGCTGATCTTATTATCTTATTTAGAGTTTAACTAGATTTAGAAAAAAAACTTCATACTTACCTTCAATGTTGCAACCCTTATTTTCTCATTGCATATTTTCGTTTTATGTGACTGCCAAATTTTACATTAGGGTTTAAATACCTCTATTGTTATACACAATTATGATTTCACCTTTTAGGGATTTTAGATTTGCTAAGCTTGTGACTATATATTGAAAGCGTAGGGTGAGATGGGGCCAATTTTTGGGTCAAATCCGTAACCATGATGGCCCTTGTAAGTTTTTTTATTAATTTTTCAATTAAAAAACGCATGCGTCAATATCGGTGTGTTTGTATTACAGGAATGCATCAGTGCGGGTACAAAGAAAGCGCACCGGATATGATATGCGGCACATGATATTTTATTTTTTAAAAATGAAAAAACCATTTTTCATTTCTCAGTTCTCTGTTTGCGGTGCGTTTATATGAATATCGCACCGTTGTTGGAAAGAAAACATCATTTTTTTTTTTATTTTCATAAAAAGTTAAATCATCTTTAGCCGTTCACATTGCACCTATGCTGATATAACACATCGGTGGGTTTATGTACATACACACACCAGGGCGTTCTATGTGATAAAGTGCACCAATATCAGACTTGTTTTATTTTTTGAAGGTTTGTAATTAATTTGTATAATATATTGATAGATTATGTATTTAATGGTCTAGGTTGTTTATTGATAGAAAATGCATGGTATGAGTTCAATGAACAACAACTTTAGTCAACATGATGGGAGCACATTCAAAATTACGAAGAAGGCAAGTGATTTTAATTATTTTTTGTATTTAAATTAATTTGTTTGAATTATTTGTAAAATTAACTAATATGTATTGGTTAATGTGTGACATGCAGATCCAAAAAATGAGGAAGCTCGATAAGATTCTTACCAATCTAAGTCTAGAAGAGCATAAAACGTTGATGGAAAAGTTGTAGAGAGATGAATCAGGTGAATAAAAAATAAGTCAATATGAATTATTTCTTCAAATTTGAGTAATAATGTACTTAAGAATATTCACTAATATGTTTCAAATAATCTAATTCACATACGTTGAATGCTATGGAGGGACTGACAGAAACAAAAGTCAATGTCATCATATATGAGGAACCTCCAACAATTAAATGATGAAAATGCATGATATATCAGTAATAGCAGAACACATAAGATATTTATTGATCACAGGCCACTTTGAGGGGGAAACCTCCTTTGAGCAATCTCCATACAAATAACTCGTGGATTCCTTCATTGGCCTCAACACATACTTATATACAAGTTCTATGCGTCCAATACTATGGATCAATACCATGGAACATATAATACTATGGGACGACTTACAAAGCATATGCATCCAATACTATGGATCAATACCATGGAACATATAATACTACAGGACAACTTACAAAGTATATGCGTCCAACAACAATATACTAACAAAGAAAATAGAAGGTTTGACACAGGTTCCTAACATCCCCTCCCCCTTAGAAAAAAACTTTGTCCTCAAATCTTTAGATGTGGAAATTGTTGTTGAATATGAACGAGTGGTTTCCATGTAGCATCCTCTGGTTGCATTTTGTGCCACTGAATTAATACCTCTGTGATTGATCGAGAGAGAATATGACGAGTGTTCCTATTGAGGATGGCCTCCGGATCCAAAAGGATGGATCCTTCATTATCTAGTTTTGGTAAAATAGTTTGTCCTCTGATGTTGGTGCCAAGAACTTTCTTTAGACAAGAGACATGAAATACCGAATGAATGCGGGAAGAAAGAGGAAGTTCCAATTTATAAGAACGGATCCAATCTTCTGAAGAACCTTATATGGCCCATAGAACTTTGGAGTGAGCTTATGATGCCCTTTGAGTTTCAGGGAGGATTGCTTGTAAGGCTGTAGACAAAGAAAAACCATATCACTTACTTGAAAAGTGTGCTCAAAACAATGCTGATCAGCTTGTTGTTTCATTCAATTTCTTTCCATGTGAATATTTTCCTGCAAAATGCAAAGAGTCTGATCGTAGTTTCAAAGAACCGTGTCAACTACCTGAACTGGTGAACTGCTGGGGGTGTAAGGAAGAAGAACTGGCGGTGCATGACCATAAATTGCTTCATATGGAGTCATTTTAGATGCAGTGTGGTAGAATCTTGTTGGCTTGGTTTTGCAACCAAGCTTAGTGCAATGGGCACCTATCAACAAGTGATAGCAGTTTCAAAATTGAAAGCAAAAACAATTGTAAATCTAAATCTAAAACTAAACTAAACTAACATGTGCATATCATAATAAACTTTTCAAAGATTTGAAAACAAGAACAAGAAATCAAATAAAGAATAACTTTGTATTAAGAATAGGGGCAAGCAAGTGCTTGCAATGGTGATACTTCCAAATGGTGAAGATTGTTGAGCAACTTCCAAGGTGAGCAGCTCCAAGCTCCAAAGGTCTCTTCTCCAAGATAGATACAATGGTCAAAAAGCTCATGGGAGATTTTGACAACATGAGGATAGGAAGATGGATGGATCGAAAGTGAGGAGCCCCTACCACCTTTTTATAGTTTTTGGTGGTGGGGAATACCATTATGGTTTTGAGGAAACCAATGGTATTGACCAACATGGTTTAGGTACCTTTTCCCTCCTTTTTCCTTTTTTGAATATTTTTAATATTTTTGGGAATTCTGGACCCTTTTTGAGGGTTTTTTATGCTTTTTGAGGAAAAATATTCATTTTGAGTGGAAAAAGGGGTGTATTAAGGTCTTTTGGTGACCTTTTGATGGCTTTAGAGGCTCAAATGGTGAAAAAGTGGACAACTGGGTCATGTGAATAAGGAAATGAGCTAGTGAGCACTTTTTGGGTGTTAACAGATTGCCCCCTGATGTGTGAGGGCAGGAGCTCATCGTATGGCCGATAGACATCATAGTTCTTTTGTTGTTTTTCTGGGGTTATGGGGAAGAGAAGAGACCGATTGGAGACTGGATCCACGGCCCTTGGAAGCTGCAAAAAACAAAAAATATTACATGGCCTCAATATGAATGAGAAATAATCTTTGATAATGGACGAGGCGGGCATACCCATGCTTGTATCAAGACATATACATAACAATTAGTCCCAAGAATGGGGATCTAATACATAAAAAATCTACTGGTACATCATAATGGTCCAGAGGGGACATTATTTTGGGATATACTCATGATCATAACATGACTGATCTCAATAACTGATACACTGGAATAACTGATGAACTGCTGAAATTGAAGGTGTCCAACATCTGTGGGGACTCAATGACCGTGAGTCATCTCCGATAAGTATATGTAAGTGTATACTTGAGGGAGTATAAAACTGGGGTACTTCTGAATACTGTTGCTGTGTGCAACCCGGATATCTATAGGAAAAACGTAACTGGTTGTTTCCATAGGTAGACTCTCAAATGTGGAAGAGTCAGGTGGTATCCGGGGTCTTCAACAAAAAACTGAAAGGATCAATACCCTGTGCGAGTCTCAACGATGCGATCAAGGTGTTGAAGTCGAGCATGTGAGAAACAACCATTTGGAGAGGCAGTAATGACTCTTCTCGAAATGATTCGTAGGAACTCATTGAAAATGGTGATCATTCCAAGACACAGGGACCTCTAGATCTATCCCCTGGAATAAATTTGGTTGTCGTCGACAGAGGGAGACCAGCAACTAACAAGGAAATGATGTTTCCTTGATAGGAGCACGAGGTGTAGAACTGAAGTGTGGTAGTACTGATGGTAGGACTGACATACTTGTGGGGATGGGAAGTAACTGGGGTCATAGAGTGGGTAGACTCAAACTTCCTTTGTTCAGAGTATGATGACATAGTTGACCTGGCAACGTAGGGAACTGACTTGTAGGTGTGGGTATCATTGCTTTTAAGGACTGAAAGGTATGTATTAGCTCTGGCGGGGGGGGGGACGAGCTGATGGGTGCTGTCGAGGGATTGTTAGGGTGACATACTGCAGAATACTCTGAACAAAGGCGACCAAAATGGGGAAGCTGCCATATGAGTAGACGTGATTTGTTGTGGCGCCGATAAGCACCATTGGGTCCTTCTTCGTAGTTTTAATGAGCTCCAAGAAGGGATAAAAGTGTGCTCTGAAATGGTACTGTCCTGTGGATTTTGTGAGCCCAGGACTATTCGTGCTCATTGGTGCTTTCATTTTTAAGGAGTCTAAAAACGATAAGAAGACTCTGTAGTGGTTGTGATCGCCGTCCTGTGGGTTTTACGAGCTCAGGATGGTGATTGCTCGTGGTCGCTTTCATGTTTAGAGATTCTGAAAGCGGTAAGTGGACTCCATTGGTGTTCTTTTTCGTAAGTTAGTCTCCAAGGCCCGAAAAAGCATAAAATGATGCAAATGGAGAACTCTTTTAGCCGATGTGACTAGAGTATTCCTTTTTCATAATTAGTCTACAAGGTCTGGAAAAGGGGTAAACTTATACCAGGTAGATGCCCTTTCAGATACGTTTAGCGAGCATGAAAGGAAGCAAGGTTGCTCGACGATCTTTTCATTGTTTTAGGAGTCATAAAAGCGCTTAACATAAACTCCCTAAGTGCCTTTTTCGTAAAAGTGGTTGCTCGGCCCGAAAAAGGGGTAAAACTATATCGAATAAAAAGGGATTGATGAGAGCGAGAAAAGGTCTCAAGCATCATCATGAGTGCGGAAAACTGGATCCGGTGACATAAAGATTGTCAAAAAGGGGGGCCCGGCCAATGTGGCACGTAAACCGAGGCAATGAGAGGGCATTTTGAAAAAGTGCCCAAAAAATATGGGCGTGAGAGCGAGAAATGATCTCAAGCATCATCATGAGCATGAAAAACTGAATCCGACGATATAAGAATCGTAAAAACGGACGACGACCGATGTGGCATGCAAACCGAGGCGACGAGAGTGCATGGAAAAAATGCCCAAAAAATCTGTGCGTGCGAGCGAGAAATGATCTCAAGCGTCATCACGAGCGCGGAAAACTGAATCCGACGATATAAGGCTTGTAAAAAACAGACGACGGTCGATGTGGCACGCAAATCGAGGCAATGAGGGTGTGTAAAAAATAGTTGAAAAATGGACCTGGTGAAAACAGGAAAAAGAAAGAATTGTCATGAAGTACAATAATGGACGGTGGTGTCCATCCGATTTACTATGGGTAAAATCGCTTGAGGTACAACCCGTTGCGTGGGTTGCGGAGGGGGTTGCCTTCTGAATCGGTCAGAATGTATGCCCCCTGTCTGAGGCAAGTGTGTATAATATATGGGCCTTGCCACATGGACACAAACTTTCCTTTCCCGGTTTTGTCATGAGCCTGATCGTAGGCGACGACAAGGTCCCCTTCAGAAAAATTTCTTGGGTGGACATGTTTATCATAATTCAATTTGGATCGGTTCTTGGCTGCTTCCATGGTTTGAAGGGCTGTGCGCCGATCTTCATCGGCCTGCTCTAGGAGTAGTAAGCGTTGCTCAATTGGGGCAGTGTCCGGTAGGAGTTCAATGGCCATATGTAGGGTTGGAATCTGGCACTCAATGGGGAGGACGGATTCGACACCGTGAACTAAGTGGAAAGGGGTAAAACCGGTGGCGGTTTTAGTTGACGTGCGGTATGCCCATAGTGCCGGGAAGAGCATGTGGTGCCAATTTGACTTATGTTTGTCTACAGTGCGCTGGAGGATGGTTTTCAAAATTTTGTTGATCGCTTCGACTTGGCCGTTTCCTTGGGGGTAGTAAGAAGAGGAGAAATGGTGTTCAAATTTTAGTAAGGTTGATAGTTCTTTCTAGACGGCGTCTTCGAAGTGAGAGCCATGGTCTGAGACAAGTTGCTTTGGTACTCCAAAACGAGCGATAACATGGTTGAGAAAGAACCGTGCTGCGGTGTCAGCTTTGCAATTGTAAGTTGGCATGGCCTCCGCCCACTTGGTGAAATAATCTACGGCCACAATAATATGTTTGTGACCGCCAGCTGACGTGGGGTTGCAATCGAGGAAGTCGATGGCCCATTTGCAGAATGGTCTGGTAGTAACGACTGGATGAAGGGGGGCGGGTGGGGTTCTTGCTTTGGGGGCAAAAAGTTGACAGTTTTGGCAATGTTTGACTGCGGTGATGCAATCAGTAAATAATGACGGCCAAAAGTAACCTGCGCAAATGATCTTTTGGGCGGTGGCCATGCCGAAGAAATGGCCTCCGCAGGCACCGCTATGAAAATCATTGAGGACTTGTTCTGCCTCACTATGGGATAGGCAACGTCGTAGGATGGTATCAACGCCGCGTCGATAAAGTACATCCCCTAACAAGAGGTATCGGGGGGCGTGGTGTCGTATACGACGACGTCCATCACGATCGATGTGGGGTCGAAATTTTTGCGTGCGGAGGTAAATTAAGATGTCACCGTACTATGGGTCGTCAGACGAAATGATGAAGATGTGATCATCAATCAAATCCTTTTGGATAGCGGGTGATGATGAAGAGGATGGGAGGTCTGTGATGAGGTGGGAAAGCGCAAGGGCTTTGGTGCTCTTAGGAGTTCTGAAAGTGAGGTCATATTCC
Source organism: Larix kaempferi (assembly GCA_027924585.1). NCBI lineage: Eukaryota > Viridiplantae > Streptophyta > Pinopsida > Pinales > Pinaceae > Larix > Larix kaempferi. The sequence continues at coordinate 1,640,308 of BSBM01000871.1, read as the reverse complement.
TGGAGGATGATGACCCATTTAGCAACACGACCTTGTAGGAGCCGCCGGTTTAGGAGATAGACCATAAGGTTGGAGTCGGCGACAACTGTGGTATGACTGAGCAGAATTTAGTGTCGCAATTTTTGGACGAAAAAGACTACAGCTAGGGCTAATATTTCCTCGTATGGGTAACGTAGGGGTGGGCCAGACAAGGTCTGGCTGACGTAATAAATGACATTCTCTTGGTGAGAGGCATCTTCTTGGACCAAGACTCCGGACACGGCATGTTCGGATGCCGAGACGTAAAGGATGAAGTCTTGGGAGAAATCCGGAGGGGAGATCAAGGGGGCTTGTGTGAGAGCTTTCTTGAGGGCGTCGAATGCCGTGTCTGCTTGCTCATCCCAAACAAAGGGTATGTGGGTACAAAGTAGGCATAAGAATCCATGAACTTTGGTGGCGTAATCAGGAACGAAGTGACGAAGGAAATTGAACCGCCCCTGCAGACTCTGGAGTTGCCAAAGCGTGCGCGGAGAGGGAAGGTCTAAGATGGCTTTGAGTTTCAGGGGATCAACAGTAATTCCATTCTGGGAAACAATGAAACCCAACAACTGGCCTGCAGGAACGCAAAAGACACACTTGTGTGGGTTCAAACGGATTTTATATTTGCGACAATGCAGGAAAACCTGCCAGAGGTCGTTAAGGTGGTCTGATCATTTCTGGGAATGAGCTGTAAGGTCATCAAGATAGACTAGCAGGATATGGACCAAGTCGTGAAAACAATAGGTCATGGCCCGCTGGAAGGTGGCACCAGCATTTTTGAGGCCGAAAGGCATGACACGATAGGCAAAGGTGCCCCATGGGGTGGTAAAGGCAGTCTTGTACTGATCCTCCTTACAGATCTGAATCTGGTTGTATCCGGAAAAACCACCCATGAAAGATAGGACTTCATGTCCCGCACACGTATCAATGAATTGGTCAATGAATGGCGTGGGGAAATTGTCTTTGGGACAAGCGCGGTTTAAATCACGGACGTCAGTGCATACTCTAAGGGTGCCTTGTTTTTTGTTGACGGGAACGGGGTTTGAGACCCAGGTGGTATAAGCAATAGGATAAATGAATCCTGCTTGGTGAAGTTTCTCAACCTCGGCTTTAACAGCGGGGAGCTTGGAAGGATGAATGGGTCGCTGTTTCTGACGAACGGGGGGGACATCAGGTCATGTGTCAATGTGGTGCTCTATAATGGTGGGGTCAAGACCAGGCATTTCGGTATAGGACCAGGCAAAGACATCACGGAATTCTTGGAAAAGTTTTTTATATGCCTGAGTTTCCGCTTGAGTGCAAGATGCGCCCAGCAAGATGAGCTCAGGTTTTCCACGTGTGGTGGAAATGTCAATTTGTATAATGGGGGAAATGTTGGACATGTTCCCTTTTCGAAGGCATCCGGTACTGGGATGGGGTCCTTGAACCAATCGACCTTAGTGGGTATGAAATCTTTTGATTCGACCGATAGCTGGTTAGATGCGGTGGATGTAGATGCCTCTGGGAGGAAGTATGAGCGATGATGCATATCGTCCCAAGGGTAGTCAGGTGCAGTGAGTGTTTCCAAAATTTGTTCATTAGTATGGAAGTAGTCAGACCATAAATCAAGGGGTTCTGGTTTGAAAGTGGTTGAAATCATATAGATGGTATTGATTTCTTCCGAAGCGAATGATTTCGGAGGGTAGATCTCCTCAATTGTAGGGGGCGCCATCCCAAGGTCCAAATTATTCATCTCGTAGAGAGATACTCTGTAATCTGGGATATCAGGACAGTGATGTGAGTAGTGGCCGTAAATACCGCATATCGCACAAGGGTGGTTGGTACGCAGTGATTTATCACGAGGCTTGGGGTTTGCGTCGATTTTGACAACCGGGATGTTGGGGTCGTCGTCAAGCATTTGCATGTGTTCTTGTAATGCGGGTAATTGTGGACATTGATGAGTTGGATGGCCTAACTCATCACACAACGAGCATTTAGGAGGAGCACGAAACACAGGGGGAGGTTTAACTGCTTGGGGAGGAGGTACGACAGTGTATGGTTGTGGGCCTCTGCCCCCAGTGGGCTTGATAAGAGGAGGGGGATTCGTAGAAGATGAAGGGGTAGTGACACCGGGAGGTGGTTGATTAGTAGTGACAATGGGTTTCACCAGTTGTAGGATGACATTTGGTGTCGGCGGGGGAACGGAAGGAAAAATATACCACATGGGTAGTCCCAAGGTTAACCTGGGGAGACTAAGGGTAGCCATAACCGGAGCGCTTACTACGCCTGAGGGAGGAAATAGAAAGGGGATTGTGTGGATGGGTGTAACACCAATGTGACTAGGGACCAATGGTGGTTTAGGTAACAAGGATGGTTGATTGTTGGGTGTTTGTGTATTGTGTGAAAGAGTACAGAGGTCAGTGACGTGGGTCTCCGGTGACGGCGGTGGAATGGATTGGAATGTAGAAGTCATCGGCGCGTCAGAGTAAAGTCCGGGTCCCACGGAGGAAACAAACGAGGTAGTTGCACCACAAACAGGTTGTTCAACCATAGGGAGAACATTTTCAGGTGCAGCGGGGGCCTTGGGATCATAATAGGTGAGTTGGTTGACCTTGACCACGCGTCCGTCATGAGGGAACATCATGCTACGAAAAATAGATGAGGCAACAACCCGCATGGCATACATGTAGCTGCAGCCAAGTAAGAGGTTATAGTCAAGTTGGGCATTGATGACCTCTATGTCAATGAGCACACTTTTACCAGCCATCCTGACGGGGACATTAGCGAGGAGACCTTGGGGTTGAGCCGAACGGCCGTCGTAGGCTCGTAATGCAGTGGTGGACTGCTGGAGAGTAGGAGATCCCAACTTCTGCCAAACGAATGTGGACATAACGCATGTAGAGGCACCTTCATCGATAATGCATCGATGGATGACAAGATTCCGAACGGAAACGGAAACTTGGAATGCTAAAGTGGAAGGCAAGCGTGGTTCGGACTGGTTTGAATCGAATGCCATCGGTTGTGAATCATTGGGGTCAATAGTGCCAATGGTAGAGAGCAAAGTATTTCGTTGTGAAGGACAGTTTTTTAAGACTTCTAAAGCAGACATGGCTGCGGGAGACTGGGCTAAGTCATCTACAATGCTGTAATTCAATGCAGTGCGAGCATTGGGATTATTGTTGATGCGACGAAGTGGGAAGCGAGGTGCTTTAGAAGCGCCATCGAGTGGAGCCGGAGGTATATGTAACGTCTGATCCGTGGGTTGAATGTTAGTGTTCTTGTCGATGGGAGGGGCTTCAGGGGTGGAGCCATATTGGTTTCAGTAGGTTTGGAGGTTGGCATCGATGGATGACATCATTAACAAGTGGTGGGTATCTGAATCGAACATGGGTTGGTCAGGAGTGGCATAAGTGATTTGTTGTTGTGGTGGCGTGTTTCCCTGAGGGGGAGCTAACGGCTGAGTGTTCACTACGCCTTGGGTTGGAAAGGGGTTTTGCAGCACCAAAGGTTGATGTTGAGGTGGTGGAGGGTTGGGTGGTGCCTGAGGAGCCGCTTTCCCTTGACGATGGGCATCCTCAGTCCAGAGTTTCCGAGCTCGCTCCAAATGTGGGAAAGCATGTGTGTAATGGCTATAGACCCCGCAAATAGAACAAGGATGGTTGGTTATGAGGTTATTGTTTTTGGGCTGTCTGGGATGACGATCTAGATTCTAGATGGGAGGAGCAGCATTGTTGTTATTTGGAGGATTGGGAGGTGGTGGACCTTGATTTTGTTGTTGATTGTTGCCGCGGTTACGTCCTCTTCCACGGTTTTGTTGTCCACCCTGGTTGCGTTGGTTGTTATGATGTTGGGGCTGGTTGTGTTGTGTGTACACTTGCCCATGAGCATCGGGAGGATTTTGGTTTGCCGCAGGTGCGGGCATAGGTTGCAGTGGATAATAAGTTGGTGGGGCTGGAGGTGGTCCAGTTACCTGCTGGGGTTGTTGGTAACCCTGAGATATTAGAGGTGTTGGGTTAGCTGTTGTAGCTTGCTGTGGGTAGTATATTGGTTGTGGCGGAAACTGAATTTGGTTCTGGGTGGCTGGTTGGTTAAATTATGTGGGTCGTACATATGTCGATGGCGCTTGCCCATAGCAATGTTGTGGACAAGAGGGTCCATGAGTGTGATGAGTCTGATTTGTTGGAGCGTACGAAGTTGTCGCTCCAGAATTAGATGTAGCCCTAGAGAGGTCTGGAGCATTTATGGTGCTCACCATGCTAAAAGGTTTAATTTGCAGTGTGACCTGGCCAATAATACCATCAGCGGCATGTGATGCCCCCGGCGCGTCACCACGTGAAGAATTGCCTCGTGGGGCGTTCGGTATGATGGTGTAGAGATAGCCTGATTGGGCGTAAATTAGGTCGAATTGCTAAGCTTTTAGGATAGCTTCTTCCTCTGATTGGGGTCGTTCGGAAGCTACGTATTTTGCTATGAGGGGTAGGAGTGATTTAAGAAACCAGTCCAAAAATATACGGTCATCCAGTTTAATCTTACAGAGGCTACCATGCTTGCGCCACTCATGGATGTGGTCCATGATGTGGGTAGCTGTGTTTTGTCTGCAAGACAACAGTATTTCAACTCCTACATTGTAACGTACAGGGAGCTGAAAAAACTGAAGGAAAGTGGAGGCGAGAGACGTAAAAGTCTAGTGGGTCCCATGTGGTTGTTCGATGTACCACTTGGCTGCATAAACAGTGAATGTTCGTTGCAATAGTCTTAGATGAATGGAGTCATCCACTATGGAGTTAGATGAACACCATAGGTGAAAAGACATTATGTGGTTTTGAGGGTCCTCTCCAGGTTTTCCTTCAAACTTGGGTATGTCCAAGGGGAGCTTTGTAGGCATGGTTGGCCATGTAGGGTTGTGCCTGATAGGATCATTGGTTAGCCTAGCTAAGTCTGGTAAGTTCAGACTAGCCATGTAAGGTAAACTAGCAGATGGGTGTGGTGTAGTGACTGGGACATGACTATTCATGGTGGCATGATGTAGTGGTCCAGTAGCCCCTAAGGGTATGCTAGGTATTGAAGGTATGTTTCCTCCAACAGTTGTGGTTTGGTATGGGTCAACGTTTCCAAGTGCAACATGGGTTACACCGGGGTTAGGAATAGTAGTAGGAATTCCTGGGATCTGGGTTGTGGTAATGAGAGGGGGTGTGACCCCTATGTTTGGCATACCCATAATAGGAGGTAGTCCTGTGTTGGGCATACCTAAAGGTGGAGTGTTCCCCATATTAGGCATACCTAGAGGGGTGGTTGTTGCCATGGATGGCACCGCAGTAGAATGGTTTGTGGATGTATCTCCTATAGTACTGGTAAAAAGTGGTTCGAATTATGTTTCAGCCATGAGGTTGGTTGGTAATAATTCAGTAGGGTTTTCGGATTCAGCCTCAGAATCAGATGCGAAGTGAGGCGTGTCAGAATCGGATGACTGTATGTTTGGCCGATGACGTGTCGAGTCAAGGGATAAGGCTCGACGTCGGTGACGTGGAGAGCCAAGTAGACTGAACTGAGGGGGTTCACCCTGAAGACGACGAGATAGCCTAAAATTCTCAACGGTGAGATATGTGTTTTTTTTTTTTTTTTTTTTAAATTTTCAGTGTAGGATGGTGATGTATAAAAAACTTGAAACCCTAATGAAACCAAGGGTGCAAAAAGGGGAGTGAAAATAAAGGCTCTCAGGTCAAAAAATCAACCTCAAAAAGCACTTATTATAGCAGTTGTGCTATAATAAGTGGAGGGATGCAACAAAAATGGTCAGAATACCAACAGTCAAACAGCTTCTAGAAAAAAAGAGGTGCTACTAGACCAATGGTGGATTGTATCATGCAAACACCTAACTAAAAGTATTGTGAGTCAACAAACGATATTCTCTGCAAGGTGATGAAATCCAAGTCAGACAATATTGAGTGTTGAATCAATGGCTAGATATCCCCCTACCGGGAGGGACACCGGGTAATCAATCCTAAAGAATGGCAACTAGGATACTCCATTCATGACACGTTCAGAAAAGGTGAATCTGCCATTTGGTCCTTTTACTGCAATACCCCCATACAGGGATATCCCGAGAACTGCGAATGGTAGCCTTCGGTTACTGAATGGATTTCGGTATTCCACTCAGGCTTCCAGAACCATCCTCGCGACTTCAACCCTCCTAGGGGAGAGGCCCTCTGATAAACTGGTTGTGACCGTGCCAAAAAATACTAGGAGATTTTGGTTCCCTAATGGACAACAGCTATGTCTCAAATGTAATAACTGAGGGGTGTTATTGGAACACCTATCCCCTCAATTCTACCTAGCTACAAAGTTCTTTTAAGTGCTTCCCAAGTGGGGTTAAAAGTTGGTTGAAGTTAGGGTAAATTTTAAGGCTCAGTTTAAATTATGTGTTTGAGTGGGTGTGCATGTGGTATTTTAAAATGAAATTGAAAATGTAAATGCTTTGCAAAAACTATTCAAAAACAAAGGATCTTTGAAATAGGAAAGCAAGTAATATGAATACTTCAAGAAATAAATGGATTTCTTTAAAAAAAATTGCTATGGGCAAAATATCAAGGAGGTAAACAACAAAATTTTTATCTAGATAAAATGCAAATAAATCCTTCTTTCAATATCTGAAAATTTTTAACAAGACGTTTTTAAAGGTGCATTCTAAATAGTAAAAAGATTTATATGGTCGTAATAATGTAGGAATTTTAATACTGTAAATTAGCTAAGTGGGAAGAAAATACAGCAAAAAATTACTTTTTTAACGGATTGGCCGAATTGAAAAAACTTGCATCGCGGGTTTTGGACGAACAACCGCGATGGACCGCGTGGGTTTCTGTTACACAGTCGCGATGGACAGTGCGGTTTTCAGCCGCAAAGCCACGATGTGCAGCGCGGTATTTCGTCACACAGTCGCGATGTGCAGTGCGCAAATTGGCCGCGGCGAGCCGCGTGGAAAAGAGCCGCGAAGTCGCGATGAGCCACGCGACTGTTGGGAAAAAAGCCACGAGGCGAAAGCCATACACGGACGCTGAAAAACAAACCCGAAAATAGAAATTTCGGGCTGTTAATGGCAATAAAAAGGGGCAAAATCTAGAACAGCAATGGATCTGCTGTCTAGGATGACAGATCTATGAATTAAACTGACTAAAACTAACAAAAACGAAGATCTAAAGCAAAATTTGAGATCTAAGAATTCGAAGCGAGCGGAGTCGCCAAAAAAATGTTGGCTTGGTTTTGCAACCAAGCTTAGTGCAATGGGCACCTATCAACAAGTGATAGCAGTTTCAAAATTGAAAGCAAAAACAATTGTAAATCTAAATCTAAAACTAAACTAAACTAACATGTGCATATCATAATAAACTTTTCAAAGATTTGAAAACAAGAACAAGAAATTAAATAAAGAATAACTTTGTATTAAGAATAGGGGCAAGCAAGTGCTTGCAATGGTGATACCTCCAAATGGTGAAGATTGTTGAGCAACTTCCAAGGTGAGTAGCTCCAAGCTCCAAAGGTCTCTTCTCCAAGATAGCTACAATGGTCAAAAAGCTCATGGGAGATTTTGACAGCATGAGGATAGGAAGATGGATGGATCGAAAGTGAGGAGCCCCTACCACCTTTTTATAGTTTTTGGTGGTGGGGAATACCATTATGGTTTTGAGGAAACCAATGGTATTGACCAACATGGTTTAGGTACCTTTTCCCTCCTTTTTCCTTTTTTGAATATTTTGAATATTTTTATTCCCTTTTTAATATTTTTGGGAATTCTGGACCCTTTTTGAGGGTTTTTTATGCTTTTTGAGAAAAAATATTCATTTTGAGTGGAAAAAGGGGTGTATTAAGGTATTTTGGTGACCTTTTGATGGCTTTAGAGGCTCAAATGGTGAAAAAGTGGACAACTGGGTCATGTGAATAAGGAAATGAGCCAGTGAGCACTTTTTGGGTGTTAACAGATCTATTGTTCCACCATTCAGCGAGAGGGGGGCACTTTTCCCACTGATGTTGTTGTTCGTAGGTGAAGCAACGAAGATAAGTTTCCAAAAATTTATTGATAATTTCAGTCTGACCATTTGTTTGTGGGTGATACCCTAAACTCATCTTCACTTTGGTGCCAATGTGACAAAATAGTTCTGTCCAAAAATTATTGGTGAAAGTTGCATCGCTGTCCGAGACAATGGAAGAAGGGATTCCATGAAGACGGAAGATCTGGTCCAAAAAAATTTGTGTGACTAAGGAGGCGGTACAGGGATGGCCGAGGGCACAAAAATGACTATATTTGGAGAGGTAATCAACCAAAACCAAAATCACTATATTCCCTCTAGATTTAGGGATCCCTTCAATGAAATCCATATAAATATTTGTACAAATCCATGAAGGGATGGGAAAGGGTTTGAGCAATCCCGGAAGGAGTGTCATTTCACCCTTTTTTCATTGTAAGGTATCACATTCAGCCACCATCTATTGAATTTTCCTTTTCATTCCCTTCCAAAATAAGTTACGCTGTGCCCGCTCATACGTTTTGAGGAACCCAGAGTGCCCTACCAATGGAGAAGCATGGAGTTCATGGAAGATAGCTTGTTGAATATCTGTGCTCTAGGGAAGCACTAGACAACCCTTGTATCTTAGGGAAGCACCATCGTAAGAGTAATGATGTACAACAGAAGGTTTTTTTTCCAACCGTTGGATGATTTGAGATAATGAGGAGTCATTGACATGACCTTGATGAACAGATTGCAACCAATTTGGGGCAGGCATAGAAATAGATAAAAGAGAAAATTGGTCATCAAATGTGCAAGAAAGAGAATCTGCCACAAGATTGTCCTTACCCTTCTTGTAAGTGATATCATAGTCATAACCCATGAGTTTTCTAACCCATTTCTGTTGTGTTGAAGAGGAGACCAGTTGTTCCAGGAAATATTTCAGAGTCTAGTGTTCAGTCTTGATGCGAAAATGATTCTCTAATAGGTATGGCCGCCACTTCTGTACTGCATGCAAAATAGACATCATTTCCTTCTCATATGTAGATACGTCTAAATTATTACCGAAAAGGGCTCTTGAAGGTGGAAATCCCACTGGTTCAGCAAGGACACCTGTATATCTATCCAAAATGTGTTGTAGCTCCAAAGGAATAGTGGAGACAATTGATGGGTGCATCTTGTTAGAAAAACAGGATCGTAGAGAAATAAAAATAAACAGAAATGCAAGTATAATCACACAGACACATTATAAGAGAGACACCAATAAATCGTGGTTCACCCAAGATGGGATTCATCAACACTGAAATCGCCAGTCCTTATTATTATACCATTCAGCAAATTAAGGGATACAATCTGCAGCACATCCGCTGCCCTTCCTCGTCACTGTCTCACAGTCCCTCTTCACGATCTCAAAGATCTTTACAATGCATAATACCTAATACATCTTACCCTAGCCTTATTACAATGTCTTTATTTTATAGGGGAAATACAATGGGAAAATACCATGGGATACCCAAAACCATGGGTCCATAAAACTGTTGGCCAACAAACATCCCAAAAAAAATTCTCGGGGGCTTCGCCCCTAAACCCCCATTTCTCGAGGGCGCTGCCCCCGAACCCCAAGGTTGGGAAACAAGTGTATAGTCTTTTTGCAGATCATATAAAGCTGGGGTACACAGCTGAGACAATATTATCTATGAGACTGGAATATCTAGTTCCACAACCAACACATCTGAATGGAATGGAGCTGAGCGATGACACCATGTGAATTCTTCTTAAGGAGATTTTCCATGCGATGTGAATTGATGATGCTGAGAGCCCCTGGTTGTAAGCCTGTCAATGTGTGTTTTTTTCCATTGACTGCAAAATGAATTCAAAGTTCAACAAAATCCCATAAGATGGGACCAAGTGTGCATAACCATTGAGCACCCAAAACCACATCACATTCGCCTAAGGACAAGGCAAATATGTCGGAGCATCGGTTATAATCTCCCATAGAGATACACACATTGCGGCACTTCCCCTTGAAAGGTAAGGTGCCCCCATTGGAAATCATGACTTCAAAGTTGGAGCAAGGATGGACAAAACAATCAACCTATTTGGTGACCCGAGGGTAAACATAGTTATGAGTGCTACCAGAATAAATGAGTATTGTAAGAGGGATATTCTTGAAGTAACCCCTGACCCGCATTGTTTGTGGGGTGGTGACTGCAACTAAAGCATGGAGAGATATCTCTAGGTGGTCATCATGAGATGTACGGTCAACAGGCGGATGCTCAATGTCGACCTGATCATTTATTGTATCTGGATCTTCTTCACCAATTTCAGAGGCAGGCGGAGAATCCACATCCAAGAGATAGATATTTTTCTCAACACATCTATGTCCCTGAGTGAATTTCTCATCACAATTATAACAAATTCATTTTTCTCTATGTGCCCGCATCTCTGCTTCAGACAAATGCTTGACAGGAGTTGGTCGAGGAGCTGGCATGATGGGATGTCGTTTGGAAACCATATTTCTAAATGGAAAAAAAGTGGATTTGGAGCATTGTTGGGATATGATCTTGTCCGCTGCCAACTTAGCCAACCCTAGGGCTTCCATCATTGTATTAGGAAAAAAAAAATTAACCTCAGATCAGTTTGCATCCTTTAGACCACTAATAAAACAACTCCTGTAGAATTCATCAGGAAATCCTTCTGTGTGATTGGCCAATTTCTCAAATTCTGTATGATACTCTTTCACAGTGCCAATTTGGCGAATTTTAGTGAGTGCTCCTGTGAAATCATCAAAAGAATTAGGACCAAATTGTTGCAAAAGGAGTTGGCAAAAATCTGTCCATTTTGGCTCATCATGAGCCTTGATGTACCAACGGTACCATTGAAGGGCTTCATGTTCCAAATTAAAGGATGCAAGTGGAACTTTGTTGACATCAAAAGTATTATGCAGACTGAAATATTGGTCTTCCCGGTATATCCATCCAGTCGGATCATTACCATTGAAGCGAGGAAAATCAAGCTTCGTCCCATGGAAATTGATGGAAGAAGAGAACCCAGTGTTTGCAGAAGAATCTGGTTGTCGTTTATTATTCATGGTTGAATGTTGAAGATGGAGGTTGAGAGATTTTTTATCCAGATCTTGGAGTTTGGTTTTGAGGGCTGCAAGTTCTTCCTCCATGTTTTTTGCTCCTATGCAGGTGACAACCATAACCATGAGTTTTTTTTTTCTGAATGGGTAGAAAAACGAAAACAAAAACTTCTTTAGTAAAGGAAAATTTGGATTTGGGAAAAACTATGATGGGTAATTGGGGTTTGACTAGGTTTTGGCACACTTTCTAATGGACATGGAAACAAAAAATGAGGATTTCAGAAGCGGGGTGAAAGAATGAGAAATTTTTTCAAAGAGGGACAAAGAAGCAGAAATAGGAAATGAACACTGTGGTAAAATTTGAATGCGATTGGGTGAAAATCGAAAAAGTTATGGCAAACCCTAAAAATATATAGATGTGGGATTTTTGGCTTTGGGAAGTGGAATTTGGGATATTTTTCTCAAGAATGAAATATAGATAATGGGATTGTAGGGGTATCAGTGAATTTTCAAGGGAAACAATGATTTAAAAAAAGTAAAAAATTTGGAATGGATCTGCAATGACTCGAAATTGATCTGCAACAATTCTAGATAGATGTAATCTGTTATTTATCAGCTGGCAATAGATATGAAACCCAGGTATGTGCGGCTTCCTAAAGGTTCAGGGGATTCACTTGGCCACCAATGTTATCTAACAACTTCTGTATTGGGGCAGTACCCCTCACTCCACGGCTCAGGTAAAAATGATAATCGCTTTGCCACAAACGATAGCTCTTGGTTTACCTCACGAGTGGGAACTAGTCAATCAGGTAGGGGTCATTTCTCTTTTCGCTCGCAGTTCCTCTCAATGGGTAAGCTACTTCGGGGTTCCTATGGTACTCCTCACAAGGATTTGTATGGCTATGCCCAAGTACTTCCCACTGTTAAGCGGATAGGGATTATTCTTGGATATGAACCTACAGTTTAAATGAACAAATACAGATGCAAAGAAAAAAGAGTACTTCAATAATCACAACCCTCGGAAGCCACTGCGAAACAAAATTGGGCAGAAATTCCACCCAACAAGCCCAAGAAAGTGCTCTAATACCATATGTGAGGAACATCTAGCAATTAAATGATGAAAATGCACGATATATCAAAAATAGCAGAACATAGAAGATATTTATTGATCGCATGCCCCTTCGAGGGGGAAAACTCCTTTGAGAAAGCTCAATACAAATAACTCTTGGATGCCTTTATTGGCCTTAACACATACTTATATACTAATTCTATGCGTCCAAAACTATGGATCAATACCATGGAACATGTAATACTACGGGATGACTTACAAAGCATATGTATCGAATACTATGGATCAATACCATGGAACATATAATATTACGGGATGACTTACAAAGAATATGCGTCCAACAACAATATACCAATGAACATAAATCCACTTTTGTTCCATTTCAACAACGCTCCAAATCCACTTTTGTTCCAAGTAAAGAGAAGGGTTGACATAGGTTCCTAACATCATAAGAAAAAAAATTATGGAAGATGCAAATGATGATCAATTGGTCCTTAGCTCATCTGGAGTGGTGTTGGAAGTTAATAGATAGGGAAAATAATTTTATAATACTATGAGGGATATAGTGGAGAGAATGTGTTAGTTTTTCATCATTTAATTCAGTATGATCTAGGATCTTAACTGAAAGAACAACATGTACAACATATCAAGCATTAGAGACAAGAGACAAGAGACAAGAGACACAAAGCATTTCACCGGGGAAAACCAAGAAGGTGAAAAACCTCGCAACTTCCTCAGAGATAGAATAAGCACCAATACAAAGATCACCAAGATGAATCCCCAAAAGATAAATGTATACAACATCTACTCCTCCTCCATTTGTGCGCACTCCTCCTCTTTCTCACTAATGCAAAGTGAGTGAATGAGTGAATGTATCAAATGAGAGAGTCACACTTTCTATTTATACTTTTACTTTCACTTAACCTTTACTCAACTAGGTCAGCCCCAACTTAACCACTTAACATAATGATGACTAGGACGACCCCACTAGGGTGGTCTAATAACCCTTTAACCCACATGACTCATACAGGGCTGACCCCACTAAGGTGGTCTAACAACCCATCAAATATAAGTTATGACACGTACAATATAACTTGCGACACTTGCAAGTACAAATGACGACACTTCCAATCGAAGGAATAATACATCTCCGTTGGGGATACAATAAAGTACAAATGTAATACATACAATATACAAGTGAATATATTCCGAAGTTACAAATACATCAACAGAACGTAGAGACGCACTTTTAACTTACAATACATAAACCAATCAAATGATTCAAAGGATCATTTCAAATGTAAACTACAAGAGGCATTCCCAGAGCAATGGTCAATGAGACCTATTAGGATTGCAATAACAAAAACATACAACAACAAAAAATAATCATTCAAAAAGTAATATTCATAATCATGCTTATGTAGAATATGTATCTATAACTATTACAAAGTGTCATTCATTCAATAATTTTAATTCTATCATATTTATTTTTCATATCATCAGAAAAATAGTTTAATGTTATTTTACATTTTTAGGAAGATTATGAGAATCTCAAAGGATGAACGAGGTGATATGTAAAATGTGTCAATGGGGATGTCCAAAAACGTGTACAAGGAGATGGTCAAGGAAATGGACATAATTGCATTGTAGGAGGAGCCATCTCAGTAGCAACGTGCTTCAAATGTATGAAATCATTTGTTTTTAGGTTTATGTTATACATCTCATTAATTAATTCAACATTAAATATTAATTTTTAATTGTTTTGTTGCATAAAAGAAAAGAAAATGGAACCCATTCAGCACACAAGACATGACGACAAGGAAAAATGGGGTTGATAACAAAGTTTATGAGTATTTATGATTTTGTTGTAAGAAATAAAGATTTCATAGTGGTTGTGATTGGTATTTGTTTTCCACTGGATATCCTTGCATGTCTTCAAATAGGTGTTAACATACAAATATGATCCATTAGAAGAATTGTTTGACATTGGGTTAAGCAAGGGTTGTGAGTATATGTTGGCGTATCAAAAATTAATTGTGGATTTTGTAAGTCTCTATGTTGTTTTACTTCTCTCATTTTATAATTAATAAAGCAACAAAAATCTTTTATACTAAATCTATGATTTGTGACAGGGCATAACACTTGCATGAAACAAAGTATGGAGTGGAGCCAACAGAAGACTTGTTGATAGAAGGCATGAGATTTGGTTTTGAGAGAATGTGTATCATTCATGATTTGATTATTTCTATTGTATGTTTTTTTTCAATTTACATTCATGTATACTATCTATTTATTTTTCATTATTCCCATTAGTAATATAGATACACTCAGTACACTTTATTTTTATGTTTGCAGATGGAAGCTGAAGAAGAGGAAAACAATCAAGTCAATCAACAAAACATTCCGCCAAATAACTCAATTGATGCAAGTGGCTCGAGCACCCATAACAGTTCCAGTGAAGAATGATGCTCCCTATTTAATTTTGATGTTAACGCAAGCTATTGTAGCTTGTTGTATATTTTGAAATAATTTTATGTGAAAATCACACATTTTGTATAATAATATATTGGACATAGTGTCTGAATTCAAATATGAGTTACCAATAAGTGTAACAATAATTACGTGCATGTTGACATTTTTATTATTGTTGTCTCTATGTTGTCATATTTTGTATGACAAAGGCACTCTTATTGATATATAATAACATAAAAAAAATTATTCTATTGCATTCTTCAATGTTATTGTCAAATGATACATGTGAAATTGTACATTGGTAATTTTTTTCCAAGAAAAAAATGCGTATTTTCATTCAAGATGGAGCAAAAATACATTCTTTAATGCAATACAACAGTCGTAAATGGTACATTGGTAATTAAATGTATAGATGATTAAATATTACAATAGATTATAGCATCTATGATATAAGAAACTAATCCAAACAAACAATTTCAATAATTAAAATTGAAATGAATTTTACTATAAACAAATATTTCAATTTCATATGAATAGTGGAATTAAAAAAATAAAAAATATAATGTATATATTTGAATGAAATATTAGTAGTCATTCTTCAAAGAATCATATTCGGTGTTTTTACTAATATATGTTGCACCAGGGCTCCTATACTAGCATTGTGCAGCAATGCGTATAAACGAAAATTATGCACTAGTGCATGTATAACATTAAGCATCGATGCGTTTTATTCTATGAAACACACCAGTTCATGTAGATGGCTTATGCGCAATGAGAATGATCAAAGCTCATGCCCACCAATTTTTAGTTTTTAAGCCTAATGGTGCGTTTGACGTTTTAAACTACACCAGATCATGTTGATAGGTTGTAACCATCGGTGCATTGAATATTAAATGCTCTGGTGCATTTGAATATTAAATGCACCGGTGCATCCTGATAAATGTACAACACCAGTAAAATTAAAAATAATGAAAAAAGGTACAGTGCGTATGATGTAAAATATCGTACCAGTGCGTTTATGTTGCAAATATGCACCGGTGCATCCTAGTAAGAAATTCACAGGAGCATGCAAATTCAGTTGTGCACACCGATAAACAAACATCCACTAAAACCTTCAGCCACTGAGTATTTTTTAGTTATAAAATGTATCTGGTATGACCTCCATAAAAACATCCGCAACCATTGGCGGAGGTCATAGTGGAGGTTTTTTTGACAATTTTTTCCAATCTTGTAACACTAAAAACATCTGCTATGACCTCCTCTATAGGCTCTTTTCCTTGTAGTGAAAATAACTTTCCAAGTAGTGCATCATAGAGTAAACAATGCACCTCACATACTAATTGTCCAATGGCAGCACCGCAAAACTTGGAAATATTTTTGTAAAACAAATCCTGGTAGGGACAATGTTTAGGATCCAATGCAACAAGGAATCCCAATCCATTAAAATATTATTTAAATCAAAATAATCATTGAGAACTGCAAATACTCAAATCCCAAGAAAAAACATCATTGTAGAAACAAAATCCTTGCAACTAGGTTTTGCGTTAATATAAAACAAAATGGAAGCAACAACAAAACTAGAGTTTGTAGTGTTGAAGATGACTTTGAAACCCTTTTATTTTTAGATAAAGAAAATAAAGTTACATACCTAAAATTTATCTTCTATATATTTGTATGCAATGCAACCAATGTTGACCTCTTATGAATTACGTCCTTAAGAAAACTTCGTCCAGTGTAATATCTTACCTAGTAAATATTTTCGCAAAATTCTTCCCTCTAACTTTTGGCACAACAATGGATGGATTAGGGTTTGGAGTTTCTTTACGTCACTTTAATAAAATAAAATTCTCTCCTTTTTTTTGTTTTATTTTCCAATGCATTGATAAAAAATGTGTGGTCTAGTTACAATTTAAAAAATATATCTTCCATGAATTTTGCATAAGTAAAATGTAATCATAACAATGCATTATAAGTAAAATGTAATCGTAGCAATGCATTATATTACCTTAAGCACGTTGAAAATAGAAACGAAACAATTTGTAATTTATTTTGTGGAATCTTTCATTTTAGATGTTTTAGAGTAGTTATCCCATTTGTTGTGCATAAATATACTATTTGCCAATACATATGTAATAGAAAAATGCACTAGTGTACCAAAATAAACTAGTTGCACTATTTTTATTAAAAATACATTAAAATAACTATATGAAGTCAGAATGTTACATTTTTCTAATTTTTATTTTCTTTTAAAAATGTATACAGATAAAATACACTATTCCATAGATAAAATACAATATTCCATAGGATATTTAGTGATTATTTTAATTTAAATATCATGGGATCAATCATTGTTCCCTTTGTCCCTTTTAATATCCATTCCAAGAGAATTATTTCAGTGCGTAGATTGAACTTAGTAATATAATTGTTTAATCAATTTGCATATATATGTTATCATTCGAAATACATCACCCCCTTTTAGTTGTTGGCCTATGGCCTCACACATCATCTCTCTTCCTTCCACATGTTGGGCATGGTCCAAGTTGGCACACTTTTGAAGAAGTACGGTTTTGGCAATTGCGTAGTTCGTACTGCGAAGCTCAGATGGAACAATTTTGTCCATGGAGCATCCCGAAGTGCGATGTCAAATATGCGCAGTTATGCTGATATGCAGTTCCAGCGGAGCAGCTATTTTGGGCAAAGATTATAAAGAAAGGTCAAGCAGATGAAAGTGACCTGTTTTGGGTAAGCAACTCCAGGATTCATGGGAGTTGGGTAAGGAGTAGAGTGGAGATAGATGAAGGAAACCTTTCAGTTGGAATGGCGAAAAACCATTAGAAGCTAAGCCACGGGTCGAAAGCGACAGCAAGGCTAAAGGGGCAGAAAGCGACACACCATGATGCAGGTATAACCATTTTTATGATGACTGCGGCTGTCAGAAGGGCGTGTGAGCTACGACTGGCCCAACAAAGCGGCCAGAAGCGCGTGGAGCAGCTATAGACCACGACAGGCCGGTGTGGGGGGTAACCGCATCAGTTTTGGGTAACCTTAAGGTTTTGGACCCACATACATTGAAACAGACATGACCTAAGGGCACGATATATATAAAGCGAAACTTTTGTAAGGGAAAGGATTAATATTCATTTTGGAGTATTGTTCAGTTTTGTTGATCTCTGTTGAGAGACTATTGTAAAAAGGATCTACAGCTATGTGCGTAGAGACCTACTGAAGGGAGAAGAGAGTCTGCAGTTGAGTGCGCGGACTGGAAATTTTGGATTGTTCCCAATAATATAATCAACAGTTCCTATGGACGTATCTCCCATCCTGGGGGTGAACCACGTTAAATCCTTGTGTTGTGTGATTGACTGTGTGTTTTCTTTGGTAAATGGTTAAGTTCTTGCTTATGAGTATATGTATCTTTGCTTTCTTGTGTATTCTCCAGAAGAACCAATGGTAGGAATAATATGCTAAGTGTTGAATGCATATGAGTGAATGTTGAATACGGAATTATTTCTGAACATGATGAATGCATAAGTTAAATGGGTAAACACTTGAGTCGACGAAGTCTGTGTAGTGCAATTCCCTGAAGTGTTGCACCGTAAGTGCACAATTGCATTGTAGTTCATCATACTATATAAGCTTGCAAAGTATACAGTATACATGCTTGTTGAATGCATAAGTTTACACTAATTAAAGTCTGACGAAGCTGTGTGGCTATTAAGAGGTAGTGCAGTCTCCCATTGCATTGACCTATTGTTGAGTAGACATTCTGAACTGCGCAGCTCCTGTGTGTGCAATAGCACAAGTGTGAAGTAGGTGGAACTTCGCATAGTTCCCCATTCCATTGAAGCGTGCATCACCCAGTTGTGGAATCCTGATTCCGAAACCTCCCCATATCTTCACCTCAGATGGGACCTCATTCTGCTCACAGACTGTTGTCGAAAGGGCCGGTGAAAAGGGGTTTTGTTGGTTCCCTGAACCGCGCAGAACCTGGGTCTATCTTGAAAACCTAAAGAACATTATTCGATCCAAAAATGGTTCCGTTGCTGCGCTTGAATTGGTGATGAGCACCAAAAATTGGAATCCAAAGAAAACAAAAATATGGAACTAGGTGGACAAGACATAAAGGGATTTTGCAAGAAAAAAGAATAGGCATCCGCATTTCTCTGGCATAGAATGGTTGCAAATATACCAGTAGGCAGACATTTATGAAATTTTCTTTGCATGTTTCAGCAATGACCTATACGATTGGTTGTCAAGGTTAGCATAACGCAAAAACTGCTTCCAAAAAAGAGTACCTACTGAGTGGACCCCAGAGCTCATTCAGAGACTTAAAGCAATAGATAGCCCACTCTCATGAGTAATTGACTTTTGGGTTGACAGCATACTACAAGGTTACGTTATAGAGCTCGATGTGGACACCCTAAAGTCCTATAGCGTAGTAGAGGTAGAGTTCTTCATAGGATTTAGAGGTAAGTACCTAAACAATTTGAGTTTATATATCAAAATGCTTTTAGCTGAGAAAGGTTTTTTAAGAATGCAGTAAGATACCTAGTTGTTTTGAGTCTGTAATGTTTAGAGATAATGACAATGATACAAAAGAACACATTCATACACTAAGAAGTGGTAAAAGATATAATTCTATTGCAAAAAAGAGGTCTAGTGAATATGAACATCGCGTAGACACTGAGTTTCAAGTTGAGACTGATAACCAGACATAACCTCCAGTATATACTTACCATCCTATCACCCCACATAAACCACCAGTTGACAGTACTGCTAACCCTCAGAACGTCAGTACTAGTAACACTGCATGAGTGAGTACTCATAGCATTACGTGTAGTAACATACCTAACACCACGCAGAACACTGCGCCTCTGAGAAGGAGAATGACAGACAATAAATTAAACTGGCGATATTCAAAGGAACGGGTCTAGAAGACCCTGTGCAACACTGGTTTCTGTGTGAAGCCATGTGTAACATTAAGCAAGTCCGGGATGATGTTGTTAAGCAAGCAAAGCTCATAACTACACTCAAGGATAGAGCATTGAATTGGTTTATGAAGTATTCTGCTGGACAAAATAGAACTCTAGTGGATATCAAGGCTTCCCTCTTAAGAGAATTCAAGAAACCTAAATATGAGTCACAATGCATCACATAACTAAAAGAGATTAAGCAGAAAACGACTGAGTCTGTATGGGAATTTGACCAAAAATTCAAAACATTGTTAGATCGGGTTATCTTTGACATAGCACCGCAGCATTACCAAAGGTGGTTCATCGCCGTGTTGTCGCCACACATTAGACTACCATTGATGCAACAGAAGGTTGCTTCGCAGGAAGACGCCCTGGAGATCGCGAGGAAACTAGAGGATTCGTCGATAGGAGAGACTAGCCAAGGCATGGTCCATATCCAGAACCAGCTAGAAACCTTGACGTTACAACTACAATACATTAAGAAGGGGAAAGAAACCAGAGAAGAAGTCTAGTGTACAAGATGCAAGGGAGAAGGACACCCGAAGGAACGATCTCCACTGTTTCAAGAATACCTTGATAGTGGAGGACCAAATCCACTAAATCAACAACAAGGACCATGGTGTGAGATCTAATGAACTAGTGGACACCGACTTGAAGGTTGCTACTTAATCTAGAAATATGTGCAAACACCCAAAAATTTATACTACACATTCTGTAAGTCAGTTGGCCATGATGATTCCAACTGTAGAGCATATGAACTAATGATAGAAAGAAAACATGATTTTTACAGAGTTCAAAAAGAAACACCACAACATAATGATAATGCGCAGTATGATCAAGGCACATATAGAGGCCGTGGTGGATTCCGAGGAAGAGGAAGAAACACTGGACCAAGAAGAGGAAGAGGTCTGATGATCTGTTATAACTCCGCTCGGCCTAGTCATCTTTCCAGAGACTGCACAAACGATTGTACTACCTGTAGATAATGTAAGTATTTTGACCATGTTATTGAGGCATGCCCAATATTGCACGCAAAGATGCAAGAAAGAAGACAAGAAGGACAGAACCCGAACGTTTAGATGATCGCAGCAGAGAAAAGAACTAGAGATCCAAATATTAATGTTGTGACGTGAAGTGGTATTACAACAAGAAGAGATAAAGAACTAGAAGCTTTGACTTCTGACGACCACCAAGCTAAGAAGACACCTACAGAAGGATGGATACAAAAAGAAACTGGGAAAGCACCTTCTTTTAATTTGGACATAAACAAAGAAGTCTTCACAGAAGCAAGGGAGACCTTCAGAGAATCAGAACCTGTGACACCAAGAATTAAACTATGAAGTGAACCAACGCATATGAAGGATATGCCATCAGCATATGATAAAACATGTAATGCAGCAGAAATATGAACTTATGTTGCGCAGTTCCTATGGAGTTGTATGAAGTTACTGAAGAGAGAATATGCCTTAGGGGAATTGCAAAAACTCCTAGGCCATTATGAACAATGCAGTTGCACGAGTATTGTTCATAGCGCAGTTCACCATATAAAAAGTCATAAAAGAACAGGCCAAGAAATGAGGCTCAATGCCTAGATTGGAGACTATGAAATTGACCAGATCATCCTTGACTTGGGATCAGAAGTAAATGTCTTGACCAAGCAGACATGGGAACAGATGGGGAAACCAAGGTTATCATGGTCACCTATCTAGTTGAGACTAGCTAATCAGCAGAAAGTTATTCCCTTTGGAAGACTTTCAAATGTACTTGTGGACATTGACGGAGTAAGAAGTTCAGCAGACTTCGAGGTCATTGAAATCATCGACGACCATAACCCATATCCGACATAACTGGGGATAGACTGGGAGATGGATAACCTCGCGATCATTGACTTGAAGAAGAAACAAATGATATTTGAAGGGGCGGATATTAGGGTCATCGCACCCTTGGACATTGTACAAGGACCAAGATACAGTGAACCAATATGAGAAGAATGCAGAGCACATGATCTTGATCACACCTACAAGATGATTGCGAATCAGGTCGACTACATCAATCCTATGGCTGATGGAACGTTGAGTTGGTTCTGTGACAGCTCTTGCATATCAGACTTCGATGTAGGATTGGAGAATTGGAAAAGCATAATGCATGAAATATCTACCAGGTGATGTGAGCAGATCACAAAATCACTACGCAAGGATGGAGCAGAGGTAAGTCCAATCCCTACCTTTGATGGTTTGACTAGCATTCATTCATATTTTCAAGAATATATTGTAATTCCAAATGAATATAAGCTGTCAGCATTAGATTTAGAACTACGCACTACACTTGCTAGATGGTAGGATGTGCATAAGGACAATCTAAAAACATGGGAATAGTGCAAGCACATGATGCAAATCAGATTCACAGAGAAATCCGTGCTGACAATAGAAAATTATAATGGACAAAAAAATCCAAGGGATCACATAGAGACTTGTTCAAAGGCATGGACAAACAGTCCATGGGAAGAATGGGTCCATCTGTTTGTGCACACATTAGAGTAGATCCCAAAGAACTAGTATACAGACGCAGAGCTTCGCAGAGGAACAACAGATTGGTCTATCATGACTGTGAACTTCCAAAGAACTTTCAACTTCAAAGATGACTATCCAAACATAAATGAGGCTCTCCAGATTATCAAAGAAAGGATATTCAAAGACGAATGTCCAAGTATAAACGAGGCATTAAAGGTCAACAAAGAGAAGATAGTTAATGACAGGCTAGAGACTGTGAACCAGCAACCAAAATGGGAAAGATAGATAGAATATTCCCTTGAATGTTATAACCTCTCCGCAGATGAAGAAAATGAGGAGGAGAGTGATGAGGAGGATCCGCGCAATATCAATATACCTAAGTCAGAGGGAGTGCATGATGTAGAAGGACCTCCATTAGAAATTTTGGATCTAAGCAGCCCTGCAAAACAAGGAAAGTAAACATTAGCACTGCTGAAGAACCAAAGTTTGCATCTATTGGGGACTACTGGGATGAAGAAACGGTCGTGCAGATTGCAGACCTTTTGCGCGAGTACGAAGATTTGTTTCCAACAAAGTTCTCCGAAATGAAATACATTTTGGGCAACTTGGGAGTCATGAAGATACCTCTCAAGCCAGGTGCGAAGCCTATCAAGCAGTGAACTTATCGATTGCACCCCAGATACAAGGAAAGAGTGAAGGCAAAGCTCGATAAGATGCTTGATGCAGGGATCATAGAGCCAGTGGAAGAATCAGAATGGATACGCCCTATGGTTATATAGGATAAGAAAACAAAAGGGGAAATCAGAATCTACGTAGAGCTGAGGAAGCTCAATGATGCTTTGCTACACGACCCATTTCCTACTCCATTCACAGATGAAGTATTAGATAATGTTGGAGGAAATGAGGCCTACTCATTCACTGATGGATTCTTTGGATACCATCAAATCAGAATTGACTCAACAGACAGACATAAAATTACATTTGCTACTGAATGGGGCTCATATCATTATACAGTTGCCATTTGGTTTGAAGAATGCACCTGCTATAGTTTCAAGAGTTGTTGTTGCTGCATTCAAGGATTTTATTCATAAGTTCCTAGAAGTATAATTTGATGATTGGAATATATTTGGTTTACTAAAGAACCATTATGAAAACCTTATAATGACGTTAGCTAAGTGTAGACAACATCAAATCTCATTGAACTTGAAGAAAAGTGTTTTCTGTGTTCCCTATGGAATTCTACTGGGACACATTGTGTGTAACCAAGGTCTAATGGTTGATCTTGTGAAGATCGCAGTCATTGAGAATCTACAGGCACCAAACTCAGTAAAGAAACTTCGCACAACACTGGGACATGCAGGATACTATAGAAAGTTCATCAAGGGTTATGCACAAATAACCGCGTAGATGGAGAAACTTCTAAAGGAAGAAGCCAAGTTCGTATGGAGCGAAGAATGCCAGACAGGATTAGACAAATTAAAAGAGAAAATGGTAAATGTGTCAATCCTAGTATTTCAGGATTGGAATAAACCATTTCATGTACATGTTGATGCTTCATCTATAGAGTTGGGCATTGTGCTTGCTCAACCTGGTGAAGGGGGCATTGATCACCCCATTGCATTTTCAAGCAGAAAGAGGTCTTCAACCGAAAATAATTACACCACCACATAAAGAGAAGGTCTAGCTATGGTGTACGCACTACATAAATTTAGGCACTATTTGTCAGGTGCACTTCTCCATGTACACTGACCATTCAGCTTTAAAGTACATGGTCAATAAGCCAATGTTAGGGGGGAGAATATGTAGATGGTTGCTACTCTTTCAGGAGTAAGACTTTGAAATTATTGTTAAGCCAGGAAGACTGAACCTAGGACCTGATCATCTCTCAAGGATTGAGTCAGGCGAAGAACACACAAATCTTGAAGACAATCTTCCTGACGCACAGTTATTTTCCATCCAGATCGTAGATGAGTATTACAAAGACATTGTAGAATTCTTGACCACGGGGCTCGCACCCACAGAATTTACTATGTAGCAGAAGAAGCGGCTGGTAGTTAAAGCATCAAACTTCACCATCGTCATGGTACAACTATACAAGTTAGGACCAAATGAAATGTTGCGCAGATGTGTGCTCAAGCATGAGAAATCATTCATACTCTCTGATGCACACTCAGGAGTGTATGGAGTTCACTACGCAGGAAGAGAAACTACGCAGAAGATATTAAGATCAGGACTATGGTGGCCTACACTCCATAAAGATTCAAAAGAACATTGCCAGAGATGTGATGTGTGCCAAAGAACTGGAAAACCATCACGCAGAGATGAAATTCCATTAATACCACAATTGACACTGCAAGCATTTGAAAAATGGGAAATTGATTTCATGGGACCTATTAATCCACCAGGGAAGAGGACTGGTGCGAGATATATTATCACCGCTACAGATTATCTCACTAGATGGGAAGAAGCTAAACCAAACAAGGACTGTAGCGCAATTACTACTGCACAGTTAATTTTGAGAATATCCTTACCAAATTTGGATGCCCAAAAATATTAATGAGTGATCAAGGAACTCACTTCCTGGACAGAACCATTGAAGCACTAACTGAAGAATTTAATATACATCATCGGAGGAGTACACTGTACCATCCACAAGCCAATGGAACTATTGAAGCATTTAACAAAGTGTTGGAGAATGCGCTGACCAAAGTATGTAACACAAACAAAGACGATTGGGATCTGTGCATACCAACTGTACTATGGGAATATAGAACAACTTGTAAGAAACTGACATGCCATACACCTTTCAGATTGGCCTATGGAAAGGAAGCTGTAATGCATATGGAGTATATTTTACCAAGCTTAAGAATTGCAGCATTCACAGACATGGCAGATGAAGAGACATTGAAATAAAGGCTTCTACACTTGGTTGGATTAGAGGAGGATCACTTCATTGCAGGTTTTCACCAGCAAGTGCAGAAGGACAGAGAAAAAGCATGGCATGATCGCCATATTAAGCACAAATTCTTCCAGGTAGGATATCTTGTCCTCTTGTATGATAGTAAGTTCATGAAATTTCTTGGAAAATTTAAAATGCATTGGCTTGGGCCGTATATTGTTATACATGTTACTAATGGTGGTGCATCTGAGTTGGCCACGTTAGCCGGAGACAACTTACCAGGTCTAGTTAATGGAAGTAGACTAAAACCCTACCGGGATAGTCCTACTTCACCGAACCCTCATGGAAATGAAGCTGTGTAGATATGAAAAAAAAGAGGAAAAAAAAAGAAAAGTAAAAGCGAGCAGATACGAAGTTCAAAATGCAGCTGTGTAGATCAAATGAAACAAGATAGATGTGAAGTGTACACCAGAAGCTGCGATATGAAGAACAAGCCGAAAGCGCAGTTGTGGAGTTCAAAATGCAGAAGCACACGTGCATGGAAGAACCACACAAGAATCTTTTGTCAAGACCGCCAACGCATTCCGACGGAAAAAAATAACGATCACAATTGTCGGTCGGTTAGCTAGCCGTTATCCGAAATGTTGGCACCAACAAAATTGCACATTTAAAGAAAATTCAGCCCATAAGAGCATAATAAATAAGGAAGTGACCGAGATCTCACAGAGATCCAGCCAATAGACCTGGTAGTTAATGCCTCACTTAACTGATTAAACAGCCTGGCAGCTTCGGCAGCGTTCAACATTTAAAGAAACATCACCGGATCAGAAATAATGATTGGCGGAAAAGACCGAGATATGAGGGGAGATCTGGCCGAAGTACAAGAAATTGAATGACCCAGTAACGGTTCATCGATGGATTCCAGGTTAGCAGCATCTATAAATAGTCATCAGCTAAGCACTTTCGGATTTTACCTTAAGTTTCTATCTTGTCTGTGTGTGAGTCCAGAGCTTTAACAGTTAGAAAGCCGAGCATTCTGCAAGTGAATGAGCGAACCAATCACCATTGACAAAATGTTAAAAATATTCAAACAGTCGGGTTTGAAGGGAGTAATGTCGGGACCTGCCCAGAAACCTGCATCAGAGAAAAGCGCCTCATCCTGGAGCTCTGCAAGGCATGCCACAGAGATTAAAAAAGATAAGCACCCAGCTACAGAGAAGGAGGAATTGAAGGCAGCAAAGCCACAGACACCAGTCACAACTCGGGAGCGACCGATCCACCTCGTGCATGAATATATCCCACCTAGGAGAGACGATGCACCAGTTATCGACCTTGACAAGAATGTCATCTATGACATTCCGTTGCCGCCCATCTCCAGTCAGGTGAAGGTTGAAGCAAACCTTCTAGGGAAATTGCAAGAATGCAAGTTCGAAGAATATGACTTGTCAGAAGGAGGTCAGTCCAAGCCAAAGAAGTACCTACAGTTTTAACCGGACTAGTATAGGTGTTGTCAAGTTGATGAGCAGTCATGCGCTGAAACACTGCATATATAGGGCTGGCTCAAAGCGCTCAAACCGTCTAGGTTGCTCAATCTATTGCGCATCCCGCATTTCGACAAAAGTACGGAACTTTCTACAGTAGTGCACACATTGCTATGATGCACACACTCGGGATACCTATGGTTGGAATGCAGAATCGATATCAACATCGATTTGATACATTCCATCACCATACTTAACAAGAGAGGCGTAGAACCTACAAACGATTTTTTAGGGAAGACACAGGATAAATAACTCACCTTAAGAATGAAGGAAGAGTTTGGTCTTCAGAAGGGAAAAAGTGTCTTTTATATAGCCCCTATCAAGGATGATGCCATGTGATTCACAACTCAACTCTTAGTGGTCAAGCTGCTAAGGAAATGCTGACCAGCAAAGGTGTCGGCCGCAGCAGTGCTCCTCGCCTCGCAAGCAAAGAACGACACCCCATATAACTAGGTGAAGTATCTGCTAAATGAGTTCTTCAACGATGTCCGAGAAACTCAAGAAAAGGGAAGTTCGTTTCACTACAGTTGGCTTTTAGTACTAATTGCACTTGTCAACTGGAAAGAGCCGGCTGGCTAACAAGGCCTTCCAATTTTCACAGGGAATGTCGGGGATCGTGCTTTGCTAACTTATGGGAAAACGCGAAGCCCGCTAAGCAACAACAAAATAATGAGGCATTTTATACATATTACGAGCAACTGTGCGATGTGATTCGGCGAACACCGCGCATCTCACAACAAGTGAAAAATGCATACAAAGGAAAGTTGAGGTTCAGGGCCGATATGCACGCTACGTACATTCATCCAAGGGCTGATACAGACATTGACCTATGGTATCTAGGATTCTATCAGCTGGATCTTGAGAAAATAGAACAAATGATGGAAGAATGGCCAACAAAATGGAAGGTGGACCATCCAGTCAAGGTCAAGTCCACTTCCAAGGAAGATAAAGATGAAGACATGGAAAAATACAAGGGCCGAACAATTGAGGAGGAAGAATGGACTCCGCGAGACAAGGATGACGGTCAGGCGGGAGATAAAAGGAAAGTGACTACAAGCCCTTCATCAGCAAAAGGACACTGAAAGAAGCAAAAGGCTATTAGGCCGAAACTGCATCCGATGCTGCATGTAGATGACTATGAGACCATCGTGACAAAGGTACAGGAAATCTGGGAAGAAACGCGCACTGCGAAAGAAGCAAAATAGGAAGAGGCACAAGTAAGCCTCCTGCAGACCATTGAAGCCATAAAAATGATGGTTGTGAAGATCGGACAAGCCCAGCAGGACTTGGTTCAAGACTCGGACTCTGAGGGCAAGTCAGGTGGGTCAACCAGGACTCTGAGGGCAAGGCAAGTCAGGCTTTGAACTTGAACCCTCGGCTGGTACATCTTCATCCATCATACCTTATTTATCCCAGTGAGTGTTGATGTAATTGTAACTTCAGAATGTATTTAACCTATGTATATTGTAATCCTATAGAGATGTTATTATTCCTCTACACGGAAGTGTTTGTATTCCTATAGAGATGTTATTATTCCTCTATACGGAAGTGTCATCATTTATATTGTAAGTGTCGTAACTTATACTTGATGGGTTATTAGACCACCTTGTTGGGGTTGGCCCTATATAAGTCATGTGGGTTAAAGGGTTATTAGACCACCCTATTGGGGATTGGCCCTGTCAGTATTATGTTATGTGGTTAAGTTAAGGCCGACATAGTAAAGGTTATTAGGCATGTCAAGTCAAGTATAAATAGAGTGCGGGAGGCACTCTATTTGATCATTCACTTCTCACTCATACACTCATTGGAGAGTGGCGCACTATTGGAGGAGGAGAAGCTACTGCTAGGAGTATATCTCTTATGCTTGGGTTTTGTGTCATGGCTCTATCTATCTCTGAGGAAGTTGCAGGGTTTTTCACCTTCTTGGTTATCCCCGGTGAAACTCTGTGTCTCTTGTGTGCTATCATTATTGTGTCTATGATTGATATGTTGTAGATATGCTGTACATGTTGTTCTCTCAGTTAAGATCCTATATCAGATTGAAATTTCTGAAAAATCTAACATGGTATCAGAGCTATCCTGAAAGAAGGCATGGTATGGCATTTATGACACTTGTTGCACTTGTGAAGCTAGGGCTTGATATAGCAAAAACAAGTCATCGTAGCAAGTTCGCTATAAATTCATTTTGGAGAGGTTTCAGGATCTAAAAATATTACAAGTCGAAGATAAGATTCTCATGTACGTTGTGTCCAAAGGAGAGCCTCTAATTCGTTGTACTTTCAGATTTATGATATGTACAATATAAGGTTTCTGCCTCTTCCAGATTTGAGTCATAAACAGGTGACCTAGGAAAAAAGGTCACAACTTGGGATAGGAAGCTCCAAATGAAATTTTTTTAAAAGTTTAAGGTAGGAAACGGACTGTAATTTCACAAGTCCAGTTTTTAGAGTCTGAAATTGAACCAGTGACACGTGGCACTCCGTACAAGTTCGTTCTCCTGTTTTATCCCATAAACGGGTCACGTTGTGACACTTGGCATAACTCTCTCTCAGAGAATCCATTTGAGGTCAGACCTATCGGGTTAGAAATATAATAGGTCAGGCTACCACAGGAAGAATTTTCAGACCCTATAGATCTGAAATTTTAGAGTTACACCAGAAACAATCAGGTGCATATTTCTGTCAAACATAATTGAATTTTGAGCACCTTCATTCATGGCTCCGGGAATTTAGGGTTTCGTAAAAAGTTGGAATTTTTGTAATCGGAGACCCAGGATGGATGCTCCTCATCGAAATTGAAATTTAGAGACCAAGATCAAATTTTTTGGTTGGGAAGAAGGCTGGGCTTGATCAAACCCTAGTTTGGGACTTTGATCGAAAAGGTGAAAAATTAGGGCTTCTGCAAAAATGGGAATTTTTGAAATCTGTGACCATAGCTAGAAGCTCCTTGGAAAAATCAAAGTTTAGAGCTTTGGATCAAACTATTTGGTTGGGTGAAGCTCCGGGAAACTCAAACCCTAATTCAGGGTCCTCCCTAGTGAATCCGGAAGATTGAAAAGCAAATTTGAGGGCTGAAACTTTGCAATTTTCAAATTCTGAGTATACTAGGTTGATCGACTCATCAAGGTGCATCTTTCTATCCTTTCAGAAGTTTGAATTTTTAGGGTTTCCCTAGCAAACCCTAATCCATCTCTAGATCTAGTTTCTACAAATCAAGTGGATTGGGTTAATCCTAGAAGAGAATGGATTGGTCACCTGCATAAGTGAAGAAGTTCCTGTTTCAGAGGGAGATGAGGCTAAGGCCTTACATAAGAAGATTACAAGCAATCTCGACAGGTATGACTTATCCAGGTATGTTTCAATATCTGTTCATGATTAAGTTTATGGTATGTTTGTCTTCATTAAGGTTAGTACAATCTTGATTAACTTTAGACTTGTCGTATCACCTTAACAAAATTATGAATGCAGATATTCATTGATTAGGGTTTTGACACTTATGACTGTACTAATGCATTGTGGTGTTGTATGAGGTTGATGTTGTCCGCTAACATGAAAGGTACATCAATAAAGACAAATCATGTTCTAGTTCAAGAACATATGACCATGGTGACATGAAGACAAAGATTCATCCATTGTCATGGATCACATAGAAGATCTACTTACGAGGTATGTATAACTTGGTTCTATAATGGTTAACCTATGAGATATGCAGGTCACTAGCACAAGTCATTTAAGAGAACAAGAAGACATCATGTGGGTATGTTAGACATAACCAGCTAACATATTAAGCCAGGTATGTTTTTCCTATATCAAGTTAGAATCCTACCTTGTGATAGGATCTCTTATATAAGTATACTTGGTATGATTGATAATGATTATTCATGAAGTTATAGGTTTGAGTAATCATGGGTGTAGGCATATTATGCTTCTTACTTTGATTGATGATATGACTAACCAGAAAAGTCCTATGGTCAAATAGGAATATGCATGAGTAAAATAATTGTGATAAATTATCTGTGTGTGAAATGATCTTAACCATACATGTTTTTGATAGTATTAAGATTATACTAATGAATGTATGTATGAGACCTCAAGGATAACACAATGATGATACTAGTAAGTATGCATAGTGATCGAGGATGGATATAAGTTCAAAGACAGGTAATCCAGGAAGCAAAGATCAAGAGGGAGCACACTCCAGTAGTTCCTGCAAGGAAGCAAATATTGAGAGGGAGTCCACCCTACAAACAAACAAAGATAAGTATTTGAATTGTCATTTCTTGTATATTTGATTGTTTAAATAATATTGTTCAAAGATGTATATACCTATGTTCCTAGACTTAGGTTGTGTATTATGCATATTAGAATAATTACATTAATGAACAGTAGACCACTAATATGCATGTGATGGGTAAGTGGTCTATGGAACTGTACAACATTCCATTGGTACTTATCTAGAATGAAACCTATTTGCTGACATGTTGGGAGTTGTGCACACTCTTAACAATGTTCTGGTAGAGATTGGAAGGCATCTAGAAAGTTACGGGATATGGATAAATGTTGTATTGAAGCATTGGCTAAAATAATTGCATGATTGTATGACATAGTTCTTTATGTGTAAGAATTTTTTCTATAAACTATGAGATGTCTCTAATCATGCAATTTAACTTGTCTTGTAGGAAAGATCGTATACCATCACCTACAAAAGAAGGACTACAACATTTGTTCCAGCAACAAAGTTATCTATTAAAGATATTGAAGAATCAGAAGTTCCCAGCATCCGGGATGAAGTAATGGAAGGATTCCATGATCGAGCAGTGCCAGTCAATCATGAAGAATGATGTTTGGGATGTGGTCCCAAGACCTGAAGGGGAGTCTGTTGTGACTTCCAAGTAGATCTATAAGATCAAGCATGCTGCAAATGGCAGCATAGAGAAATACAAAGCGAGATTTGTAGCTCGTGGCTTCTCCCAGAAAGAGGGGATAGACCATGAAGAGATTTTTGCTCCTGTATCTAGGTACACTTCCATTAGATCAATACTTGCTCTAGCCGCAGCGATGAAATGGAAGATACACCAGATGGATGTCAAGATAGCCTTCTTGAATGATGTAGTCGAGGAGGAAGTGTATGTGGAGCAGCCACTTGGTTCTGAGACACATGATAGAGAGTCATATGTGTGCAGGTTGAAGAAAGCCCTGTATGGCTTGAAGCAAGCTCCTAGGACTTGGTATGGCAGGATAGACAGCTTTCTATTTAGTCTAGGATTTACCAAGAGTAAAGCGGATTCCAACCTTTACGACAAGGTTGAGGAAGGAAATCCTGTGATTCTACTCTTGTATGTGGATGACCTGTTTGTTACGGGTGAAGATAGATTGATTGTTGACACAAAGAGGAAGCTTGCTGCCGAGTTCAAGATGAAGGACTTGGGGATGATGCACTACATTCTAGGCATGGAGGTCTGGCAAAGTGTAGATGGGATCTTCCTTGGGCAAGGGAAGTATGCAGTAGATATCCTAAAGAGGTTTGGGATGATGGACTGCAAGGCCATGGACACACCTATGGCATCGAACCTGAAGCTTCTATGTGATGCTGAGCCGGTTGATGTCACGGTGTATCGTCAGATGATTGGGTCCTTGATGTACCTGACGAACATGAGACCAGATATTTGCTTTGCGGTGAACACATTGAGCCAGTTCCTGACGGATCCCAGAGGTGTTCACCTGGTTGATGTTAAGCAAATTCTAAGGTACCTGAAGGGTACAATTGATTATGGGCTCAAGTATGATGTGAATCAAAAGTTTAACCTACAAGGTTATGTTGATTCGGACTAGGTAGGCAGGATTCGGACTAGCTAGGTAGTGCTGCAGATAGGAAGAGCACTTCATGGTGCTACTTCAGTATGGGATCAGGTGTGATCTCTTGGTTTAGCAGGAAGCAATCCTGCATAGCACTGAGTACAGCCGAAGCAGAGTATGCCACGTCTTGTTTGGCTAGTTGTGAGGCAGTATGGCTGAGGAGGCTATTGCCAGAGTTATTTGATCTCCTGTTGGATGCTACTGGTATCTTTTGTGACAACCAAAGTTGTGTGAAGTTGTCGGAGAACCCAGTGTTCCATGACAAGTAGAAGCACATTGAGATCAAGTTCCACTATATCAGGGATATGGTGCAGAGAGGAGCAGTGAAGCTCTTGTATGTTGCGACAGATGAGCAGGTTGCATATGTGCTGACGAAACCACTATCCAGAGTGAAGTTTGAGTACTTCAGAGAGAGGCTTGGTGTTCTTCAGATTGACGACACTTTGAGGAAGAGTGATGGACACATTTGCAGGAGCCATTCCAAGCATGGTGAGAGGAGGATCCTTCCCATGGCTATGGATATAAGCATTGTGTGATGAGTATCAGGACGATGTTCCAGTTACTGTTCTGTATGCATCATGTTGGATGCTTGTTATGATAAATTGGATCATGTATATGTATATGCATCATGTTGGATGCTTGTTAGGATCAGTTGGATCATGTATATGTATATGCATCATGTTGGATGCTTGTTATGATTAGTTGGTTCATATATTTGTATATGCATCATGTTGGATGCTTGATATGATCAGTTGGATCATGGATTTGTATATGTATCAGGTGGATACATTGTATGATCAGTTGGATCATGTATTTGTATATGTATTAGGTGGATACATTGTATGATCAGGTGGATCATGTATTTGTGTATGTATCAGGTGGATACATTGTATGATCAGGTAGATCATGTATGATGATATGTATCAGGTAGATACTTGGTATGCATCAGGTGGATGCATTGTATGATCGGGATGATCATGGATGATGAGCTTCAGGATGTTGCTCCAAATGATATGCATCAGGTGGATGCATTGATGATTAGGATGATCATGCTATGATGACATGCATCAGGAGGATGCTTTGACATGATCAGGTGGATCATGTGTGATGAGTCTGAAGAAGCAGATGGATAGAGCCTTTCCGACATGGTGGTAGATGTGTTCTCCCATGTGCGTTGAT
Organism: Larix kaempferi; assembly: GCA_027924585.1. Taxonomy (NCBI): domain Eukaryota; kingdom Viridiplantae; phylum Streptophyta; class Pinopsida; order Pinales; family Pinaceae; genus Larix; species Larix kaempferi. The sequence continues at coordinate 1,606,731 of BSBM01000871.1, read as the reverse complement.
GCAAGTGCAGAGCCTTTCCGACATGGTGGTAGATGTGTTCTCCCATGTACGTTGATGTAAGTGCAGAGCCTTTCCAACATGGTGGTAGATGTGTTCTCCCATGTGCGTTGATGTAAGTGCAGAGCCTTTCTGACATGGTGGTAGATGTGTTCTCCCATGTGCGTTGATGTAAGTGTAGAGCCTTTTCGACATGGTGGTAGATGTGTTCTCTTATGTGCATTGATGTGAGTGTTGAGCCCTTCCCGGATGGTTAGAGGAAAGTCCTTCCATGCCAGTGAGTGTAAGCGTTGTATTGTGTGCATCTAGACTATGCTTCGTGGATGATGAGATGATCAGTATGATCATGAGTATCAGGATGATACTCCGTGGTCGTGGATAGGTTGTGCAGTTACATGTAAAGGATCCTGGGAGATCCGATAGGTTGAGCAGTATGCTCGTAATCAGTCCTGGGATGCTCTTTCGAGGTTTTGTTTGATGCATGTAATTAGTCCTGGGATCCACAGTATGTCCGATGATGATGAAGACCTATTGGTGGTGGGCCTACATCCAGCATGAAAAAGGGCTAGCTCTGTATAACTTCCTATGGCTAGCAGATTAGAGATTGATTGAGATAGCAACAGCAGTGACGATGACAATGACGATGATCTGATGATCTAGACAAGAAGACTTGTGCTAGAAGACCTGTGTCGAGAAATACCTTCCTAGTTAAGAGGGAGTGTTGATGTAATTGTAACTTCGGAATGTATTTCACCTATGTATATTGTATTCCTATAGAGATGTTATTATTCCTCTATACGGAAGTGTTGTCATTTATATTGTAAGTGTCGTAACTTATACTTGATGGGTTATTAGACCACCTTGTTGGGGTCGGCCTTGTATAAGTCATGTGGGTTAAAGGGTTATTAGACCACCCTATTGGGGGTCGGCCCTGTCAGCATTATGTTATGTGGTTAAGTTAAGGCCGACCTAGTAAAGGTTATTAGGCAAGTCAAGTCAAGTATAAATAGAGTGCGGGAGGCACTCTATTTGATCATTCACTTCTCACTCATACACTCATTGGAGAGTGGCGCACTATTGGAGGAGGATAAGCTCCTGCTAGGAGTATATCTCTTATGATTGGGTTTTGTATCATGGCTCTATCTATCTCTGAGGAAGTTGCGGGGTTTTTCACCTTCTTGGTTTTCCCTGGTGAAACTCTGTCTCTTATGTGCTTGCATTATTGTGTCTATGATTGATATGCTGTACATGTTGTTCTCTCAGTTAAGATCCTATATCAGATTGAAATTTCTGAAAAATCTAACAGTGAGCAGGTAGCCGAAGCAGCTAGGAACTTGGAGCACTTCAGTATCAACGTTAGCATGTTTCCAATAGAGGACTTGCACAATCTGCACATGCAGGTGGTGGAAGAAATTCAAGAAAGAGGAATTGCCTCGTATGATCATAATGTCAAGTTACAAAAGAGCTTCGACTAGCTGAAACTTGAATCAGCAAGAAGCAACCAGGAATTGTCTGACATTCAAGAGAGGAACCACAGGCTGAAAGAAACAGTATTGACAGTCTGCACCAAAATCGACAAATGCGAAGAAGAGCCAAACGTCGAGGATACCATCATTAAGATTGGGGCTAGAGTGGAAACCCTTACGATGGAAATGATGGACATGGAGATTTCCTACAAGGGAAAGATCACAGAATTGGAAGCTCAACAACCCAGCACCCCACCAGATAAACACGCAGCTCCAAGAGAAGAAGTGAAGGCCACTATAGACAGCATCTCGGCTGAAGTGGCGAGATGCCAAAATTTGCTAGAGGAAGCCAGCAAATTTTTGGTCAGATTAAATGAGGATACATACCTTTAGCAGTTGAAAGGTGATCTGCAACAAAGACAACATAAACTTGATGCTGCAAACGTAGAATTGAAGATTTTTCCAGCAAGACAAAAGATGCAAAAACTCATAGAGGTAAAAGAGCTGCAGAAGGAGTTGATGGTGTTAAGGGAAAGAGAGGTTGTCACTTCTGCGAAGTTGCATCCCATAGAGGAGGAAGGGCTCGCACTAATGCAACAAATTGATGAGAAGTTTGTAGAACTTCAGACTACATAGGGCATAGTGAAATAACAAGCCCACGAGCAGGTCTCGCAGGCGATGCTGGATATCATTAAAGAATTCGAGAATAAGGCAAAGGAAACGGTTGCGGAGCTCACCGTTACTTTACACAGCTTCACTGCAAAGATAAGTACCGCCCAAGATGCGCAACCGAAGTCGACCAGCGACAATGGATAGGGGACGATCCACAAGTAAGTGTTAGGGGCTTGTTGGGCATGGCCCAAGTTGGCACACTTTTGAAGAAGTACAGTTTTGGAAATTACGGAGTTCAGACTACGAAGCTCAGATGGAACAGTTTTGTCGATGGCGTAGCCCAAAGTGCGAAGTCAGATATGCGTAGTTATGCTGATACGCAGTGCCATCGAAGCAGCTATTTTGGGAAAATATTATAAGGAAAGGTCGAGCAGATGAAAGCGACCTGTTTTGGGTAACAAACTCCAGGATTCCCGGCAGTTGGGTAAGGAGCAGAGTGGATATAGATGAAGGCGACCTATCAGTTGGAGTGGCGAAAAACCGTTAGAAGCTAAGCCACGGGTCGAAAGCGACAACAAGGATAAAGGGGCAGAAAGCGACACACCATGATGCAGTTATAACTGGTTTTGTGATGATTGCGGCTGTCAGAAGGGTGTGTCAGCCACAAGTGGCCCAACAAAGTAGCCATAAGCGAGTGGAGAAGCTGTTGACCACGACAGGCCGGCGTGGGGGGTAACTACACCAGTTTTGGGTAACCTTAGGTTTTTTGGCCCACATGCATTGTAACAGACATGACCTAAGGGCACGATCTATATAAAGGGAAAATTTTGTAAGGGAAAGGGTTAATCTTCGTTTTGGGGTATTGTTCAGTTTTATTGATCTCTGTTGAGAGACTATTGTAAAAAGGCTCTACAGCTGTGTGCGCAGAGACCTACTGAAGAGAGAAGAGAGTCTATAGCTGAATGCACAGACTGGAACTGTTGGACCCTTCCCAATAATATAATCAACAGTTCATGTGGACGTATCTCCCATCTTGGGGGTGAACCACGTTAAATCCTTGTGTTGTGTGATTGACTGTGTGTTTGCTTTGGTAAATAGTTAAGTTCTTTCTTATGAGTATATGTATCTTTGCTTTCTTGTGTATTCTCCAGAAGAACGAATGGTAGGAATAATATGATAAGTGTTGAATTCATATGAGTGAATGTTGAATGTGGAAGTATTTCTAAACATGATGAATGCATAAGTTAAATGGGTAAACACTTGAGTCAGCGAATTCTGTGTAATGCAATTCCCTGAAGCGCTGCACCAGAAGTGCGCAGTTTCATTTTAGTTCATCATAATGTATAAGATTCCAAAGTATACACTCTACATGCTTGTTGAATGCCTAATTTTACACTAAGTAAAGTCTGACAAAGCCGTGTGGCTGTTAAGAGGTAGCACAGTCTCCCGTTACGCTGACCTATTATTGAGTAGCCATTCTGAACCGCGCAGCTCCTATATGCGCAATAGCAAAAGTGTCAGCCGTGAAGTAGGTGGAACTTCGCACAGTCCCCCATTTCGTTGAAGCATGCATCACTCGGTTGTGGAAGTCTGATTCTGCAACCTCCCCATAACTTTGCCTTGGGTGAGACCTCAATCTGCTCGCAGACTGTTGCAGAAAGGGCCGGTGAAAAGGGGTTTTGTTGGTTCCCTTAACCGCGCAGAACCTGGGTCTATCTTGAAAAGTTAAAGAACAATATTCGAGCCAACACCACAAATGCATAGTCTATGTCACCTTGTCAACCTAGGTACAGGATACGAAATTCTAACACGCCATTTTAAGTATTAATCATTAGATGTAAGACAAGATGAAAAACTAACACAACCTAAAATACATTGAAATATACACAATTTTCATATTTTCTCTTACCCTTCGTGAAGAATATCACTCATAATTGCATCGAGTGAAACGAGGTGCTCTACAACCCAGTATGGGGGAGATGTTGTAACATGATGTAACGTTTGTAACAAAATAACAAAATAACGTTTGTAACAAAATAATAATAAAAAATCACGTCGGCTCATAAAATAAAAAATTATGGAAAGTATTTAAAAAAACGTATGGGGGAGATGTTGTAATGTGATGTAACGTTTGTAACAAAATAACAAAATAACGTTTGTAACAAAATAATTAAAAAAAATCATGTCGGCTCATAAAATAAAAAATTATGGAAAGTATTTAAAAAAACGTATGGGGGAGATGTTGTAATGTGATGTAACGTTTGTAACAAAATAAAAAAATAACGTTTGTAACAAAATAATTAAAAAAATTCATGTCGGCTCATAAAATAAAAAATTATGGAAAGTATTTTAAAAAAATCCTATGTTGGTTCATAAAATAAAATATTATGAAAAGTCATTAAAAAATAGATGTTCATTTATAAAATAAAAACTTAAAACTTAAATCCGGATCTATCAATCAAGAGAGATCAAATTTCTTGAGTTTAAATTTAAAAAAAGAAATACACCTCAAGAAATTGGATCCCTCTCGATGCTTGATAGATACGGGTTTAAGATGGATCTATGCTGGTTAGTATGCCAATGTAAATTTATGCTTATTATGGACCAAGTTCTAGGTTCAACATGTTCTCCCTTATCTCCCTTATCTTTTGTAGTAAGTTATTATAATTATAATCTCTTGTTTTTGTTACATATTTATGTTATGTATATATTCCATTTTTAGACCTGTTGAAATACTAGATTTATTAGAAGATGATATAACTATAATTTTTTTTCACCATTATGAAAATACTACATTTTTTTATGTAGGGATTTGTTCATTTAGAGCTAATAGGATATGTAGTTTTCAAGTTAGAAAGAAATTGGTTATAATTTTTTCTTATGAAATTTACATGAAGTTTATTTTTTATTAATAATAATAGATAAAATTTATATTATAAAGGAGCTATGAAAAACTCAAACAACCGAAATATATAAAAAAGCACAAAATTTATCCAATGATAAAAAACTACTCTTGAACTTTGAAGTAGTATATATAATAAAACATATAATTTACCAATATTCTATAGCTTAAGGTATTCCTAAAATATTTAAAACTATACTCATGAATAACTGAATAAACTGTCCAAATAGACATAGACAAGTGAAGAACATGAGTAAATAATTTAACCAAGTTTATGCCCTAAATGGACCTTCTCCCTATTTTTATTAGTCTTTACACACTAAATATAACGTTTTCTTCTTGAATATAAAGATATGTATTTTCCTTTGAAGAAAAATATTATTATTTTAAACATAAAATCATTAAAAAACAATACTAAATTTTTTTAGGTAATATTTTAGATGTTATTCTAGTGAGTCTTATGATGAAAAAGTAGTATTATTCATGGCCTTGATGTTGCTTGCCATTATCAAATATCACTGACTATTTATCGGTATCAATGGAATCTGTTAATTCATACATATTATGAATTGATTGCATTCGTTAAGTCAAAAACCATTATAAATTAATTATGAAACAAAGCTATTTCTTATCCAAGAAATCACTCATTATGAGAAATAGTAATAATAAAGAGTTTTTTAAGTGAATGTGATTCAGTGGTTTAGATTTTTCTTTCAGTTGAAAATCCACAATACATTGGAGTTGAAATTCATTATGTTTAATGATTTAATGATTAATAATGGGGATAATTTTAAGGACCCATATTTATTTAAAAGTGTATAAACCTCGACGAATCTTACCAATTCTTAAAAAGCCAACTATAAAATATTTGACGATATTTTTCTTAAATTATTTCAATTTCTAAGGATTTTATATAGTTTATATAATAATTTGACGATTTTTAGAGTGAAAAATGTTTACTCCATCAAAATTGGGCAAAATGGGGCTTCAAAAAATGCAAATTGGCGAATCGTTTTTTGAAAAAAACATGGAAAAATAGCCCTGGACTAAATTTCGCCCCTAAAATTATCCTTGATTAACAATTTTTTTTAAGCTCATATTCAATGTGTTTTGGAATTGGTTTCTTATGTTGGACTTAAAGTTCCATACAATCATGCAACATTTTATATGTAAAACTATAGATATCACTTCTAGTAAACATAACAACTAAATGTACTATACTTGTTTTTATAATTCTATAACTTACAGTTTATGGACCCACCATTCTCTTATTGCATCACTCTAATTTTTCTACGACATATCAAATTTTAATTAGCCTACAGATCATGAGATATTACATCATCGCACAATTGAATTGCTCAACCTACATGAAAAATATTATTTATTCTTTTGATTGATTTGTGTTTATATTTTAAGTAGAATAAATCACACAAAAAACTCAATTAGAAGCTCACATTTACAAAGTTGTTCAAATTTATCATACTTACACTACAAAAGTCAAAATGAGGGCTTCATGTATCATCAAACCTATCCAATAGAATGATTGAAAACAATTTTTATGGAAAAAATGTTGGATAAAGAATTAATATTATTCAACCATTGACCAACGGTCCTTTATCAATATCCAACTACAATTTATAATTCGTTTCCTTCATCCCAAGTCATTGCCTTGGATACTTTAAATGAAACGTTTATTTTAATATCTTGTATTTATCTTACACTCAACTTCTATTTCTTTGTAAAATAATTAGGTAGTACAACACCATTAAACTCAACCTATGTCAAAATCACTATGTTTTGATAAATGAAAAGTTCCATCGCAACACTACATTGTCACTATGCACTTAAGCAATTACCCTATTATATGTTGATAAGCTTCTTTCAAAGTGAACATGATTATTTTTCATGTAGATAAGGTTAGTCTTCTTAATTGACTCCAATCTCAAGAAACAAATTCCAAGAAACAAATTCCAAGTGCATAGACTAAAAATTATTCTAATGCAATTTTTGAAGTGAAAGGTATCCCCACAATTTTCAATAAAAATAAGTGTTAACATAGGTAAAATTCTACAACAACCTATATTTATCTCTTAATCATTGTAAAATTCTACAACAACCTATATTTATCTCTGATCTCTTGAAGAGGGCCACTATTGCTATCATTTTCATTTTCCTGAGATTTGGTAGAGTGTTGTGTCTGTCTTCCTAACCATTGTCATATTTGTAGGAGATGGTAGTGAATTTGTCATGATAGGCCTCAAGAGCTCGTAAAAAACATGTCTGACATATAAAATATGTTTATAGGTTGTGTTGTCCTATAACAAAAAAGTTAATACCAACTCATATCCTACCAATTTTGCAATAGTTAGAAACACAAACAAAACCCTCATAAATGTTATTTACATGTTTCGTAGGTTGAAAATGACAAAATCCAAAAGTTGTTTTTGTGTTCTTAGTTGTTTTCAAAGGGTTTTGTTCATGTTCTTATTTTCCATCACCTTGGCGGAATTTGGTATTGGTTTTGTCGTTATAGGTATACAAATATTGTAACAAATATATCTTATGGATGTGTTTTTTACAATTTTCTTAGGCCTATAATACAAATCCAATACCAACTCTTTCCAAGCTAACAAGAGCCAAGAACGTGGACACAACCCTCTATTAAATCCCAAGAAAATGAAAATGATATTAGAAATCAGTGCCCCTCCTCCAAAGGATCAAGAACCTATTGTTGAGCCCTTGGATACAAACAATATCCTCACCCATGAATCTTAGTGGTGTATTAGAATAAATTGTGTATCTTAGAAACTCAATTGCCTAATTAAACCTTCAAGTACCTAAATGACATAAATACATATATATATGTGTTAAATAAGCCATTTCAGACAATAAAGTATGTCTAGATAGCTTTTGGTTTGGAAATATTTTCTTACTTACTAGAGTGAGATGTGGTAACATTTTTTTCTTCCCCTACTTGTCCAACATATATATATGCACATATTGTTGGGTACTTTCCTTCACATATGTGACACTCCTCCGTAGGAATTTATATCTATGCCATTTCTATTCTAAGAGTTCATGAATCCATATTGCAATCTAAAGTAGTTTCATTCCAATCAATTTTCAAATCTTTTACTTCAATGTCTCCATTTCTATTTAGCATTACATTGAGCAAGAGAGAAGCATAGGCTGTCATAAAATTCTACCTATGTTAGGCATCTATTCTTGTAGAAATTTGCAGGGATACCTGACAATGTACAAATTACAATAGAAGAAGTCCTAGTTTGCATATAACAGAACTTGTTTTTCGAGTTAGAGCAATTAGGATGATGGTCTAGATCGTTTAAAAAATCATTTTGTTCACATTGAAAGAGGCTTATCAACATATAATTGTGTAATTAATAGGATGCACAATGAATCTAAAGTGTTGATCATATATTTTGATGTAAAAAACAATTTATTGTAGAATGCAATGAAGCTTATAATTTATGAAAACACTGTGATATTGACATAGGTCAAGTTTAATGGTGTTGTATCACCTATTTATGTTATAAATATATATACGTTAAGCATAAGAGAAATACAAGACATTGAAATAAATGTTTCACTAAAAGCATTCCAGACATTGGATTATAGATGAATGAAAACAACTACAAATTATAGTTGGATATGAACATTAAATTACAGTTCGATATCAATATAGGATTGTTGGATATTGTTGGGCATGGAACTATGGTTGAATTGCATTAATTTTTATCTAACAAATTTTTTCATAGCTAATGTTTCCAATCATGTTCTTGACTAGGCTAGATGCTACATAAAGCCCTCACTTTGTGTTCTATAGTGTAAGTATGATAAATTTGAACAACTTTGTAAAGGTAAGATATCAATTGAGTTTTTACTATGATCTATTCTAGTCATAGTACAAAATAAATCGATTGAAAGAATAAAGAATATATTTTTAGGCGTGTTCAGTAATTCATATGTAGGGTGATGCAAAATGTTAGGATTTGTAGGTTGTTTTATATTTGATATGTTATGGGAAAATTAGAGTTGTGCAATGGAAGAGTGGTGGTTCCATATCCCATAGGTTCCAAAATGAAAAAAAGCTTGTCTAGTACATCTAGTTTTTAGTTCCCATGTATACTTTGTTTAATTGAAATTTATAGTTTTTCCTTTAAAATGTTGCATGATTACATGGAACTTTAAGTCCAACAATATTAACCAATTCTAACACAATGAATTTGAGTCGAAATAAATCTATGAATCATTGAATCACATACATAGAAAATAGATAAATCCAAACAAATTGAACTTCTACTCCACATAGTGAATTAGCTACAAGACAGCAACTATGTACCAACAAATCCCACGCACATGCCTCTAAGACCACAAAATCAAATAACTCATCTATAGTTCGTATTCCCGATTCAAATAAAAAATTGATTAAAAAATATATATAAATCTAAAATAAATATCACAAAATAACAATTATATGACTATTAACTATGTAATTCAACTTTGGTACTCTATATAATATAAATAACTGCAGATGTCAATAAAGAGAAGTACCATCCCTTGTCATTATTACCCCAAATGATAATGAATCAATAATAATTGTGCTCTAAATAGTTAGTTCTTGCACCACCATCATTTAGAATCATTCAGACACATATATTAATTAGTGCACCAAGAACATGGGAAACATTCTATCTACAAACATTTAATATGTTAGTAGATAAATTAAATGCGCCACTGACAATCTATACAACTTCAGTAAATAATCACTAGCATTGCATCGGTAGATAAATTAAAGCACCATATTGCACATAAATTTGTAAATATATTTACATTGAAAGGTGTTCTTTCTATGTGAATCCTATGTTTTTACCAAGCCTATGGTCGAATGCTGGTAATTGGATGTGTTAGACGACCATCCAACCATAGTCTATCATTCGATCATCACTCGTCGTTCATGTTTACGTGATGACATTTTTTTATGAGCTCCTTCCATTTGGAAGGATAAATGATGGAATATTTATCCTTGGTACATCCCGCTTATCCTACCACCTAGACCTCCTCCACCTTGGATCATAAGATGGATCATTGTTAGTTTCCTGCCATTGTAAACCTTGTCACTTAAGCAATAAGGAATTTCATCCGTCATATTCTCATGCCCTCTTCTTGGAGAGTTAGATGTATATTCATGCAATAAGTTGAATCATTGTCACTTTACCATTACTAGAAACATTTTCGCTTAAGTGATAAAGCATTTCATCCACCATATTCTCATGCCCATTTCATCCACCATATTCTCATGCCCTCTTCTTCCAAAGCTAGATGTACCTTCATCCCATAAGCTTTCATATCTGGCAGTTCATGGTGCAGCGATATCATGTACATTATTGTATTCTTTGGATAATTCCAATTGCTCTTATGTTAGTGATTAGTGATGATACACTACAAAAAAAATTACAGATTCTTGTACATATTTACATTTTATTGATGCATCCTGGTGCCTAAATATTTCAAATATTTCACTAGAGGATGTGATCATGCCAAGGGGATCCATATTTGTGAGGGAATCAATGCCACGTCAATGGATTCTTTATCCAGGTGTTTTTGTTTTCCTCGAGGCACTTCAACTTGATTTTTGTTGGTTGCTAACTTCTATCACACTAGATCTTCTAAGGCTTCGGCAGATAAGTCTTGGTAATTGCCGCAAGAATGTTGATTAAACTTATCTAGTCTAGATTTGGTCTCTATACATGTCACAAGTTGTCCAATTCTCAATCAGGTTGACATTACATCAAGTGCACTTGAGAAATTGGTCCTTCAGAACAAACTAAGTTTGACAACTATAACATTACAATGCCTTCATTTGTCTAAAGTTGATTTGATAGAGTGTGAATAATTTATAAACTCATTTTGTGAGGCTTTTCTTGTGGGTGGTAGTTGTTTGATGCTCAATACCCTTATTCTTGATAGTTGTAAGAGCCTCTCGAATGTGAACTTACATAGCATGTCATTGCACATTCTCTCCCTTACTAGTTGTCATTGAGTGACTAACCTTCAACTAACATTCCCAAGCCCGCTTAAAGTATGTCTAGATGGCCACGATCACCTAGAGAGAGCCTCTTTTTTCCCTATTGGGATTTGCTCACTTAACCTAGGAATATGTACCCATTTGACCGAAATTCATATTATAGCTCCTCAAATGACAATATTGGAGTAGAAAGGATGTGGTATTATGTCTTAGGCTTATATTGATTGTCCACATCTCACCCATTTGAGTTTGAATGGATGTGTTAATATGCATGACCTTGTTTGGAGATTTGAGTCTACAAATTCTTATAATGATTCAAAAATGCATAAGAAACAAAATGAGTATATTTTGAGGGATGATCATATCGGTGGGAAGGAGAACATGCAAGATACAAAATTCAACATTAAAAAAATCAGATTCCTGAAATGAAACGTATGATTCTTGTGTTTCTAGGACTAGTATTTTCAATATTAGTATCTTGATGGATTACAATATCTTCCACACGAGTGTTCTAGTGTTGATGAGTGTACCCCATGTGTTGCAACTCCAAAAATGACTATTGCACTACTCGCAAAGTATACACACTCTATATGTTGGTTGTGGGAAGTATGATTTTGAATCTTGGTTAAATTGGAAGAGGCAACAAATAAGCCAATTTACAAATGGAAACATTACACCATAAATGGCCTTACTTTGACAAGTGATGGCATCAAGAGTCTTAATGGTTGTTTCCAAAACCATTGATTGCAATGGTATATGGATGTGTAGTTAGCAATGGGCATGTTTTTCACATTGTTATGGGTGCAGCACAATGTCATTCATGGTCAAGATTAAAAGTAGGTGCTTGGGTTTTCTATATTATGGAGCCATGGAGTAAACACCTGTCTTGATTGAGTCATCATCTATCTATAGTTTGGAGCTATTACAATGGAATAATTGTGAGGGAGGGTCCGCTTCTGTGGATATTCATGGATCATGTCCAATGCTGGACCTTGGCCTTCATTTAAAAATAAAATGTTTAAGATGTTTAATCATGAAGACTATTAGACATTAAAATCGATCCAATTTGGTTGAACAAGGAAAGTCAAATGGAGACTTCAAGGGTTTTAGGTGAAATTTCGGCAAAGTCACGGTAAGGTAATAAGTGAATGTGACAATGATGGGATCCTTCACTATTTATTCATAGTAATTTTTTCCCAAAGTTTCTTTCCCAAGGTATTTGGGGAACCATGGTATTGGCTCTTGGTTTTGGGTGGCAGTTTAGGGTTTTCCCTCCTTTTTTGACTTTTTGAATGTTTTTCCTTTTTTGGGGGGGAATTTTTCTCTATTTTGGGGAACTTTTTATTTTTTGGAGGAAATAAAGCCACTTTTCCCTATTTTGGAGAGAGAAAAATAATTATGAGCCAATTTGTGGGTTTTTGACTTAGGCTTTGGTGATTAGTGAAGGATTTTAGGCTTTGGTGATTAGTGAATGATTTTAATGGGGGGAATAATGAATGTGGTGATATCATTAGAGGATGAACATGGTGAGGAATTTTTTGGTTTTAACATATTGCCCCTTAATGTGTGAGGGTAGGATCTCATTGTATGGCCGATAGACATCATAGGCGCTTACTTTTCCAGGATAGGAGATGTGATGGTAGTATGGAGAACAATAGTTGCATTGAAAGGTAGGACACGTGCTTCACCAGGTGTAACATACCCCAAATCCATGTTAGTATTTTAGTAAATTATTTATTTTATATTCTTTTATTTAAAGAGATTTCACAATAGTTACTTAAACTCCACAACCTTCATTCCTATAAGATAAGATATGGCCATCACATGAACATTATGATCTACTAAAGAATTATCTTTTACCAAGGAATCATTGACATGATATATACTTGTACATAAAAAGTAAATCCATCATAATTATACACATGATAAAGACAAGATATACGTGGTTCACCCAAACCCATGGGCTACGTCCACCCAGAAGAGTCATATCTTTTCTATTAATCAAATATAGAATTACATCATGCAACAATTGTTGCAATCTTTAATTTCTCAAGCCTTCCCCATCGAGCGTAGTGCCAAAACTTTCGACATATACACATATGAATCTTTAACATTCCATCCCCTACCATGAGTTATAAAACGTATAAACTCAATAATAGATTTTATTGCATAAATCTATGCAATAGGTCTGTATCTTTGGAATCGGCTTTCTTGGCCATCCCTTTTCGAAGAGCTCTGCGCAATAGAAGGAAACAACTAAATGTAAATCAAAGTTTAAAGCTTATCGATGCGCCCCTGCATAAAATACAAAACTACCAGACAATCCCATTCACCATACACAACTCATATAGCAGAGAACTTGGGGACTGAGCTCATAGCCTGTCCCATTTGAATGAAATTGCTATAGCATATCATCCAGTTGTAGACCATTGTAAGGCACAATACTACGTTGAGATCCACCAACAAAGGCATGGAGTAAATTTAATACAATGATACAGAGTTGATCATTAAGGGTGTTGAAAATGATTTAAGTCAACGATGTCGGGTTTGCAGATAATAGTTATATATATATAAAAGACAACTTTTATAAAGATCAATACCCACAATTACTATTATATAACAAACACATCTATGTGTCTATGACACAGCGGGTCACATTCATGAGATAGAAAAGAATTCGTATGATATTCTAATGCAGACTAATCGCATTTCACGATGCCATAACAAGGAATCAAGGATCAATTTTGTAAATGCAAGCAATTCAGGAAACTAGCATCAATGATTTATACAATGGACAGAGGTCAAACTTGAAATGCAAGCAAAATATAACTGTCCCTCTAACTAAGATTTAAATAAATAAAAATCATACAATATTTAAATATGGAAATTAGGCTATGAGCCTTCCAGGCTTATAGGCAGCAATAATTCTCTGATCGAATAAAGGGAAGTTCAGCTAGAGTAGAGGTTACTTACTTCTAAGGAAGCAAGAGGATTACCAACCTTCTCCCATCGCTTGGATCGCAACTCAACAATGACGCGATGAAAAACACCCCCCATGTTGCAGAGACCGCAACGTTTAAGAGATATCATATCTCTGATGCAATGACCGTACGAGATTGTAGGGATCGCCATCACTTATGCAATGATAAGTACTCTCAGAGTAAGTGATTACCATCCTTCTCCCATCGATTTACCTTAATGCCGGCCATCACATGGGACTCCCCAACGTCCTCAATAGAGTGTGACCATCTCATATATACTCACAGCTCTTGCAAGCATAGGGAGGTCTACTTGGATATGGAAGACGGTTTCCTCCACCTAAAAATTTGAATCCTATGATGGAGTAAAATAATATTAACAAGTGGCGGTTAGGAGCTTTCTTTCTTTCCAACGAAGGGGACAACATCCCAAGGATATCTCTACGAAGATCTTTGAATTATTCCCCACGTCTTCCATCCATGACAAAATACTTTTTAATATATATATAAATATAAAGGAAGATGCCTAAGCATCGGTTGTTTCACTTATTGAACACTTTTCTTTATAAGGATAATATTGATCCTAAAAAATGCTTTTGGTGAGAGTGCTCATACCTTAATTAAATCTTCTTATATAAGAGAGGTCCTAACTTCTTCTTTTTAGATCATAGGTATCATAGGTACAGTAACACTTAGGGTATCCTTTAGTTCTCCTTAGGATAATTGAGTAAAATATATATTTATGTTAGTGGTTAGGTCGTAGGGCTTCCTTGCTAGCTTGTAACCCAGAGTTCTTTTGCTTAGGATTAACATAGTTTTTAGAAATACTTGAGTCTTTAATAAGATTAAATAAGTGGTTACTAAGTTCCTATAAGCACCAAGATGGCATTCGTCAATAATATCCCATATTCCCTTGGATTCCTTACTAGTCTAGTTCTCTCCCCTAGTGGATCCATGCTCTGCTATTATGTTGTATCACGCACTCCACCTCTATTTAAATAATTACCACTCAGGAAATGATAACAACACTTGCAAAGTTTACTGGTGGGGCCTTGGCCTTGACCTCCTCACCAGAAACAACACATATTGTATTTACAATTTAATAGCGGTGTAAATGAGGAGTATCACATCCTCCCCTCCTTAGGAACAACACCATACCCGGTGTTCACGCTTTTCCACAGTTTGAACAAATTCATCCCTTTGTCTCGCTCTCCACGCTTCATCCTGATCAATCATAATATACCAATCTCCAAATCAAAACAATTTCACTTCCAACATACATCTTTGTATCAACCTCAAGGTATTTACAACCTCTTGCTACGAGTAGCCACCTGCAACATTTTCTATCATCATAAAATATATGCATGTCATATCCATGATAATTACTTTAGTTTTCCTCATATATCAGGATTTTGTATTTTCAAATCATCATTTACCAAGTAAACGAATTCATCATGCCATTCAATCTTAATCAAAGATATACTCAAACCTACACTTTCATTGTGTTCTTCAGGAGTACCTCCTAGCTTTCAATTTGTTGGTGTCTTCTGCTTTTCTTAAACAGTTTCTATTAGTATAAGACACGTAGTATTCATAACATGCATGATCTACCCAACACGAGGACGATACCCATCATTGGATTTCCATAGCTCTCAGGCGTATCTCCTACCGGTGCTCTTCAAGGTTTTCATCAAGAAACACATCAAGTGTTAGTAATCAGCACATCAAGTGCTAACAGTACACCAAGTACTACAACATATCAAGTGATGGACTTATAAACAAAGAAAATTAGTAGACTTGCTTCCAGCATCAATCAATCTAATATCATTTTCTCAACACCACATAGAGTCCTGTTCTTCCCTGGTGTTATAATGTTTTCCCAGGTCTTGTGCCATCGAAGTCAAATCTTCAATCATCAATTCGATCCCTTTCAAATCAGATCTTGTTGTTTTATTTTACTTAAAGAACCAAAGTACCATTTTTTCTTTCCTTGTTGTTGATTATACATCTTCTTCATAGTGATTGTCCTCTTTTTCAAGGCATATCATATTATCAATTCATGATGTAATTACTTAAAAATAAATCATTTTATTGAATGTTATTTTGGTTTGCGTACCACTGCACACCAGCAATTATAAGGTGCATATACATCTTGCTTGACTACCTTGTCAGCATAACCTTTTTACGATGTAAAAGGTTTAACAAAATCAAATCACTTGATATGTAGCATATGACATTTACCTTGTCAACACCACACTCCCTCGAAGGAGTCTTACCATTCTCCAATCAAGTGGCTTGTTAGCCATCACTACTCTTTCTTTGAATGTAAGGTCATTTGCATTATGCCATCCCTAGCACATAACAGGAGAATAATCATTTTAGTAATCCTTTTAAAACCAATCACGATTGCATTTATCAACTTCTAGTTTGCATACTTTTAATGCCGAACCATGTCGTATAACCCTCATACTATTTTATTTTGCATGTACAAACACTGCATAAAGATTCTTGATCTTATGTATGTAAAAATTAACAAAAGAAAATTTTACAAATTCAAACCATCTTCCTTCCTCGGAATTTTGTTTCAGATGATGGTTAACTTATCTGAGCCTCTTATTACCTGTACTTAAAAGACATTAGCGATGATATCCAACATTTCCCATAAAGATACATGACTTCCTAAGGTATTAATCACCTTTAATCACTGATGAACATAATCATGGAAGGACATAAGTTTGGAAAAATTAACCAAACAAAATCAACATATGTTTATATCGTATGTAAATCTGGTAACCTATGATCAATGTTATCATATCGTAAAATAACTGAAATATTAACCTTATAGACAACACATAGAAATAACATTCTTCATATGATGACCCATGGAAATTATAATCACTTAACCTCAATCTTATCTTTCAACATTTCCAAAACAATTTTTATTTTAGTTTTTCAACTTTTCTTTGTACCTGGTAATATCATGTAAGTAACAACAAATTGTCTACATATATACTTGCCTACCTTTATAAAGATAAGCATATACCTTTATAAGGGTGACTGCATATTCATATGATGTTCATATTCTAAGGCACAATTTTGCTTGTATTAACACATCTTGGTACTATACTCAATATCAAATGAGATCAATATGCCAAAATGAAATAGATTATCAAGGTATACATGCGTATACCTCTATCGTATAAAAGTATAACTTTTATAACAATCGATTCATAATATCCCAACATCTTTAGGAGAGATCACTGGAATAAGAAATATAGAAAGTGAAATCATACATTTTCATCCTATGCGTCCTATTTAAACTTCATATTTCTTCCGGAATGAAATACTATCTATAAACTAGTAGATTGTTTATCATCTTCCTTGCATCACAACAATGTCAAGGTTTATTAGTGGTGTCACTTCTACTTTCATCAACAACTTACATATTTGTAATTAATATTTGATTCCATTCATATATCTACTTATCTATTAGCTGATTATAACTATTCATCTCTTAACCTAGTATGACCATTCATCTCTTTTCATTCTTTTTTTTAGGCTCGATCGAACATAGTAATATTGTACTATTCTCAGGATCTATCTTATCCTCTGATAAATCTACAGAATAATGTCAATTCAACATGGCTATCATAGTCATCAATATTGTATGTTCCCTGAAGTTAAATATCATCATAGTCCTAGACATCCTAGCAATACAAATATTTCTTGCGGAATATGCTTTGAACCTGAATTTCATTGTGAGTTTAGAACCTAATGCTTCCGAAATAAATGAAATGGAATTACTTACTCACTGATGACTTATCGGTTACCTCTTGTCGAACCTTGAGAGTGAATTTTTTTGTTGCACCTTATGGTAGAGTCCTTCATTAGTTCGACCAACTTGTATTATTTTCCTTATGTTGAGCCCAAATAGGCCCAAGTGTTGTAACTTCTGCTTTGATACCATAATGTAACATACCCCAAATCCATGTTAGTATTTTAGTAAATTATTTATTTTATATTCTTTTATTTAAAGAGATTTCACAACAATTACTTAAACTCCACAACCTTCATTCCTATATGATAAGATATGGTTGTCACATGAACATTATGATCTACTAAAGAATTATCTTTTACCAAAGAATCATTGACATGATATATACTTGTACATAAAAAATAAATCCATCATAATTATACATATGAGAAAGACAAGATATACGTGGTTCACCCAAACCCATGGGCTACGTCCACCAAGAAGAGTCATCTCTTTTCTATTAATCAAACATAGAATTACATCCTACTCTTGCAATATTTACTTTCTCAAGCTTTCCCCATCGAGCGTAGTGCCAAAACTTTAGACATATGCACAGATGAATCTTTAACATTCCATCCCCTGCCATGAGTTATAAAACGTATAAACTCAATAATATATTTCATTGCATAACTCTATGCAATAGGTCTATATCTTTGGAATCAACTTTCCTGGCCATCCCTTTTCGAAGAGCTCTGTGCAATAGAAGGAAACAACTAAATGTAAACAAAATTTAAAAGCTTATGGTTGCGCCCCTCCATAAAATACAAAACTACCAGACAATCCCATTCACCATACACAACTCATATAGAAATTAACTTGGGGATTGAGCTCATAGCCTGTCCCATTTGATTGAAATCGCTATAGCATATCACCTAGCTGTAGACCATTGTAAGGCACAATACTACACAGAGATCCACCAACAAAGGCGTGGAGTAAATTTAAGACAATGATACAGAGTTGATCATTAAGGGTGTTGAAAATGATTTAAGTCAACGATGTCGAGTTTACAAATAATAGTTATATGGGTTGGTGCAAGGTAATGATACCCAATTATGACACGTTAGTTGCAATGACATGCTGGAAAAATAGAAATATTATCATTAAAATGAATTATTAGAGGTACCTACAATTTTTTTTCGAATTAGGTATAAAAATATGAAACGTAGAAAAAAAGATGACCTTTCGGAATATATAACTTTTATTTATGGAAACGTGGTATAAACACCCCAAAATGTCATTATTTTAAGATTGGTATGTAATTTTTTCTCTAAAACATAATGCACATGTTTTAGTTGAGCCACCTATTTGTTATGTAAATTGTCAATTTATGAGGAAAAAAATATGTAGAGGTGTAGGCAACAGACAAATCTTGTGCGGGGCTATTTTTCCAAAATTTAAAAGTTAATTTTATATTTTTTTTAAATTACGAAAGTCAGTGAAGCCTTAAAACGACATGGTAGAGTGTTGGTCCACCATATCATGGTCTGAACATAATCAAAAAACCATTTTTTTTAGCTTTTACGTATTCTTATAATCTTGTGCAAGTTTTTTTCCGTTCTCAAAATGGGTAAGCCAATCAAAAGTTATAGGCCAAATAAATGACCTATGTTTTTTACAAATTTACATGAGTGCAGTTAAAAATGAATTTAAAATAGAAAAAAAAAACAAATCTATTCAAAATATATATAGTTAGAATCTGCACACAGAGCTCGACAAGTGTGCAATTTCATCAGTAATGCATAAGTGGAGCATATGCAGAACTAATCGTGAAAAACATGAAGTTGCAGAAATTGGTGTGTTTTGCCATAAATTAGACCGAGCCTCAAGGTTTGGCAATCCAAAGCTAATACCAAACCTGCAAGGGCGCCAAAAATAATTTGAATCCATACATGCATGCGCACAAATGTGCGCACACTCAGAAGCGTGCATGCGTTGCTTTGTGCGCACATGTAGATGCGCGCACGCGTTATAGAGCGCACGCGCTATAGCGCGCATGCTCTTTTTTTACACCTTAATTTTTATATATCTCTCCCTAAACGCCCCCCCCCCCCTTTATAACCCCAGACCCCTTCTCTTTGTATCCACCCAATCCCCCCACCCTCTCTTCCACTCTACCCAATCCCTCCTCCCTCCCTCACCCCTCTCTTTTCTCCTTCACCACAAGGGTTAGGAGATATATTATTACACAAAATCACTAACTCGCATTATCCTCATGTACATATAAATCTTCATCATTTTAACCATAAATCCATGACCCCCATATCTGAATCCCTAAACCCTTGACCATTATGTCCTATCTACTACAACCCCTAGTCCCAGTACAACTAACCAT
Organism: Larix kaempferi; assembly: GCA_027924585.1. Classification (NCBI taxonomy): domain Eukaryota; kingdom Viridiplantae; phylum Streptophyta; class Pinopsida; order Pinales; family Pinaceae; genus Larix; species Larix kaempferi. The sequence continues at coordinate 1,586,584 of BSBM01000871.1, read as the reverse complement.
CGTAACTCTTGGCCCACTATAATCCTAAACTAGTATAGCCCCTAAAACTTGTAAATACTAACACATAATGATATATATCCCTTAACCCCTATAACCCTAACCACATAATACTAACCTCTAAAGTGTCTAGTCAAATAAAAACTAGCCCCTAACCCTTATAACCTCTAATTCTCATCACCCCTAAACTCTATCATCAAACACCCAATCCTTACAACCTATAACCCATAGCCAGTTTAGAGAGATAGCCATAGAGAGACCTAAACCTTGGGCCCTAAAGGAATATTCTATCCAGAAGGAGCTATGATGATTTCCTCCACTAACCACACATGACCTCTTAATTGTATAATTGGCCTATGATTAAGAATGTCGATACAATGAAGTGGTTTTGAGCAATATCTATGTGCCTAATCAAGGATTTTGGAATGATGTTTTATGGATGAATATCGCACCTTTGGCCATAAAGAAACCATTTAGAAATCAAAGGCCATGAACAATGTCTAAAAGCACCAAAGAAGACTTTACAGGGGTATCCATTGTGCTATATGTATCCAAGTCTTGGGGACTTAGGGCATTGAACATGGTCAAGGGAGGAGACCTAAGACTCGGGCCTTAAAGGAATCTTATATCCATCTAGAGCTAAGAAGGTTACCTCCACCAACTACACATGGCCTCTTAAGGTATCACTGTCATGTGATTGAGAATGGAAGTGCCATTATATGGTTCTGAACTTAGTATCTACATGTCTTAGGGCCTTGGAAATGGTTTTCCAAGCAAGAAGTATTCTAGCCATCAAAGGCTAAGAAGGTTTTCTCAACCAAGGACCATAATGTTGTGATCATCATCATCATCATCTTCATCATCATCAACAACATCATCATCATCATCATCATCATCATCATTATCATCGTCATCACCATCTTCATCATCATTATCATCATCATCGTTGTCGTAGCCATCACCACCACCACCATCATCATCATCATCATCTACATCATCATCATATTCATCATCATCATCTTCATCATCTTCATCATCATCGTTGTCGTTGTCATCACCATCATCTTCATGGTCTTCATCATCATCATCTTCATCAGATTCATCATCATCATCATCATCATCATCATCATCATCATCCTCATCCTCATCCTCCTCATCATCATCGTCCTCATATTCATCATCATCATCATCATCTTCATTATCATCATCATCATCATCTTCATCATCTTCACCACCATCATCTTCATCTTCATCATCATCATCATCATCATCTTCACCATCATATTCATCATCCTCATCATCCTCATCACCATCTTCATCATCATCATCATCCTCATCTCCTCCTCCTCCTCCTCCTCCTCCTCCTCATCTTCATCGTCATCATCATCGTCATCGTCATCGTCATCATCATCATCATCGTCATCACCCTCTTCCTCATCATCATCTTCATCATCATCATCACCCTCTTCCTCATCATCATCTCCATCATCACAATCTTCATCATCATTATCTTCATTGTCTTCATCATCATCATCATCATCGTCGTCGTCGTCATCGTCGTCGTTGTCATCATCTACATCATCATCATCATCATCATCATCTGTTGATGTATTTGTAAATTCGAAAGATATTCACTTGTATATTGTATTTGTACTTTATTGTATCCCCAAAGGAGATGTATTATTCCCCTGATTGGATGTGTCGTCATGTGTACTTGCAAGTGTCGCAAGTTATATTGTAAGTATCATAACTTATACTTGATCGGTTATTAGACCACCTTGCTGGGGTCGGCCCTGTATGAGTTGTGTGGGTCAAAAGGTTATTAGACCACCCTAGTGGGGTCAGCCCAGAGTTAGTTTATGTTAAGTCGTTAAGTTGGGGTCGACCTAGTTGAGTAAAGGTCAAGTGAAAGTTAGTGTATAAATAGAGAGTGTGTCTCTCTCATTTTACACATTGTCTCATTCACTCACTTCAAATTAGTCAGAGAAGAGAAGGGTGCAAACAAGTGGAGGAGGAGAATGCTGCTGAAGATATATATCTCTTGGGTTTGATCATTGTGATCCTTGTATTGATGCTTATTCTATCTCTAAGGAAGTTGCGGGGTTTTTCACCTTCTTGGTTTTCCCCGGTGAAATGTTTTGTGTCTCTTGTCTCTTGTCTCTTATGCTTGATATGATGTACATGTTGTTCTTTTAGTTAAGATCCTAGATCTAGTGAATTAAATGTTGAAAAAATAACATGGAGTTAGAGCTATCCTGAAGGAAGGCATGCTATGGCATTTATGAGACTTGTTGCACTTGCAACAAATTGGAGGCTAGGGCTTGATATAGAAAAAACCAATCATCATGGAACTTTCTCTATAAATCCATTTTGGTGAAGGATTGGGATCTGAAACGTTTATAGGTCATAGATAACATCCCCATGTACCCTGTTTCCGAAGCACAGAATCTAATTCATTGTACTTTATGTTTTATGATCAGTACAATCTAGGGTTTCTGCCTCTTCTAGATCTCAGTCATAAACAGGTGACCTAGGAAAAAAGGTCATAACTTGGGCTAGGAAGCTCCAAATGAAATTATGTAAAAAGTGAAAGTAAGAGCACAGAATGTAGTTTCTCAGGTAAGTTTTTCGGAGGTCGAAATTGAACCAGTGACACGTGGAATGCCGTACAAGTTCTCTCTCATGTTTTATCCCATAAACAGGTCACGTTGCGGCACTTGGCATGACTCTCTCTTCGAGAATCAAATTAAGGCCAGACCTATGGGGTTAGAAAGATAACAGGTCAGGATACCATAGGCCGAAGTTTCAGAAGCTGTGGATTCATAGTTTCAGAGAAGCACTAGAAGCAATTAGATACATATTTCTGTCAAAACAGAATTGGATTATGAGCACCTTCATTCTTGGCTTGTCACTGCTGCGGGAATTTTTGGAATCGGAGACCACGGCTGAATGCTCCTCATTAAAACCAAAATTTAGATACCAAGATCGAATTTTTTGGTTGGGCAGAAGGTCGGGCTTGATCAAACCCTAGTTTGGGATTTTGATCGGAAAGATGGAAAATTAGGGCTTCTGCAAAAGTTGGAATTTTTGAAGTCTGTGACCACGGCTGGAAGCTCTTCAGAAAAATAGAAGCTTAGAGATTTGGATTGAACCTTTTGGTTGGGCAGAAGGGTGGGATTTATCAAACCCTAGTTCAAGGTCCTATTGAGTGAATCCAGAAGTTTCAAAGGCAATTTTGAGGGGTCAAATTTTGCAGTTTTCAAAATTGAAGTATACTAGCTTGATCAGCTAAGCAAGCCACATCTTTCCATCCATTCAGAAGTTTGAAATTCAAAGTTTGAATTTTTAGGGTTTCTCTGACAAACCCTAATCCAGCTCTAGATCTAGTTTCAACAAAACAAAGTGGATTGGGTTAATCCTAGGAAAGAATGAATTGGACACTTGCATAAGTGAAGAAGTTTTAGTTCCAGAGGGAGATGAGGCTGAGGCTTTACATGAGAAGGCTACAAGCAATCCCGACAGGTATGACTTGAAGAGATACAAGTATGTTTTGAAATTTGTTCATGATTGAGTTTATGATATGTTTGTCTTCATATTATTGAGGATAGTACAATCTTGATTAATCTTGGACTTGTCTCATCACCCTAGTAAAAGTATGAATGAATGTGAATGATAGAATACATTCATTGTTTAGGGTTATAACACTTGTGATTGTACTAATGCACTGTGGTGTTGTATGAGGATGATATTGTCCGCTAACATGAAAGGTACATCAAGAAAGACAAATCAAGTTCTACATCAAGAACATATGACCATGGTGACATGAAAACAAAGCCTCATCCATAGTCATGGATCACATAGAAGCTCTACTTACGAGGTATGTATAATTTTGGTTCTACAATGGTTAACTTATGAGTTATGCAGGTTACTAGCACAAGTTTTTGAAGAAGAACAAAAAGACATTATATGGGTATGTTAAACATAACTAGCAAGCATGATAATCCAGGTATGTTTTTCCTATATCAAGTTAGAATCCTACCTTGTGTTAGGATCTTATACTTTTGTATGAATGATTATTCTTGAAGTTAGAAGTTTAAGTAATCAACAGTTTATGCATATTATGTTTCTTACTTTGATTGATGATATGACTAACCAGAAGAGTCCTATGGTCAATAAGAATATGCATGAGTAATAGAAGTCCTCCCTGAAACCTTGAATACTAATGATTGTGATAAATTACCTGTGTGTGAAATAATCATGACCATACATGTTAAGTTTATTTAGGATCATAATGTTTTCATATTATTGAGATTATACTAATGGATGTATGATCATGTATGAGATATAATGGATGTATGATCATGTATGAGATATTGAGGATGACACTAGTGCACACTTAAGCATGCATAGTGGTCTAGGATGAATATAAGTTCAAGGACAGGTAATCCAGGAAGCAAAGATCAAGAGGGAGCACACTCTAGTAGTTCCTGCAAGGAAGCAAAGATCGAGAGGGAGTCCACCCAAGAACTAAACAAAGATAAGTATTTGAATTCTCATTTCTTATTACTTAAATGATGTTTTCCATTCATTTACATACTTGCATTCCTAGATTTAGGATGTATATTATGCATATTAGAAAAGTTGCATTAATGAACAAGATACTACTAATATGCAAGTAATGGGTAAGTGGCCTATGGTACTGTACAACATTCCATTGCTACTTACCTAGAATGAAACCTCTTTGCTGACATGTTGGGAGTTGTGCACACTCTTAACAATGTTCTGGTAGAGATGGAAGGCATCTAGAAAGTTATGGATAAATGTTGTATTGAAGCATTGGCTAAGATAATTGCATGACTATATGACATATGTCTTTATGCATAAGAATGTGTTTTTGAAAAACTATGAGAAGTTTCTAATCATGCAATTGAATCTGACTTGTAGGAAAGATCATTTACAATCACCTACAAGGACAACAACATTTGTTCCAGCCACGAAGTTCAAGAAAACTATCTATTGAAGATAGTGAAGAATTTGAAGTTCCTAGGATCCAGGATGCAGTAATGGAAGAATGCCATGATCGAGGAATACCAGTCGATCATAAAGAATGATGTCTGGGATGTGGTCCCAAGAATAGAAGGGAATTCTGTTGTGACTTCCAAGTAGATCTATAAGATCAAGCATGTTGCAGATGGTAGCATAGAGAAATACAAGGTGAGGGTTGTAGCTCGTGGCTTGTCCTAGAAAGAGGGAATATATTATGAAGAGACTTTTGCTCCTGTAGCCAAATACACTTCCATCAGAATAGTACTTGCTCTGGCTGTAGTGATGAAGTAGAAGATACACCAGATGGATGTCAAGGCAACTTTCTTGAATGATGTAGTCAAAGAGTAAATGTATGTGAAGAAGCCACTCGGTTTTGAGACACATGACAGGAAGTCATATGCGTGAAGATTGAAGAAAGCCTTGTATGGCTTGAAGAAAATACCCAGGACTTGGTACGGTAGGATAGACAACTTCCTGTCCAATTTTGGCTTTACCAAGACTAAAGACGATTCTAACCTTTACTACAAGGTTGAGGAAGGAAATCCAGTGATACTACTATTGTATGTGGATGACCTGTATGTAACAAGTGAGGATAGATTGATTTCTGACACAAAGAGGAAGCTTACTACCAAGTTCGAGATGAAGGACTTGGGGATGATGCACTACTTTCTAGGCATGGAGGTGTGGCAGAGTGCAAATGGAACCTTCCTTGGACAAGGGAAGTATGCAATAGAGATCTTGAAGCAGTTCGGGATGATGGACTGCAAGGCCATGGCTACACCTATGGCATCGAACCTGAAGCTTCCGTGTGATGCTTCATCTGAGCCGGTTGATGTCATAGTGTATCATTAGATGATTGGGTCCTTGATGTACCTGACGAACACGAGACTAGATATTTGCTTTGCGGTGAACACAATGAGCTAGTTCCTGACGGATCCGAGAAGTGTTCACCTGGTTTCTATAAAGCATATTCTGAGGTACCTGAAGGGTACGGTTGATTATGGGCTCAAGAATGATGCGAATCAAAAATTTTACTTGGAGGGTTATGTTAATTCAGATTGGTCAGGCAGTGCCATTGATTGAAAGAGCACTTCGGGGTGTTGCTTCAGTATGGGATCTAGCATGATCTCTTGGTTTAGCAGGAAGTAGTCCTGTGTGGCACTGAGTACAGCCGAAGCAGAGTATGTTGTAGCTTGTTCGACTAGTTGTGAGGCAGTATGGATTAGGAAGCTATTGTCCGATTTGTTTGATCTCCAGTTGGATGCTACTTGTATATATTGCGACAACCAGAGTTGTGTGAAGTTGTCGGAGAACCCAGTGTTCCATGACAAGTCAAAGCACATTGAGATCAAGTATCACTATATCAGGGATATGGTGTAGAAAGGAGCAGTGAAGCTTTTGTATGTTGCGACGGACAAGCAGATAGTTGATGTGTTGACCAAGCTGTTGGCCAGAGTGAAGTTTGAATACTTCAGAGAGAGACTTGGTGTACTTCAGATTGAGATTCCCTCCAAAGGGAAGTGATGAGTCCAAAGACACAG